>CM069857.1:141630651-142230651 GCA_036172795.1 Pelodytes ibericus | reverse complement strand
ACATAAGAAGACAGAAATACATAAAATATTATAATACATATCAGTACACTTTTTCGATACATATAAATTTATAAATCTTGTGCTAATTTTAAGAACTTCAAAGAGAAAAATGATCTCTGATTAGAGTTATAAAAATTAAAAGATATATAAGAAAAAAAAACTTTATTTAGAAAAAATTATTAAAAACATTATTGTTCTAAATTGCACAAAATTTATTAAATAAAATTAAAAAGGTCAAAGTCTGCGTTTAGACCAGTGGGGTGTAAAGTGCTCATTCTAAAAACCCATTCCATTTCCGTTTTTCCTATCTTTTTAATATTATTGCCTCCTCTCCAATATTTTTTAACTTTCATTATGGGCCAAAATTTGAGATTTTTAGGATTTTTATGGTGGCATTCGGTAAAATGTTGTGGTAGGGAATATTGGGTATTCCCTTTCCTAATGTTGGTCACATGTTCCTCAATTCTTTTTTTGAGAGGTCTTATAGTTCTGCCTATATATTGAAGTCCGCAAGGGCATTCTACCACATAAATTACATTTTTTGTGTGACATGTGAGAAATTCCTTGATCTCAAACTTTTCAGACGTAGCGGTAGCTATAAAAGATAGTCTAGGGCTTTTTTCATGTTTCGCTACATTGCATCCTGAACACATTTTGCAAGGGAAGAAACCTGGTTTTTCCATAAGGAAGTGTGAGACTCCTTTCTTATTTATATTCTTAACTTTAGCTGTGTAATTTTTGGTAAGTTTTTGTTTAAAATTTGGGGCTCCTCTAAAAATAATTTTAGGCTTTTCCGGCAGTAGTGGGCCCAGGATATCATCTTGTTTTATGAGATTCCAATGTTTGTTTATAATTTTCTTTATTTTTACTGCTTTTTGATTATAATTTAAAACAATAGGTAAAACTAATTCTATTGAATTAGATAGTTTTTTGTCATTATATTTTAGGAGTTCACCTCTTGGTTTCTTTAAAATTTCTTGGATATGGGTATCTAAAACTTCTTCTTTGTAACCTTTTTCTAAAAATTTATTTTTTAAAATATTACATTGTTCCAGATAAGATGTCTCATCGCAACAATTCCTTCTCAGTCTTAAAAATTGGCCTTTGGGGACACCTCTCAGCCAAGTAGGATGATGGCAACTTTTGGTGTCTATATAGCTGTTTGAATCGATTTTTTTAAAAAAGTTTTTCGTACATATCTTGCCTTCTTTTATATGGATGTCTAAATCTAGGAATTGTATGCCTTCCCTACTAAAATTGGAAGTCAAGACAACATTATTGTTGTTTTTATTTAAGTGTTCCAAAAATAATAAGAGATCTTCCTCTGCACCTCTCCAAATGAAATAAATTTTTAGAAAAAGGTTACAAAGAAGAAGTTTTAGATACCCATATCCAAGAAATTTTAAAGAAACCAAGAGGTGAACTCCTAAAATATAATGACAAAAAACTATCTAATTCAACAGAATTAGTTTTACCTATTGTTTTAAATTATAATCAAAAAGCAGTAAAAATAAAGAAAATTATAAACAAACATTGGAATCTCATAAAACAAGATGATATCCTGGGCCCACTACTGCCGGAAAAGCCTAAAATTATTTTTAGAGGAGCCCCAAATTTTAAACAAAAACTTACCAAAAATTACACAGCTAAAGTTAAGAATATAAATAAGAAAGGAGTCTCACACTTCCTTATGGAAAAACCAGGTTTCTTCCCTTGCAAAATGTGTTCAGGATGCAATGTAGCGAAACATGAAAAAAGCCCTAGACTATCTTTTATAGCTACCGCTACGTCTGAAAAGTTTGAGATCAAGGAATTTCTCACATGTCACACAAAAAATGTAATTTATGTGGTAGAATGCCCTTGCGGACTTCAATATATAGGCAGAACTATAAGACCTCTCAAAAAAAGAATTGAGGAACATGTGACCAACATTAGGAAAGGGAATACCCAATATTCCCTACCACAACATTTTACCGAATGCCACCATAAAAATCCTAAAATCTCAAATTTTGGCCCATAATGAAAGTTAAAAAATATTGGAGAGGAGGCAATAATATTAAAAAGATAGGAAAAACAGAAATGGAATGGGTTTTTAGAATGAGCACTTTACACCCCACTGGTCTAAACGCAGACTTTGACCTTTTTAATTTTATTTAATAAATTTTGTGCAATTTAGAACAATAATGTTTTTAATAATTTTTTCTAAATAAAGTTTTTTTTTCTTATATATCTTTTAATTTTTATAACTCTAATCAGAGATCATTTTTCTCTTTGAAGTTCTTAAAATTAGCACAAGATTTATAAATTTATATGTATCGAAAAAGTGTACTGATATGTATTATAATATTTTATGTATTTCTGTCTTCTTATGTAAAAATGCCATATGCATGGAACTATTCTGAGTTACAAGACGAATTCCCCTGCTAAACCGAACAGTTAACATTTCCCCATCTATAAACCGAGACTGGCAGAGTGAGAAAACTGAGAGACATGTGAAGTACAGTAAACCGAAAGAGGACGCTATAAACCGAAGATCGACTAACACGAAGCTATTAAAACGAACATAGTCGGAAAACCTACGAAGCTCATGATACGAATCACGGAAACACTCGAACCTGCCAAGAGCCGAATGCGAACAACGGAAAAAGCCGAGAGGCTATCTCCTAGTACGAACAGCGGAGAAAGCCGAGGAGTCGGCTTTCCGAAGTAATCCGAGAGTCGCATTCACAGTGACGTGACGCTGGAGGCAGGTCGCGTCACTTAATTCAAATGTTTTAATATTGTATATAAGCAGCCTCATCTCATATGAGTGCTGCTGGATCCTGAGGAAGCCCATTAAAACGGGCGAAACGCGTAGATCAAGCAACACTCATATGAGATTGTACCAAGATCCTTGTTTGTCTTTGTTCCAGTTTTGTGACCCCTTGCTGATGTTCCAGATTTTAAGTGTAAGGTATTTTTTGCACTTTATATTAAATTATACTTTTTACTACTAATACCATCTTCTGTTCCTTGGAGGTTGAATATCACCTATCCCCTTTGGAGAATACATCAATCCAGGACAAGAAAGCTGTCACTTACATTTAAATTTTGTCCCATATGTAGGGACTATATGTGAGTGTTTTAAAGTTTATTGCCTTCACTTTTATACCTTCATTTGTTACACTGGATATATATCTTGCATATTCTGCACAGCAGATTGATTGCACTGTCACTTTATAGCACAAATAGCGCACTGTCACCTTGTGTATTTGTATATATTCTTTAGCTATTCAATATGCCATTATTTTGCCATTTAATATGCCAGTATTTTGCCCCTCAATATGCCATTCTTTTGCCCCTAAATATGCCATTATTTTGCCCCTCAATATGCCATTCTTTTGCCATTTAATATGCCAGTATTTTTCCCCACAATATGTCAGCTAATATGCCAGGATTCTGCCCCTCAAAATGCCATTCTTTTGCCCCTCAGTATGCCATTCTTTTGCCCTCAATATGCCATGGTTCTGCCCCTCAGTATGCCAGGATTTTACCCCTCAGTATGCCATTATTTGCCCTCAATATGCCAGGATTCTGCCCCTCAGTATGCCATTCTTTTGCCCCTCAGTATGCCATTCTTTTGCCCTCAATATGCCAGGATTCTGCCCCTCAATATGCCAGGATTCTGTCCCTCAATGTGCCAGCGCGGCTTTAATAAAGTTTGTTAAAAGTTTGTTAAAAAAAAATGCGACTAAAGTAATTCCGGTCGCATTTTTTTTTCATACCAAACTTTATTGAAGCCGCGCGGCTGGAGGTGAGCGCACATCGCTTCCCTCACAGCCGCAGACCGGCTTAAACAAGGGAATTTTTTTTTTTATACTGGCATGACCCGGGCCCGCCGGGACCCCAGTATCGCCCGTCACCCCCTGATGGCAGGCCTGGGAGCAACACTCCAGGAAACAAGAATAAGCAATAATAAGTGAAAATCCTGAGATTCGTTAACAGAAAGCATATTAGTATAGAAACTGACAATTGTCAAGATAGACCCGAAACAACTGAACAGAAAGTTAGAGCTGAATTTTGATTTTTGTCTACCACTAATTTTAATAGTACATTTCTCAGTATACACTTTTGTTATAATATATTTGAAGTCACTAAATGTACTACTGGTTGACCTCACATTCACTCGCAACCTAGGCTCTTCAAACCATGACATAAGAGGCCAGACAATATAAGTTGGATTTAATAAGACCAGATTAATGTATTATGAGCAAGTACTTTAACACAAATATTTATCAATAAGTTAATTTTTTAACATACAAAGCTTACTATGGTGTATAACAATAACTATATAAATCTTCAGTTTTGTCGCTATAACTGATTCTTTTCATATACAGCACTGACTTAAAATAAATGACTCCAAAATTCTGTGAATTCTGTGAAGTGAACAGAGACAAATAGCAGTTAACGCAATGAAAGTCGATTGTGTATTTTTAAACATAACTGAATGCCCTGCACCTTTAACTAGAAAACAAGTGGCACCACATGCCAACCCACGCACCAAAGACTAATTGACATGACATATTGACTGGCACTATTCCGGGGACGAGAGAGCTGGAGTATGCATACCATTGCAACTCAGCAATAATTACTGATTAAAAACTAGTTAAAAGGCAATGAAGACTGAAACATAGATTAACCAAACGACCCTCATCTACAGCAAAAGCCATAGATAGATGGGAAGCCATTATGAAATCATCACTTAAAGTGTCTACAAACATTAATAGCTGTTTGAAACTCTACAAGATTTATAGCCCGGCTACTGTACCAGATCCATAGATGCTGCGACGTGTCTTCCTGTGCATAAAAATGCCTTCATTTGGCTTTATCTTTATTGGTTGCAAGTACTGCCAAGGGAATTTGCAGCTGAAAGCTAGCACCGCTGGATCTATTTTTAACCTTCATAATTGAATCCTTTGTTTTATATTTCCTAAATAGGGAACGACACTGTTTAGTAATATTAATAGTTTACAAGATTCAATAAGACTAATATGTTTCCAGCAATGTTACCCAAAAGTGAAATATTCATTAAAGCCTGGGTTTTAATAACTGTTTTTGTTGTTGCTATATAATTTAGCAGGTTTTAGTGTTTGTGTGGATATTGTTTAGCTAATTTGTGGTTATTATCTCTGCAGTCATTTCAGGGCACCTTAGTAGATGGATTTTTAGCAAGCGGCTAATCTGTTGTTTTTTTTCTCACTAATTTATATCCCAGCACCGGATGAACCACACACAGCCAACACACACACTAAGTGCATAATCATGTTTAATTTCAAAGTGTCATTACTGTAAACACGTTATTTTATACAATATTAATCAGAATGTAGCAGTGCTGTTTTGTTGTTTAAAGTTCTGCACAAAAGTGTTTTTTTTTTGTCTTGATGAATTAATTTCAGGATCTGTAGCTCTTCTATAATGTACATTCTAGTGGGATTTTATATACAAGCATTTGGTAATGACCTGTGTCTTTTCATCACATAATGAAAATATAAAGGGACTTTGTCAATTAAACAGTGCTTAAAAGACAGTTTGAAGGACAACGGAACTTTTCGTTTTAACAATAGCATCCATAGTAAAGGGTTAAAAAATAGTGTCCCCCTCTTTGCAGATACATGCAGGTTTATCCTCAGGGAGAGCTCAGCTGGATTCAAGGCATGTACACTGTCAGCGTGTGCTCAGCCAATCAACGTGGGGTGTGGCCACATGTCGTCTGGTTGAAGTATGTAAGGGTTCACCGTTTTTCTCTGCTAGTGCTGAAAGAGACCTTTGTTTTTAAAAGACACCAACAGAGGGGTCTTAGTTAAGATCCCCTTTGTTGGTTGCATTAAAAAAAAATGGGGTCTCACACTGCAGTAGCAGTTATATACTGTCAGTGACAACCACATGGCTGGATAAACATGCACGTACATAATGCAACTTATATTTTCACTTGTGCTTCCATATTAGAAGCACAAGTGAAAAAAACGTTTAGAGGCACTTTACAAATGTGCTAGAAGAACTGCATCCAAACTAAGAAATAACAGATTATTTTATTATATGGACTGCCTTCTTCTCCCTGAAAAAAATAAACAACTCTGCTCCCTAAATGCTTATGAATTGGGACAAGTAATATAACGAGGTACAATTAGAGAACAGACTACTAACATAGTGGCGTTAGCATATCATATAAAACATATTTTGTATTTGATAATGCTGGTAAAAAGCAGAGCAAATATGGTGTTAATGAGAGACTATTTGTCTGTTTACAGTCTGTTTACAGTCATAAAAAATACATAAGCAACATAAGCTATTGTGTACAAAAAACAAACAAAAAAAAAAACTACTGGCAATACAGAAAGAGAAACAAATCTATCTACAGGTTCCAAGTGGAATGTCAGCAAATGTGACCATAAAGCACCTGTTGCAACATAGAGTATACATACATAAAGGAGGGATTTTGGTAAGCAACCAAGAAGGATCATGTTGGATTAGGAACACTTGGAATAAATTAGGTTTGCAAGCTGTTAATGTACCTATTCCAAATGTCATCAAAAGCTCATTAGAACAGAAGGAATTATTGGGACAAATCAGTAGTATTTCTATATTTTAACAGTGTACAAGCAATATGTGAAACCATACATAGTGACATAGAAGAGTTCAAGGGCACTGCTCTTTTGAGATTACCTTTTTATTGCACAATGTTAATTCAGAGTAGCTCCAGAACATGTAGATCCATGTATCTACGCATGGAATTTTTACATCAAGCATGCCTGCCAACTTTGACCTAGACGCGAGAGTGCGTAGCAAAAGTATTTGGTGTCTGCAGTTACATTTTTCAGTGTTTAATCTATGTCTCATAGATCTAGATTCAGTGCACCAAATTTAATGGGACAGGACCCCAAACAATTAGACTGCCTCAGCAAATCTGGAATTGTTGGCAATTATACATCAAGTGCAGTCAGAGGAGATCCTAAATTTAGCACAAAACAACCTAACCTGTAAATGATGTATTGTTGAGCATCCTGTTAATTGGGCTAATTCCATAAATATTTTACAGAAGAATTAAATTGATAAGCTTGCAGGAGATTAGGTAGAACAGTGGGTGGGAATTGTTGCAAGGTCTTCTTTGACTTCAGTCTGCCAAGGCATCCTTAAATCTTGATAATGTAGATATTTCCTCTGGGTGTGTTAAAAAATAACCCATTTGTGACCATTGAGGCAAGTCACAGATAAACATCCTGTTAATGACAATGGATGTGCCTAGGACATCATGTAGATCCATTCACGATATGCACATTGTCATATCAAGCTAGGACATGGCTGAGTGCCTCTTGATCGAGGCACTCCATCCATGTCTGTGGTGGCCCCTTCCATCAAACTGATAGTTTTGAAAGCCAATAACAGCGATCAGAGGTGTTTAGCTGTCAATGCCAGTGTCTGGCTTTGACAGCTTAAACCTCTTCCTGCCCCAAAGCAATCACGGGGAAGGGAGATTAGTTACAGTATGGGAGCTTGCCCATGTCCCCCAAGCACCACCTAACCCACCAGATTTAGTTAAAATAAAAACAAAAAACATGTTTTCTTCAAAATTGGGCTAGGGTTAGGTCTACAACCCTATCATTCAGCTATTCGATACTGGCCCCACCCAAATGACAAACTCTGTCCCAATTGACAATTTGTATTGTGTAGAATTATTACGCACAGAATAAAGTCATTAAAAATAAAAAAGTCAATACATTTTGTACGTATGCATTATAAATAGCGTAACTTTCCTCAGTTACAGGAAATTGTGAAAACTGTTGATGTGATACACATTTTGACAGCAAGTTCTAGCTAGTGTGATATTGGGCCAGTTATAATGTTGTCTTCCCATATGATTCCTGTTTGAAATGTGAAAAAAAACACCATTTGAAGATAGAGCTTATTTGAACCATTATTTTACTGTTGACCTGGAGTTTGTTGCATGTAGGCCTGAGCAACTCTTGGCTGTGAAACTAAGCAGAAGAGAACAACCATCGCCATACAATTTCCGTCAAATACAACTCAAATTGCTTTTATTTTTTGCTGCAGTTTTTGGAGATCATTACTTCCTCTAGATTTTGGGAAACAATTCTCTTTTTCATGAATAAAGCCCATAGTGTTGCTTTAATGTTTATTTTATTTTAAAGAAATAAGTCAGTTCACCAACGGGTATAGATGAAATTGTGTATTAGGTGTGATTTTAATACTTTAAAAAGGTGGACACTGAAATACCATATAAAACTATGGTAATATTTTTTAATGTGGCAAAATACTTCAGAATAATTGGTAGGTAATCCATTGTTCGTGAGGTTTTGTACATATTTCAAATTGAACCTTTAATTAATTAATTGATTATTCAGCTTTATAGTAAGATGTGAGCTGCACATAGTTTCTAGTTTTTAATCCGAAAGTAAAAAAAATCCATGGATCACTTCTCTCATGTAAACCTAAAGTGTGCAGCTGTACCCTGTTTTACATTCAGTGCTGCAGATTTGTGTATTTTTGCTGGGACTAAGCTAGGTGTAAGGTGGGAATTGCTCATTGAGTGTTATATTTCATATTGATGTTATTTTCTGTTTTTGTCTATTTTTCATTATTGCTTTCTCTATTTAAAAAAAGAAATGTTTCCCATGTATTTCATTTACGATTAATTATCACCTCTTTAAAGGCCAATTAGCTATGTGTGTGCTGTATAGGGTCAGTGATATTTTTGGTATCTTTTCACTCACTTTCTGATTTGACATTGCAGGTGTGTGTATAACTTTAACTTGTGGCTTGGTGAATGGTGTTGGAACAAAGTTTGGCTTTGTTTACTCGTGATAGACCTTAACAGATTTATTTAACCAATAACTGTTAATGGGAGTAATCCCAGTAGATTGGTGAATGTTGTGCAAGTTTTACAAGAAAGGTAGTAGGGAGGAGTTGGGAAACCATAGGCCAGTAAGTCTAACTAGAAGTGGGGATTATTAAACATCCAAAATTACATGGTTTGCAAGATCAGAAATAACATGGGTTTACTTTAGGGATATCATGCCCTACTAATCTTATTGATTTTTTTTTATTGGGTAATAGATCAGGGTGGTGCAGTATACATTGCTTACCTAGATTTCAGTAAGGTTTTTGATACTGTCCCACATAGATGACATATCAATAAACTGTTGAATGGATTAGGCAGTGGCTGAGTAACAGAAAACAAAGGGGTGTGGTCAATGAAGTATATTTGAAGCAAGGTCTTGTTATAAATGGCTTAACTCATGAATATGTACTTGGACTTATGCTCTTTAACCTTTTTCTTAGTGATATTGGAGAAGGTCTTGGTGGTAAGGTATGTCTTTTTTTTGCTGAAAACACAAAGATCTGCAATAGGGTTGGATGGAGATGCCAGTAGAAAAAGGGAAGTGCTCTTGCAGTTGAACAGAGCACTGGTGAGACCTCACTTGGATTATTGTACGCATTACTACAGACTGTAGGGTCGACAAAATATGCGCCAATCTATTCCGAAATGCATTCAAATCGGGCATTATAGCCACAACATGCTGCATTTGGGGTGTGATTCGGCTATTATTTCTGTTAGGTTACTGAAATAAAAAAAAGAAAAAAGAAAGAAAATTAAATAATAAGAATAAATATATAAAAATCAATAAAAAAATTAAAAGACAAATAAAAAAACACACCCTGTCCCCCACAAAAATAATAAACAGGCCTGGGAACTGGCAAAATGGTTCCCAGACCCTAAAATGTGCATGGGGCAGTGCAAGAAGCCCTGACCCTCCCCTATTAGAAACAGGACTTGGAGCCGACAAGATTGCTCTCAGCACCACCGTTACATGTATGGGAAGATATCTGCTACAAATGGGGATGGAAGCTGGGCAAGTGCTCCCAGACTCCTATACAATATATTGGGGGGCAAGAGCTTGTTCATAAAAAAAGTTAGTAGTCCTGCCCTCCTAATACAACTGAGGCTGGGAATCGCCCAAATGGCTCCCAGCCCCCCAAAATAGATCTGGAGCCAGGGCTACTTGCTAAAAGATGAACATTTCTCATGTTATCTTCATTTTGATTTTGAATACTATAATAAGACTACATGTATTATAAGACTACATAGTAAGGGATTATCCTGCACATAGCCTAGTGCTGTATGTTAGTCTCTCGAGGCAAGTTTTTTTTGTTTCATGATGTGATTTTAGTTACGCTGCATATATTTTATAGCATTCTGAAGCCAGATGCTTGATGTGCCGAGCATGACACATAATTAAAACAGTCTTCACTGTAAAAAAAAGGCTTTCCTTATGCTAGAAAACAAACACATTAACTACAGTTGTGTTTATATGATGTGATCATTGATAGCCTACCTTGTGGTCTATTAATATACAGAACCCAGATCAATAACAGAATCTCTGGTAAGCGCAGTGTTGAAGGAACTTGCCTAAATATGGTTATACTGTGAAAATGTAGCTATACATTCTATTAACAAAATTACACCAAGTGCATACATTAAAAAACAATTGCATGCTGCATGAGCTCCTCAATAATCTGGATATTATAGACTGTTTTCGATGGACGTTCCAAGTAAAACACTTAAAAAAGATTGTTGGACCAGCTTGATAGCATGGGTCAGAAAACTAAAAAAAAAACTAAAAAAAAACGATGTCAAATACGGTGGCAGTCAAGTTAGGTATTGCCGACTACCTGGTTAGGTCGCAGAGGCTGCAACAAGATGATACTAACTCTTCAGAGGACTCTGAGACGGCTAATTCATCCCCCACCCCGGTAGTGAAAACACGGCCCTCAACGGATGAGGAACCCTCAATGAAGGGCGATATAAAGAAACTTTTCAGTGATTTCCATACAATGTGGAAAGTGGATCTTACTGCTGTTAGGAGCACAATTAATGACTTACATGCCAAAGTCACTGTGCTGGAAACAGGACAACAGGAAGTGAGACAGAGTTGTTCGCACAACGCTGAAGTTTGGGTGTCACTTATTCAGCATGTGGACACCCTCTCTAAACAGGTTGCTATCTTGGATGTTAAAGCCCGCCATGTAATATCCGCATGCGCAGTATCCTGGAGGCGGTTGGGACCCCTGCCATCCCACCGTGCCTGCAAAGCTTCCTCAAAAATCTACTTCCAGAACAGGACACTGACCAGAGTGGTGTACTCAATTTCTTCCTCAAGGCCCAAAGAGCTCCCCCTAACGCACCTCGAGACATGGGGCTGTGGTTACAATCTCATGCTGTTAAGACCACTCTACTGATCAGGAGCCGAAAGCAGGATATGTTTGCATGAAGGGTCTTACCTATCGATATTTGATTATCTCTCACCAGCAGTTATGGCATGGAGAAGATCGATGTCTGCTTTTAAATCGCACCTCCGAACACTTGGCGTAAAATACAGATGGACTTTACCACACGCCCTGTCGGTTATAAGGGATAGCAAAACCCTTTTCATAGAGAATACATGTATATCGATCATTTTCTTCAGGACCTACAGATTGCTCCTCTCGGCGGTGAAGAAGCCAATAGGCTGTGGCTACACCTCAATGCACCCCCTGCCGTTGAACAATCGCCTGCCAAACCTTTAATCCACTTTCTCTGGGCTATGTTATTTATGGTTCTCCAGAACAAGTTCTGAGTTATATATTAGCTACCCATAACAGTTGGTTGGACCCCTTTGAGTTTAACATCTTAGAATTTTAACTCACAATGTCTTATATTCTACTGCTTCCCCCCCAAAAGGGCACAATGTACACTCAATTCTTTTTGAGTTGTACATGTATAACCCGGTTGCTAAAATGGTGGCTTGGTAGCCCATCTCTTTTTGAGCAGTATTCCCTAATGTTGCCAGTAGCCCTCTCTTGGATTACTTCTTCCCCGCTATGTCTTTTCTGGTCTAATCTACTTCCCCCATCTCTTATACCACTTCTGACTAAATCTTTTCTTATTTCTTCTCTGATATGCAATGTCTCCCATTCGCTCTCGATCCTGCTGAATTGTCGATATATATATGTTTCGTACTGCATCCCCTAGTGTAGGGCATGCAGCAGCGGTTTAGTTGTACACAGTACGCCTATATGTCAAATAAATAGGGTCCTATGAAACATATTACCATACTTGGTAGCACTTGCTTTTTTTCTTTTAGACCCTGTACGTATAATTAATGCACAGTTTATACATCCTATTTTCCCAAGGATCTGAGTGATCCTAGTTGCGTTCTACCCATTCAGTCTGCCCTAAATGTAAGCTTTTGTGGTACATAGTCTTGTTCTCTATGTTCTGCCTACAGTTTATAAAAACTTAATGAGAAATTGCTACAATGCAAATAACCTGTTTTGTGAAAATGTGCATATTGGATTATTATTTGTGTTTCATTTTGTCATCTATGACACATGTTCAACTACCTGCAGCAGTAAAAAATATAATTAAAAAACCCCCCAAAACAAATGTATTTTAAATGTACCTGTGTGTCACCTGCTACAACATTTTGGGTTTTTCCTACTATTTGTTTTAGTGATGGAGATTACAGTTTGCCCTTTTAGAAACCTCTAAAGGCTCCTTGTCAGTCCAATTTTGTGAGTACATACATTTGCATCTATATACTCATTTTCAAGCCAATTTATTAGGCTATAATTCATTTTCTCCTATATTTTCATTCCACTTAGGAACATCTAAGTCTATTATAGAGACCTTAGGGCATTCCTGTCAAAATTGTACTTTAATGACCAGTATTTCTTGGGGAGTCTAGTGTTTTGCATTAAGGGTATACAAATACTGTTATAAAATAGTCAAATGTTCACACAAGCATAGTCAAACCCGAAAAAGAGATATAGAAAGCCACTAAATACCCTAATAAAGTTTCCTTTTTTAGGGGATTTGTTTGTAAAACTGCAGGTCGTCTGGTGCTAAGCTACAGTACAGAGATGTATGATGCTCAGCCACAAGGCAATTACCACATGTTCAGGCATTATCGGCCAGTGATTTGTGACTTCAAATAAAATTAATACTTTTCCCAAGATGCTCAGAAAAATAAGGGAATATGCCAGTACAGATTTTCTGTCTAGGTACTACAGTTGTTGGTATCTACACTAAATAATTGGCTTAGCACAGGGGTCAAGTCCTGGGAAAAAAAGTGTGGAAACTCACACAAAATCCACTGTGACCCCCCCCCCCCCAAACATATATTTCACCGAAAATTCAGTGAATTTTGCCCCTCTATGCCAGGATTCTGACCCTCTATATGCCAGGATTCTGCCCCTATATGCCAGGATTCTGCCCCTCTATATGCCAGGATTCTGCCCCTCTATATGCCAGGATTTTGCCCCTCTATTCCAGGATTTCCCCCCTCTATATGCCAGGATTTTGCCCCTTTATGCCAGGATTTTGCCCCTCTATGTCAGGATTTTGCCCCTCTATGTCAGGATTTTGCCCCTCTATATGACAGGACTCGGCCCCTGCCCCTCTATTTGCCAGGATTTTCCCCCTCTATGTCAGGATTTTGCCCTTCTATGCCAGGATTTTGCCTCTATATGCCAGGATTCTGCCGCTCTATATGCCAGGATTTTGCCTCTATATGCCAGGATTCTGCCCCTCTATATCCCAGGATCTTGCCCCTCTATGCCAGGATTTTGCCTCTATATGCCAGGATTCTGCCCCTCTATATGCCAGGATTTTGCCTCTAGATGCCAGGATTCTGCCCCTCTTTATGCCAGGATTTTGCCCCTCTATGTCAGGATTTTGCCTCTATATGCCAGGATTCTGCCCCTCTATATGCCAGGATTTTGCCTCTATATGCCAGGATTCTGCCCCTCTATATGCCAGGATTTTGCCCCTCTATGCCAGGATTTTGCCCCTCTATGTGCCAGGATTTTACCCCTCTATGTCAGGATTTTGCCCCTCAATATTCCAGGATTTGCTCGTTTAATCCACCCTCCTGACCCTTCCCCAGACAGTACTTACCTCCGGTCTTCTCCTCCGTGCATCCTCCCCCCTGCACGGAGGAAGGAAGCTCTGGTCGTCACGGTTAAAAAAAAAATGTGACGACCGGAGCTTCCTTCCTCCGTGCAGGGGGGAAGATGCACGTAGGAGAAGACCGGAGACAGAGAGCAACAAGGAGGTACTCATCATGTCCTTGGTGCTCCCTGTCTCCGTCCAGCTCCTCCGTGCAGTCTTCTTCCCTCCTGCACGGAGAAGGGAAACAACGCCACCCGGATATGACTTGTTGTCAAATCCGGTGGCAGTGACAGGAAGCCCTGCAGGAGCAAAGGGAACGGCGTTCCTGCCAGGAAGAAAGTGCAGGAACGCCGTTCCCACGCTTTCCTGCAGGACTCGAGCCCTGGCTTAGCATCATGGGAAATGCAGCACAGAAGATGTCCTTCTGTCTCCCTAATGAAAAAGGGGGACTGTTGAAGAAGTGAACTGTTGAGGTAAATGAGAAGTGGGGGAGCTGATGGGGTAAACAGTCAAAGGAAAGGGGCTTAGGATACCCAACTAGATTTGTAATGGAGACCATGTTGTTCAGTATAAAGAATGAATTCGATAGCACTCCTAGGTTACACAACATGTAGGTAGGAATAGTGCACCCACACTGAGCCTGGTTGATTTATCTATCAATATGTACAATGCCTTGTGATGGAAGAAATAGATGTCGGCTGTTAGAAAATAGTGCCCCTGGCAGCCAATAAATTAAGAGCATCCCTAAATCAATAGACCTAAACCATAAGATGAAAAGATAACTGCAGTGTATCTTCTGTTGCAATTAAAAATGACAGATTTGGAAATAAAGAGGATGCGGGCTGATCCTCATCTCATTCACCACTAATCGCTGATAGCCTGTTGCTGAATGTTGCTATTAATATTATCTTTCAAACAAGCCATTTTCCTTATTGCTTATGATTATACTGAGGCTGAGTTCTTAACCCCTTGGGTGCCAAAATGCAGTGTAAAGTGTCAATCACTTATGAAACATATAAACGGTTATAGGCTTGATTAGAAAGATGACTGGTATTCAAAAACATGTATTTTTAGAGTGCAATCTTCTACTTTCATCTTCTTTTGAGTTTGTCACCTACAGGGGACCTAAGTGTGTCAAATGCCTGCAATCAAGAGACTTTAGTTGTCCCTGAGCTGGGATACAGAACTACTATGCTTATGTGATTTTAAGAAAGATTCCCTTTAACCTTAATTCCCTGCCAGTCTGCCTCCATCTTCAAGTCTGGAAGGCACTAGGTGATGGATGCACCATGTCATTCAAAATGACATAGATCTTACAATCTGTTTTTTTTCTTCTCCTTTCATGGAAGACACACAAAAAAACAAATTTTTCATCTTATCACCAAAGATTGCAATTTTAAAGATCTTTCCTTTAACAGAAAAATAAAAGAAGCAATCGATTATAAATGTCTGGTCCCTTTAAATGTTTCTAGGTCTATGGGTGTTATTTTTTTTTTTTTGCCAAATTCTATCTTGTGCTTTGCTTCAAACTCCCTGACAGCTTTGAAAATGAACCCAGTCCAAATTGTCATTTACTATTGATTTTTTTTAACGTGACAGCTTGGCTATGAAGGTGTTTTGAGTGTCGCTGAAATCAGAAGACCGCATTTCTGCTAAAATGTTTCTATTTATTTATTTTTACTCTGTGCTGCTAGACTATGCCTTACACAGCTTCTCATGCATTCATTTGTGTCTCAAACATCACATAGTGTTTAAACTGCAGACGCAATCGGAATTCTGAGCACACACACATGCAAATTAGCACATTCTGTGTCATTTCTTTAGCATCTGCTTTTTACAGGGATATCTCAAAGTATTATAGTGCCGCATTATACAGTTTGGATGGGTAAGCCTGGGTTAAATATGTACTCAGACAAAGAGATACTTGGGAATACCAAGTGACCTTAATTGGTCTCATCAGTGTACTCTACATTTCTGTGCTTCATACACATTTTTTATGCTGCATTTCTTTTGATTTCATTTTTTTTTTGCTGTACATTTAACCAGTTTATATTAGTACATTAATAGAATACAACATTCTTTACAAGTATCCCTATTTTGGAGGGACTGCCCCTTTTTTGGACCCAAATTCCTGTGCCTCTTTTCTACCCACCTATGACTATATTTGGGATCTCAAAATGTTGGGTATTGATCGGTGCATTACAGAGTTTCCCAGCAATATACCTGTTAATAGTTGAGCTTGTCAGTATATAGTGACTCTTAATACTGTAGTGTATGTGTTTGTAAATGAAGTTGTGTAATTTACTTCACTAATTAAATATTTAGCTATCTGTTGGTCAGGGCAGTGGTGGATTACGTTTTTGGCTGCCCTAGGTCAACCCTCATTGTCGCACACCTTCCTCTTCAGGTTCCACAACTTGCTCTCCATTATAGTGAGCCCCTATATACTGTGTCCATAGAACATCAATAAGTTGTTAGCCCAAAGTCAATTCAAATGTCCAGGAACAAAGTAAAGGTTGGGCGGTTCAGGTAATCAAGTAGAAACAACTTTAATTAAGATCAATAAAATACAAAGAAGGTCTGTCCACAACGATAAACAGAAGTGCACAGGACCCCCATTTACACTGTTAGTGCTTAGTCATGGTCCCAAATCACTTTCAACAGTGCCATGTCTGCCACCAATCACTATCCCAGTGCAATGTCTATCCCTAACCAGCTTTCTCCCCCATCATGGAACTCTTCCTCCCTCTTCAGCCTTCCACTCTAGGCCTAAGCATTAAAAAGTGGCTGGATGAGGTCTGTTTTAAGGCACTGATGGTTAGAGTTTTAAGTAATGGGTCCAATCTTCTTAACGCTCCTATATTTACAAAAGTATAAAAGAATTATACAAAAAAAAATACTATTTATAGAAGAAATTCGAATTAGAACTCCATCTCATATTCCCTTTCCCCACCCCCATTTTCATCTTAATGGCACATTAGGCAGGTTTCATTTTTGCTCCAATCTGTAACCATACCTGGTAGTGGAAAATGGAGCCTCCAGTTAAATTATTCTCATTGGTTCCAACATCAAAAAAAAATCAAAAAGCTAAATTGACTTTAACTCAGCTAGTGTGGGCAGTCCTGGTGTCTTGCAAACTGCTGTAATTTCACAGATTCATCTAACTGTAAGTTGTTTACATTTTTGCAACAATGCAAAATGTAAAACATGCATTTTAAAGTATTTTGAAATACCTTATTTGACATTAATGTGCATTAACATTTGGAAGAAGCATTTTGGGCACAAGACAGTCCCTTTAAGACTCCACTGACTAATTGTCGAGACATAATAGGAAACCCATAGATGACATAGTGACTTACTTTAAGCGAACACATGCGAAATGAGATACCTTGTGTCCTGGTACACTCCCCCTCAAAAGTCATTGTGATGGAACATTCTGTCACTGGGGTTCATTGGGAGAAATAATGGCCCACATCAGCCCAAAAGACTATGGACCCTCTCTGTGGATATACTAGGTTCAGGGGTACAAATTTTGAGGGCACCAGCAGAAACAAGTTTCAGCTTGATTTCAAACACAGGCTCACTCAAATTGTAAGCCAGGATGTGTACCCTGGGAGGGTCAAACCTTTTGTCCCATTCATTGTGTTTCACTCATGTTCACTCCTGCAAACTCCTGTCATTATGTCATCTTACCCATTGTCATTTTGTAAGTCATTCAATGTCCTTTTGTAAAGTGATGTCCTTTAATTAGGAAGTTACTTTATCTGAGTGTACTCTGGAGGTATCTGAACTTTACACCTTTGTATCCTGAAAGGTGTGAGGCAAGATTTCCCCATTGTATGTCCTACTGTTATGTTGTGTTCATTATGTGTCTGTATTTAAAGGTTTGATTATGTTATATCCTACTGTATCTAATCACCTGTTTTAAATGAGTGTCTCTATTGTTTGAGGCTTACCATGTGTTAATTAATTTCCTCTGTGCCTCCCCCTTAGGTGATGTCACATTGTCTGTGTATAAATATCTGTGTTATTTTCAAATAAATGTTCCACTCCTATACTGGTGTGTGCCCATTCCTGTGGCAGAGTCTTCAGATCTGTCAGCATTGAGATTATTACTTGACAGCCTTTGTAAGGGCTGCACTTAGAGGCAGGGGGTAGAGGACTGCCCTGGCTTTAGTCACAGTATGTTACCAGCTAACGCCACCTTCAGCCTCACTTTTTTAAATGTATCTAAATTTATATATCGGCCAGTTTGCTTTCACAGTAACGTACCCTTTAAAGCAAGTGGTAAATGAATGAATAGATAATGTAAACTATACATACATTTATACATGAATGCAAACATAAACGTATGTGGAAGAGAAATTTTAAATTCAACTTGCAATTAGTATTCTGAAGTAAAAATCTGCCATTGCTTAAAATGTTCCAAATGCTTTTAATGTTTGACACATTTGAGGGGGGGGAGGGTGTTGATGGGAATGACAGACAGATACCTTGGTTGCTGTTCTCCTCATCGCCCCTCTTATGGTCTTCTCAATATGGTTTTAAAAATAGTTTTCCTTTATTATCTATTAGTTCTTGTTTAAGCACTTTAAATTTTGGGGGATTGTGGGATATAAAGAGAGCGGATGTCTGCTACCAACATCATGCCTATGATTAAGCGCCCAGTGGAGGCGGCTGCTCCAGGGGTTTCTTCCACACTGCTGTATGCCACTGTAAGTTAAGAAAACCTTTTCTATTTTTGGAACTGTTGCCTAGTGTCGTTGCTAAACTCAGGAATCCAGTGAGTCTTTATCCGTTTGCTTACTCCTGCAATTCATTATAGAAGCCATGTTATGCAAGCTTGCTGTTAGCTCTTACCGTATTTGCTCGATTATAAGACGACCCTGATTATAAGACGACCCCCCAAACTTTGGATATTCCTTTAGGAAAAAACCTAAAAGCCTGAATATAGGACTACCCTATAGGAAAAAAGTTCAACTTGTATATATATATATTCACATGTAAATTGCTTTTTTAATAAAGAATTATGATATCAAAAAATGCATTTCTTGTTTTTATTTCCTTTTATGTGCCAAATTGCCAATGCTGCCTCTCTCTTTCCCTTGCCCCCAGCTTTGTCTCTCTCTCCCCCCTTAGTGTTGTCTCTCTCTCCCCCTCCCTTTGTCTCCCCCCACGCTCCCCTTGTCTCTGTCTCTCCCCCCCTCCCCTTGTTTCTCTCTGCCCCCCTTGTCTCTGTCTCTTCCCCCTCCCTCCCCTTGAAGCTCTGCCCCCTCACCTCGTTTCTCTGTCCCTCCCCCTTACCTTTCTACCCCTCCACATTTCTCTGCCCCCCCATCCCCCTCACCTGTTTCTTGATCCCTGGTGGCTAGTGGGGGCAGCCGGGGGATGTCTGCACGATACGTGCAGACATCCTCCATGCTGCCCGACACCTCCGTCTATTATGACAGACAGCTGGTCCGTCATAATAGATGGAAGTGTCGGGCAGCATGGAGGATGTCTGCACATATCGTGCAGACATCCCCCAGCTTCCCGATTCTCCTGGTGGCTAGCGGGGCCGCAGACCTCCCCTGCTGCCACCCGGCACGACCGCTGGGACTTTTATGAAAAAGCCGGATGTACCTCATCGCGCAGACTTTCCCCTGCTGTTAGAGAGGGGGATCTAGGTCCCCTGCAGCTCTGGATCCATGTTTTATAGTCTGACCTCAATTTGAGGTCAGATTAGAAGACGACCTAGATTATAAGAAATGGTGTACAGGTAAAACAAATATGTGGAATAAAGCAGGCTATGGATAGACAATTAAGGGCATTTAAACTTAATATAACAATTATGTGTAAATGAGTTTAGTGATTGATCACTGCACACACTTAACTTAATGTACTGATTGAAGAAAAATCTATGCTCTGAAAGGTAATGAAATATATGTATAAATATTGTTAATTAACTACCACAGCATCCAATTATTCTCACTTCAGTCCCACTGTGTGCTCACAAAATGTAAAAATAGCTCTAAAGACAACAATCCCTTATTTATTGAAAAATTTAAAAAAAGATATATAAATAAAAAAAATGTTCACACAGCAAATGATAAAAAATGGTAGAATGTGGTTTCTGTCACCATTTAAGACTATAGTATGTGTATAGTAAGGATATGGATTGGATTCCAGAGGAAGCTAGCTACAATTTCATTAAAACATGTATTCCTCCATGAATGATCTGGTGTACATGTACCTTGGGTGGGGAATCCCGGGACCTGCACATCAGGAGCCGGGAGTTGGTGAGAACAACCATGTCCGGGAGGTGGTGAAGATAGCTATGTTGGAGATGAAGAAGAATGCTTTGTTAATGTTGAGTGCATACAGTTGGGAGGAGAACATTTCAGATCAACATTTTCATTGGGCTTAATTCATGAAAAATAGATTTGCATGAAATAGAGAATGGAATTCCCAAGCTAAGGCCATAGTGGCCGAGTTATCATCATTCTGATGAGCTGCTGATATTGAGGATGTTTCAAGTCAGGAAATTTGGCCATAACTTTGGCTATCCATTTTCAATTCCATGAATGAAGCCCTATGTGTTGCACATGTTTCTACTATTGGTGACATGCTAATACATGCACTTTTATTTTATGTTTGACTCACCGCAGAAAAGCGGTGAGCTGGGGAAGTCTGAGGAGGAACTGCCTGATGTTGTGTGGCCTATGCAGGCTGTTTGTACATATAACCTATCTATCATGTATGCTCATGTTGGTGTGTATTTATACACATCTATGTACAGATGTTCAATTATTCTGATACACAGACATTTGTATGTACTGAAACTTTGTAATGGCCATTAGTTACTTCATTTGTACATGTTGATTCCTACACTGTGCTGCTTGCCCACCCTCTCTACAGCTAACATGCTCTGAGCAGCTATAGTTATATACACAACTGCATTAGCTGCATCCATGACCTTCTTTCCTCCTCTAGCTTGGTCTCTTAGCTTGGTCCCCTATCCACACCTTGTAGTTTTGCATATGTAGCAATGTCTGGTTGTCCTCCATTGAAAAACTCTTGTTTGCATCTTTTTAGCCTTTATCCCCTCTTCTCCTGCTAACTGTGGCCTGGCTGTAGCCCTTGTACCCCTCTGCTCTGACTCCTGGCTTGCCATTTATTGCCTGCTGGTAACTTTTTTGAGCCTGGGTCTATTTCCTATGGAAGGTTTGGTATATTTTGGTTGTATTTTGGGTGACTTTCAGTATTTCTCGGCTATGTTTCCAATGAACGATCAGTGTCTTTCGACTGTACATTGGCAGATTTCAGAATCCGAACTGATTGGTGTGAGATGACCTGTCATTTCCAAATTGCAGACATATGCGGATGCACATTGGTGATAGCTGATTAGCTTGAATATTCTCTTACCACCAAAATACTTTAATGTTCAGACACCCCGATTTCAGCCCTGAACATCGGAGCTGCCCAAGGAGACAAATTAATCATGACATTTTATTTCTGCGAGCCTTTAGTATGTCCCACCTGTTTGAATGAAAGTGGATATGCAATCCTTGAGTCTAATTTTGTATTACTGCTAAATAAACAAATGTATCTTTCTATTGCTAACCGACTGTTCTTCACGGTTGCATGTATGGGCTGCATTAAATATTTATATTTACAGCATGTATTTACGATCATGTGGTCCCTTTAATTCTAATTATGAGGCTCACTTCAGAAAAAATGTGAACTCTCTTGACCGCCAGTTCTACAGTGTTCCTAATATTGTAAAATGTAGCCAATGAACAGGAAAAGAATCGGAAGACTGCTAATTCCACATTGCTTGGACACCTTCCAATGTGAGATCTGTTCCTGTTTTAATAACAAAGCTGTTCCTTGTTTACTAAAAATTGCTACCATTACATTTTTGGCTTGGCAAGCCTCACACACACTATACCAGGGCACTGCTAAAAATCAAGCTCACTCTCCTGAACTGACACATTGTGGTGCGTGATCTAGGTAAAAGAATAGAATAAAATCCAAAAACAACTTAGGATTAAAGAATTGCTTTCACTTGAAAAAAATCTACCTTTTTACATTATATTTAAAAAAATATAAACATGTTTGTGTTTATTGAGATTTGAATATCTGTATTCTAACTGTTTAATTTATTCACAAGTAGTCACGAGTTCATAGCATTTAGGTGGAGCCTGGGAGGAAAAATATTAAAATGTTATATTTTAATAAAAACAAAAAGCAAATTGTTCGAAATGACAATTATACCATGCTACGTGTCCATACACGTATTGCAAAGGAGCCTGTACAGAGCACCCAGCTGCACTTCCCTGCAGACTGTAGAATGCAAGTGAGCCCAGGAAGAACCAGTGTATTGCCATTGGCAATTCCTTAATTAATGGTGATTTCCTGATTTCCCTCTCAACACATGTAAATGATAGCACGTAAAAGGTTTATGTGTCATTACTGAGAGACAGGATAATGGACACACATCTACTGGTACTGAGAGTCTAGATACTGGACACACATCTACTGGTACTGAGAGACTTGATACTGGACACACAGCTGCTGGTACTGAGAGACTAGATACTAGACACACAGCTGCTGGTACTGAGAGACTAGATACTGGACACACAGCTGCTGGTATTGAGAGACTAGATACTGGACACACAGGTGCTGGTACTGAGAGACTAGATACTGGACACACAGGTGCTGGTACTGAGAGACTAGATACTGGACAGACAGCTGCTGATACTGAGAGACTAGATACTGGACAGACAGCTGCTTGTACTGAGACACTGGATACTGAACACATAGCTACTGGTACTGAGAACATATTTCACGTGGATATGATGTATGTCTAGGTTTCTGGATATGACAAGGGTGTCATCTAGGTAAACTATGGTGTCTGACAATAGCATGTCTCTGCAGGTGTTGTTCATAGGCGTGCGCACGGGGTGTGCCGGGTGTGCCTGGGCACACCCTAATCCGTGCAGGGCCGTCTTTAACGCGGGGCAAACGGGGCAGCTGCCCTGGGCCCATTTACTCTTGGGGGGCCCCAAGGCAGCTGTCCTGTGGGCCCCCAGCCCCTGCTGCCGCGTTCACAGCGCATTGCAAAAATAAAAACTGACGCCGGATGTGACGTTGCGTCACATCCGGTTTCTGTTTCCCTCCTCCGTGCAAGAGGGAAGACTGCACGGAGGAGACATCCGGCGGGGGACACGGAGCAGCTTCATGTAAGTACGGGGGGGGGGGGGGGGCTGGCTGGCCCAATATTCCTGGTATCTGACTGGCACTATATTACTGGGTATCTGATTGGCACAATATTACTGGGCATCTGATTGGCACTATATTACTGGGTATCTGATTGGCACTATATTACTGGGTATCTGATTGACACTATATTACTGGGTATCTGATTGGCACTATATTACTGGGTATCTGACTGGCACTATATTACTTGGCATCTGATTGGCACTATATTACTGGGCATCTGATTGGCACTATATTACTTGGCATCTGATTGGCACTATATTACTGGGCATATGATTGGCACTATATTACTGGGTATCTGATTGGCACTATATTACTGGGTATCTGACTGGCACTATATTACTTGGCATCTGATTGGCACAATATTACTGGGCATCTGATTGGCACTATATTCCTGGGCTCTGACTGGCACACTATTACAAGCATCTGACTGGCATAATATTACAGGCATCTGACTGGCATAATATTACAGGAATCTGACTGGCACAATATTACAGGCATCTGACTGGCACAATATTCCTGGCCTCTGACTGCACACTATTACAGGCATCTGACTGGCATAATATTACAGGCATCTGACAGGCACCATATTCCTGGGCTCTGACAGGCACAATATTCCTGGTATCTGACTGGCACAATATTATTGGTATCTGACTGGCACAATATTATTGGTATCTGACTGGCACAATATTACTGGTATCTGACTGGCACATTATTACTGGGCTCTGACTGGCACAATATTGCAGGCATCTGACTGGCACAATATTGCAGGCATCTGACTGGCACAATATTACTAGGCTCTGACTGGCACAATATTACTGGGCTCTGACTGGCACAATATTACTGGCATCCGAAAGTTACAATATTACTGGCATCTGAATGGCACAACAATTATGGCATATGTGTGTGTGTGTGTGTGGGAGGGGGGGGGGGGGTAACAATCCCGCGATGGATGGCGGGATTGCATGCAGGGGAGGGGGCAGGATCCAGGGGGCCCAAGCAAATGCTTGCCCAGGGTCCAATCACTATTAAAGATGGCCCTGCCTCCGTGCTGCACTGCCGTCTGCCGCCCGAGTTTGTCTCCTAATCCGATCCTTCACTATGCGAGCGGAAGCGCCGCATAGTGAAGGACGGACTTTCTCCTCCCTCAGACCTCCCCTGTAATGTACGCGTTCGCGTACACGCGTTCCGTGACGTCACGCAGAGGCAGAGTCACGGCAACGCAAGGGTGAGGCCCAGCCGCAGTGCCAGAGGAGAGGGTGCAGAGCGGAGCACAGGCACATCGTTTTTTCCCAGGAGGGGTTCTGGGGCGGCCGGCTGGCTGGTAAATTTTAAGTAAGTGTTTTTTTAAGTTAAAAAATGTGAAATGTTTGTTTACATTGCTAAATGCTTAATTAATAAAAAAAAAGTTTTAATACAGTTTTTAAATGTTTGTTTATATTGATAATTATATGAATGCGGGTCTGTATGTAAGTATGCAGAGTGCATTTGTGTATGTGTGTGTGTGTGTGTATAGATATATAGATAGATATATATCTATCTATATATCTATACACACACACGTGTGCGGCGTGTGTGTTTGTGCTTTAGGGTGCACACCCTAATGCAATAGGCTGCGCACGCCTATGGTGTTGTTTACATAATTTTGAAATATATCCGGGGTATTACAACAACAAAAGGCATGGCCAGGCATTCATACACACACACACACACACACACACACACACACACACATATATATATATATATATATATATATATATATATATATATATATATATATATATATATATATATATGTAAATGTATGTATATTGAACTTTAACATATATGAAAAAACACACTTGATTTCCAAGTTGGAGTGGTCCTTTAAATAGAAATGTGTTTGAATATCCTGTAATAAGCATGCAGCCTGTTGTTAACAGCAACATAAGGATTTAAGTTACAGATGCCATCTTCAATACTTCCTGACTGTGTCAGGTGGATGGTAGTATACACATAATGGATACCTTGTAAGATTAACAGGCAGGGTATAATCCAGCCATCACACATGCTATGGAAAATGAAGATTATTGACAAATTGAACTACTTTAGCAGCTGCAATGTATAAAGTAATCTGCCAACATTGCCATTATTCCTTTAAGTATAAAAGGAAACAATGGACGGATGTATTTCTAAAACTTTTATTTTTTATTTTCTGGCTTTATGATAAAAGAGACTGGAGTAATATCTTCCCCTTCCAGAGCAGTGCAGTTGACATGGTAGCCTGAAGTTACTATCATTATATACATCTATTATTACTAGTAACAGTAATTGATGTGTTTTGCAGCTCAAAAAAGTCACTTTTTGGAGCAGGTTTTCAAATAAACTCTGAACAGCATAGAACTCAGTTTAATCTCTATTTACACTACAGGAGGTAGTCCCAAAATCTCCACCATTACAGAAAAATGACTACAATTGTAACCATGTGCAACATGACCAAAAAAAAAAAAAAAAAAATGTTGTTGAGGAAAGAAACCTCAGATGACCTCTCTTGTGTTAATCGGAAAGCAATATTATTGCATAACCAAAACAACAGCACTATTTTGGGTCAAAGAAGACACATGGAGTCTATTAAGGGGACATTCCAACTTGTTTAACCTGTGCTTCCTTCAAGGAAAGAAGGGTTAAACAATACAGGTTCGGGTCTTTGAAAGTAAATCCAATGTGTATCTTAAAAGATTCACATGGGTTTACTATCTGCTGTGTCTCACATACGAGACACAGCAGTTCCCGGTTGTCTCGCCCCGCTCTGACAGCTGAATGTGAAGGTCTCTCGCTGCTAACGCAGAGAGAGACCCTTGTTTTTGCATGGGATCAGTAGGGGGACCTATTTAAGGATTCTATATTAGAAACACAAGTGAAAGAACATGTTTAGTGTCTGTTTAACTAAAATATGAAATGTGGCATCGAGTTGAAATGGTTCTATATCACTGTCCAAAGGACAACTCAATATTACCAGGCTTTGGTTGTATTTTTTGTTTATTTACAAAACACAGTAATACAGGAGGCCATTATTTACATTAATCTTTAAAGTACAAAATCTGTACTTACATTACATACACTTTATATCTGATCGCATTTTACATAATGGCACACTTAGACTTATGTCATGCTGTATATTTACTAGTATACATGGTGAAATCTCCAGATAATGCGTTGCCACACTAAGTCACTGCTCTCTCTCTCTCTCTTTCTCTCTAAATATATTTATTATAAATGTGCATTAACCATATTTAACTGTTCCCTACATTTCTCATCGTTGGACATTTTTTAATAATATTCTTTACATGTCCTCCTATATTTGTAGATAGTTATACAGAAACACAGGTTAAGAAAACGTTTTTTGAATGACAAAAATGCACAGATCTCTTGGAGCCAGCCTAGCTATTTTTAGGAGCCAGGGAAATGTAATTTTTCATGGAGTTCTATATAAAACAATCAAAAAAGTTAGGAGCCAGCAGTTGGGATTTTAGGAGCCATTGCTTCCGGTGTTTGTCAGTCCCTGGATTAATGCACCTTCACACTGTAGCTATATGTCTAACGCTTTTGTCAGAAATTATTGTCAGACATTGGAGCACATGCTAATAGTGCCAATATTATACTTCTCATTTTTCACTGCTCTGTACAGCCAGGCAGCACACCACAAGGCAAATGAATGACCAGCTTTGTGTTTCCATTTACAGCTGTTCCGGAAAGTGTTAACCTAACCTCTCTTCTCTGTGACTCTGGGCCTTTTTGTTCCCCTTGTAGAGTCTACTAAAGTGTTAAGTTTTATGGCACACAGCCAAGATCTATACCAAGAGCACAAGTAAGTATGTCCAAATTGATTGTCAATGACACTGGGAAAAAGAAATCTCTAAGGAATATCCTCTGCTACATATATTGATCAGAAACATTGGTTAGGAATCTTGTTGCTGTGCGGTGTGATTAAGAACCTATCTCTAGGAAGAGGACAAAGAAAGTGAGATCACACCTTACTGATACACCCCAGTGACATGAGGAGAGTTGGCTCTAGGGACCTGACTTACAATGTCGCTATTCAGAAAGAAACTAGCAGTAAGTTATCTCTTTTATCAGGTCAAGGTTTCATTGTCTAGAAATATTTCCCCAATGGAAAACAACAGGAAAAGGATGTAACAGTTAAATGTGACTTCTTAGATATATCACGGTAAAAATAACCTCTACTCTTATTTATAATAAATAAATTCATACATTCAGATTAGAAAAATATTTAAGCATTCAAGCTGTAAAGTAGCTGCTAAAATGTTAATAGAATCCCAATGAGCAGACATATTTGACCTGAACATTTTGTGCAAGGTTTCCTGAAAGTTGATGATAAGTCTTTTTTTGTATCTTCACTGTGCATTGCAATCAAATGTAAATCAGTCAGTGCGAGAGAGGTCTCCAATGCATTTTAAATGGATTGACATCTTCTTTTTTTTTCTTCCCTTCATTTGCGTCTGTACAATGGCATTGTGCTTTAAAGTATTTGTTTATATTTTATTTTTTGCTAAACTTTCAAATTTAAATCATAGAAGGATGGCCTTATTATTCACTCCCTTACTGAAGAACTTGCAAAGTAAAAAAATACAATAAATAAGCAATCACAGTGAAACCTTTGCTGTGGTACCAAGACTTGAGCAAAAGTGCTTCCTTCTTTGTCCCACATGAATTGAATACCAACATTTCAAAACAAACAAAGATGGACTCTTTGGTTTTAGGGGTGTGGCTGGATAAATGTCCAGGGGTGATGCCATTCCAAAAGTTTTAAGTATAATTTATAAAAAATATATATAATATATTTTTAGATAGCTGTTTCTGTAATCAGTGGTCACCTAAAACATGAACAAAATAAATTATTTATAAACAAGTTTATTGCAGTTTAATGGAACAGTATAGTAACAAAACTATAGTTTACTTGTGAAAATGCATCTAAAACTTTCAATAAGAGTTTTAAAATGCAATAATTTAAATATTGCAGAATCTTTTTTATTGATAAAATGCACCTGTTGATACTTTAACCCCTTGCCAACATAGGACAGACTAGGTCCGTCCTGTCTGGCAAAGGTTCGCCGACAGTGGACGGACCTAGTCCGTCCTGCTGTTAAACAAGCAGTGTTTGCGCTCTAAGAGTTTGAGGCATAAAGCATCACTGGTGTCCACTGAACGATTCGCAAGCGCCATATTGGAGGGCAGCATGCTCCACCAATTTTGCTGCTTCCCTCTTGTGGGTAGAACATCAGAAGTGAAAAAAAATTCACTTCTGTCGCTCTTATGCTGTTGCTAGACTGCCCCCAGAGGCAAAAAAATAAACTTCATCCATCAAATGAGTATAATATCGACTGATCTAAATGAATCATACCATTAAAATATATGGATATATGGGAACCTTAGATTATTTGGAACACAAATAAAAATTACTCAGATTAAAATAAAATGAAAAAAAATGTAAGAAAAAAAAAGAGAGTAGAAATAAATTATAAAGGAAGAGAAGTAAAACAAAAAATAATAGGAAAAGGAAAAAGAGGAAGAAGAGGACAAATTAATAAAGATAGAAGAATGGAGAAAAAGGAAAAAAATAAAGGAAAATGAAAAGAGAAAGATTTTTTTTAAAAAGGAAAAAATTCCAAAATTGGAAGAGAGAAGATGAAGATTTTATTTTTTATTAATTGTTTTTTATTTCTTGTTTATATATTATTCACTGAAGTAATTATTCAAGTATAATGTAATTATAACTTATTTATAAACAAAATAAAATATTAATTGAAAAAAAAAATGACAAACTAATCTGGTTTCCATCTCTCAGTATGGTGTCGCCCTCTTCCAAAATGGCGTCACGGACAATCTGCACCTCCACATTGCATTTACACAACATTCATATTAAGAAGAATGAAATGTGCTGAGGAATGCAGCGTTTGTCTATTTGTTTATCCATTGCTTTGTTATACCGGTAATTTTCATCCGTACACATTTACATTCCAAACATTCTGAATTCTGATAGACACAAGCAGAGAAAAGAAGGACCAAGGGATTTGGGTTCAAAAGATGAACTCTAGGGAGATATGCATTTCCCTCCTGCATTCAAAGTGTTAGTAACATTTTCACCTTATTTGACCATGTTTCCCTTGAACACAAACATATTTGAGGTAAACATCAAAATCCATAAAATGCGGTTCTCATAACGTTCTAGTCAGTGCATCTCAGATTGTGCAGTACCCTGCATACATAAGAAACTTACGATAATGAATGGTGCCAGAGACTGAGCCTGTTTAGTTTTACACGTAACATTGATAACTGCCAATTAAAATATTGGATTTATTAATTTGTTTCTTTAAAAAATAAAAATAGTAAATTAAT
Source organism: Pelodytes ibericus (assembly GCA_036172795.1). NCBI lineage: Eukaryota > Metazoa > Chordata > Amphibia > Anura > Pelodytidae > Pelodytes > Pelodytes ibericus. The sequence goes on along the minus strand of CM069857.1, from coordinate 142,201,004 downwards.
TGCAGCAACACACAGAAAAAAAACCTACTAACATAGCCAATGCTCATCTAAATTAATAAATTGGATATTTTAACTCTCAGCTTGTTTTTTTACTCCCTATTTTTTGTACACATAGGAATGTACATGAGGTTTTGCACATTTATTTTTTTGAACAAATCTGCTGTCACAACATCTCAATCCACAGAAGCCCATGGCAGCTTGGAAAGTGTCATATTACTTATTTTCTGCTGCCAGCTGAGCCCTGCAGTAGCAGTTTCTTTATCTTTCATGCACTTACAGATGATTGGACTGTGGATGGAAAATTGTTACTATTGTTATTATGCCCTTAAATATGCAGTTATATATGCAGCTTAGGGAGATAATACAGTGCGTGTACTATATCCAACAAATAGTGGACAAATAATATATGCTTATTGCATAGCAGAGGAAGGTATGCAGTAAGACAACTGTTTTTGTACTTTTTATTTTATTTTAATCTTATTTATTATATATAGATATGTATCTTATATTATTTTTTATTATCTCAAAAATTCTATCAAAAAATTATTGACTTACTAAAGTTAATGAACTTTGTTTACTCCTGCCTACGTACTATATACGTTTGATAAATACATCTCTTTAAGAAATTAATATTAGTCTACCATAGTCTAAACTGAGATGAGAATTTCAAACTTAAGGCCAAAGTAGCTGAGTTGGAAATATTTTCCCATTTAAATGCATTGGAGAATTTTTCCAACTTGGCCACACTGTCCTAAAGTTTGAAATTCCCATCTCAATTCACTGCATTTCTTTCTTGATTGAGTAAATATACAAACCTATAGCAGACTATAGTTAAATGCTTGAAGAGCTGTTACATAGGCACTTACATACACACAAGTCAGACACAAATCCCGTCTTGCACACACATACATACACACACAGTCGCACAGCAGTCATTTCTTTACTTCTTAGGAAAAAAAGCCTTCCTTTTTTAATATCTGTACACTTTCCCTGAGTTTTAGCTTTCATGGTTTTGGTTTTCCTATTGGTATGTGCCTCTAATCCTGGCACAGACCACCTTCGGTGCTGTCCTGTGTCTGTTTACATTTGAGAGCTTGGATGTCATGTGATACCCAATACTCTTCTTAATAATATATATATTTGCATCATTTTTGGGTACGTGGTAATAATCTTTTTGTTTGTGATTGTATCATATGATTGGCTGAACAATCAACGAACACTGTTTTCCAGTTCTTATTAATGTTTAGCTTCACAGGAGAAGGCAATAAAAAATGTTTTTAAATTAAACATCTTTTTTGAACGTTCAGTAACATCGATACCCACTTGTGATTTTGGTGTTCAACTTTTTTTGCAGAAACTGAGTCTGGCAATATGAAAAATATAAATAGTAGTTACCTGGCATCTGTTGTGTTCCTGACGTATTTCAGCCATCTGGAGTTTCAGATAACAGATATATTCCCCTCTTACAAAAAAGGGCTTTTCCTCAAATGAACCTTACAGGGAGCTGATTTGGTATGTATTGTACTCACGCAAGTGAATCATATATAAATATATACCATAGCCACCATTAGAGGCTGAGATAAGACATTTACTTTGAATGATACATAAAAATATTTAGACAATAAGTTGACAGATTTGCTTATCTGTTTAAAACAAACGATCAACAGAAAGATTTGATCTCAGGCAACTGAGAACAATTATTAAATGCATTTTCTTGTTTTTCCTTTTTTGTTTTTAAATGAAGGTATCAAAATACATAATCACAAATAAATTCTTGGGGGTATTCACTAGACATGTACAAAACTAAAATTTTCGTTTCGTTTTCGTCCATTCGGACGAAAATGTTATTTATTTAGTTTAAAACGAATTTCGTTCATTACTGCATTCGTTTCAGACAAAATTCGTTCATTATTTTTCGTTTCGTTTTATTAGTTCGTTTTATAGAATACGTGTAATACTATTGGCTTTCTATAAACCGAACGAGAGCCCCATTCATAAGAAATTCTTATGAATGGGGCTCTCGTTCGGTTCATAGAAAGGAAATAGTACTACATGTTTTCTATAAGCCGAAAGTCTATAAACCGAACGTTCGGTTTATAGACTTTCGGCTTATGGAATACATGTAATCCTATTTCTATTTTATAAACCGAACGTTCGGTTTATAGAATGGCAATAGACTTACATGCATTCCATAAACCGAAAGTCGTTCATTATGTCGGTGTATGGAATGTAAGTGTACTAGCTATTGTATTCTATAAACCGACTCTATTTCTGTTTATAGAATGCAATAGTACTACGAAAGGACGAATGAACGAATGATTTTCGTTTATTAACCATTCGTTCATTCGGCTTTCGTTAGCTTAGCATTTTCGTTTTTCGATTTTCGGACGAATGGATGAAAATGCTATTTTCGGACGAAAATGCATTCGTCCGAAAACGAATGCACATATCTAGTATTCACCAACAACAATCATACAACAAATAAATGAACTGTATCATATAATGCACTTAACAACAACTTGTACATTCAAGAATTAAGCACAGATGTAAATAACCCATATATATGTGGAGTAATGTTTAGGGTCCATACTTGTTGGGAGCTTTTATGATATTTTATGTGTTATGCAATATGACTCTCTCTCGCAATGGCAAGTTGTTCCGATATTTGTATTATTTGTATTGTCTTTTTTATACATGAAAAAAATTGAAAATAATAAATAATAAAAAAAATTAAAAAAGAATGCACTTAACAAAAGTAATCCTTTTGCCAGAGTCAGCCTCTTGCTTATACTAAAGTTTCCATATACAGGTTTGGGCATTGAGGGTGTGGAATGGTACACTCAATCAACCTCCAGAAATAAAAACATCTCATCTTTAAACTGTCTGTATCTAGATCAACACTCAGGTATTCTGTATCCATGCTTTCCATACATCCTGAAATTTAGTCATTAGTTCTCTTTTTTTTTTTTTTACTATCGTTCATCCATTTTACACATATAGTGTACCTGAGACAATACTTCGACCCACTGTATGGCTACCCTGACCTTGCCATGCAGATTTTAATTGGCATTGGAATCTTTATCCGTATGCACTTTTGGGTGTTATTTCGCATGGGGGTGATCTAGATGGGACAGAAACATTTGGGATGTTGATGATGTATTAGTTTCAAACATATCCATAATTATTTTTACAAGGTGTCTACAATCTTTACCCACACCACTACATATGGTACAAGTTTTCTACCTCTTTACAGAACCTCCAACATAAATGTGACTTACTTTTCCTAAGCATATGTATATGGTTTTAAAATGGCAAAATATGAAAACTGCTGCTAGTGGTATATTGTTCTAGGACAGGGGTCAAACTTTTTAAACAGGGGGCTAGTTCACTGTCCCTCAGACCGTTGGAGGGCCGGACTATAGTAAAAACAAAAACTATGAACAAATTCCTATGCACACTGCATATATATTACAGGGAGTGCAGAATTATTAGGCAAATGAGTATTTTGACCACATCATCCTCTTTATGCATGTTGTCTTACTCCAAGCTGTATAGGCTCGAAAGCCTACTACCAATTAAGCATATTAGGTGATGTGCATCTCTGTAATGAGAAGGGGTGTGGTCTAATGACATCAACACCCTATATCAGGTGTGCATAATTATTAGGCAACTTCCTTTCCTTTGGCAAAATGGGTCAAAAGAAGGACTTGACAGGCTCAGAAAAGTCAAAAATAGTGAGATATCTTGCAGAGGGATGCAGCACTCTTAAAATTGCAAAGCTTCTGAAGCGTGATCATCGAACAATCAAGCGTTTCATTCAAAATAGTCAACAGGGTCGCAAGAAGCGTGTGGAAAAACCAAGGCGCAAAATAACTGCCCATGAACTGAGAAAAGTCAAGCGTGCAGCTGCCACGATGCCACTTGCCACCAGTTTGGCCATATTTCAGAGCTGCAACATCACTGGAGTGCCCAAAAGCACAAGGTGTGCAATACTCAGAGACATGGCCAAGGTAAGAAAGGCTGAAAGACGACCACCACTGAACAAGACACACAAGCTGAAACGTCAAGACTGGGCCAAGAAATATCTCAAGACTGATTTTTCTAAGGTTTTATGGACTGATGAAATGAGAGTGAGTCTTGATGGGCCAGATGGATGGGCCCGTGGCTGGATTGGTAAAGGGCAGAGAGCTCCAGTCCGACTCAGACGCCAGCAAGGTGGAGGTGGAGTACTGGTTTGGGCTGGTATCATCAAAGATGAGCTTGTGGGGCCTTTTCGGGTTGAGGATGGAGTCAAGCTCAACTCCCAGTCCTACTGCCAGTTCCTGGAAGACACCTTCTTCAAGCAGTGGTACAGGAAGAAGTCTGCATCCTTCAAGAAAAACATGATTTTCATGCAGGACAATGCTCCATCACACGCGTCCAAGTACTCCACAGCGTAGCTGGCAAGAAAGGGTATAAAAGAAGAAAATCTAATGACATGGCCTCCTTGTTCACCTGATCTGAACCCCATTGAGAACCTGTGGTCCATCATCAAATGTGAGATTTACAAGGAGGGAAAACAGTACACCTCTCTGAACAGTGTCTGGGAGGCTGTGGTTGCTGCTGCACGCAATGTTGATGGTGAACAGATCAAAACACTGACAGAATCCATGGATGGCAGGCTTTTGAGTGTCCTTCCAAAGAAAGGTGGCTATATTGGTCACTGATTTGTTTTTGTTTTGTTTTTGAATGTCAGAAATGTATATTTGTGAATGTTGAGATGTTATATTGGTTTCACTGGTAAAAATAAATAATTGAAATGGGTATATATTTGTTTTTTGTTAAGTTGCCTAATAATTATGCACAGTAATAGTCACCTGCACACACAGATATCCCCCTAAAATAGCTTCAACTAAAAACAAACTAAAAACTACTTCCAAAAATATTCAGCTTTGATATTAATGAGTTTTTTGGGTTCATTGAGAACATGGTTGTTGTTCAATAATAAAATTAATCCTCAAAAATACAACTTGCCTAATAATTCTGCACTCCCTGTATTTTGAAGTGAAGAAACAAAACGGCAACAAATACAATATTTAAAATGAAGTAAAGTTAAATCAACAAACTTACCAGTATTTCAATGGGAATAGTGTGCCAGTCAGAGCCCAGGAATATTATGCCAGTCAGATGCCCAGGAATATTATGCCAGACAGATGCCCAGGAATATTATGCCAGTCAGATGCCCAGGAATATTGTGCCAGTCAGATGCCCAGGAATATTATGCCAGTCAGATTCCCAGGAATATTATGCCAGTCAGGGTCAGATGCCCAGGAATATTATGCCAGTCAGAGCCCAGGAATATTATAACAGTCAGATGCCCAGGAATATTATGCCAGTCAGAGCCCAGGAATATTATGCAGGTCAGATGCCCAGGAATATTATGCCAGTCAGATGCCCATGAATATTATGCCAGTCAGATGCCCAGGAATATTATGCCAGTAAGATGCCCAGGAATATAATGCCAGTCAGATGCCCAGGAATATTATGCCAGTCAGAGCCCAAGAATTATATGCCAATCAGAGCCCAGGAATATTATGCCAGTCAGAGCCCAGGAATATTATGCCAGTCAGATGCCCATGAATATTATGCCAGTCAGATGCCCATGAATATTATGCCAGTCAGAGCCCAGGAATATTATGCCAGTCAGATGCCCAGGAATATTATGCCAGTCAGATGCCCAGGAATATAATGCCAGTCAGATGCCCAGGAATATTATACCAGTCAGAGCCCAGGAATTTTATGCCAATCAGAGCCCAGGAATATTATGCCAGTCAGAGCCCAGGAATATTATGCCAGCCAGATGCCCACTAATATTATGCCAGTCAGATGCCCAGGAATATTATGCCAGTCAGAGCCCAGAAACATTATGCCAGTCAGATGCCCAGGAATATTATGCCAGTCAGATGCCCAGGAATATTGTGCCAGTCAGATGCCCAGGAATATTATGCCAGTCAGATGCCCAGGAATATTATGCCAGTCAGAGCCCAGGAATATTATGCCAGTCAGATGCCCAGGAATAGTGTGCCAGTCAGATGCCCAGGAATAGTGTGCCAGTCAGATGCCCATGAATAGTGTGCCAGTTAGATGCCCAGGAATAGTGTGCCATTGCAGTGCTCATTATACCTCCCTCCTCCCCCGCTTCCCCATCACTTACCTCCAGCTGCTGTGTCTCCGGCCGGACGTCTTGCGCAGTGTTTCCCTCCTGCACGGAGGAGGGAAACACAGTCACAGTCACGTAACGTCACATCCGGTCGAAGTGATTTTTGCTCTCTTCTTCCTGCAGCCGCATCCGCTGCGGCTGGCAGAAAAAAAAAAAAAGGTAAACAGCGGGAAGCGGGGGGTGCCGGCAGCACTCTCCGTGGGCCGGATAAATGTCCTCGCGGGCCGCATGTGCCCCGCGGGCAGTAATTTGAGGACCCCTGTTCTAGGAGAACTAATCAGTTCACTCTGATAGTTATAGGTTTACTACATTGGAAATTTACAAACGAATCTGTGTTTTCCAATACATAACAAAACCACATAAGACCCTTGTATACCTTCTATACATGTAATCAGACTCTCTTGATAATGCTACTGGTATTTTAGCTACAGGTACAAAACTGAAGTGCACAGAGCTAGAAAGACGAGGGGGAACAGAAGTAAGACAATACTCGAATGAACATACTATAGAGCCAGAAGACCAACTGACAGAAGGTGTTATACTCACCACCATCAGGTCCATCCTCCAGGCACCGCGACACTGCATTAGGCTCTGCCTCCTCCATGGCATTAGGCTCCATGGCATTAGGCTCCGTCCCCTCTGTGTCATTAGGCTCCGCCCCTTCGCGTCATAACCACTCCCCTCAAACCTGCTATATAAGCCCCATGGGATTGAGCACACATTGCTCAGAGTTACTGTGCTTTCCTCAATGTACACAGCCTCCAATCTATCCATACATTTTAATTCTGATTACCTGGCTTTGAACCCTGCTTACCATTTTTGACCATTCCTTTTTGTCTGACTCCCTAAATACTGACCCTGCTGACTTCTGGATCCCTGAACCCATTTTTTGTACCACGACTATTCTGATATCTGGTTCCCATGACTTTAGCTTCCTCCATCTACTAAGCAGCTCTCTGGTTCCCTGAAATTTTGCTTAGCTACTGGACTATCTATTTTTGCCTATTCCTTTGAGCAAGTCCCATCCATCTCCGGTGTGATTAATCTACATCTATATTCACCCGTGCTTACAGTGACCCCAGAAAGAGTTGTTTCATACCCACCAGTCCTGTTCCAGCAAGCGTGTTTTCCTAGCAACAAGGCTCCTAATCAAAACTTGAGTACCATCATAACAGAAGGATTATGTCATTGGAGCAACGGTAAGATAAGAATCAGAGGAAAAACTTTGGTGTGACCTTTACTGGTTTATACACGGATTGGGATGTTTTCAGTTGTGATGGGGCAGAATTTTAGGAAACTGCCATACACAATTCTAATCGTTACAGGCTTTTTCTTTGTTTGAATAGGAATATGCAGACCGGTTGACAGGCCTTTGTGCAAAAAACAACCACTTGCTCCAGAATAGATTATGGCAGATATAGGTGTATATTAATTTCTTCACTGTAAATAAAGAACAGTTAAGATATAAGATATAACATAGATGGAACACACTCACCTCTTGGACTGGACTTGTCACAATACAGACTTGGGTTTCACTTGCTTCTCCTTGCGTTTTTGTTTGAGACAAAGTGCTTCAAGCCAAGTCTATCTACATTAATTCTTTTATTTATTTTTCATTATGTGACTTTGGTGGAGGTGAACTTCTATATAGGGTGGTCCAAGATTCAAACAGTTCTTGTCTTCTCTCTCTCATGTAGGCGATGGTCCATTTGCATCATCTTGTGGAACAGGAGATCTAATGAATCAAGGCGACCAACAAGAGCTAGCTAGTCTTTCAGTAATGTTTCGAAAGACCAAAACATTACTGGTATAATAGGGTCTGCTCGTTCCAGTGTGTATAAGTGGCCAGGCTCTGCGATTCTGTGATATGTTCTTCAACTGGTCTGCGTCCTTGTTCTAAGATACTGATGATATTTTGGGCAGAGCCACCTTGAATGTATGGGTAACAATGTTGTTGATGTAACTGATTGGCTCAGACTTCTCACACAGAATTAGTTAATGCTCCGTGGCGGAGGCTCCATATGTGCTAGATGTGCGCTTCACCCATCCTGTGTGTTTCTGGGGTTTGTGTGCTCTGCAGAGAGAGCACACAAACCCCAAAAATACATCTGGGAGACAGACGTCAGCTGTGAAAAGAGGCACTAACTATGTTGCCAAATCGACAAGCACTAAAAGTACACGAAATTCGTAGCTAGCGTTGCCATTTGGATGTAACTCGTGTATTTCCGGGGGTTTGTGTGCTGGCTCCTCACAGCACAAAGACCCCTGGAAATACATGAGAGACATCGTGCCTCCGAAGTGGCAGGCATTCTCCGGGCTGGCAGCATGTCTGTCACTCAGGGCCACGATACACCCCTGTTAATGCTGCCAGTTCATCGGTGATATTAGCAAGGGTTTCTAAAGCTTCTGTACGATCCATGTAATGGTCTCAGTTATTACAGTCCACTGGCCGGTAAGTTAGAGCTAGGAGTGTGCACACCCTTGCAGAAACCCCTCAGAGACATGGTACAGGCTCACAGCTGGTAAGCGACTACATAAGAAATTGGAGGATGAATAAATACTGGTACAATGGAAAATATATGGTGGGTGAAGAAAAAGGGTGATGCAACAGTCAAATAACACTTTGTAAGCGGAGTAGTAAAGCAGGCTTTGTACAGATGATAAACAGGATTGGCACAGACATTTGTACCCTTTTGTTGATTTCTTAACACTGGTGCAGATTCAGGATATATCTGGGACCCCAGAATAACTGCGCACTTGTGCTCAGTTATAGCAGGGCTATTCTGACAGATGTAACATATTATCAGGAATAACAGGATTTATAGGCAAGGGCTAAAAACATGTACCAAGTGATTTAGATAAGAAATTGTGCCCCAAATGATGATGTCACCGTTAACGAAAAGTGTATGACTGGAAACGAGACGCTGGTCACCGGAATGGATGTGAGTAAATATAATGCAAAACATATGAAAAAGAGAAAAAATAGTGCAATAGGTAATGCCAAAAGTTAAATATTAAAAAAATTAAATACATAAAAACACTCACAAACACCACAGCATTCAATAGCATATAGTGATAAATGCAAATTGTCACTGGTAAAATGTACAGTTTCAATTGAGGTGTTTTAAATATTGTTACAAAGTTGAATGACCTGATGTTTATATTCAGGGTTTATAACTTCCGTTAAATGACACAAAACAACGGCAAGCGTCTGATTTGCTGTTGGCCAATCATGGGATGTAGGGATCTGCAAATAAAGTTGCGATTGATTCAGTCCAGCAATTCATCAGTATTTCCCCAGAAGAATTTCACAAGCGCATCAACGAAATGCATAGGCCGATTTATTTTCTGGTGTCTACCAACTCCTCATTTCTACCTCCGAATTTGGTTCGAATTCAAGCTGTTAATCACTCAGTCCGGTTTGGCAAAACAGCCATCATTTAACAGTATCTGGAAGTGTTTCCTGTCCAATATCCCTTCTATTGTTTCTTTGCAGTGGCCCATAAATAAATTGATCCATATACAATAACGGAGGAGAAGGACATTTGTCATAGGAGTGGAGGATATCCAGCATTGTTGAGGAGGCTGAAAACCCGACACAGGGGCAGTATATATTAAACCCATGAGCCTTATTTGCATTTACCAACATATGAGGTGTTTGTGAGTGTTTATTTTATCTGTTTTTAAGTATTTTATTTAAAAAAATATATTTTTTGGCATTACCTACTGCACTATTTTTTTTCTTTTTCATGTTTGTCAGCGTAAACTGGAAGAGCAGCAACACAACACTGTGATGGCACACCCACAATGTAGGCGACATGTGACAGGTGAGGAGCTGATAGTGAAATTGATTTCAAAATAGAACCAATCAAGGTTGCAGGTTCAATTTTAGGCATGGTTCACTTTTGTATTCACCCTTCCAAAACAGGTAAGTCTGATTACAATGGGTAATAATAACATCCCCTGGATGTTGAGCAAAAACAACACACACAGGATATAAAATGTACAGTCACTGTCATGTAAGGCATACATAATCATGGGTTCTGAAAATTAGTTTTATGCTGAATTATCTAATTTACTATTTTTAATTACACACCCTTTCCAATTTTTATTAATTCATAATTATGTAGCCAGCCTAAATTCTTAGGTCTCCATTATGCATTGTTACGGTACACACCGGGATAAGAGAGGTTAATACCGCTGCGGACGTTCCCTTTCCAAATGAAGAAGCAAATAACAGCAGTTCCAATTAGCCAAACAGGAACCATACGAAATCCTTCATGAACCAAACAGCCGCACGAGTAAATCATACGAATCCCATATCCCCAGGTATGAGACCAAGCTCCGTGTTGAGGGTTAAACAGAGATCTTTATTTGTGTAACAACACAGACTTATAAAAAGACATAAACATGACATCATGACATAGTATACAATGGGGGGGGGGGGGGGGGGAGGATGGAACTAAACCATAGAGTGGTCTACTCACAGAATTAAACATTACACGTAAAGCAATATGCTCACAAAATGTGACTAACAATATTGATAACTTTCAAAATATGCATCACATTTCCCTAAAACATACCTTTTTCAGAATCAGACAATTCCACCCAGTAGTTTATTCAGTAGTTTGTGAAATAAATGAACGGAGTGTATGGACTGGCAATTAACCGAAAGATAGACGAAGGCAACGGAATAGAAGTATAGTTCCAAGACAGAGGGTTCTGTTACATGCACCTACAGTAAATACGTAGGATGGCATAGAACGTCCTAGTATCGGGACGTGGTTAAAGAATCATAACCTTGATGCAAGCCACATTTCATGGAGTTCTGTTGGATTGACCTATTCTTATGAATGGGGACTCTATTTCGGTTTATAGAAAGCCAATAGCATTACATGGCTATTGGCTTTCTATAAACCAAAATAGAGTCCCCATTCATAGAGTCCCCCACATTTTACTTCATTTTGCAGCCCTCTAGCCCTTTCCAGGACTTTTTTAGTGAAATTTTAGTGGCCAAAAGTTCGGGTCCCCATTGACTTCAATGGGGTTCGGGGTCAAGTTCGGGGTCAAGTTCGACCCCGAACCCGGACTTTTTTACGAAGTTCGGCCGAACCTGCCGAACCCGAACATCCAGGTGTCCGCTCAACTCTAATTATAATTTGAAAGCTGTATCTCTACTGCAATCAAGGGATTTAAGGAGTAACCAGTAAGGGGTGTTGCTAAAATACCACTCTTGAGTCTATTCTCTAAAATTTGAGCATAGCTCGAGGAGGTCGACTTTGGAGGGCAAAATCATTTAGACCAAATTTGGCACTCGAGTTTGACTTAGAAAAAAAACCCAGGTTAGAATCTTCCCTGTTGAAAGTAATGGGAGGCAAAATGATTGAAGCTATTTTGAGACAAAGTCAAAATCAGGTGCGAAATTTGACTCAAAAACATCTTTGATAATTTCACCTCCCATTACTTACAATGGTGGAAGATTCGAACCTCGGTGCCGGATTGTCTCCAAAGTTGAATTTTAGTGAATAGACCCAATAAATGATGCACACATTTTACATAATATGGTAAAGTGGTGCATTCGTGATTGTGCTGCAACTTGCTAACTTAAACGGGAAAATAAAAATGTACTTGTACTTTTCACAGTGGTCAGTCTCACCGTCATTTTGCTGAGGAAATTTCATTCCTGACATGGCTGTCACAATGTATCTTGGTTTTTCATTTCTACGTGCCCTGGGTATTACATTAAATAGAATCTGATTGCTCCAAAATGACATCCTGTGCTTATAACCTGTTCAGGACTGAGAGGAGCAGAAAGTAAAGTTTGCCAAGACCATCCTGTACTAAATGGGTTCAACATTCTAATGAAGTCCTTCTGTCATCAGGTGACACGGCAGAAAGAGTCAAACCCACCCAAGAGGGAATTGATGTGATGTGTTGACGAGGAAGCCATGTTGCTATAATAGGAAGTGTTTATTTGAATAATAAGGTCAAGGAGTTAAGTATTTGGTATTCCACTCAGATGAAGCCGTTTGCACAGTGTCACTAATAATTAAAGGATTTTTTTTCGAGTAATCTCGCTGCTCTACCTAAATATACTCCACTCTGTTCAAGAAACTCATCAAAGCAGTAAAGTGATCTTCGAGGTTATTAATCTCTTCTGCTCCACAGCTGGAGCAAATTTATTTGCTTGAATTAGCATGTAATAAACGTATGATAAAGCAACCACATTCCTGGATTCAGACAGATACCACGGGTAAATGCTTGGCAATATCATTAGATCAAAACTAATATTCACCATTTTCTCACCTCAGGAGCCACAGCTGAAATTCAATAAGTCCCCCAAAAGGTAGCTAAAGTGTACCACGATGAAAGTTTAGTAGCAGTAATAATAAGCACCTTTCTTAGTGAAGCAGCCCAAATCTACAGGGAATTTGATTCTCTTTGGTTATTTTGACCCTGGACTCTCCTTGCAGCAGTCATTAATTTTTCTATGAATTTCAATGAATTTCATATTGCAATCCCTATATTTAACCCTTTCATTGGCGTCCCCCACGTGCGATAAAATCCAAACACTATTTCATTTATTATAAATCTGATTCTCCATGCATATCTGCACTGGATATAGCTGACTAAATCCCCAATTATAGATGGTAAATTGGCAGTTGATAAATAATTAGGTAGGGTAATGAGATGGGGGCTCTTTAGATCATTTATTTGTGCAGCATTCAAATCGGTCGATGCAAGGGTTAAGAAACAAGGGTTAGAAACAAAATGGACCTCCAAATCTGTTGCACAGGTGTCTTGGGTTCTGTTGGAAGGTCACCAAGTATTTCTACAGAACTTTGTGTGTCCGTCATCATCTCAGAGGTGGTCTGCATGCTAATGCACGTCCTATACAAGAGCTGTCGGCATCTTAAGCCTATTGATATGGTATGGGTCAGTCTTTGTGTCAACAGAAAGACACTGCAGTGAAATAAGCTCTTATGTGCATGAAATCCTATAAACAGTTGTTTTTTTTATAATGTTGGAAGGAAGAATGTGACACCAAATTCAACTTGGTCTTTTACTTCTGGGACGCAAAATGAAAATGAAGAAATAACATGAGCATTTCTTTCCTCTTCTTATAAGTGATGATTAATTTAACTCTGCATAAAGTTATATTTTGGGAAATTTCAATGTTTAATCGGGTGCACATGAGTTGGAGGGAATATTTGACAAAACATAAAAATAACTGACAACTTTATTTTTAATCTGACACATCATGGCGTCTCAAGGATATTTAATTAAAATGTGACTGATTTAATGAACACTTATTTGATTTTGATTAACCTGACCCATGGCGCCCACCAGGAATCATATGAACACCCCAATATTTATAGAGGCTACACTGTGTCACATTCCATGTCCAGCTAACTAAATGCTGATAAGAACTGTATTGTATTAACCTTTGTATTCAGCTAACTGAAAGGTGCTATTCAGTATCACTGTGAATTAGCTAGCCACTACCCATGGCTATACTATAGCACCATTAGTAGCTGGCTAACTACATGCAGACATGAGCTATAATGGAGTGGCACGATAACTATATGCTTATATGCACTATATTGCAATAATGTAATTATTATGTCAAAATAAACATTGTTGTTTTTTTACAAAATGATTTCCCTTATTTTGGGCATACCCTATTATCTGTGTTGCCTCATTGATACTCTATGGTATTGCAAATTCTGTAGTACAAATGCAATTGAGATTATACTAAAAAAGCCTTCAGGATGCATTTTTGAGATGAGCATTAAAGAGAAACATTTTGCTAGTCGTAGACTATAACCCTGTAATAATAATTTAGAAGAACTAATGGCAGGTTACATCTAAAAATGGACTCTTCCAGTCAGGGCCGGACTGGGAACAAAAACCAGCCCTGGAAAAAATGTATATACCAGCCCCATCGCATAAGATTTTTAAACAAACCCATAGCATAATATAATTTTTTTATTCATAGAAGGGAAAATCATGCATTTTAAAAAGCACATCTGAACAGTGTATTATTTATAGATAAGACTGATATATAAGCCTGTCTAGGGCAATATATATACCTCCAGTATGTACACAGAGTTATATGAATTGCCCTGTGCAGATGTATATATCAGGGCAATGTGTGAGACATATCCTGTAGCCTGTCTCTCGCATATCTGTAGCCTGTCTCTCTCTGTCCTTTCTGTGGCGTCTCTCTCTCTGTCTTTTCTGTGGCGTCTCTCTCTCTGTCTTTTTTTTGGCGTCTCTCTCTCTCTGTGTCCTTTCTCTCTCTCTCTGTCCTTTCTGTGACATCTCTCTCTCTCTGTGGCATCTCTCTCTCTCTGTGGCATCTCTCTCTCTCTCTCTGTGGCATCTCTCTCTCTCTCTCTCTGTGGCATCTCTCTCTCTCTCTGGCGTATCTATCTCTCTGTGGCGTTTCGCTCTCTGTGGCGTCTCACTCTCTGTGGCGTCTCGCTCTCTGTGTGTCCTTTCTGTGGCATCTCTCTCTCTCTCTGTCCTTTCTGTGGCGTCTCTCTTCCCACCTTCCCCCTTAGTGTCTTTCACCCCTTTCCCCCTGTAGTCTTTCACACCCTCCTCTTCCCCTGTACAGTCTTTCACCCCCCCCCCCTTCCACCTCCCCCTGTAGTGTCTTTCACCCCCCCCCTTCCACCTCCCCCTGTAGTGTCTTTCACCCCCCCTTCCCCCCCTGTAGTGTCTTTTACCCCACCCTTCCCCCTCCCCCTGTAGTGTCTTTCACCCCACCCTTCCCCCTCCCCCTGTAGTGTCTTTCACCCCCCCCCTTCCCCCCTTGGGCCTTCTGGCCTACTGAGATACCGGGAAAAATCCCTGTAGGCCGTCATCCCTGGGGCCGAAGAAGGTGATAAGAACGGGGCCGCGATGGCCGCTTTAAGAACGCAGCCGCCGGGCCGCTTTAAGGACTGGCCTTGTCTTATATCTAGGATAGCCTTATACCTATCCCATGCATGCTTAAACTCCTTCACTGTATTAACCCATACCACTTCTGATGGCACACTATTCCATGTATCCACTACCCTCTCAGTAAAATAATACAAAGTTTCTGACCTCCACTGTATTAACCTCTACCATTTCTGCTGGAAGACTATTCCATGTATCCACTACCCTCTCAGAAAGTAATACTGCCATTAATCCCTGTCCTCATCTTATATCTAGAATAGCCTTATGCTTACACTCCTTCACTGTATTGACCTCTACCACTTCTGCTGAAAGGCTATCCCATGCATCCACTATCCCCCCAAATAAAGTAATATTTTCATTAGTCCTGGCCTTCCCTTATATCATGGATAGCCTTATGCTTATCCCATGCATGCTTAAACTCCTTTATATATTAACCTCTCATCCACCACCCTCTCAGTAAAGTAATATTACTTTTCTGGACACACAAAAAAAGTAAAAATATTTCCAGCCTTTTCAAAAGCTTGAGGTGGACCCCAAATATATGGATATAACTAGCTGCATTTTTACTTATATGAACTTTTTAATATTATATTCAGCTATTTTAATGTGTAATGAAAATGTTATTGAAAATGTGTTAATTTCCTATTTTTATTACGTTTCCCCTCACCCACATTGCACCTAAAGGTCTTAACACAGCACTATACATTACCCACAGCACTTGGCTTGTACTCATATTGCACCCACACGGTTTGGCATGCCGCAGTATAAATTTGCCCTCCAGAACATACCACAGTGTCACTTTGTCCCACTGAACTGCCCCTGCAGAACATGTCACTGTGTCACTTTCCCCCGTAGTACACATTATTTTGACCCACAGAACATGCCACAATGTCCCTTTTACCCCATAGTACATGTTATTTTCCCCCACAGAACATGCCACAGTATCAATATGGCCACAGCCAATTTGCCCATTATGCCATGATTAACCACGATTGCCAAAATGCCATAGACAATTTTGCCCATTTGCTAGTGTTAATTTGGCCATTTTCCAGTGTTATTTTGCCCATTTGCCAGTGTTATTTTGCCCATTTGCCAGTGTTATTCTGCCCATAATTTGCCAGTTATGTGCCCATTTGCCAGTGTTATTTGCCCATTTGCCAGTTACGTAACCATTTGCCAGTTATTTGCCATTGTGTGCCCATTTACCAGTTATTTGCCTGTTATATGCCCATTTGCCAGTTATGTGCCAGTTTGCCACTGTTATTTGCCCATTTGCCAGGTATGTGCCCATTTGCCAGTGTTATTTGCACATTGCCAGTTATTTGCCTGTTATGTGCCCATTTGCCAGTTGTGCCTATTTGCCAGTGTTATTTGCCCATTTGCCGGTGATGTGCTCATGTGCCAGTGTTATTTGCTCATTTGCCAGCTATGTGCCCATGTGCCAGTGTTATCTGCCCATTTGCCAGTTATGTGCCCATTTGCCAGTTATGTGCCCATTTGGCAGTCTATTTGCTCATTTGCCAGTTATTTGCCTTTTATGGGCCCATTTGCCAGGTGTGCCCATTTGCCAGTCTATTTGCCCATTTGCCAGTTATTTGCCTTTTATGTGCCCATTTGCCAGTTGTGCCCATTTGCCAGTGTTATTTGCCGATTTGCCAGTTATGTGCTCATTTTCCAGTGTTATTTGCTCATTAGCCAGTTATGTGCCCATTTGCCAGTGTTATTTGGCCATTTGCCAGTGTTATCTGAACATTTGCCAGTTTTGTGCCCATTTGCCAGTGTTATTTGCCCATTTGCCAGTTATGTGCCCATTTGCCAGTGTTATTTGCCCATTTGCCAGTTGTGCCCATTTTCCAGTTGTGTCCACTTGCCAGTGTTATGTGCCCATTTGCCAGTTGTGCCTATTTGCCAGTTATTTGCCCATTTGCCAGTTATGTGCCCATTTGTCAGTTATTTGCCTGTTATGTGCCCATTTGCCAGTGTAATTTGCCCAATTGCCAGTGTTATGGGCCCATTTGCCAGTTGTGCCCATTTGCCAGTGTTATGTGCCCATTTGCCAGTGTTATGTGCCCATTTGCCAGTTGTCAGTGTGTTGCCCCGAAAGTGACGTTTCGATGGATGCGCATCTCACGGCTGCTGTCCGAGAGTGACTGTCTCCATGTGAGACAGTCACATGGGCAGTGGGGGCCCACGGGGCAGCTGCCTTGGGCCCCAAGAATGAATGGGCCCTTGGCAGATGCCCCGTTTTCCCGCACATTTGTTTTTTCTTTGCAGGGGTTGCAGGGCGGCCGGGTCACTGGAGTGACGGGCCCGGTCGCAGTTGCGACCTCTGCACCAGTGGTAGGTACGCCACTGACCACAATGCATGAGTCATTGTACAGTAAATATCATTTTCTGATGACGGCTACCAATCTGGTCAGCTTGTCAACTGCATTAACACTCGTGGTTATGCCATTCCCGAGGGTTTTTCTGATCCTCAGGCTCATTTCTGGCTATGGCTCTAATTACTGATGGTAACATTTGGACAATACCAGCATTAATGCAGTGTTTTCATCATATGAAAGTTTTCATGGTCGTTTAGACTTCATCATTTTTATGTTCACACAGAGGTGCAGCTAATATACAAATGTGTATATTCTTTGTTCTAAGTGGCATAGTGAATTGCATTGGAATGTGGATATCTCAAACTGATGTTGACTGACAGTGTCACAGGGAAACCTTGAAAAGTATCTTTTTGTATGAAAATTGTTTGGATTGTTTACGTATTTCTGGACATTCTTTCTCAATCAGTATTCCTCCTGGAATGTCTCTGTCATCCCATATACGTCTATGGGGATTTTGAGGCTACTTCTTCTGTCCGGGTGCATTTCTACCTTTTTCGGTTTTGGTAGGTAATCGTTTTGCATATGATTTTGTTTCGTAAATATGCTGCATGCGTTTATTTCATAACATGTGTGGTATGTCTTATGGTACCCCTACTAGTGTTTGTGCATCTTTGTTTAACCCCTTAACGCATAAGGACGGATATATACGTCCTGAAAAGCATGGTCCTATATACGTCCTCAGTTTTCAGGTAGAGTTGCGCTCCTTAGTGCAACGCTTACATGCCTGCAGCTACTTTCAGCATAGTTGCCAACTGTCCCGGATTTGCCGGGACAGTCCCGTGAAAACCGAGATTGTCCCGGGGGAATTCTCACCCCGGGGCAATCCCGGCAATTTGCACTGCTTTAGCGCGATCGCGGTCATGTGACATCATAGCGCAACATCACGTGACCCGCTCCGTTCAGTCTGTGAGCTGAGCTCACATCAGCCTGCTGTAGCCATCCCTGCCACACGCGTCTGCTGGAAGCAGGCAGGACGCGTGTGACAGGGCTGGTAACAGGCTGCTGTGAGCTCAGCTCACAGACTGAACGGAGCGGGGGAGTTAAAAAAAAAAAAAAAACTTTAATCAAACAAACAAACCTTCTGCCGGTGCACAGAGGAGACATGGAGCAGGTGAGTACTGGGGAGTACTGGGGGAGGAGGGTGGTGGCATGTTACTGGGCAATTAAACTGTGGCATTTTAATGGGCATTTAAACTGTGGCATATTACTGGGCATTTAAACTGTGGCATTTTACTGGGCATTTAAACTGTGGCATATTACTGGGCATTTAAACTGTGGCATATTACTGGGTATTTAAACTGTGGCATATTACTGGGCATTTAAACTGTGGCATATTACTGGGCATTTAAACTGTGGCATAATACTGGGCAATTAAACTGTAGCATATTACTGGGCAATTATGCTGGGCATTTAAACTGTGGCATATTACTGGGCAATTATGCTGGGCATTTAAACTGTGGCATATTACTGGGCAAATAAACTGTGGCATATTACTGGGCAATTATGCTGGGCATTTAAACTGTGGCATATTACTGGGCAATTAAACTGTAGAATATTACTGGGCAATTATGCTGGGCATTTAAACTGTGGCATATTACTGGGCAATTATGCTGGGCATTTAAACTGTGGCATATTACTGGGCAATTATGCTGGGCATTTAAACTGTGGCATATTACTGGGCAAATAAACTGTGGCATATTACTGGGCAATTATGCTGGGCATTTAAACTGCGGCATATTACTGGGCAATTAAACTGTAGAATATTACTGGGCAATTATGCTGGGCATTTAAACTGTGGCATATTACTGTGCAATTAAACTGTGGCATATTACTGGGCAATTAGGCTGGGCATATTACTGGGAAATTAAACTGTGGCATATTACTGGGTGATCAGACTGGGCATATTACTGGGCAATAAAACTGTGGCATATTACTGGGCAATTAAACTGAGGCATATTTCTGGGCAATTAAACTATGGCATATTACTGGGCAATTATGCTGGGCATATTACTGGGCAATTAAACTGTGGCATATTACTGGGCAATTAAACTGTGGCATATTACTGGGAAATCATGCCGGGCATATTACTGGGCAATTATGCTGGGCATTTAAACTGTGGCATATTACTGGGCATTTAAACTGTGGCATATTACTGGGCAATTAAACTGTGGCATATTACTGGGCAATTAGGCTGGGCATATTACTGGAAAATTAAACTGTGGCATATTACTGGGTGATCAGACTGGGCAAATTACTGGGCAATTAAACTGTGGCATATTTCTGGGCAATTAAACTGTGGCATATTACTGGGCAATTATGCTGGGCATATTACTGGGCAATTACACTGTGGCATATTACTGGGCAATTAAACTGTGGCATATTTCTGGGCAATTAAACTGTGGCATATTACTGGGCAATTATGCTGGGCATATTACTGGGCAATTACACTGTGGCATATTACTGGGCAATTATGTTGGGCATATTACTGGGCAATTAAACTGTGGCATATTACTGGGCAAATAAGCCAGGCATATTACTGGGCAATTATGCCAGGCATATTACTGGGCAATTAAATTGTGGCATATTACTGGGGGTTCAGGCTGGGCATATTAATGGGCAATTACACTGTGGCATATTACAGGCAATTACACTGTGGCATATTACTGGGCAATTATGCTGGGCATATTACTGGGCAATTACACTGTGGCATATTACTGGGCATTGATTATGCTGGGCATTTAAACTGGCATATTACTGGGGGATCAGGGTGGGCATATTACTGGGCAATTAAATTGTGGCATATTACTGGGCAATTAAACTGTGGCATATTACTGGGGGATCAGGCTGAGCATATTACTGGGCAATTAAACTGTGGCATATTACTGGGCAATTAGGCTGGGCATATTACTGGGGGATCAGGCTGGGCATATTACTGGGAAATTAAACTGTGGCATATTACTGGGCAATTAGACTGTGGCATATTACTGGGCAATTAGACTGTGGCATATTACTGGGCAATTAGGCTGTGGCATATTACTGGGGGATCAGACTGTGGCATATTACTGGGCAATTAAACTGTGGCATTTTAATGGCCAGGCTAATAGTGGCAGATTAATGGTCAGGCTAATAGTGACATATTAATGGGAAAATTGACTCTAGCCATGGTGATGATGTACTATGAGGCAAAGTGTCACTGTGGTGTGTTCTGCAGGGGCAAAGTTACATTGCGGTATGTTCTGGGGGGAAAATTGACATTGTGGCATGCCAAAACGTGTGGGTGCAAAGTGCTGTGGGTGCTGTATGGTGCTGTGTTAAGTTTTTTAGGTGCAGCGTGGGTGCAGAGGAAGGGATAAAAATAAGAAATTAAAACAGTTTCAATAACAGTTTTATTACATATAAAAATAGTTGAAAACAATATCAAAAAGTTCATATAAGTGTAAATGCAACTAGTTATATACATATATTTGGGGTCCACCTCAAGCTTTTCAAAAGGCTGGAAATATTTAATATTTTAATATGTTTTTGTGGTCAGAAACGTAAAATTACTTTGAGGGTGATGGGTGCATGGAATAGTCTTCCAGCATCAGTGGTAGAGGAGGAGTTTAAGCAGTAATGGGATAGGTATAAGGTTATCCTAGATATAAGATAAGGCCAGGGACTAATGAAAGTATGACTTTACTGAGAGGGTAGTGGATGTATGGAATAGTCTTCTAGTAGAAGTGGTAGAGGTTAATACAGTGAAGGAGTTTAACCATGCATGGTACATAAATAAGGCTATCCTAGATATAAGATAAGTCCGAGGATTAATGAAA
Source organism: Pelodytes ibericus (assembly GCA_036172795.1). Classification (NCBI taxonomy): domain Eukaryota; kingdom Metazoa; phylum Chordata; class Amphibia; order Anura; family Pelodytidae; genus Pelodytes; species Pelodytes ibericus. Next base: position 142,179,660 of record CM069857.1, on the reverse strand, counting down.
ATTATTACTTTATAGAGAGGGTCGTGGATGCATGGAATAGTCTTCCAGCAGAAGTGGTAGAGGGTAATACAGTGAAGGAGTTTAAGCATGCATGCCATATGTATAAGGTTATCCTAGATATAAGATAAGACCAGTAACTAATGAAAGTATTACTTTACTGAGAGGGTAGTGGATGCATGGAATAGTCTTCTAGTAGAAGTGGTAGAGGTTAATACAGTGAAGGAGTTTAACCATGCATGGGATAGGTATAAGGCTATCCTAGATATAAGATAAAGCCAGTAACTAATGAAAGTATTACTTTACTAAGTGGGTGTATGGAATAGTCTTCCAGTAGAAGTGGTAGGGGTTAATACAGTGAAGGAGTTTAAGCTTGCATGGGATAAGGCTATCCTAGATATAAGATAAGGCCAGGCAGTATTACTTTACTGATAGGAGAGTGGATACATAGAATGGCCTCCTAGCAGAAGTGGTAGGTTCATACTAATGTATGTTTTATGGTGTACACACAGCTCTCTGACTGAAGCACATCTGCACCAGGTTTTACTATATTTCATGTAAAAGTGATCAAATGCACCTGCCTGATGTAGATGTTGTGCTGTGAATGTATCTGTTGTATACCAAGGATGCATGGTAATGTTGGTGTGAACTTGGTGATATAATCTACACTGTGACAAGTAGGTGGAGTTACATTATGCTAATCATATCGAGTGGGCGGGGCTTTTTAAAGGAGTTGTGGTCAATTGGAAGATAAGCTGCAAAGTGTCCCTGGAATTTTTTTTCAAATGTTGGCAACTATGCTTTCAGAGGCTGCATGGGATCCGAAGCAGCCTCTGAGAGTGCTTTCACCCCCCCCCCCCCCCCCGCGCGCATATTTTGATCGTATGTGCTTAAAAAACATAGGCAGTGAAAGCTGATCACTGCCTATGTGTGTAAAGTGTTGCAATGATGCATCATGCAACACTTTTTGTGCCCCTCTGGGCAACGCAATCACCCGGTGATCGAGGGTGGGTACTCTATTGGAGGAGCCAGGGCCGATCCTGGGCGGGTGCGCGGGGTGCACCGCACCCATGCGCACGGGAGGAGAGGCGCTGCCACAGGCAGCTCCCTTCCCAGAACCTACTCCCCGAGGTGGGGGCCGCAGGTGAGCACCTGCGGTCACCGCACCTCCAGTTTACACTGACCACAGCGCGACGGGTGCAAGCTCTGCCCCGTCGCACTGTGAGGTGGGCGGCGCTCCGGATGTCAGATGACATCCGGCAGGAGATCCTAGGTGCCTGTGTTCTCCCTAGGCAGGCGCTGCTGAAAAAATCCTCCTCCCTGGAAATATAGGTAACTAAGCAGGGAGGGGGACTAATCATCATAAAGGGTTTTTTGGGGGGAGAAGGGGGTTTAAAAACTAAATGTATGTGTGGAATTGTGTGTGTTCCAGTGTGTATAAGTGTGTGTGTGTGTGTGTCAATGTGTATAAGTGTGTGTGTGTCAATGTGTATAAGTGTGTGTGTGTGTCAATGTGTATAAGGGTGTGTGTGTGTCAATGTGTATAATTGTGTGTGTGTCAATGTGTATAATTGTGTGTGTGTCAATGTGTATAAGTGTGTGTGTCAATGTGTATAATTGTGTCTGTGTGTCAAGGTATATAAGTGTGTGTGTGTGTGTGTCAATGTATGTGAGTATAAGTGTGTGTGTCAATGTATGTGAGTATAAGTGTGTGTGTCAATGTATGTGTGTATAAGTGTGTGTGTGTCAATGGGTATTAGTGTGTGTGCCAGTGTGGATAAGTGTGTGTGTATAAGTGTGTGTGTGCCTGTGTGTATAAGTGTGTGTGTATAAGTGTGTGTGTGCCAGTGTGTGTGTGTCAATGTGTAGAAGTATGTGTGTGTCAGTGTGTATAAGTGTGTGTGTGTGTGTGTACATAAGTGTCTGTGTAAGTGTATCCTGTGTGTAAGGGTGGCTGCGTCTATTTATGTGTGACTGTGTGTAGGTGTGCACTTGCCCAGGGCCACTGGTTAACCGGGGTCCCCGCTGGCCCCAACACGGTCCCGTTGCGCATGTCACTGTGTCACATGGAGGGCAGCAGGCATCATCCAGCCGGAGTCTAGTACCCCACTTCCTGCACTCAGCGTGCTTAGAGGGAAGACTGTGCAGATGAGACAGCCTGGGGACATGAGAGAGCAGCAAGGTGAGTACTTGGGAAGGTGGGAGAGGAGATAATGCTTTTATTGGGTAAACTAACCATGGCATATTAATGGGCAACCTGTGGCATATTTTGGTTGGTACCTGACTGGCTCATTTTAATTGTCAAAGTGATGCTGTGGGATCTTCTGTGGGTCAAAACAACATGAACTATGGGGCAAAGTGGTACTGTGGCATGTGCTAGAGACCCTAGGTACACCTCTGCAAATATGGTGCCCATGTGCTGCTCTGCTGCCCCTCAGAGCCGGCTATGCAGACCGGTGCCTTGTTTCCCCTTAGACCTCAGTCAGCTCTTTCTGAGAGATGACAAAAATATGAAGGAATCAGCACTCAAAATGGTTTAATGGAGGTGTTTATTCATCATGCAGATGACATTTCAACCCTTTCAAGCTTGAAAAAACCCTGTGAGGGTTGAAATGTCGCCTGCGTGCTGAATAAACACCTTCACTAAACCATTTTGAGTGCTGGGTCCTTCATATTTTTGTCTTCTACGTTTGGAGATTTGGGAAGCATCTCGGGACCTCAGCACCTCACAAAAATCTGAGTGCGGATCTGAACCTACTTTATTTTACAATTCTTTCTGAGAGATGGACATGAGGGTATGGGGATAGAGACACGTGAGTGACTGACATGGTAAGCATGGTGGAATACTATGTATCGCTCATTGTGTACTTGTTTTCCAATGATGCTCGCCTAATGAGAGACTTTGGCTGATTGGGAACGGTAATTAAAATTCATTCCGCTAGCCAGCAAAAAGTCTTCCATGTTGCTGGCTGAGCATCATAGAAATAAATAAAACCACTACACAGTATTATGGCAAAATATATATCTTTATTTAAAATAAAAGTTTGTGTTGGTCCTTTACATCAAAATAAAGTTTGTGCTCTCCTCCCCCTCTCCGCAATAATGAAATGGGCGTGTCAGGAACATATATGTCTAAAGGGGAGGAGTTCATAATATAGCCACACCCACCGAGGGGCGCCCCCAAAAAAACCCTGCACCCAGGCGCCCATTACCCTAGGATCGGCCCTGGGAGGAGCATGCGAGCCCAAGAGGAGAGCGAAGGAAGAGAGAAAAAAAATCTCTTCCGTCGCTCTGAAACCATGGCTTGACTGCCCCTAGAGGCAGTGAGCAATATTACAGTTAGAAAAAAATTAAATAAATAAATGAAAACGTTAACCCTTGAGCTACTAAACCTAAATCTAGGTTTAGGGTCATAATTAGGGTTTTAATTAGAGTTACAGGGGGATTCTGGTGAGTACAAGGTTAGATTAAGGGGTGGAAGTAGATTTAGGGTTAGGGTAAATTTAGGGTTGGGGTAAATTTAGGGTTGGGGTTAAAAGGTCACTGTAGAAGAAAATGGTTAGAAAACAAAAAAAAAAACACTGATAATTTTTATTGCCCTATTAGTTGAAATAAAACATAGACAAACATGGAAACATTGGTATTTCTAAACTCAGGACAAATATTAGAAATATATAGATCGGGTCTTTTTTACCATTTGTAATTGTTTTTAAAAAAAATCAGTTCAAAGTTAGAAAAAAGTGTTTTTTATGGCATATAATTGTATCATATTTTATATTTTTTTAATAGTAAATTATATCATATGATGAAAATAATAGTATCAAATGAAATCCCTCTCTGTCCTTCAAAAAATTATATATAATTTGTGTGGGTGGACTGAACACAAAGAAAGAAATTCACAGTTCAGTGAACATATGACAAAAATAATGGAATTCTGGTCTTCAAGGGACATCAAATGCAGCATAGCACTTGGTCACTTAGGGGTTAACAATGTTTTAAATATGTTGTGTGTTTTATTCAGCATTGCTAAGGGTAACATATATGTGCCTGGTTAATTTTGAACAGGTGTGACTTGTTTGGTTTAACTTTACCATATGCGTGAACCTTTTTTTATTGTTGATTGGCTCAGTTAAGCCATTGTCTACCTGGCGGTAAGTCTTTGGGAAACATCTCCCCTTAACATAATCGTTAATGATTATCAATCCTAATAAAATCACTGGTTATGCTGTGATTAACATGTGTTTTCAGCATTTTTCATGGTTTTCTTAGGGTGTTTTTTTAACGGGTGGAGTAATTTTTACCATGTGCTGTGATTGATAACGTGTGCAGTAGTTTTTGCAAGTGATATTAAATCAAACTTTGACCTTAAATTCCCCATAACAGCAATTTTTTAATGTAGAGGGGCCATTGAATCGGGGCCAATTAAGTATATAGAAAGCAGAAATATATATCTTTTCAATACCAGGTGTGAACTGACCAGCCAGACAGTTAAGCATAAACTAAGGGCTTGTCGGATGCAAAGGCTACCATACGTACCAGAATCCCCACATGTCCCCCTGAGTATGTCTACTAATACAACAAATACGGATTTTCATTCCCCTCAGGCCCACTTTTGTCTGAATATTTAAGTTTATTCTGTTCATTTTATGTGTATACCAATAAAATAAATGTAAGAAATATACTAGGGCCAGGAAATCATCTTAAATAAATTACCTCTATAAATAAATTACTTATAATAAGAATAAAAATAAAGATACAATTTCAACTATAGCTCATTAATAATGGGTTCATCATATGCAAAGGACATGCAGTAATTGTTGCAAGTCAAACTTTATGCAACCGTTGCTCCATGTTCACCATGTGACATGAACAATAAACAGCATAATGAAGCCATCATCGTTATGGATATCCAGGGGGAGGGCAAAATGGTTATATCTGCTCTCTTTCTCAGGGCCCTTTTTTCCACTGAGAAAAAAGGGGAAACTGTCCTGAGTTCAAGCACACTGCAGGGTCCACAGATTCAGCTACTAGAGCCCTATAGTTTATGAATCTTTTTCTTCATATTCTCACTTACCAAGGTGAATGATATTAGACTGGTTTCAAATGATATTTTATGTTATTCTTTCCCTCACAACGAAACCCCTTTCATTATGGTGTTGCCCAAGATCTCTTAGATTCTTCCAACTACCATTGATTTAATTCACCCGATTGGCCACTAGCTATCTGTCTTTTACTCTATTGGCCAGCTTCCCTCAGATCCCTAATTTTATCCAATCGGTATCTCTAACATTCACTCTGACTTCCTTTACCTTGGATTGGCCTGCTTCATTTTACTCCCTCTTAATTCATGTTTCCTCTGCCTGCACAGGAGTTGATAAATGGTAAGATCATCTTTATTTTTTTAACCCTTTCATTGCAACCTTTATGGCAATCAAAGGGTGGAATGCTACTATTAAAAACAAATACTAATGTACAATGTGCTGTAGCGTGTGTGATCAGCTGCTGCACGGGGGGGGGGGGGGGAGAGTACGCAACAACTACTGTGATGGCGGTAAACTATTATATGATTATGAATTGATACTGCTGCTGCTGTGGAATACACATCTCATGATTCTCAGCCATACGTTTGGTTGGCTTGCCCCCCTCCCCTGGAAAAATCCTGAGTACAACCATGATCAGGGTAAATGTGTCATTAACACAAAAGTCTTGGTTTCTATTGGAGAGGGAAGGACTAGTTAGAGAGAACCCTGGTCCATTGCCATGGATAACTAAACCAGATAATATATATGTTCAAACATTATTTTAAAAATATCTGCACCATATTAAAAATGATATTTTGTTACTAAGAAGCTTATAAGAGAGAGGGGGAGGGATCACCCACTGAGGAGAGGGACGACAGAAGCGCATCGCTCGAGGGCAGCATGGCACTTTGAAGTCTCCCCTGGGCAAAGACCTTTTTCGGCTGACATCCCGGACACAGCTACCAAATCCCGCGATACAACCACCTTCGCAAGGGCTTAGTGTTCCATTAACCGGGGACTAAAGCGGTGATCGGCGAGAGGAGGGGCAGCGAGGTAATTGGGCTGTCGTTGCAGTTCCTTCAAGACGAACCTCGTGGTATCATTAGTCAACCTGAACTTACCCGAAGACGTCGGCACGGTAACACCACTCTCTATAAACAGAGTTTCAAATTATATGCATTAGCAGATGAACCTCCAGAGGAAAGGTTTTCTCCCCACATGGAGTAACTGAAACGAGCAGCCGAACTGTCTGCTGTAAGATACTGCTCACTTATGGCTAACATTTATTAGAGATATAGTTATGAGTTGTGGCTATTTAACCTCCGCTTCCCCTTAACTAACTGTAAAGGTTATGGCATGTGTAATAGCACGCTGAGGTGAGGGCGCATTCTGAGCACTGTTCCAGGATTCTTCCCGCTTTGAAAGTGATTGTTTACGTTTTGCTTGTGCTCCCCCTCAGATTAAGAAGTTTCCCAGTATATCCTGCTGACTTTGGGGCCGAAGCCTTTGTCAATACTGGTAGGCTGGGGGGGGGGGGGGGGGTAGCTTGTCTACAAGTAAATTATTCCTGACTGACGATTACAATCTGATGATTACGATATCAGGATTGGTGGACCTGTAAACCCAGCCCTGGATATACAGTGGTGAATAACACAAATCACTGGATAAAAATATTAATTGGATAAAAAGTTACCCCTTAGTTCTTTCGCAGACACAGGGTGGAGCATTTGTCCTTATAATCAACCGGGAGAGAGGGTAAAGGAGAGGGAAAAGAGATTGCTCCCTTTAGCACATTAATACTTGGACGGAACATTTATTGGGCTCAAACTTGTACATACGGATCTTTTTGAGTGACACTATAATTATTTAAAAAGAGAAGAAGAGGGAGGGAGAGGGAGAGGGAAGGAGGAAGGAAAAAAAACGTGCACATTGCACCAGAAGCCAATAGTGTGTGCCCCATATTCAACACCCTACCCTTTTCTGCTCTAGGGACTGGGAGTCATACACAGACTGACAGCTGGTCGATTTTTCCATCTTAAGGGAATATGGCTCCCAAAGTTGATAAACATGATAAGAGCGACAAACAGAAAAATGTAAATAAAAACACTAAATCAGCTCCAATGGATTCTTATTATTCACCAAAGAGCCTTCTGAATACTTCGGTAGTTCCGGAAAAAACCTCTCTGGAAAGATCACTGGATCTCTCGTCCCCGGATATTAGTGGGTATATAACACAGTCTAACCTGTTAGCCGCTCTGGACTCGCTATACCTGAAAATCAAGGGGGATTTAGATAAAATGACCATGGATACCAAAGAGGAATTTGCCCAGATGAAGGCTTCGATAATAACCCAATCGGTTGAAATAGAAGCACTACACTCAAAGATTCAGGATCTACAGATACAAAATCAAGCCGCAAATCTGAATATCAACAGACTTGATTTAAAACTGGCCGACTTGGAGGATCGGTCAAGAAGATCTAATCTAAAAATAAGAGGGATAAAAGAGGATATTCCTGATCTCGACAAGTTCCTTCTGGAATTTCTATCTGCCTACACCAACCCTTTAAACTTGGGGCCGACTCCGATAGAGAGATCACATCGATTACCAAAACCCTCCAACTGGTCCCAAGGTAGTATCTCTCGGGATGTTATAGTATGCTTTCATAGCTGTAAAAATAAAGGAAGAGCTGGTCAGAGAATATAGGAAAGATCCAGGAAAGGTGGAGAAGTTTGCACACTTGTCACTGTATGCAGATCTCTCCCTGGCTACAAGGATGACAAGAAAGAAATATATGGATGTAACCTCTTTTTTGAGAGAACACAAGATTCTCTACTCATGGGGATTTCCGACAAAACTTCGTATAACATACGGAGACAAAATCCATCTTTGCTCTGATGACCAACAGGCTAGGGACAAACTTACACTATGTGGACTACTAAAGCAGTGATTTTTTGGTTGGGCAGATTAAAAGACACTACAAACTCTTATAAAATGCCGGTCTGCTCCCTCCCTTTTCCTTCCTTTTTTTTTTTTTCCCCATAACCTGCTGCTGTGGGCCTCGTGATCTTAAAGATGTCAATTAGCAGAACTAAATATGATGATGTATGCTATAGACAATATTTATTGTTGAGGTGGTTGGGCTGGGGGGATGGGGGGAGGGGTTGGGCTGTTGGGGGGGGGGGGGGGAGGAAGGGGAAGAATTTTTTTTTTTTTCACCAAAATAGATGTAATTAATATGATTTTATTTTTTTCACTAGATATGCCTCTTCACAGTAATATAATATGAGATAGAGATATATGATGGTCTCGCACTATAGATAACTTTGACAATTTTTTAACTTTAAACCTTTCCATCCTCTCCCCTCTCCCCCCCATTTTTTTTTTTTATACATTTTTTTTTTTTTTAATGTTTTTATTTTACCAAAATAAATGTAATTAATATGATTTTATTTTTTTCACTAGATATGTCTCTTCACAGTAATATAATATGATAAGAGATATATGATGGTCCCGCACTATAGATAACTTTGACAATTTTTAAACCTTTCCCTCCTCTCCCCCCCCTCCCCCCCGTTTTTTTGTTTTTTTTTCTCTTCTCCTCCTTTTTTTTCCTTTTTTAATAGGTAAAACAGATGCAATTAACATAATCCTGTTGTTTTTCTCACTAGACGTATTATAGATGGGTATGTTTGTCGTTCACAGTAAGATAATATGCAGGGACACCTGATGATTTAGCACTATAGACAAATCTCTTTATTTTTTATTTTACTTGTACTTGTTATTCATTATCATTCCCTAATATCTATCCCTATTATTCCACATAGAGGTGTCCTGGATCACAGTTATATAACAAATATCACTAGACCAACACAGTATTATTTGATATAATCTACAACATTAATATTATGGATATAAAGCTGAATATCGGTTATTTGAGAATTATTATAAATAATAATGAACAATAAATAGACATTATTCACTATTTGTGACACAACGGGGTGACAGTCAATATTGCACCTTCATGGGAATCACCTGCACTGTAAATAATAATAATAATGATATAGATAGAACAGCTGTAAAGGCTGGTAAGATAATGTATATACTCTGATGGATTTAATTTCATTTTTTCCCCTTACCCATGTATCTATATTGTATTGTATGATGTTGATTGTTGAGTTGATTTGTGAGAGATCGCTGTCAACAATAAATTCGTAGTAATAAAAGGGAAAAAGATAAAAAGGAAAATTAAAATTTTTTTTTTCTTCTCTTTCTCTTGCTCCCTCTTCCTCCTCCCCCCCCCCCCCGGCCCTATTCTATCTCCTCATTTGAGTAACGTTGATGTGCCCCTGCACACTCAGTGGTTCTCCCTTCCCTCCCCACTATCTCTTTGCTCCCTGCTGGTTTGAGGGAGTCTTTTTTTTTTTCACAAATGCCGGAGAAGACATCTTCGACAAGAGTGATTGTAAATGAGATGTGTTTGTACGAATGGATGTGCTATTCCGCTGCGGGGGGGTGCGGGGAGGGGGGGAGGTGGTGGGGAATCGGTGTGGGGGTCATGACAGAACCCATTGAGTGGTATGATGCCCATTAAAGCAGTATCAATTAATGCGCAGGGTTTAAACTCCTACCATAAGAGATCCTATCTATATGATACCTTGGTAAAAGGGAATACTGATGTGGCATTTGTACAGGAGACCCACTGGAGGCTTGACCATCCTAACACCTGGAGGTTCTCTAGATACCCCCATGTCTACTCAGCTTCTCTTCAAGCTAAAAGTAAGAGGGGGTCGCGATAATTATATCAAATAAAAACCTATTTGAATTTATTCATCAGGACGTAGACCCCGAAGGTAGAAGAGTAACTTTGGTCTGCAGGATTAATCACATCCTGTACACTCTTATTTGTCTCTATGCCCCCTCCGAAGGTACAATCCGATTCATGGACTCGGCCCTAGACTCGGTTGATAGATTATCGAGAGGATTTCTCATTATCGGCGGGGATATGAATGCGGTTGCATGCTTTGACTTAGATAGACAGTCACCCGTTGTAAGGACACACGCGACACATAGCAGAAATAGAGCGAAAACATTTTCATCCTGTCTCTCTAGTCACAATCTGTATGATGTTTGGAGGGTTCAACATCCGAAGCAGAAAGATTACTCCTTTTTTTCAACTGTTCACTCGACTTACTAGAGGATCGACTACTTCCTGGTACGGGGCCACATGCTGAGTAGATGCATGGATACCCGCATCGGGAATATTACATGGTCTGACCATGCTCCAGTCTATATCGATATAAAAGATAATCCAGAATTTAAACCACGCGATAACTGGAGACTGAACGAAGAACTTTTGAGATCAGAGGGAAATAGAACGGACCTGATAGAACAAGCCAGGAATTTCCTGATAGCCAATGATACCGGGAACACTTCAGACCAGACACTCTGGTGCGCGATGAAGTGCTTCCTGAGGGGACACCTAATTAAGCTGGGATCATGGACAAAAAGAAATAGGGGTAAAAATCTTGCAGAATTATATGCAACACTTGCCGATCTGGAGCTCAGAAACAAAGTACATACTACCCCCCAGACATCTATTGAGATACAGAGGGTACAGGGGCAAATTCAGAAAGGTCTTAGATTTAAAGCCGAAGCCGCAATGTCCCATCTTAAAAGTAAATGGTACATCAGCAACAATAGGGTAGGGAAAGATCTAACGAAAAAACTGAAATCCCAGATCTCCAGAACTAGAATAAATAAAATTGTTAAAGATAATGAGACCTACCTGTCCCCAGACCAGATAGCTATGGCCTTTAAAGTTTTCTATGAATCTCTATATAATCTACCACAACCTAAAACAACTAAGGAGGAATTAGAAACCTTTTTATCATCTATAAAATTTGCCCCGTCTCTAGACTAAAAGTTTAGATTCCATCAGCCATCCGATCAGTATGGTGGATGTTTCCACCACCATTAAAGAGATGAAAGGGGGAAAGGCTCCAGGACCCGACGGTTTCTCATCAAGCTATTACCAGGTTCTGGAACCAGTTATCTCACCGATTCTGGTGAGGCTCTTTAACTCAATTATGGGGGGTGGAAGATTTCCAGATGAGATGCTCGAGGCCTCTGTCGTCCCTATTCTGAAGCCAGGAAAGGACCCAGAGTCGGTGACTAATTATAGACCCATCTCACTTATCAACCTGGATGTAAAGATCTTCTCCAAGATTCTGGCTAATCGCCTCAAGTTGGTGATTGGAGATTTGATACATTCCGACCAAGCGGGCTTTATCCCCGACAGGGAGGGCCGAGAAAACACCAGGAGGGTTTTGGGCATAATTGAGACGGTACAACAAAGGAAAATCCCCTCTGTCATAGCCGCTCTGGACGCAGAGAAGGCTTTTGACAGGGTGGATTGGAGGTTCCTGTCGGAAACCCTCAAGGCGTTCGGTCTTGCTGGGCCATTCTATGACGCATTAATGGCATTATACACAAACCCAAGAGCCAGGATAAGGGGTCCTTTCCTGGCTTCAGAATTTTTTAACATCTGCAATGGAACAAGACAGGGATGTCCTCTGGCACCTCTTCTGTATGCCCTCGCTATAGAACCCCTGGCCCAATATTTGAGAAATTCTCAATCAGTCACTGGTATTACGATTGGGACAGATGAACATTTGATTACACTTTATGCAGACGATATCCTCCTAACTATTTCCCATCCACAATCCTCAATTCCAGCACTACTTGGAGCCCTAGAAACATTTGGCTCGTTCTCCAATTATAAAGTCAATCTGTCTAAAACACAGATTATGACTTTTTTCCTACCAAAAGCGAATACTCGAATAATAGAGCTCCTAGGCAAAAAAAGAGGTAAAAACGACTCAATTGATTATCTAGGGATCAGGATCACTCATCAAATAGAAAGAACAGTCCCTGTAAATTATAATATACTATCTGCAAACATCCAAAAAAAATTAGCACACTGGCACAGATTAGAACTCTCATGGCTTGGGCGGGTCAACATCTTGAAAGCATATATTATCCCAAAAATACTCTATCTCTTTAGAACTATCCCATTTAGAGTTCCAATATCGACTCTGAGAGAGTTCGATCTGATGTTCGCGAAGTTTGTATGGTCTGCCAAAAAACCACGGCTACCGTGTAGACTACTTAAACATAAACTACAACATGATGGACTGGGATATCCAGACCTCCGGAAAATCTACGAGGCATCCCAACAGTCCCATGTGATCGCATGGAAACATACATGCCTCAAACCCGGTTGGTTTAATCTAGAAAAGGCTATGAACGGAGATCTGGATATGTCACTCCTTTGCTGGCTGCCCCAAAAAATATATAAAGATATTGGCTTCTCTCTTAAGACAGTTACGGATTGTATGACCTCATTTTATAAGATTAAGAGGAAACTGAAGGTGAACGACACATTGTCAAGATTAGCACCCTTACAAATTGCCACAATATGTATACCCAACTTTTCCTTATCTAAATGGGTCAACGCAGGGATCACCACGTTGGGAGATATATATACAGGCAACCGCTTGCTTTCCTTTGATACCCTAAATCATAACTTTAATCTCCCAGAGACGGAGTTATTTAATTATATACGACTTAAGTCGTTTCTGGCAGAGTTCCCCCCCACGGAACAAGAATGGGATACATTTTTGGCCACAGTAGGAAAAAGGAATAGCATAGCGACTGCTCAGAGATTCCTCGACAGGTGGGTGACGGTCGAGAAGTCTCTGGCAGTCCAACAATGGGAAAACGATCTGGGTAAGATGTTCCCCATACAGACGTGGTTTAGGGTATGGCAGGAAATAAGGAAAGTGAACCATTGTATAAATGTCCATGAGCAATACTACAAAATAATGCAAAGATGGTACCTGGTCCCAACTCGTGTAGCCAAATTCGACTCTAATATAACCGACCTTTGTTGGCGATGTCAAAGAGAAGTTGGTTCCCACATGCATATCTGGTGGGAATGCCAGGAACTAGAGCCATTTAAGCAGAAGGCGTCGGATATTCTAAAATGGATCACCCCCAAAAGGGGGAGGCTCACCCCACAGACTTTCCTGTTTCATCTGGAACTAGAGGAGGCAGATAAAGTTCGAAGGGCATTTAGCATTAATGTTCTATCAGCCTTTAAAATAACCATGTCTAGATACTGGAAGAGGTCAGAGATTCCCACCTGGACAGAGTGTAAAGCACAAATTAAACTTCAGGTAGAGGCGGAAATATACTTCCTCCAAAAAACCCATCAGCTACGAAAGAAAGAGGAGTTTAGGAGACTGTGGGACGGCTGTGCCACAGCTTTCTCCTGAACAACTCCAATGGGGGATAGTTTGAACAATTCCAAGTAACATTAACTCTTGTGACCCGCAGCTCAGCCCATTTGCAGATGTCCCCTGGGAAAGAGGATGAAACACCCAGGGCCAAGACCAAACAAGTTACCTCCTCGCTAAGGGAATACTTCCGTACCCCTAGAGACTTCTCCTCCGGGGACATGGAGGCCCACGAGGCCGCATCGCCCGCAAGTTCGGCGGACACGGAGGACTCGGGATCCGCTCCCTCACACACCTCAGCAAGACCAAGCACTGAGCGAGAACTAGTACAACAACTGTTCTCATCTGCCCCGTGGAAAGCGGACTTTTCCACTCTAATATCCGAAATCAAAACCACAGTGCGTGATGAGATTCTGGCCTTCAGATCAGATATCTCAGGCCTGGAGAATAGAGTGGCCACAGTGGAAAGAGAGTTTTCCCACCACTCCTCAAGGCTGATAAAAGTGACCGGGGCATCGGAGCGGCACGAAAAATATCTCATTGATCTCCGTAGGAGAGTAGAGCACCTCGATAACCGAGGACGGAGGCAAAACCTGAGAATCAGGGGCCTACCTGAAGATAATCCCGAAGAACCGGAAAACCCAATGGCAAAACTTACCACACTGTTCAACACGCTGTTGGAAAGGGAGATCACGCTACCGATCCAAATGGACAGGGCCCACAGAGCGCTTCGGCCGAGAGGAGCCCCCACAGCCCGCCAAGAGACATGATCTGCCACCTCGTGGATTTTCAGCTGAAGGAGGCCATTCTAAGAAAAGCGCGGGAAGTAGGCCGCTGGTCCTATGAAGGCACTGAGATTGCTTTCTACCCAGACATCTCAGATATCACACTGCAGACGAGACGCCTCTTAAAGCCGCTTACCGCCGAACTGCAACACAGAGGCCTGAGATACCGTTGGGGCTTCCCCTTCAACCTCCGAGTCAAAGCGGGCAACATGATCAAGACCCTGACCTATCACTCAGAGCTACCAGCCTTCCTGGAAGAGTTAGAGCTACCGGAGCTGGGTATACCTAACTGGGATTGCCCAGAGATCTCGCAGAGGCGCTTCCCCCCGCAGAGACCCCTGAGGCAGAGGTTTCGGGCTCCCCCAAGAAGAACGCAAAGGAGACAGTCACCGATGACAGAATGGCCGGTCCCTAGAGACCCGAGAAGGGCGCATGAAGAATAGACGTTGCCGAGCTCACCTTGAACGCGCTGCCTAGGAATAAGGCATGTAGTCTGAGCGCACAAACTGGACTATACGGACGGTACTAACCCTGCAAGTTACTTAAACTTTTCCCTAGACGTTCCTAAAATGTTCACTGTGGTGTGGACGAGAAGAACCCCAAGCTCTACGCTCGGGGGCACACAGGCTATCCTAGCCCCAACGAAGCTCACTGGGCCCTCCGACAGGCTGGACACACACGACAACTAACCAGGTGGTCGACAGGGACGTGGACTATCAACATACAACCGGAGCCCAACACCTGTAGAAATCATCAGTCCCTCTTAAACACGGACTGAAGAGGCCTGCTGATGCTGGAGCCTCAACAGGAACATAACCTATACCCTGATGCAGTTGGTGTTTTTACTGTTATTTTTGCAGGTTATTAGTGCAGCTTGGACCCGGGCTTTTAGTGATGAGGGTCTGACATACCACAAAAACGAGTTCAGAGTGACAACCCCGAGCCGGGCGGGCTCCACCTCACTATTAGCCCAGGTCTCGACCGTAGCACAAAAGTTCCTAGGCATAGGACTGAGCCCGGAGGGCACAGAGGATAGCGAATTTCCCCCTATTAACCACCAAATGTATAGGTGTCACGCTGATATTTGTTGTTGACGGAGGCCTAGATGATGTTGCACACATGCGACATGGCCAGATCGATTCAACTACAATATACTGGGGAATGTTTATGAAAGATGTTGTCCAGGGAGGAAAACGTCTCCCCCCCCTTCCCCATTTACAGTTTACAGTTTACCATGTTAATTCCCCCATGTTAATTCAAGAATATATGTTTGGGAGGTGGGGACCCATCTCTTTTTGTGTCAGTTTGTTTACGTGATTCATAGTTTATGACTATAGTGAACTGATTGCTCAACTGGAGGAGCGGAGTGCAGCGATTTGAACCCTCTTCTCCGACAGTTGACACTCACCCCTCACCACGGGTGCCGTTATTATTGCGGTGACCCCGGTAATCCACACCAAGACAGTACGGAATTGGGTGGAGGGCCGGGTCAGTAGCGCAGTAGACATCCCAGGTGTTTGTTAATATCTGTTCCCCCTCTTTTTTTTTTCTTTTTCTCTCTCCTCTGTTTTTCTCCCCTGTTTTTGACCTAGGACCCCAGTTACCGGTGCCCTACTCCCTCCCCTCTCACCCCCCAACCCTAGCCACATTAGTACACATGACTACCACTACCACCTCAACCTTCCGTCCAGCGGACCTCAGAGTCCTGTGCTTAAATGTCAAGGGTTTGAATATTCCCGAAAAGCGGTCACACCTACTCCGGGATCTCAGGTTCCACGGGACCGCGGTAGCCTTCCTACAAGAAACTCACTTTAAAGCAAATGCCCACCCCAAACTTACCAATTCTTATTTCCCCCTGGGATATTATAGCAACGCACTAGAGGCAAGAATTAAAGGCACAGCGATTTTGATTTCCAAGAATCTTCCGTTTGTGGAAATAGCCCAACTGGCTGACCGGGATGGGAGATACGTATTCGTAAAGGGTACAATAGCGGGCCAAAAATACACTTTTGCCAACGTTTATCTCCCAAACAGACAACAACACAAAGGACTAGCATTAGCCCTGGCTGCCCTACGCCCGTTTCAGGAAGGTTTTTTAATTCTGGGAGGAGATTTTAATCTGGCCCTAGTTCCAAAAGTAGATACGTCCTCTGGGCATTCACGTACACCTCAGCATGTGTCCCAAAAAATTCTTAAAATGCTCCATGAGCTACAACTGGTAGATGTCTGGAGAGCTTTATATCCCGAAGGCAGAGACTATAGTTTCTTCTCCCCCCCACACAATTCATATTCGCGTATCGACTACCTGTTTATCCCGTATTATCATCTGTCACTGTTGCGACAGGCGGCCTATGGTTCCATATCATGGTCCGATCATGCCCCCCTCACAATCGCGATAGCGACAACATTAACTAAACCCACACAGAGGACATGGAGGCTCAATGAGTCTATTCTGTTAGACACTGGCGAACTTATACACAAAAATCGCTACGCTATAACGCTCCCACAAAATATCTTTAAATAACGAGGAATTTCTTAAACTAACACAACTGAGGAAAGAACTACATTCAATACTACATCTCCAAGCCCACAGATCATTTGCAAAGCTTAAAGCTATAAATTATGAACACAGGGACAAACCGGGCAAATATTTGGCGAGAGCCTTACGAGCCCGTCGTGAGCAATTCTATATCCCCAAGATAAGAGATACTAAGGGTGTGTCACGGCAACTGCCGGGGGAAATCTCAAAGGAATTTGTAACATATTACACGAAATTATATAATCTTAATCCAGATCTGTCCGAAGATGCTGCTACACAGAAACGCACAGAGATTACAAAATATTTAGACACCCACATAGGACGCAAACTGACCGAGGAGGACGCAGACACATTAGAACAACCTATCTCACCACTGGAAGTGGCGTGGGCCCTTAAAACTATGAAACCTGGCAAATGTCCAGGACCAGACGGCTTGCCGATTTCATATTACAAAGAATTCATAGACATATTGTGCCCCCAGTTTATGCAAGTTTTCAACGGTCTCCTGAAAGGAACACACCTACACCCACACACACTCGCAGCCACTATTTCCTTGATCCCCAAAGAGGGTAAAGACCATGAAATTTGTTCCAATTTCAGACCCATATCATTGCTAAATGCTGACGTGAAATTATTTTCCAAAATCCTTGCACTCAGGATCAACAGGTTTTTACCCGAGCTGATACACCCAGATCAGACTGGGTTCGTCCCGGGTCGGGAAGCTAGGGACTGTACCATCCGTGCACTCAACCTGATACATTATGCCAGGGCCTCGGAGGTGGATACGGTCCTCCTGTCCATGTCCGATGCTGAAAAAGCATTCGACAGGCTGGACTGGGACTATATGCTCGCAGTGCTGAGGCATATGGGCTTTGGAAATAACATAATAAAATGGGTAGCGTCCCTATATTCCCGACCCTTGGCCAGAATCAGAGTCAACGGTGCCCTGTCCGACACTTTCCCATTACTTAATAGGACTAGGCAGGGGTGTCCCCTGTCCCCCATACTGTTCGTTCTTTCTGTAGAACCAATCCTGGAAGCGATTCGACAGAACCCGGACATTGAGGGGGTTAGGATTGCAGGCAACCAGCATAAAGTTCTGGGATACGCGGACGACCTACTATTCCCATTAACGAACCCACGAATCTCTATTCCGGTGCTATTATCGGCTCTAAAAGAATACAATAAGGTATCCAACTTTAAAATAAATTTTACTAAATCTGAGATTCTCAATATTAATTTACTCCGCCATTTAGCCTCTGTGTAAGGATCGCGGGGCTACCCCCGCCACCCACCTGCAAGACCTGATGCCAGACGGGTCCCGCGATCGGGACATAACAGCACACACATCCCCAGCCGTCAGATTCCCCGCTCAGCGCGCGCCCGGCATTGGTTACTAGCGCGTGCGCGTCAGACCTCTGTGGCTTTGCTCTCCCGAGCGTCTCTATGGAAACGAGCGGCACGGCGCGCGTCACACACGTCACGGGGGCGGGGCTATGGCCCTTTAAAACACCAGCGCGCCTTTTTTAAAATTGCTTGAGTATTCACCTTGCCTGTTCCTGTTTAGTGCTATATTCTGCTATTGTTGTTTGACCCGGATTGTTTTGCTGACCTTCCCTTCTTCTGGACTCCTGACCTGGCTCGATTCTTTGGACTTCCCGCTTTCTGGCTCACTGACCTTGGCACTCCTCCTCGTTTTTGTGATCTCTGGACTCCCTGACCCGGCTTGTTTATCGTCTATTCTATTCTCTGGCTCCACTACCTGGATTCCCCCCGACTACCCTTTTCCTGACACTCGTGCCAGTTGTCACTGCTGCAGTCTCGCTGATCCTCCAGTACTGTGGTGCCTGGCAAGGGCTGTCACTGCTGCAATTGGGGCTCCACTTCTGAACCACGGTACGTTCGTCACACTCTGATTTAGCGGATTCGTTTCCCTTCAGATGGTGCGCTGAAAAACTTAAATACCTAGGCATATGGGTCTCAAATGATATAGCTAAACTGTACGCACTGAATTTCCTGCCGCTACTGGGCATAATTCAACACGATTTTAATAAGTGGGGCCCACAACATATTTCCTGGTCAGGGAGGATTAATTCAATAAAGATGAACATTCTCCCGCGACTACTCTATCTATTCCAAACTGTCCCAATCTCACTCCCAACCAATTTTTTGGTTGACGATGTTTACTAGATTCGTCTGGGCGCAGAAAGCAGTCCGAATAAAATTGGACCTTCTGACGCAGCACAAATCAAAAGGCGGACTGGGGCTCCCCTGTATACGCACATATTTCGGGTCGTGCCATTTGCTCAGGATCATGGAATGGTCCCATAACCCACCCCAAAAGCTCTGGTTACAGATCGAGCAAGGCAACATCCCGATCCTACTAGACTCGTTACCATGGACTGCACCTACCCTGGCTAAGACAATGGCTAAGACCAACCCGTTTGTACTAGCCTCACTCACTGTCCTCACCTCCTACCCATCTCCTTTAACACAGCTGAGAGGCAACCCAGAATTTCCACCTGGACTTGACCGGAAAAAGTTCCTATGCCCTGTGTCGGAGGGCCCCTGCCGATTGGCGGATTTTACTTGCAACGGCAGGACCCGGCCCCTGGTAGATTTGATTCCTGATAGACCACTAACGGCCATGGATCATTTTCAATATATGCAACTTACGAACTACATACATTCACTGATTGGCACACACCGATTATGCAGAGATAGGACTCCATTTGAAGAATACTGTGCAAACACTAGTTTTCCCAGACACACAATCTCCCTTTTATATAAAATGTTACAAGACGGGACTGAAAGTCCTCTTCCAGCATATGTGGGCAGGTGGGAAAACGCGTTACAGATCACACTGACCAAACCCCAATGGGAAAAAATCTTTTTTCTTACACACAAAACGTCACGGCAAAACAAGACACAAGAAATGTCCTACAAATTCCTCGCACACTGGTATAGAACACCGGCAGTCCTTCATAGGATGTTCCCCAGCTGCCCCGAAGTCTGTTGGAGATGTGGGGGTACTACTGCACATATGCTACACATATGGTGGGAATGTCCCAAGATTACCCCATTCTGGCAGACCATAAACAAAATTGTGCAAAAAATCACAGAAAGCCCACCCGCATTTACTCCGGCAGCGTTTCTATTACACCATACCCCCATCCCGGTCAGCCAGTATAAAAAATCAGCGGTTAGACACCTGCTGAATGCCGCTAAGGCCCTTATCCCATTACATTGGGGTGACCCTCAACCTCCCACTATGAAGGAGTGGGTGACGAAAGTAGAACAAACCCCCCAGTTTGAACAACTAAATAACCAATCAGGGAACAATGTCAATCGATATACACAAATGTGGTATTATTGGATGGAATTTGTAAGTGCCCCGGACACGGCATCCTTGATGTGAGTTTATAACACAGAGACAGTCAGATTGGTTGATATGACAGGGACATTGACGGCTGTAGGTCTATTATTGTCTATAACAGGAATGTATAAAATGTGTTATATTTGTCATGTGCTCTGTCTATATTTGGATGATAATAAAATGTAAGTGGCTTATTTTCACTCCCCCCCTTTGCTATCCCTCCCCACTGTAACCCCCCCCCCCCCTACACGTCTTATCCGTTTGTTAACGGGACGGTGATAATTGTATGGGGGAAAAAAAAAACAATAAAAGATGATTTACAAAAAAAAAAAAGTTAAATCATAAATATTTTTCAATCCATGTATTTCTTGTTATTAAACTTATTATTGCCCAAAAGTGGGGTTCCACCACTCATCTAAGTTGGCCAGATATTGAATCTCAAATAGAGTTACAGGCTCAATTGGACAGTGCCTGCTATCTAAATAAAAAAAAGAGAGAGCATTTGACGAAATTTGGTATTCTTGGTTAGAAAGGAGGAGGCAATCCTATGCATCCCCATTGTGTTTAAGTATGGATGGAATGAATGAGTGTTGATTATCAAATAATTTATTTCATATTTTAAGTAATTATATACTTATTATATTTGATCCATTCTATATGTTATGTATATTTTATTGTAACTGATATTTGATTATTTTTAATAAAGAAAAAGAGTTATGGGTTGGGTCTAGAGTTAGGGTCAACATTGTGGTTAAGGTTAGGCATATGTTAACCTAATGTTCTTCCTAAACTTACCCTAATGTCTGCATGTTCAAGCTTTAAAATGCCAGATGCCAACATGCTCTACTATCTACTGAATCTTCTGAACATGTGACAATAATCATACAAATGGTTTGATGCCCAACAATTATTGCAGGTTCTTTTAGAAGTAAATCGTTATAATGCATATTTGCAGTATTTCCTTAATTATAGCTATTGGTAAACTATTAATACTATAAAATCAGTCTCACTTTTTTTTAGTATGAATATTTAGCACACAAACAAATTATGAAGTGGCATTATTAGAAAAGCATTTGAAATGTCATGTTTCGGAACGCTGCAAGTTGTCTGCGCTTTATCATGAGATCTACAGGTTAAGGGGGTGAAGGATTAGGATTTATTCAGGATTACCGTATATACTCGAGTATAAGCCGAGTTTTTCAGCACAATTTTTGTGCTGAAAAATGCCCCCCTCGGCTTATACTCGAGTCAGTGGGGGGAAAAAAAATAATCTAAAACTTACGTCGTTCCTGCTCTGTCCCCCGGTGCTCTGAAGCTGCGTGGCTGTGAGGGAAGCGTTGTGAGCTTCCCTCCGGTCGCGCAGTCAATAAAGTGTGTTTTTTTTAAACAAACTTTATTGACTGCGTGGCTGTGAGGGAAGCGTTGTGAGCTTCAGAGCACCGGGGGACAGAGCAGGAACGAGGTAAGTGCTGGGGTCTGGGTAAGGGGGGGAGGAGGGTGGCATAACGAGCATAGTAAGGGGCAATATCCTGGCATATTGGGGGCAATATCCTGGCATATTGGGGGAAATATCCTGGCATATTGGGGGAAATATCCTGGCATATTGGGGCAATATCCTGGCATATTAGGGCAATATCCTGGCATATTGGGGGCAATATCCTGGCATATTGGGGGCAATATCTTGGCATATTGGCATATTGGGGGAAATATCCTGGCATATTGGGGCAATATCCTGGCATATTGGGGGCAATATCTTGGCATATTGGCATATTGGGGGAAATATCCTGGCATATTGGGGCAATATCCTGGCATATTGGGGGAAATATCCTGGCATATTGGGGGAAATATCCTGCTTTATTGAGGGCAATATCCTGGCATATTGGGGGCAATATCCTGGCATATTGGGGGCAATATCCTGGCATATTGGGGCAATATCCTGGCATATTGGGGGCAATATCCTGGCATATTGGGGCAATATCCTGGCATATTAAATGGCATATTGGGGGCAATATTTACCAGTAGCTGCCGCATTTTCCACCCTAGGCTTATACTCGAGTCAATATTTTTTCCCAGTTCTTTGTGGTAAAATTAGGTGCCTCAGCTTATATTCGGGTCGGCTTATACTCGAGTATATACGGTACATTCATTATAACATTATTAATCCATTGAAAGCCAACCTCATTTGACACATTTAACAAATATATTAAAAGGTTTATTACAGTATAATGCATTAAGATTTATACTCAAAGTAACATATCAGTTTTATCACAAATAAGCTACAATAAAAAAAAAAATAAGAATACACAAAAAGTAATCAAATAAAAAAAAATACAGAGTAGTGCGTACCTAAATACAGGGATTGGTTTAATGATGAAGAGCGATCACATTAAACAAACACATTCATTTGTTCAACTCAGTGCACATGCTTATGCTAATACCCAATTATACAACTTACAGTGAACAGAACAAATGTTTTTATTTTGCATAATTACATATTTCTAATTTGTTAAATACGTTCTTACGGTAATAGTTGGAGAGTATGCTAAGGAGTGATTATACAGACAAAAATCACAGAGAAGATGCATTGATGAAGAGATTAATGATAGCAGGTAAGCAGAGAAGCAAGAGTTGAAAGGAGGTGAGATTTTAAGAAAAAATAATGCAGGAAGTAACGCAGGAATAAAAAACAACATCAATGTTCTCAATGACTGAGGCAGGATGAGGACAAGTGCTAGGTGATGAGATAAGAGTGGTAAGTCCCAGGTGTGATATTTGTGTCAGGGATTTTTGACTGAAAAACAGGTGGGATGAAGAATACTTTCAGCCTATTATACAATATGTCTTCTGGAACATACAATGAGAAAAGTCAAAATTTGAAAAAAAGTCCAGAAAAGTAAATAACAGTAAAATGACACACTAGCAATGGAAATATTGGGAGCTATTCACTAAATGGCCTACTCAATATGCGGCTCAAATTTTATGCCTGTTAATTCCGGACTGATTCAGGGCATATCGGAGATATATCAGGAACCAAATCTCAAGGTACACAGTATGCTCTGATGTGCTCCTGAATAGGTCTACAATTTGGCTATCATAGCCGATTCCGTGCCGAGACTTGCCAAAATTGAAAGGACCCAAAACATGCCTAACCTAAAAGTACCTCTATCATTCGCATAGAGTTCTATGGGGTTGATAGGGACTTATTTTGGTAGGAATTTGGCTATTATGAAAATAGCAAGTCCTCACGAAATGAAAATTAAATAAAACAAAATAGCCCCGGTGGGACCAATAAAATAAAACATACATGGAGGGACGGGGCAAGTAGCCCTGACCCCCTATTAAAAATGGGACTGTGAATACAATAATTACATGTTCTTGAAGTCCAGTGCCAATCCCTGGTGCCAATCAGAAGCCATCAATCCCAACTTCCCAGTTTTGAAAAACAAGCTGGCCTAAGAGGGAAGGTTTTTTAAAATTTATTTTTAACATTTAATTTCAATTCTCCAAAAACCAATGGTTTCCATGACAAAATTGTCTCAATCATAATGGTGGCCTGAACAGAAATTATTGGCCAAACCCAGATCTACATTTTGGGGATTCCTTTTATTTGGCTATTAGACTCAATCCTAATCCAATTCAGAACAGATCGGTGCATATTAAGTAGACCCTTTTAAGTGTGGTGCAGCTGAGTTGAGGTCAGATGAAATGTATCTCACTTTTAGTGACTATACATTGTGCAAGGTCAAACAAGTTGAGTTTTTCCAAACCGTCCACAAGTGTTTGAAAAACAAGTTGACACATATGTCCTGATGCATATACTGTGTCAATATCAATAGCATATCTTTAATTGAATATACATAAATAGGATATTTTTTATTGAAATAACTCAAATTATGGTTTCAAGTTTTGTTGCAGTCAACACAATTGGATAGTGCATGTTCATGTTTAAGATAAACAATTTTAATAGACTGGTGAAAAAAGAGAAACTAAAACCCATAATAAATACACTACCACAATGAATAACAATGCAACAAAAGTAAAGTATGAAGGGAAAAGTCAAAGAAACAACAAAAATTGGAAATGAGTGTCCCTAACTTCCAGCCATTAATCTCTCCTTTTTCTCCTTTTTCACAATATTAACTCCTTGATAAGATATGACTATCCTCCAAGGAATTAAAGTTACAAAAACTTTAATTGTCCATGAATAATCCCATTTAATAAATTATTCCTATATTTTTAGAGATCCTATGGCGCAAGGATGTCAGAACAATGGCTGCCACAGAGTTGTAAAGGCACCTAGAAACCTTGCCTTGATATAATTAAAATCTTGACTTTATTGAATTTTCAAAATGACATTAAATTCTAACAAAATGGAATTTAAAATGGCAATATGGTCACAATCAGAATAACCTCTGTATGTGTTCACTTTAAAACAAAGTAATAGGAAAAACTTTTATACATGAACACAAGTACAAGCTTTTCAAGCAAAATACAAATACCTGATGTGTCTTATCCATGAACACATGAAATAGTGTCAAAGAAAGAGAGACTTGTACATTATGCCACTGAATCCTAATATAATCAAAAGAGCTCACTAAAGCAATTACACAATTGCTGTTTAGAATTAAAGATTCAAGCATAATCAAACAATCACTACACATAAAAAAGGACATCAAATTGTAAATTCAGTTCTAAACATGTTTCTAAATGAAAAATTAATTTTACTTCCAAATGGTACAAAATATCAGAGATGTTTTCACCTCTCAAGGTCAGTATTACTCTCTCAATGCCCTTGTGTGCTTTAGATAAATGATGGGAAATATTAACAAACTGTTTAACCAGAAAAGGTACAGTAAGATAGTTCCTGCTTTTCACATACTTACTGGGCATTTTATTTTTGACCAACATCTAATTGATACCATACGCCTGAATTTAGAGGTACTTATTTTAGCTTCCTCAGTAGGATGGAGGGCTAAATCGACCCTGTCAGGAACCTGCAACCATGATGGTTGAACAGATACTACCTATGGTAGATCTGCTTATATTTTACACTATATAACACTCATACATGTATCCCTGTGCTAATTACAAAAACATGTGGCAGGAGGAATTTTATATTTTAATATAAAAGAATCCTATCTGCATACAACATGTTTAATTTAACTACTAGACGTACTAAAACTATAAAGCTAATTTTATGATGCTAATTATACTTCACCACTTCACTATATGACAAACCATTAACATTTTACTACTACAACATGTTCCTCTCATGTCAGAGAAGACAAAGTAGTGTAAAAAAGTGATCATATATATATATATATATATATATATATAAAAATATATATATACACGTAATTGACCATATATCATGTTGCTATGCAATTTAAGTTATATACACATTTTTTATAGTAATCTATAAACAATGTTCTGTTGTCTTTTCTGTGTTTTAAATGTAGTTCATTAAGTTACAGCAAATATCACACAATCTCTGTCCTCTACATTTTGAAAGAGCCAAAAATTGCCTCCAGCTGCTATTACAACTATAAACATCAAAACTGTTTTACAAAGTAAATGATCTTAAAACCATTTACAGAATTATTGATATACTATATCTGCGCCAGGGCTTTAAAGCTCTCTCCATTGACTGTGTATGGCTGATAGTTATTCATTTTTAATAAGCTGTTATGCTACCTGTATTGCAACAGACAGCTTTTATTGGTACATTTCCATTCCTTAGTTTTACAAGCTCATGGTTTATATATGTGAGCAGAACAACTGATTTATTGAAGATACTTTATGGTGGCCTGGAGTCCCTCAGGATGCTTAGGGAAACAAGATGTGGCATCTCAATGAGCCTATTGTACAGATGAAATTTTAAATAAAGACATACACTCTGTGCACACTGAACCTCTATTACCTTTCACACATGTGTTTGCCTTTTTCATCTTGAATAAGGTTTTTTTTATGCATAGTAAAAAGAGAGACTTGCAACTTGAAAACTACCCAGAGAGGTTAGGTGTGGGACAGGGTGCATATACTTATAACACTTTGTTGCTTCATTTTAAAGTATATGTTTTCTGTGAAGAAAAAAAATGCCAATAACATTTAAAAATCATTAAAAAAAAAGGAAATGCTAAACTCAACACATCACATAACCAAAAGAACACCATCCCACAGTGAAACATGGTGGTGGCAGCATCATGCTGTTGGGATGTTTTTCAGCAGCCGGGACTGGGAAACTGGTCAGAGTTGAGGGAAATATGGATGGTGCTAAATACAGGGACATTCTTGAGCAAAACCTGTACCACTCTGTGCGTGATTTGAGGCTAGGACGGAGGTTCACCTTCCAGCAGGACAATGACCCCAAACACACTGCTAAAGCAACACTTGAGTGGTTTAAGGGGAAACATGTACATGTGTTGGAATGGCCTAGTCAAAGCCCAGACCTCAATCCAATAGAAATTCTGTGGTCAGACTTAAAGATTGCTGTTCACAAGCGCAAACCATCCAACTTGAAGAAGCTGGAGCAGTTTTGCAAGGAGGAATGGGCAAAAATCCCAGTGGTAAGATGTGGCAAGCTCATGGAGACTTATCCAAAGCAACTTGGAGCTGTGATTGCCTCAAAAGGTGGCTCTACAAAGTATTGACTTTAGGGGGGTGAATAGTTATGCACATTTACTTTTTCTGTTATTTTTTCCAATTTGTTGTTTGCTTCACAATAAAAAAAGTTGTGGGCATGTTCTGTAAATTAAATTATGCAAATCCTCAAACAATCCATGTTAATTCTAGGTTGTGAGGCAACAAAACACGAAAAATGCCAAGGGGGTGAATACTTTTGCAAGGCACTGTTAATCAGATTTTTAATATTTGACAAAAGCCCTCTCCCAGTGATTACTCTACATGTTTACGGCATGTCCAGCAGCACTGATTATATAGACATAGAGTACAAAGTTGTGTTTCATTTAGTCACTTCCTGTGCTGCTGGAAAAGAATACATTGTGTGGACCCTGATACACTTGCTCTTGTACACAGTAGGACGTCTTAACAATGAAACACATTGTCTGATGACATCACTAGAGAGACAGGAAATGTCATTCTAATTTTTTATTCTCAATGGTTCCTGCAGAAAACAAAAATAAAAAAGGAAATGTACTTTTACTTAGCTAGTGTGGGGAGTCCTAGTTTCTGGCAAACTGCTGTCATTTCACAATTTCATCACGCTGCAAGTACCGTATTTGCTCGAATATAAGACAAGGTTTTTTTCTTATTTCTTATATTCAAGGTCGTCTTATATCCTCAAATCGAGCAGAGCTGCAGGGGACCTGGATCCCATTCGCTAACAGCCGGTGGATGTCTGCGCGATGTCCTTCCGGCTTCATCATAAAAGTCCCGGCGGAACTGCCGGGCAGCAGCGGAAGATGTCGTGCAGACAACCTCCGGCTGCCCCCGCTAGCCACCAGCGAGAGACAAGGTGAGGAGGAGGAAGGGGGGGGGGGAGAGAGAGACGGGGGCAGAGAGAGACAAGGGGAGGGAAGGGGGCAGAGAGACACAAGGGGAGGGGGCAGAGAGAGACAAGGGAAGGGGGCAGAGAGACACAAGGGGAGGGGGCAGAGAGAGACAAGGGGAGGGGGCAGAGAGAGACAAGGGGAGGGAGGGAGGGTGGGCAGAGAGAGACAAGGGGAGGGGGTCAGAGAGAGACAAGGGGAGGGAGGGAGGGAGGGTGGGCAGAGAGAGACAAGGGGAGGGGGTCAGAGAGAGACAAGGTGGGAGGGAGGGGGGCAGAGAGAAACAAGGTGAGAGGGAGGGGGGAGAGAGAGAGAGAAAAGGAGGGAGGGAGGTGGAGAGAAATAACACTGGGGGAGAGAGAGAGAGACAACGCTGGGGATGAGAGAGAGACAAAGCTGGGGGGAGGGGGAGAGAGATGCAGCATTGGCACATAAAAGGAAATAAAAACAAGAAATGCATTTTTTTATATCATAATTTTTATTAAATATTAAAAAGCTATTTACATGTGAATATATACAAGTTAAACTTTTTTCCTATAGGGTAGTCTTATATTCAGGCTTTTAGTTTTTTCCTAAAGGAATATCCAAAGTTTGGGGGGTCGTCTTATAATCAGGGTCATCTCATTTTCGAGGAAATATGGTATTTTAAATATCAAGCAATGCAATATGTAAATCATGCATTTAAAAGTACTTTGAAAGCACGTTAATATGCATTAACATTAGGAAGATGCCTTTTGGACACCAGACAGTCCCTTTAATAAGCTTCACTCAAATTAAATGGGTAGTTCTAGTTTTTATAGTGAGAATGTAAACTTTAGAAGTAACTAAATAGTTTATAGTATCTTTTTAGTTAATTGCATTTTTACTATTGCAAAGAAATTAATGTTAAGGCTTATGTGGTATAAATTGCCACAATTTAGATTTTTGCCATAAAAGGAATGGAGGAGCACAGCAAAGCTTGTTGTCATATATGACAACATGAAAGGTGACAATACAATTTGGAGCAATATAAATTTTGTACTTTCTTTCACTAATGAAGCTTATTGTATGCAACTTGCGTACACAGAAACATGAAATAGGATAAGCAGAGAGAAATGTTTTCCCATGGTTTGACTAAATGTAAATGACACATCCGTTCTAGAAATTTTACTGGTAATTTTCTAGTTATACAGTATACATTGGTAGCAGTTATTGTTAGTGCTCCATTTGAGAGTTATAGGTTAACAATGAGAGCATCAGTAACAGCTATGTAGCATTTATGAACTTTTTTATTTTGAGAACGATGACACAAAGAATATAAAAAAAATTAACAGAGTTGGATTTATTCACTAAAGAGTGAACTGCAAAAAGAATGGCTCCTTAAAACTGCCTTCTCAATGGTGCACTTCTTAAAGGCATATGTTGTATATGTTGCACCAGCTCTCCTGGCAGTGAATTTGATATCTTTAATGCTCTTACCGTAAGGAATGACTTCCTTTATTGTTAGTTAAATCTTTTCTCTTCTAGTCTTAGAAGATGACCTTCTGTTTGTTGTACATTTTTCTAAATGAGAAGGTGAGCACTTTGTATGACCTCTGCATATATTTGTATAAAATTATATCCCCTCCGAAGTCTTATTAAAGAGCACTGCATATTCAAAATGGGGTCTTACCATAGACTTATAGAGAGGCCATGTGATGTCTTCCTTCTGCGGAGCAATACCCCATTTACAAATCAATAGCTATTAAAGAAATAGAGCTTTCTATACAGGGCACATTTATTTCCGGAAACATTTTTAGCAGAACATGTGCGAGATTCCAAGTCAACTCTGTTCTTCTTGCAGGAGGAACCAATCAAGCGTGCGCAATACATAATTAAGTCAGTGAGATAAAATGTTCATCTTATGCGCACCTCACCTTTTAGTGAACAGACCTGCAGTTTTCTGCAGTGTGCAGCATTGGGTTCCCCTGATGCAGGAATATTAAAAAAAAAACGTATTACTTAGCATTTATTTTTATATTGAATAGGTATATATGTATGTTGAATTACATCAATATACACCAATGCCATAACATTATGACCACCTGCCTAATTTTGTATAGGGGATTTTTGATGCCAAAACCCCCCTGACCCATCGAATGAACTAGACTTCTGAAGGTGTGCTGTGGTATTTGGCACCAAGACGTTAGCACCAGATACTTAATTCCTGTAAGTTTTGAGGCCTCCATGGTTCAAAATTGTTTGTCCAGCACATCCCACAGATGCTTAATTTGATTGAGAACTGGGAAATTTGGAGGCCAAGTCAATACCTTGAACACTTTGATGTGTTCCTGAAACCATTCCTGAACCCTTTTTGCTTTGTGGCAGGGAGCATTATCCTGCTTAAAGAGGCCAATGCAATCAAAGAATATCGTTTCCATGAAAGGGTGTGCATGGTCTGCAACAATGCTTAGGTAGGTGGAATGTGTCAAAGTAACATCCACATGAATGGCAGGATCCAAGGTTTCCCAGCAGAACATTGCCCAAAGCATCACACCGCTGGCTTGACACCAGTCACTGGTCATAATGGTATGTTTTATTTATTTCTGCTTTACTTCTACTGTTCTATGATAACAAATTTAAATTTTATTAGACGTAGAGAGATGGAACAATATTTTTCTATTGTCCCTGGAACAGTGGCGGATCCAGGGGTGCACTGGGGCAACTGTACTCCCCGAGTAGAGCCACGGGCGGGGCGGACCGCACCGGGTGGGGAGGTGAAGGTCCGCCCCCACCCGAATATAGAAGTGCAGTGCAGATCACTGATGGGGTGGTGCAGGCAGCATTTGCTTTTTGTGTGTTAAACACACTCAGAGCTCAATCAGTGCTGCCTTGCGCTGATTGAGCTCTGAGTGTGTTTAACACACACAGAGTCAATGCTGCCTGCACCTCCCCATCAGTGATCCACACTGCACTGCATCAGGTAACACTAAGGAGGGAGGATGGAAAAGGAGAGAACACAAGGGCAGGGGGAGACAGACAGACATGGGATGGAAGAGGAGAGACAGACAGACATGGGAAGGAAGAGGAGAGAGAGACAGACATGGGAATGGAGAGGAGAGACAGACAGACATGGGAAGGGAGAGGAGAGAGAGAGAGACACGGGAAAGAAGAGGATACAAAGACAGACATGAGAGGAAGAGGAGAGAGGGACATGGGAAGGAAGAGAGACAGATGGACATGGGAAGGGAGGGGTGAGAGACAGAAGGACATGAGGGAAAGGAAAAGACAGATGACATGGGGAGAGGAAAAGACAGACGGACATGTGCAGTGCCCCTCCCAAGATCAGACTCTGGATCTGCCCCTGCCCTGCACTGCTTTGATCTAATAGCACTCTCTAAGACTACTCCATTTGTATTAAATGTCTGCATGGAAAGGGGATACCATTTTGTTCTTGTAGTAGCTGTCATTTATTAGTGGACAATGCATAGGAATATCAGTACACAGGCAAAATGTATACATTTTCCTTAAAGTTATTTAAAAGTACCTGCGATGTAAAAAATAAGAAACTAAGTTATATCTTTTGTCCATACCATGCTTAGACTACCACTTCGTCAACGTACTCCAAACTTGGACATACTTAAAAACGTGAGAACTCAATGTGTTCTTCCTATGAAACTCTATCTCTGATATGATTGTAACTATATCTTTCCTACATGAAATGCAATCTCTCAAGTGTTAGTGGAGTGACCTCCAGAGCACAGAGATTCCAGCAGGTTAATTACATTTTCTTAAAATGGTAGATCACACAGTTAAAGGGACTGTATCACTTGAACATTATTTTTACTGTGCAAATAGAGCATAACAAATTATTGAAAATCAACTATACATTGTATTAGCAAAACTGCAAGCAAATGCCTAAATTAGAAGAAAAGTGTGTTTTAAACATGTCTGTGTGGTCTCCTGTTTATGACATCACCTGGTATGCAAATTACACATTTCCCACTGAAAAGCAGTTCATTTTCATTATGTGCCAGAGGTAATGCCATAAACAGGAGATTCCACAGACACATTTATAACACATTAAAACACTCCTAATTAGGTATTTGCTTGCAATTTTGCTAATAAAATATAAAGATAATTTTCCCAAAAAAAGTATGCTCTACATTCACACTAAAATAAGGTTTGGGTGATAGAGTCCCTTTAAAAATTTGATTAACCTGAGCCCCTTTAACATAGTGATTCTATTCGCATTAGAATATATTTAACCTTGTCAAGTTAACAGCTATATGAAAAGTGTTAAAAAAAATGTGAGTAATGGCATAAATCGGATGGAGACAGAGAAAAGAAGTAAACCCACTCTGGATGATTCACCGTAAAAAAGTGATGTTTTCATATCAGATGTACCTTCCCACTCTTAATGATTCATTCTAAAAAATAGTGCTGTTTTGTGTCAAGAAATACTGAATATGTAGAAGCAAAACAAAGGTCCCTTTCCTTCCTTCATATGAATAATTCTGTCATCTTACAGTCTTGACAAAAAAGCTGTTTGAAAAATAACACTGATATGTTTCTATTTACCTTACCTCCCTACAAAAAAAAAATACTTCTGTATCTCAGTCACGTCAGTAAAGATCAGAATCAAGATTGGAAAATGGGAGCAGAAATTTGAAAGGAAGACAGTAATGTCACCTGAAAATGAGAAACGGAAACACAGGAAAGATCTGAACAAACCTAAGGCAGATGACTAGAAATATAAAAGATTGCGAGGCCATATCCCAGTGATGTTAAGGCTAAGGGTCCTGTTTGTTGGCTTAAGTCTTCCATCCTAAATCATTTGTTTGATTTGAACAATAATACTCTCTCTGCCACCTTTTTAATCTCCGCAACTTCTGAAAAGGCTCCTTTTGTCTGATTAGGCCTTGTCAGTGTGATTGATGTGCTCCTGCAGTCTGAGGTACATCCTCTCATCTTGACAGCTCATTTTGATAGCCAAGTTGAAACTGACCCTTGCTGACATCCTCATCTTAAAATATCTATGTTTCTTGTGGCCTAGATAATGCAGCAGAAAGCTGGAAAGCCAAAAGGTTTCACTTTGGCGATGTCAAGAGATGCTGTGATTTTCAGTATATTATCAGTCACTGCAACCAGATGAGAGAAAGCAGTTACAGATAAAATACATATACGTCTTGGAAATTAAATTATTAATATTGCCCCCAATATGCCATTTAATATGCCAGGATTTTGCCCCCAATATGCCATTTAATATGCCAGGATTTGCCCCCAATATGCCATTTAATAGGCCAGTATTTTGCCCCCAATATGCCATTTAATAGGCCAGTATTTTGCCCCCAATATGCCATTTTAATATGCCAGGATATTGCCCCCAATATGCCATTTAATATGCCAGGATTTTTCCCCCAATATGCCATTTAATATGCCAGGATATTGCCCCCAATATGCCATTTTAATATGTCAGGATATTGCCCCCAATATGCCATGTAATATGCCAGGATATTGCCCCTTAGTATGCTCGTTATGCCACCCTCCTCCCCCCCTTCCCCAGACCCCAGTACTTACCTCTTTCCTGCTCCATCTCCCGGTGCTCTGAAGGTGCCTGGCTGTGATGGAAGCGTTGTGAGCTCCCCTCCAGCCGCGCGGAACAATAAAGTTTGTTTAAAAAAAACACACTTTGTTGACCGCGCGGCTGGAGGGGAGCTCACAACGCTTCCCTCACAGCCACGCACCTTCAGAGCACCGGGGGACAGAGCAGGAACGAGGTAAGTTTTAGATTTTTTTTATTTTTGCCACCGATCGGCGTATAACACGCACACATCATTTCCCCAATATTTTCAGGGAGAAAAAGTGCGTGTAATACGCCGATAAATACGGTAGTTGATTAGTGATTACTGTATTATTGTTTGGTAGTTAATGATAAGATTGATGTTATTAAAATAATCATTTAAATTAGTATAACATTTCCTAAAAAATAAAATAAAAACACCCATACTAATGCCTCCATAGGTTTAACATTGGTATAAGCCATTTTATTTTATTTTTACATCCTGTAGGTAATAGGTGGCTGGGTGACTGTACTAAACCCAATCAACAGTATTATTATATAGTCATGCAAGCTACTGAATAATGCTCCCATTAACATTCAATGCCAGTTTTACATTTTCTTTTTTTTTTTTAATTCTTTATTTTTGTACATTTTCAATTTTAACAAAGAATCAAAGACATAGATAATAAAACCAGATGAAGGCGTGAAAAATAATATAGTAGTAATGACAATGCAGGGGTACCTCGAGACATATAAAAACAGACAAGAGAAAGATAGCGAAGGGGAAAGAAAGAGAAGTGGGTCACGAATAGGGGGAGGAGGGGAGAAACGGTATGTCCTATCCAGGATAGCATGTCCGCTATTGTCCATCAGAGTTGGGGGTGTGGGTCTGGGTCTTGTGGGAAAGTGCTCCAGCCAAGGACCCCAGATTGAAAGAAATCTTTTGGGAGAGTCATGGAGGTATGCGGTAAGTTGGTCCATCTCTACATCTTCCAGGAGGGCCATCACAGTGCCCAAGGTGGGGATGGTAGATTGGTTTCAAACTTGGGCGAGGGCTCTACGACCGGCAAGGTATATTCGGGATAGTAGTAGATTGTCAAACTTTGTGAGATCATCTAGGGGTTTGGAAAGTAGAACTGAGTATTGGTCCATGAGGGTAGGTTTGTGCAACAGTTGAGAAGCAAAGGAGGTGACTTGTTTCCAGTAGGCTTGGATCTTAGGACAAAGCAACCATGAATGGATGTAAGTCCCTGGAGAGCCACATTGTTTTCAACAATGAGGAGAGTATATGAGATGCATTTTCGCTTATTTGGAGGGGGTAGTGTACCAACGAAGAAGAGTTTTGAAGGCTTGCTCTTTGTGCATCATGCATATAGATATCTTTGAGGTGGCCTCCCAGATGCCGGTCCAGTTTTCACCTTCAAGGATTTGACCCGTGTTGGTTTCCTATCTAGCAATATAAGGGAGCGTAGGGCTAGGGCCCGACAGGAGCAGTTCGATATAGAGTTGGGAAATAAAGCCTTTCTTTCGGGGGAATTGAGGCAGATATGTTCAAACCACGTCGTGGGTGTAGAGGGGGCTGCTTTGATCATTGGGTCTGAGGCAAAATCTCTCAGCTGGAGGTAACAAAAATAGTCAGAGGAGTGTAAGTCCAAGGTGGCAAATTATTGAGATGTCCCCTTGGTCGAATTCTTTAAAGTTAGTAGGATTCATTCCTGGGGGAAAAGCACGATTTCTATATATCGTGATCAATGAAGAAGCCGCAAAAACATTTGAGAACATTGGTATCCCAGATCCGTAGTGAATTGGAGATTGTCGGGCAACGAGAACAGAGCAAAGGCCTTTGGGGTTTGGGAGTCCAGATGTAGCAGGTAAGGATATCAGGTCTAAGGATGTCATTTTCAAGTGTATGAGGGAGACCGGAGCATGCCAGGGAGCAATTTGTAAAAATTGTGCTGCAAGGTAATACTTATGGACGTCAGGTAGACCGAGACCTCCAGCGAATTTAGGCTTGTACATCAAAATTTTATTTATACGGGGTCATTTGCTGTTCCAGATAAAATCGTCTATCTGTCTTTGGAGGACTTTAAGGTCACCGGGGACCAAGGGAATGGGTAAGGCCTTGAAGAGATATAGGAGTTGGGGGAGAATATTCATTTTAATCGTCTTGATACGTCCCAGCCAGGATATATGAAGAGGACACCAACGTATCAAGTTGGATTTGAGTTGTTTCAGGAGAGGAGTGTAGTTCAGTGAGTATAATTGGGAGTACGAGGCAGATAGTTTGAGTCCCAGGTATGTCAAGGGTCTGTCTGAGATGGGGATGTTAAAATTAAGAGAAATTAATTTGGATATGTGCGTAGGAATGTGGATGGGTAGAGCTTCATATTTGGCCACGTTTATTTTAAAACCAGTTAGGGAGGAAAATTTGTTTAGTTCATGAAAGAGGTTAGGGAGGGAGGTCAGTGGGTTTGTGATTGACAACGTCAATCTGCTGGTCGAGAAAGTCACTGACGGCTGTCGAGAGTTGGGCTATATTACTTTTGGCTAAATATTGAGTAATGTCACGGACAGGGTGAGGATTAAGCAGAGTATGGGTTGGAGAATGGTTGTAAAGGGAGGAGTAAAACTGTGCGAATTCATTCGCTATGTCCTGGGGGTGGGTAACAGTGGTACCTGCAGTTGTTCGGATGCTTGGGATAATTCTGGAGGCAGGATTTGGAGACACAAAATAAGTCTATTTGGGAATAATTTAAGTGGGGGGTGAAATAAAAGGTGTTATCTTTTGTTGTAGGGTGTTGGTTTCTCCAGATATCCAAAAGGCTGTGGTGGTGTAAGAAATCTGCAAGGTGTTTATCCGATGGATATATAGGAGAAGTTGTAGAGGACGATGTCCTGTCTAGAGCAGGGCAAGAAGTAGCATTAAGGTCACCTCCTACAATCAGTCTATCAGTTGGGTGAGAGTCCAGGAATTCATGGGGAAGTAACCCAGTTGCATGGTGAGAAAAAGAAAACGAACAGTAGTGTCAGCATAGACAAATTGTGTTTGCGGATTAAAATCGCTACTCCAGACTTTTTGACTGAGTTGGCCATGTAACAAGTGGTATAGGTAGTAGACATGTGCATTCGTTTTCGGACGAATGCATTTTCGGACGAAAATAGCATTTTCGTCCATTCGTCCGAAAAACGAATAACGAAAATTTTAACTAACAAAATCCGAATGAACGAATGGTTAATAAACGAAAATCATTCGTTCATTCGTCCATTCGTCCATTCGTGCTATTGGCATTCTAAACCGAAATAGAGTCGGTTTACAATACCAATAGCATTGTACTACATTCCATAAACCGACATGAATGACTTTCGGTTTATGGAATGCATGTAATGCTATTAGCTTCCTATAAACCGAAATTGAGTTCCCATTCATACGAATAGGTCAATTGACCTATTCGTATGAATGGGGACTCTTTCGGTTTATAGAAAGCCAATAGCAGCATGTATTCTATAAGCCGAAAGTCTTTAAAACAAACGACGTTCGGTTTATAGAATACATGTAATGCTATTGCTGTTCTATAAGCCGAAAGACATTCGGCTTATAGAACAGCAATAGCATTACATGCATTCTATAAACCGAACGTCGTTCGTTTTAAAGACTTTCGGCTTATAGAATACTATTGGCATTCTATAAACCTAACTAGAGTCCCTCCTCATTCATAAGAATTTCTTATGAATGGGGACTCGACTCTAGTTCGGTTTATAGAAAGCCAATAGTATTCTATAAGCCGAAAGTCTTTAAAACGAACGACGTTCGGTTTATAGAATACATGTAATGCTATTGCTAAACTATAAACCGAACGACTTTCGGTTTATAGAATAGCCATAGGATTACATGTAGTGCATAAGCCGAAAGTCTATAAACCGAAAGTCGTTCGGTTTATAGGCTGTCGGCATTTTACTACACGGAGACAAAGTCTCCATTCATAATTTTATGAATGGAGACTTTGTCTCCGTGTAGTAAAATGCCGAAAGTCTATAAACCGAACGATCGGTTTATAGACTTTCGGCTTATGTAATACATGTAATCCTATGGCTATTCTATAAACCGAAAGTTCGGTTTATAGAATAGCAATAGGAATACATGTATTCCATAAGCCGACAGCCTATAAACCGAACGTTCGGTTTATAGGCTGTGGGCATTTTACTACATGGAGACAAAGTCTCCATTCATAATTTTATGAATGGAGACTCTGTCTCTGTATAGTTAAATGCCGGCTTTTAACTATACGGAGACAAAGTCTCCATTTATAATTTTATGAATGGAGACTCTGTCTCCGTATAGTTAAATGCCCACAGCCTATAAACCGAACGTTCGGTTTATAGGCTGTGGGCATTTAACTATACGGAGACAAAGTCTCCATTCATAATTTTATGAATGGAGACTCTGTCTCTGTATAGTTAAATGCCGGCTTTTAACTATACGGAGACAAAGTCTCCATTTATAATTTTATGAATGGAGACTCTGTCTCCGTATAGTTAAATGCTATTGTATTCTATAAACCGACTCTATTTCGGCTTATAGAATGCAATAGTACTACGAATGGACGAATGAACGAATGATTTTCCTTTATTAACCATTCGTTCATCCGGCTTTAGTTAGCTTAGCATTTTCGTTCTTCGTTTTTCGGGCGAATGGACGAAAATGCAATTTTCGGACGAAAATGCATTCGTCCGAAAACGAATGCACATGTCTAGTATATATTCACATGTAAATTGCTTTTAAAATAAAAAATTATGATATAAAAAAATCTTGTTTTTATTTCCTTTTATGTGACAATGCTGCCTCTCTCTTTCCCTTGCCCCCAGATTTGTCGCTCTCCCCCCCTTAGTGTTGTCTCTCTCTCACCCTCCCTTTGGCTCCCCCCTCGCTCCCCTTGTGTCTGTCTCTTCCCCCCTTCCCTCCCCTTGTTTCTCTCTGCCCCCCCCCCCTTGTTATTCTGTCCCCCCCTCACCTGTTTCTTGCTCCCTGGTGGCTAGTGGGGGCAGCCGGGGGATGTATGCACTATACATAATAGACGGAAGTGTCGGGCAGCATGGAGGTTGTCTGCACGATTCGTGCAGACATCCCCCAGCTGCCCGATTCTCCCTGGTGGCTAGCGAGGGAGCGGAGGATGTCTGCGCGATGAGCGAGACCTCTCCTGCTGCCGCCCGGCATGACCGCCGGGACTTCTATGATGAAGCTGGGTACTTCCGGCTTCCTCATAAAAGTCCTGGCTGTCGTTCCGGGCGGCAGCAGGGGAGGTCTCGCTCATCGCGCAGACATCCACCGCTGCCTCGCTAGCCACCAGGGAGAATCGGGCAGCTGGGGGATGTCTGCACGAATCGTGCAGACAACCTCCATGCTGCCCGACACTTCCGTCTATTATGTATAGTGCATACATCCCCCGGCTGCCCCCACTAGCCACCAGGGAGCAAGAAACAGGTGAGGGGGGGACAGAATAACAAGGGGGGGGGGGGCAGAGAGAAACAAGGGGAGGGAAGGGGGGAAGAGACAGACACAAGGGGAGCGAGGGGGGAGCCAAAGGGAGGGTGAGAGAGAGACAACACTAAGGGGGGGAGAGCGACAAATCTGGGGGCAAGGGAAAGAGAGAGGCAGCATTGTCACATAAAAGGAAATAAAAACAAGATTTTTTTATATCATAATTTTTTATTTAAAAAGCAATTTACATGTGAATATATACTAGACATGTGCATTCGTTTTCGGACGAATGCATTTTCGTCCGAAAATTGCATTTTCGTCCATTCGCCCGAAAAACGAAGAACGAAAATGCTAAGCTAACTAAATCGAATGAACGAATAGTTAATAAAGGAAAATCATTCGTTCATTCGTCCATTCGTAGTACTATTGCATTCTATAAGCCGAAATAGAGTCGGTTTATAGAATACAATAGCATTTAACTATACGGAGACAGAGTCTCCATTCATAAATTTATGAATGGAGACAAACGTATAGTTAAAAGCCGACAGCCTATAAACCGAACGTTCGGTTTATAGGCTGTGGGCATTTAACTATACGGAGACAGAGTCTCCATTCATAAAATTATAAATGGAGACTTTGTCTCCGTATAGTTAAAAGCCGGTGTTCTGACAAATTTCTGGAGCAAATTCTCCTGCGCAATCGCAGGAGAATTTGCTCACTGCGCATGCGCATAAAGTTACAGCTGATAACTCAGCTGTAACTTTGTGACCACCGTGCATGAGACAGCTGCGCAACCCACCTCCCGCCCCCTCACACCCGCCGCACACCCCTTCTTACCAGATCATCGACCACAGCGATACACAGCGCATGCGCACGCCTATCCAGCCGTTTGGGAATGCGCGCGTCCGTTGTTGTGTTCTTAAGGTGGTAAGTAACACGGGGCGTCGGGACATAAGGGGGCAAGCATCCTGGTGAGGGCTGCCTCATCTTGATGGGATTTGTGATCCTCCTGCTGTATTATTGATGCAGCAGGAGGATCACAAATCCCATCAAGATGAGGCAGCCCTCACCAGGATGCTTGCCCCCTTATGTCCCGACGCCCCATGTTACTTACCACCTTAAGAACACAACAACGGACGCGCACATTCCCAAACGGCTGGATAGGCGTGCGCATGCGCTGTGTATCGCTGTGGTCGATGATCTGGTAAGAAGGGGTGTGCAGGGGGTGTGAGGGGGTGGGAGGTGGGTTGCGCAGCTGGCGCATGCGCGGTGGTCACAAAGTTACAGCTGAGTTATCAGCTGTAACTTTATGCGCATGCGCAGTGAGCAAATTCTCCTGCGATTGCGCAGGAGAATTTGCTCCAGAAATTTGTCAGAACACCGGCATTTAACTATACGGAGACAGAGTCTCCATTCATAAAATTATAAATGGAGACTTTGTCTCCGTATAGTTAAAAGCCGGCATTTAACTATACGGAGACAGAGTCTCCATTCATAAAATTATGAATGGAGACTTTGTCTCCGTGTAGTAAAATGCCCACAGCCTATAAACCGAACGTTCGGTTTATAGGCTGTCGGCTTATGGAATACATGTATTCCTATTGCTATTCTATAAACCGAACGTTCGGTTTATAGAATAGCCATAGGATTACATGTATTATATAAGCCGAAAGTCTATAAACGGATCGTTCGGTTTATAGGCTTTCGGCATTTTACTACACGGAGACAAAGTCTCCATTCATAATTTTATGAATGGAGACTCTGTCTCTGTATAGTTAAATGCCGACAGCCTATAAACCGAACGACTTTCGGTTTATAGACTTTCGGCTTATATAATACATGTAATCCTATGGCTATTCTATAAACCGAAAGTCGTTCGGTTTATAGAATAGCAATAGGAATACATGTATTCCATAAGCCGACAGCCTATAAACCGAACGTTCGGTTTATAGGCTGTCGGCATTTTACTACACGGAGACAAAGTCTCCATTCATAATTTTATGAATGGAGACTCTGTCTCCGTGTAGTAAAATGCCGACAGCCTATAAACCGAACGTTCGGTTTATAGGCTGTCGGCTTATGGAATACATGTATTCCTATTGCTATTCTATAAACCGAACGACTTTCGGTTTATAGAATAGCAATAGGAATACATGTATTCCATAAGCCGACAGCCTATAAACCGAACGTTCGGTTTATAGGCTGTCGGCATTTTACTACACGGAGACAGAGTCTCCATTCATAAAATTATGAATGGAGACTTTGTCTCCGTGTAGTAAAATGCCCACAGCCTATAAACCGAACGTTCGGTTTATAGGCTGTCGGCATTTTACTACACGGAGACAAAGTCTCCATTCATAATTTTATGAATGGAGACTCTGTCTCCGTGTAGTAAAATGCCGACAGCCTATAAACCGAACGACTTTCGGTTTATAGACTTTCGGCTTATGTAATACATGTAAACCTATGGCTATTCTATAAACCGAAAGTCGTTCGGTTTATAGAATAGCAATAGGATTACATGTATTCCATAAGCCGAAAGTCTATAAACCGAAAGTCGTTCGGTTTATAGACTTTCGGCTTATAGAATACAAGTAATACTATTGCCTTTCTATGAACCGAACGAGAGCCCCATTCATAAGAATTTCTTATGAATGGGGCTCTCGTTCGGTTTATAGAAAGCCAATAGTATTACATTGTATTCTATAAAACGAACGAAAAAAATTAACGAAACGAAAATAATGAACGAATTTCGTCTGAAACGAATGCACTAATGAACGAAATTCGTTTTAGACGAAATAAATAACATTTTCGTCCGAATGGACGAAAACGAAACGAAAATTTTAGTTTTGCACATGTCTAATAGGTAGGGTCACGGAAAGTAGGTGGGGAATTTCAGGCAAAGTGAGTCACTTGAACGAACACAATGTCAGTGTTTTGTTTCTTAAAGTTGCGGATCAGGGACCTCCGTTTCTGAGGTGAATTAAGGCCATGAGCATTGAGGGAGAGAAGAGTTAGGGGAGATGGCATTTTGAGAGGATGGGTCCTGGACAGTGACCAATAAATGGGGGCAGTTTTACATTTTCTAAAAGACAAATACTAGTTTTATGTCTTCTAGGCCCCATGATCAAAGTCCTTTTCCAGGATCTGATCAAATCCTCAGCTATTTCCATTGTAGCAAAACCTGCAAAAGGTCTAACTAAATACCCACAGGATAAGATGTCCTAAATCTGCATTATACGTCCAAGAAACACTGATTAATTATTTAATCTTGTTAGGTCTGCAAAATGGCAGTCATGGCTCACCACCTTTTTGATAATGACAAAAAATATCCTATCAAAAAATATCCTCTCACTGTGTTAGACTCACTGCCAGTGATGCATAAGGCAAACAAATTACATAAACCTACGATGGTTTTTTTATTTTTCTTACCACTAAGGAACACGTGGTTAGTATAAAAGAGCACTATAAAATATGGAAAGAAAACATAATTGATATTAGAAATGAAACACATAATTTTCAAATGAAAACTAGCCCCTCAGAGTGTAGGACTACATTTTATGGAGTCTGGCCACAGAGAGCACTGGAGAACCCCCTTCCCTGCTATAAGAGTTAATACAGCAGGGAGGGGAGGTGGGAGATTTTTTAA
Source organism: Pelodytes ibericus (assembly GCA_036172795.1). Classification (NCBI taxonomy): domain Eukaryota; kingdom Metazoa; phylum Chordata; class Amphibia; order Anura; family Pelodytidae; genus Pelodytes; species Pelodytes ibericus. The sequence continues at coordinate 142,137,489 of CM069857.1, read as the reverse complement.
AATGCTGTGTGCATGCATGAGCAGGGCCGGACTGGCCTACTGGGATACCAGGAAAATTCCCGGTAGGCTGCCTACCCCTGGGCCGATTTAATAAATTAGTCTGGTCGTGCCTCTTTTAGAATTTCGGCCGCGGCCACAGCCGGCTGAGCAGAAAAGGGAGAGGAAGGGGCGGGGACGTCTGCTGCGTGCAGCCTGAGAGGAAGCTGCAGAATTGCATGGTAAGGTATGTACAATATGGGTGCTGGGAAACATTTAAATAAATTGAGTGTAAGTGTGTGAGTGAGTGGCAGAGCGTAAGTGTGTGAGTGAGTAGCATAGTGTAAGTGTTTGAGTGAGTGGCAGGGCCAGACTGGCCTACCGGGATACCAGGAAAATTCCTTATAGGCCGCCTCCCCTGGGGCTTTAATAAATTCTCCTGGCCACGCTAGTTTAATAAATGTGTACTGCCACGCCTCTTTAAAAAATTTGTCCGGGGCCAGAGCCGGCTGAACTTAAGAGGTAGAGAAAGGGGAAGGAAGCTTCTGCTGTGGGCAGGGTAGGGTATGTACAATATGGGTGCTGGGGCACATTTATTTTAATATAATTTAGTGTAAGTGTGTGAACAAGTGGCAGAGTGAGTGAGTGGCAGAGTGTAAGTGTGAGTGACTTGCAGAGAGTGAGTGGCATTGAGTGAGTAGCAGAGTGTAAGTGTGTAAGTGAGTGGCAGAGTGCAATGGCATATCAATGGGCAAATTGATTGTTGCATATTAATTGCAAAATAATACTTGTAAATTGCCTGTGACATATTAATAGCAAAATAATACTGGCATATTAATGGCAAAGTAATACTGGCATATTAATGGGCAAATTGACTGTGGCATATAAATTTAAATATAATACTGGCATATTAATGGCAAAATAATACTGGCAAATTAGCTGTGGCAAATTAATTCCAAAATACTGGCATATTAATGGACAAACTAACACTGGCATATTAATGACAAAATAATACTGGCATATTAATGGGCAAATTGGTTGTGGCATATAAATTTAAATATAATACTGCCATATTAATGGCAAAATAATACTGGCAAATTAGCTGTGGCATATTAATTGCAAAATACTGGCATATTAATGGCAAAATAATACAGGCAATTTAGCTGTGGCATATTAATGGCAAAATGCAGGCATACTAATGGACACACTAATACTGGTATATTGGCAAAATAATACTGGCATACAAACTGCAAAGTAATACTGGAAAATTAGCTGTGGCATATTAATGGCAAAATAATACTGGCATATTAATGGCAAAATAATACAGGGAAATCAGCTGTGGCATATTAATGCAAAATACTGGCATATTAGTGGACAAACTAACACTGGCATATTAATGGCAAAACAATACTGGCATATTAATGGGCAAATTGGTTGTGGCATATTAATTGGCAAATTGTCTGTGGCATATTAATATCAAAATAATACTGGCATATTAATGGCAAAATAATATAGGCAATTTAGCTGTGTCATATTAATGGCAAGATGCAGGCATATTAATGGAAAAACTAATACTGGCATATTAATGGACAAACTAACACTGGTATATTAATGGCAAAATAATACTGGCATATTAATGGCAAAATAATACTGGGAAATTAGCTGTGGCATATAAATGCAAAATACGGGCATATTAATAGACAAACTAACACTGGCATATTAATGGCAAAAAATACTGGCATATTAATGGGAACATTGGCTGTGGCATATTAATTGGCAAGATGACAATGGCATATTAATGGGCAAACTGTGGCATATTTAATGGATGAACAGTGGCATATTTTAATAGGCAAACTGGCTGTTGCATATGTTAATGACAAAGTGACTGTAGAAATTGTGTGGGTGCAATATAGGTGCATGGCAAGTGCGGTGGGTACTGAATGGTGCTGTGTTAAGTCATTTAGGTGAGAGATGTGTATAAATATTTATTGTTCTAGTGTGTGGCATAATTATGGGGCTCTTGTGTGTGGCATAACTATAGAGCTCTTGTATGTGGCATAACTATGGGGCTCTTGTGTGTGGCATAACTATGAGACTCCTGTGTGTGGCATAATTAATGGGCTCCTATATGTGGCATAATTTGTGGGGCTCCTCTATGTGGCATAATTTGTGGGGCTCCTGATGGCATATTTAATGGGTCATCTGACTGGCATTACTAAGGAATCTGTTTGGCATGGTTTTGGAGGAAATCTAGGAGGGTGACACCCTGAGTTACCACAACGGGTGACACCAACCCTAGTGCAATCTAAGTGCTGTGGTAAATCCTGGGGCAAGTCATGTGGTGCAATCTACATGCTGGGATACATCCTAGGTGCTGGGGTAAGTCCTATGAGTGCAATCTGCAAGCTGGGGTAAGACCTGGGTGCTGGGGCAAGTCCTGTTAGTGGACTCCTAGTGCTGGGGTAAATCCTTGGTTAAGTCATGGGTGCTGGGATAAGTCCTTTGAGTGCAATCTGCATGCTAGAGTAAGTCCTGTGAGTGCAATCTGCATGCTGTGAGTGCACTCTGGGTGCTGGGGTAAGTCAATATATCCACCCAGTATGTACACAAGGTCATAGCTCACACATTTCCCTGGTTATATTTATCCCTGAACAGGGCAATTCATATAACCTTGTGTACATACATGTGGCTATGTGTTTCCCTGTTCATGGAGTATATATCAGAGCAGTGTGTTTGCTATAATCTTGTGTACATAGTGGAGGTATATATTGATCTGTGCACGGGTATATACCAGTCTTATCTAAAAATAATAATCTCTTGAAATGTGCATTAAAATGCATAGCTTGCCCTTTTATGAACAAGAAAATAACTACGCAATTCTATGGGGCTGGTATAATGATGCAGTCTGGCCCTGTGTATGAGTATGTTACCCTATGCGTATGACAGTGTGTGCATACATGGGTATGTGCGTGACTATGTGAGAGTACATGCCTATGTGTGTGACTGTATGTTTGATTATGTATGTGAGCATGACTATATGTGTGAACCTGTGTGTATATGTGCCGGGGGTAGCAGCATTTCGATGTCAGACCCAGGCAGCACAATGTCCTGGGCTGGCCCTATTGGTGCCATAATTTGAGTAAAGAATAACTACAAATAATGTGCAACCTTTAAAACTGCTTTACTTTAAGCTTGCATGTAGACTCATTCTGACAATATTAATGAGTAAAACTTGATGAGAAATGCCATTGCAGTCTGTAAAAGTAATGCTTTTCTTATGCTGTCAATCAGCTATAAAATGTGGCTGTTGTAGAATGCTGCACCAAATGAGATTTTTGTTTTGTTTATAGGAGCTGAGAAATATATTTTAACACCTTCCACATTGTTGTTTTTCAGTACATTAAAGTGACGTCATCATGAGCCTTCAGCTGGTGGCCCTCATTTCTGCTCATTGATACATATATAGTAAAAAAAGTAAAAAGGATCTCAAAAAATAGCTGAAATACTATATAGTGAGATCCAAAAGGGGGTAACCCTGATACTAGAAGATCTGATAAACATGTGTGGAATAGTTTCCAATTAAGACATAACTTTTATTGGCAACAATGTTAAAATCGTACACAAATAACAAGGTAAGTGAAAACAAGTGAATAAAGTGAAATAAAATAAATCTTGCAAACCCCTAATTATAAATGTTTAGGATAGACATTCAGAAGGGTAACATAGGGGTGCAAGATCAGTAAAGGTACAATTTTGCCCCTGACGAAGCCACGGTAGTGGTGAAACGCGCGTCGGGTCAGGGTCCTTCGGTCCTCTCATATCCACCTGTGTTGCATTGTTCTTTATAGTTGTTTTTTTGTCTGGTGAATGTGGTGCCAGTCACTCCCTATATTTTCTATATATCTTTCATTAAATATAAAAGCTATTAAGCCTTAATGGACCACCATTTAAGGAGCAGGTCTGGCTGCCTGTGGATTTCTATCACTAATATATATTTCACTCTTATACCAACTGAATATCTTTACTATTTATCTATGTGCAAATACTTATCTGGACAGGCTGTATCCTAAACATCCATTGCTAACTACAGCATATAGATTTAACCAATTCAAGACTCAATCACTGCAAAATTGTTTCTGACAGCCCAAGTAGTTATTTGGTATCAGTAAATATCTTTACTATTTATCTGTGTGAAAATACTTACCTGGACAGGCTGTATCCTAAATATCCATTGCTAACTGCAGCATACAGATTTAACCAATTCAAGACTCAATCATAGAAAAATTGGTTCTGACAGCCTAAGTACTTATTTGGTATCACATTGTATTAATATAGACTATTTGGTACAGTCCTAACCTCAACATCTGAGGAAAGGGATTTAGGAGTAATAATTTCAGAGGACTTGAAGGTAGGTAGGCAATGCAATAGAGCAGCAGGAAATGCTAGCAGAATGCTTGGTTGCATAGGGAGAGGTATTGGCAGTAGGAAGAGGGAAGTGCTCATGCCATTGTACAGAGCACTGGTGAGACCTCACTTGGAGTATTGTACGCAGTACTGGAGACCATATCTCCAGAAGGATATTGATACTTTGGAGAGAGTTCAGAGAAGGGCTACTAAACTGGTTCATGGGTTGATGGATAAAACTTACCAGGAAAGGTTAAATCATCTTAACATGTATAGCCTAGAGGAAAGACGTAACAGGGGGGATATGATAGAAACATTTAAATACAGAAAGGGAATCAACACAGTAAAGGACGAGAGTATATTTAAAAGAAGAAAAACTACCACAACTAGAGGACATAGTCTTAAATTAGAGGGGCAACGATTTAAAAGTAATATCAGGAAGTATTACTTTATTGAGAGGGTAGTGGATGTATGGAATAGCCTTCCAGCAGAAGTGGTAGAGGTAAACACAGTCAAGGACTTTAAGCATGCGTGGGATAGGCACAAGGCTATCCTAGCTATAAGACCGGGAACGGGGGACTAATAAAAGTACTCAAAAAAATTGGGCAGACTAGATGGACCGAATGGTTCTTATCTGCCGACACATTCTATGTTTCTATGTATTCATTACGTGTGCGTTGTTATAATAGATTCTTCTGTGGATTTCTATCACTAATATATATTTCACTCTTATACCAACTGAATATCTTTACTATTTATCTATGTGCAAATACTTACCTGGACAGGCTGTATCCTAAACATCTTTTAATTTGGGGTTTGGTGTCCAAGCAAGGTTCAAGGATCTACCATGAGTTTGATTCCTGGGTTGGAGGCAACATATGTTTTTCCTCACTCACTTGCTTTTATTGCTAGAGTATGCTTTATTATTGTACTTGGCTTTAGAGTGGCAGTGTATTTGTAATTGATTTGTATATAATATACATGACAGTTGTAGCCTCGACTACCAGGCTGTATCTTACCATAAACAGAAACCACATAGCTCAGATGTAGTGGGTAGAAAAGGCCACAGCTATTTTATTTTTTATAAACGTCATTGCCTCCAACCATAAAACATAACACGTCATAACATAACATCAGAGGTAAGTATACAGTAATAAGCAATGACAAGACCCACAATTAGCATATATGTCATAATTGACACGTATCACATAATTAACATAGTTAACCAAACTTTATTAACATAGTTAACATAAGAACATAGGAACCACTTCCTGAACCAACTTCCCAGGGGTCCCAATATCCACCGAAACACACTGCCAGGCAGCACCTTCTTCCCAGCCCACCATTAGGCTAAGAGCCCCCACCTTGGCTCAAAACATCTCTGTTACACAGTTTGGCTATGGCTGCCTCCTGATTACCAAGACATAGACCCCCCTAAGGAGCAAGTTACTGCCCGGCCATGACAATGCATGTTCCAACAGAACTCCAATCCTATGCAGCGCTGCATCTGAAACAGAGAAGACAAGCAGCAGAAAACAGAAATACCAAATACACAACTTATAATCCTAAGTTAGGGAGGGATGGCAAATTCTGGTAGGAACAAAAATTTAGACTGAATATTTCCTGTTTGTCCAGACCTATATTGACTCTGTTCCACACCCCCTTCTCCACCCCTAAAACTCTGACACCAATACAGTAGCTACAGCCTTACCACAGCTGTCAAGGCCCTCCTACACCTAGGCATCTCCGTGGGCACCATTACATTTTTTTCTCTGTATAAAGCTAGATCTGGGCCAAAGAAACTAAAAAGCAGAGCAAACTAAGGCTAGGTGAGTTAGCAGTAGTTTAGTGTCATGTATCTAGCGATACATGTAAGAGAAACGTCCACCATGTTTGGAGCCTGGGCCTACAAAGTATCTCTTTACTTATAGTGTGTTGGAGAAAAGCTGGTTATAGGTTAGGGTTGCCACCTGGCCGGTATTTTACTGGCAGGTGGGTAAAAAATTGGCATCAGGCCAATGTTAAGTCTTTGGAAACAGTACCAAGGCCGGTATTTTTCTGGAGAAAAGGTGGCAACCCTATTAAAGGTATGTGTCAGAAGGCAATTATGTTTGCTCATATGAAAGTTAAAATAAAAGAACGAACCAAATGCATGCTGAAAAGTGAATGCAGAATGGAGATAGTGATGATTACTACAAGTTCTACAGCCTTCAATCTAGAGGAGACCTGATTATGAATAGCTAAGGCAGACTGTTGTGGATGACTAATTGCACTGAAAAATAAATGTCAATTTACATTTGTGCATTCGGGCAGAGAGATTTAATCAGACTTCATATTATGATAATATAGTGTTGTAATTATTTGAAAACAATGCAGATATTTATAAAGCATTGCAGTTAGTAAATATTGAAATTCACGTGAGGTCTGTCTACTGACCTGCTTTCTAATTTCTTGTTATTGCTGTAGTTTATGCCACTGGTATCATAATACATATTTAAAAATATCCATATGCAGAGAAATTACATCTGATTTTGTTACTCCCAGCTGTACTTTATGAATATTTTTGTTACGGTCCATAAAATGCTAATATAATAAGATAGACCACAAGCCAGTGGTACAAATTTTGTACACAATGGCAAGCTGGAGTGCACTTTCGCCTACAGTACATTAGTTGTTTCATTTTTAATGCTGCAACAGCTTCCTGTGTTATAGGATCATACAGGAAGTGAACAAATTTTCTCTGGAGACAAAGCTCTATGTAGACCATGATTTTCCTTGTGCTTTTTGTTTGGAACAACAGTTGGTCTAAAGTATTTCTTTTTTTCAATGTTATAGCTGAATAATACTGCAGAGCATTCTAAGGCTAGGTACAAAATAAAGTTTCTCAGAAACTCTTATACATTTTTAAGCATATAGCATTTTGCATAATATACATCATCACAATAAAAAACAGAGATAGGTAAACATTTTTATAAGGGAAGCATACATATCCAATACTTAAATAGTACACATTTGATGGCAGCTGGTATATTGCTAGCAGCCAGTAACAAATTCACTTGAGGCCAATGTTAAGTCTATAGAGGTGTATTTTGAAGGAAGGTGGCAACCCTACCTGTACTCAAGTGGACAAACTGTTTAGATCTGATTCTGCAAATAATATGTAATCATTAAATACTGCAATGTGTAACAAGTCTTGCAAAAAAAAAAAAAAAAATGCATGTTCTCCCCCTTTCCCAATTTCAGAGAAATAAATGTGTGTGCTCTAAGTTTATCAGCAGACAATTTAGATAATTTAACATATAACATAATATTATTAATTAACCATACAGCATCCGAGAGACCTGTTATGATTTCAAATAACTATAATTTATTATTGCAGTAAGGGGTGTAATACATGTTATCAGGAGTTCAAAATCCTTGATTGTAAGAAAACCACATTTTCCTCAATCACCAAACAGGCATATATTAGCATAAATACATGTTTAATCCATTAGAACTGGAAAAGAAGAATATTATTCTAATAAAGTTTTGATCAACTTTGGGGGGTTTAACTGAGTTTTGTGTATATCGTTCTCAATGTACTGACCCTGTGTCCCATTAAAAATATTAACCGTTTAACGTTTCTGTTAAGTTTATATGGTCCCAGTATGAATATGTTTATCAGATCTGCATTTTGTGAAAGTTGTTTTAATTAGGGCAGCCACATTACTGTTTTATTCAGAGATGCTTAATTCATATTTATGGCCTGTAAGTGTAGACAGCAGTCTGACAGTGTCACTTCATCCAAAGCAGTCTGATTTTTTAAAATAATTATCTCTGTACAAAACAGCAGTCTGATCACGCTTAATATAAAACTAACCATGATTTTTTTTAATCATTATCTTTTCAACACCAGAATACATTCCTAAGATTTTGATAACATTTTTTACATTTGTCAGTTATTTGGCCTGGTCCCTATTATCAGACACCTAAACATATCTGCCAACATTTCAAAAGTCCAAAGAGGGTCATTTCTCAGGGGCAGTGGCTAAAGCTGTGATATTTATGTCATTGGTTAAGCCATTTAATAAGAATAATGCTTTTTATTTACAAAACTAGATATATAAACATATTTAGTTCACTTTAAACACTTTATGATGAGTCTTATTACTGTGGAGCTCTGTGATACACATTGAAAATTCTGAATTGCTAGAAAACAGGGGTAATAGAGAAAGAAAGAGGGGCAGAGGGATTTGGGAAAAAAATTGGGACTGTCCCACCTAATTGAGACACTTTAAAAAAAAAGTCACCCCTTTTAAAGCTGGACATACTATACCGTCCTAGTGTCTTTTAGGTACTATAAAATCAGAACAGTATAGTACGTCCTAATGTTGGGAAGGGGTGAAAAAAAAGAAATTGCTCGCAGGAAGAGACAGCGGCTGGGGAGATCAGAAGATATCCCCTCACCATCGTTCTGCCTGCAAAGCAGGCACCATGGTGGTTTGAGCACAGGGAGGCGAACAGGTAGCTCAGACAAACCTCCATGCTGCCTGTTCAGCTGCCCGCTCAGTATGAAGGGGGGAGTGCCGACAGGTACCAGGCGCTCTTATGTCAGACATGCGCTGGGCCAGATGACCTATCGGCACACCTGACCTGTCAACACTCACAGAGGAGGGGTCATGTAATGGGGGTGATGTGGGTCATGTAATGAGGATGATGGGGCATTTAATGTGTGTGTAATGTGGATGATGGGGCATTTTAATGTGTGTGTAATATGGGTGAGGGTGTATGTAATGGGTGATAGAGCATGTCCTGGGTGTTTAAGGTGGGTGATGGGGCGTGTCCTGGGTGTGCAACATGCTAGGGCAGCCCAAAACCAGGATACATCACTGCCTATTACCTAGATTACAGCTTCTAAATTGTAAGCTTATGAACATGGTGTCACAAAGTGAATTCTCACAGCCTGCCTGACTGGTGTACTTGGAGGGGCCTGAGGGCCAAACACCTCCCTGTAGATCAGGGGTGGCAAACTCAAATTCATCGGGGGCCGCATCAGCAGTATGGTTAACCTCAAAGGGCCGGTTGTATAGGATTATGCATCTACTCTTTATTATCATGAATAATTGCCTCTGCATTCAGTTGCTACTGGTTTTAATAATAATTTAAGTAATAACTAGCCTTGAAAACAGAAGCCTAGGAAGAATAATAGCAAGCATGGGTCAGGACTGCACTAAGTACACAGTGCATGGGTCAGGACTGCGCTAAGTACACAGTGCATGGGTCAGGATTGCGCTACGTATACAGTGCAGCGGTCAGGATTGCACTAATTACACAGTGCATGGGTCCGGATTATGCTACGTATACAGCGCAGGGGTCAGGATTGCACTAAGTACACAGTGCATGGGTCAGGATTGCACCAAGTACACAGTGCATGGGTCAAGATTGCACCAAGTACACAGTGCATGGGTCAAGATTGCGCCTAAAAATTCCTCACATCTGTATATTGTGCCAGTCAGAGCCAGTATTATTGTGCCAGTCAGAGCCCAGTAATAGTGTACCAGTCAGAGCCCAGTAATAGTGTGCCAGTCAGAGCCCAGTAATAGTGTGCCAGTCAGTGCCCAGTAATAGTGCGCCAGTCAGTGCCCAGGAATATTGTAACAGTCAGAGCCCAGTAATAATGTGCCAGTCAGTGCCCAGTAATAGTGTGCCAGTCAGTGCCCAGTAATAGTGTGCCAGTCAGATCCCAGTAATAGTGTGCCACTCAATGCCCAGGAATATTGTAACAGTCAGAGCCCAGTAATATTGTGCCAGTCAGAGCCCAGTAATATTGTGCCAGCCAGAGCCGAGTAATATAGTGCCAGCCAGAGCCCAGTAATACAGTGCCAGCCAGATGCCCAGTAGTATAGTGCCAGCCAGAGCCCAGTAATATAGTGCCAGCCAGATGCCCAGTGATATAGTGCCAGCCAGATGCCCAGTAATATAGTGCCAGTCAGAGCCCAGTAATATAGTGCCAGCCAGATGCCCAGTAAAATAGTGCCAGCCAGATGCCCAGTAATATAGTGCCAGCCAGAGCCCAGTAATATAGGTCCAGCCAGAACCCAGTAATATTGTGCCAGCCAGATGCCCAGTAATACTGTGCCACTCCTCCCCCCCCCCCCTTCCACATCACTTACCGAATCGCTGCTTGTCTGTGGTCCCGGACGGACGACTCCTCCATGCAGTCTTCCCCCTGTACGGAGGAGGGAAACACAGTCACCGGATGTGACATATTGTCAGGACTGCACTAAGTACACAGTGCATGGGTCAGGACTGCGCTAAGTACACAGTGCATGGATCAGGATTGTGCTACGTATACAGTGCAGCGGTCAGGATTGCGCTAATTACACAGTGCATGGGTCAGGATTATGCTACGTATACAGCGCAGGGGTCAGGATTGCACTAAGTACACAGTGCATGGGTCAGGATTGCACCAAGTACACATTGCATGGGTCAAGATTGCACCAAGTACACAGTGCATGGGTCAGGATTGCGCCTAAAAATTCCTCACATCTGTATATTGTGCCAGTCAGAGCCAGTATTATTGTGCCAGTCAGAGCCCAGTAATATGTGTAATGTTTAATTCTGTGAGTAGACCACTCTGAAGGGTTATAATGGGTCAGGGACTAGAATTGATAGTTTACTCCAACATCCATTGTTCTGTATTAACTGTATTAACTGATTATGTTGGGTTCATTATGTCTCTTACTGTGTGTTTTGCAATTAGGTCTACCCACTGTATGGTAATTTGGTTTGCAGTCTGAAAAGTCTAAATTGGGCAGACTAGATGGACCGAATGGTTCTTATCTGCCGACACATTCTATGTTTCTATGTTTCTATGTATTCCTAGCCCCAGTTAGTTGGAGAACTATGCTTAGTTCCATACCCCCATTGTATACTAATGTCTGTGATGTCATGTTTATGTCTTTTTATAAATCTGTGTTGTTACACAAATAAAGAGTTGTTCATTCTTGCTGTACCTAACTGCTAGATGTCCTGTCTATTGGGGTACAAAGAGCAAGGGTCCAGGAAAGACTTGCTGGGGGAATGCTGAGCTTTAATCGGGGGCTAAGGAGCTGAGGGTCTACTACGTCTGGTAGATGGATTAGATCTTACAGCGAGCTTGCAGCACCCTGAATCTGTGGATGAACGCTCTCATTCGGGACCAGGAGTACCGGGGAAAGGTCCTCCCCAGCTCCCAGGAATGGTATGTGAGCCTGCTGAGCAAGAGAATTCCATACCTGGGTGAGCAGCCCCAAAAAGACTGGGTGGCTGAGTTAGGGGAGCTTGTCCATGCTGAGATGGTCCTGTATTGTGGCTACCGGGCGTTACGGTGGTATGCCACACAGATATACCTTGAGCTGGAGGATGACACTCCCACAGAGGGCTATGATTTTGGTGGCCCAGGATTGTTATTGGAAAATCTCCACCTGGATCCGGGCTTCGGGAGTGATACAGAGTACCGGTGGGAAGAACTCCAGGCGTTAAGGGAGGCAAATATTCCCACTGTGCCCAGACTGGAGGCTGATCTGGACTATTTGGTGACCCAAGAAGTGGAGCTGGAGAAGGCATACATACAGCTACTCCACCACATACAGCCCCCTGCCTATGAGACTGTGAGTATCAGTGCTGCTCCCCCCACAGCAGATGCACTGACACAAGAACTGTGCCCCTTTACCCCCATGACCTAGTGGAAGAGCTGGCATCCAGGCAGATTGCCGCTGGCTCCTGCCTGCCCCTACTCCAGACCCCAGAACTGTGTCACATTTCCCCTGTGGAGGCCCCGGCTGACATCACATCCCCAGATCCGTTATCCCTGCCACCCCATGAATGCCCAGTTGAACTGCTGGCAGCGTTCCCCAAAACCAAACAGGACCCGCCCTCCTTGTGCCCACCTCCACCTGGGTTCAAGGAGCCCTATTGGAACTCCGTCCCTTGTTTTGACCCACCCTTTGCCCCAGCATAAGAGCTGGCAACTGGGCAAAGTGCCGCTGGCCTCTGTCTACCCCTGACACTTGGGGAGTGTTTTTACCTGGCAGAAGTGCCAGCATCTGGGCAGAGCGCAAATGGCGTCTGCCCACGGAGTACAATGGATTTAACCCATTTCCCTTTTAAAAATGACCCAGGAGGGGTGGATGGGACATCGGTCTCCACACCAGGGTACCCTGAATGTTGGGCAGTTAGCACTGTTCCCCAACGCCTTTGCATGGGTACCACCTTGTCCTGTTCCACAAGCCCAGCTAACCCTGCCACCAAACAGATCAGGAAATAGAATTCCTGAGTTGCAAAGTTGATACAACGTTCTAATCCTTTAATGTGGCTGAAGAAGCTAAGTAAATAGAATGTCTGGGCAATAAAAGTTCAGAAGATGGAACACTGAGTTGCAGAGTTGTTACACTGTTCGGTTAACAGAATCCATTAAACATCCGTGAAGGAATCACGGCACTTTATGAATATCAAACACGTTGGTTTGTGAGTGTATTTACCACCGTTTATATTTATTATTGTGGTGTTCCACAGTATTGCACTATTATTATTTATTTTTAATTTAAGGTACTACCATCCTGCGCCATTCTGCTTTTCTATGTGCACCCTACCTGCTCCCCAGCGGCTGAAAGGATTTCTGGGAGAAGGAACCTTTGGCCTTTCTCCCCAGCGGCAGATGCCTGTTTCAGGAGAGGTCTAGGTTGGTCGGGTAAGTGATATTTTTGAACAAACAAAGTGTGGGTACTGCAAACTTGTGATTGGCCATGGGGAGACCACTATACAGACTGACTTAGGAGTCACCACGTCTGGGGGCTCCTCCAGTGTCAGTCTCCCCCCAAAAAAGGAGATATGTCACGAAGTGAATTCTGACAGCCTGTCTGACTGGGGTTCTTGGAGGGGCCTGAGGGCCAAACACCTCCCTGTAGATTATGGGCCCTGGCTTATGTGCCGTAACTCTATACTTTAATATTGTTAGTTAGTTATATTCTGTTAGTATATTGGTTTTTGTGTAATGTTTAATTCTGTGAGTAGACCACTCTGAAGGGTTATAATGTGTCAGTGACTAGAATTGATAGTTAACTCCAACATCCATTGTTCTGTATTAACTGGATTAACTGATTATGTTGGATTCATTATGTCTCTTACTGTGTGTTTTGCAATTAGGTCTACTCACTGTATGGTAATTCCTATTTGGTTTTCAGTCTGAAAGTCTAATGTATTCCTAGCCCCAGTTAGTTGGAGAACTATGCTTAGTTCCATCTCCCATTGTATACTAATGTCTGTGATGTCATGTTTATGTCTTTTTATAAGTCTGTGTTGTTACAAAAATAAAGAGTTGTTCATTCTTGCTGTACCTAACTGCTAGATGTCCTGTCTATTTGGGTACAAAGAGCAAGGGTCCAGGAAAAACTTGCTGGGGGAATGCTGAGTTTTAATTGGGGGCTAAACAGGTGATTTCACACAACGGGCAGAGGGTCTACTACGTCTGGTAGATGGTCTGTTACGCATGGGTCCCCTACTTTTGGCCTTTATTTAAATAGACTAAATTATTAAGAACTTTACAAAGGCCAAAGCATTCGAATTGAAAACAAATTCCCATTCAGTGTTACTTCAAACTCTGTTACTTTGGCGTTAAGTTTGCAATTCTTAAGTATTATATTGATCATTTAAATATGGTTGCCAGTTTTTTTTCTTTAGCTGAATTCTAACCTTTCATTTTGTGTAAATCATTGTCCCTTGGACACATTGGGGACAAGGTATTATCACAGATCTAACAATTTTTCTCTCAGCTATAAAATGAAATGAGGTGAGTTTAACACTGGAACACTCAGATTCTGATAAGCTGCTGGAAACAGCCATGGACGGGAAATTACAGTTTAGAAATGTTAATTAAAAAAAGAGGAAAGAGATCTCAACTTATAGCGCAAATACATTTATTAAGCCACTTAAAAACATATAAAAACCTATTCACAAGAGTGGAGGTAAAACAGTCCTGTACGAATAACAGTGTTATTTCCTCAGAAATATACTCAGTAAAATACTAATAATGCATTTTCTGCTTCAATAATTATTTCACTAAAGTCCGGAGGTAATATGATAAAAATATACATAAAGAAAAAGAGCACCATGTATATTTGAATCTGACACGTTTAATGGATATGTTCTACTTTGTCAGAGATGTGGTGAACAAATGCTTTAACATACATAAAGAAAAAGAGCACATGTTTAGTTGAATCTGACATGCTTAATGAATATGTACTACTTCGTCAGAGATGCGGTGAACAAATTCTTTAAAATGGACAAGTGCATTTAAACTGTTGTGCTGCGGTGATGACATACATTTCAGGCGATATGACCAAATTGCTCTATCTGAGAGGCCTATAGTTTATTAACAAATAGCAGTATAGGGATGCCTGTGACTCCAGGATTAGCCAGTAATGCATTATATCTGAGAAGTCATTTAGCAGAAGTCAATTAGCTGATTATCGAGCACCAGGTTTGGGGCAAAACTGGTGCTCGATGCCAGATACGTTGATGATTTGTTAACCCCTTAACGACAGATGACGTGCCAGGCACGTCACGGCAAATCGAGGACTTGCCGACAGCTGACGTGCCTGGCACGTCATGCACTAAACTGAGTAAAGAAAGCGACCAGCGGTCGCTTTCTTTACTCTAACGGTGTTGCTACAATGCCTCTAGGTAGAGGCATTGTGCAACACCCCCCAAAAGTGCAGGGGCGCGCTACGATCACTCCACGGAGTGATCGTAGCAGCCATTTAAAAATGGCTGCGCCGGCTGCACACATGTGCTTAGAAAGCGAACGATCGTTCGCTTTCTAAGCATCTCCGGTGTTGTTAAAGTGCCTCGCCAGCGAGGCACTTAACAACACCGTTCTGCTCCCCAGAGCCGATGGTGGTCGCTCTCCTGAGCGACCCCATCGGCTCAGTAGAAGGGAACGCTGCCTATACAGGCAGCGCTTCCCTTCTAATGGCAAGAGCATCGGAAGTGAAAGTATTTCACTTCCGATGCTCTAGGGGGAGCCAATCGATGCCGGCACAACAGATCTATGTGATCTGTGTGCAGGCATGTATGGTAAGTGCTCTGATGAGCACTTATCATACTGTCAAAGGCAATATTAGCAAATATTGCCTTTGACAAGTATTGATCTGCCTCCCTCACCTTACTAGTTATAGTAAGGGAGAGAGACAGATCAGATAAAGTAAAAAAATAAAATAAAATAATAAAACAAATATTTAATAAAATTTTAAACACCAAGGGCTTTTATAAAAGCCATTTAACCCCTTCCCTGCCATTGATCGCTGTGTACGCAGTGATCATACACAGCAGCACATTTTTTGCTGTCTGTGCATTTTTTAGGGGTTAATTTTTTTTACTGTAATTCATTACAGTATAAAAAAAAGCTCTTTTAAGAGAGATTAACCCCTTTCTTGCTGTAGATCACTGCCTAAGCAGAGATCTGACGCAAATGCAGCAATCTTGCTGCAGAAGCATTTTTAATTTTTTTAAAACTTTTTTATTACACCCGTCACGTGTTAATTATACCCGCTAGGGGACTACGTTTAACGTAATTTTTTTTTTAAATAAGAGCTATTAACCCCTTCCTTGCCGTATATCACTTCCTAAGCAGCACATATGGTCACTGCCTAAGCAGTGCATATGGTCACTGCCTAAGCAGCGCATATGGAGCAATCTAGTCGCAGAAGGATTTTTTTTTTGCTATCAGCATTTTTTTTGTCAGACTCGCTAGGGGTTAATTATACCCACTAGGGGATTACGTGTATTCCTTTTGAAGCTGTCTGAACACGTGTATAGCGATCAGTAACAGCCGATCAGTGGCAAAGGTGGTTTGGTGATTTCTCAGATGAGCATCACCATTCGTCTGGTTCGATCAATATTGGTAAATATTGTTCTGACCCATATGGATCTGCCTCCCTCTCCTCACTTGAGTTTTAGTGAGGGAAAGAGACAGATCTGTATAACATAATTTTTTAATTGTAATAAATTAAATAAAATGTTAAAAAAATTGTGAGTCCCAAGGGCTTTTATAAAAGCCATACCCTTTGTATAGTGTAGTGTATTAACCCCTTCCCTGCCACTGATCACTGCACAGCAGAAATTTTTTTCTTGTCTGTGCATTTTTAGGGGTTAATTTTTTTGTACAGTACTACAAAGGCTCTTATAAGAGCTATTAACCCCTTCCTTGCTCTACATGTTCAAATTCCAAGTTTGAAAATCAAAAAGCGCACCTCTCAAATGTAGCCTTTCAACACCCAACAAAGCTGACAAAGCTATGCATGGGTGGTATCCCTGTGCTCGGGAGATGTTGCTGAACATATATTGTGGTATTGTTTGTCAGTGACACATACCGAAATATGTGAATTTGTGTCTAAAGTACAATGTATGTGGGAAAAAATACACAATAAAATGACTACCACAAACTTTGACAAAGGCTGGTGGTAGAATTGGTGCATGGAAAGTGTTAAAATAACACCATTTAAAATAGCCTAGGGTGTCTACTTTTACAAAATATATACTTTTTGGGGTAAAATACACTGTCCTACTTTAAAAAAAAGTCCCAAATGAAAGATGGGCTCAGGCTGGCTACACGTCAATATTCCAAGTTGAAAATGCGCACCTTCACAATGTGGCCCTTTTAGCCCCCAAACAACCCAACAAACCTATGCATGGGTGGTATCCCTGTACTCAAGAGATGTTGCTGAACACTTATTGGGGTGTTATTTGGCAGTGACACATACCAAAATCTGTAAATTCATGTCTGAAGTACAAGGTTTGTGAAAAAAAAACACAAAAAAATGACTACCACAAACTTTGACAAAGGCTGGTGGTAGAATTAGTGCATGGAAAGTGTAAAAATACCACCATTTGAGATAGCCTAGGGTGTCTACTTTAAAAAAATATATGGGTTGATGTGGTAAAATACACTGGCTGGTTTCAAATATGTCCCAAATGGGACATGGGTGCAGGCTGTCTGCATGTCAAAATTTCAAATTGGAAAACCAAAAACTTCACCTCCCAAATTTGGCCTTTTACCCCCCAAACAATCCAACAAACCTATGCATGGGGGGTATCCCTGTACTCAAGAGATGTTTCTGAACACTTATTGGGGTGTTATTTGGCAGTGACACATACCAAAATCTGTAAATTTATGTCTGAAGTACAAGGTTTGTGAAAAAAAAACACAAAAAAATTACTACCACAAACTTTGACAAAGGCTGGTGGTAGAAATAGTGCATGGAAAGTGTTAAAATACCACCATTTGAGATAGCCTAGGGTGTCTACTTTTAAAAAATATATGGGTTGATGGGGTAAAATACACTGGCTGGTTTCAAATATGTCCCAAATGGGACATGGGTGCAGGCTGTCTGCATGTAAAAATTTCAAGTTGGAAAACAAAAAACTGCACCTCACAAATTTGGCATTTTAGCCCCCAAACAACCCAACAAACCTATGCATGGGTGGTATCCCTGTACTCAGGAGAAATAGTAGAATCTATTTAGCATGTTTTTTCGTTCGCTATTGTCGATGAGGAGAAGTTGTTTCAAATAAAAACAAAGAAATTTGTGTATTTTTTTTTTTTTTACCATATTTTTTTTTTTTTTTTTAATAATATGATAAGATATGATCAAAAATATGGCATCCATAGAAAGCCCTTTTTGTCCCGATAAAAACAATATATAATATGTGTGGGTACAGCAAATGACGAAGAAGAAAATTACTGCTAAACACAAACAGCACAGAAATGTTAAAATAGCCATTGTCCAGAAAGGACAAAAATGTTTCAAAGGCTCTGTCCTTAAGGGGTTAATTATATGACGGGAGATCAATCAAGTGTACAGAGCTTTATTGACTCCATTAACATCAGTGATTATGGGCTAAAAGTTACTCATAGCCGTGATTCATATAGGGTCCAGTTTCTTTCTGTTATATGAGATCAAGTGAGATCAAATATTTTCCAAAAGTTCACCTCGCTTAATGGCTTTCTCTATGATATTGAGAATGAAGCTCCCCTGCTGAAGGGTTTGTGAAAGATCTGGAGTCACAATCTCCTCCCACTGTCTCCTAATAGGCTGTAATATATTTCATCACAGCAGCTCAACAGTTTAAATGCACCTATCATTTTTAAAAATATTTATCAAGTAAAAAGCCCCAAATAGTTGAATCTGATGCATTGTGTTGATTTGTTCACTGCATCTCTGAGAAAGTAGAGCAATTCAACAAAATGCATCAGATTCAACTATTTGGGGATTTTTGGGGATATATATATATATATATATATACATTTACCATACCTCCAGACTTGTTCAATATTTCCTGCAGCAGATACGGATGATTAGCACTTTACAGTGCTTATATATTCGGACCTACAGAAATACAGAGGATTACTGAGGCTCATGCACTCCGTTATTCTGATTACACAAAAATGTACTTACAAACATATAAAATAAATCTATGTATTTGCGCTATGAGTTGCGCTCTCTTTCTTTCTTTATGTGTCGGTTTCGATGTGAGGATTGGGGAATGCTTTTAGTTCCCTAAGTGGATAACTTATAAATATATATATATATAGTTTATTTTATAATATATATTTTTATGTCGAATTTTAGCGCCAGTGTTTTATTACTATTTTTAATGCATAATGTTAATGCAATTAAAAGCTGGGCACCTTCACATGGTAAAACCATTAAGGGATTTATTCATGAAAGAGGTAATTGCAGAGAAATGACAAGGGGATTTCAAACTAAGGGGCAAAGTATCCTAGAATATTTCCAACTCGGCTACTTTGTCCTTAAGTTTGATTTTATAATCCAAAGCCACAGGAGTTTGGACAGTACCTCCAAAGTAAACAACACAGCAATAGATGTTGAAGAAAATGTATCCCATCAAAAAGCACCAAGACAGAATACAGACAAAACTCTTACATGTTTAGACATAGACTATGATTAAGCTCTCTGAAGTAATGTGAATCATGTAAGGCGTTTGCCCCACCAGGTGTCTGTATTCTGTCTCCGTGTTGTTTGATGGAATAAATTACTTTCAACTATTTCATCTATTGCTGTGCCATTTTCTTGTCTGCCCTGGTGGCCTACCAGTTAAAAGTCAGCTTTAGACTGCTTCCTATTTTTGGCATAAGTTTCAATTTCCCTTGTACAAACCCTCTTTCATGAATAAAGCCATCAATGTTTTATACCTTAGTTAGATTACCATAATGCTAATCTATTGGGAATATATTTTTATACTAGATTGCAGGTGTCAGAATCCCTTTTTTTAAAATAACATTTAGGAAAATCGGGACAGAGCTCAGCCGGACAGCAAGATTGCCTCCCACAAGTCCACAGGACTGTCCTGTGCAAGACGGGTAAGTTTGGAAGCATGAAATAGGGTATTCGTCAGAAGCATGCACACAAAGAAAAACAGGCTGAGATCAACATGTGCTATTAAATTTTGTGTATATTTTTATCATCTTAATTCTGTAGATGTTTTCAGGCACTTCCAACACTGGGGCACCATCAGCTTTTCTATTGCGGGATTTTTGGAGACTTGGCACTAATCTAATAAAGCTAGCATATTAATGGCAAACTAATACTGGCATATAAATGGGCAAAATAATACTGGCATATTAATGGAAAAATAGTACTGGCATATTAAATAAGAACCTAATGCTGGCATATTAATGGCAAACTAATACTGGAATATTAATGGGCAAATAATACTGGCATTTTAATGACAAAATAATACTGGCATATTAATGGCAATATAATACTGGCATATTAATGGCAAAATAACACTTGCATATTAATGGAAAACCTAACACTGGCATATTAATGGACAAATTGGCTGTGGTATATTAAGGGAAAAATAGCACTGGCATATTAATGGAGCTCCTGTGTGTGACATAATTAAGGGGCTCATGTGTGTGGCATAATTAATGAGGCTCCTGTGTGTGGCATAATTAATGGGGCTCCTGTGTGTGGCATAATTAATGGGGCTCCTATACAAAGCACAATGTATGGGGCCCTGGTGTGGCATATTTATGAGCCTCCTGTTTGTGGCATTACTAATGGGGCTCCTGTGTGTGGCATAGTTAATGGGCTGCTGTATGTGGCAAAATTTGTGATGCTCCTGTATGTGGCCTATTTTTTGGGGCTCCTGTATGTGGCATACATTATGGGGCTCCTGTATGGCATATTTAATGGGCCATGTGACTAGCATTACTAAGGAATCTGTTTGGCATGGTATTGGAGGAAATCCAGTGGGAGGACACCAGGAGTTACCACACCGGGTAACACCAACCCTAGTGACGCCTCTGGATAAGGGTGAGGTGAAATAGGTGCAATACCAGGTAGAAGATGTATAGCGGAACAAGCAGCGATACAATAAACAATGCACTTTTTTCACAGGAGAAGAAATGAAGCAGAGAGACTCTCCAGGCTGGATTTGGTGAAAGTGGGGTAAAAAAACGGCAGTGCTATGATGTCAGACGAGCAGGAAGACTAGTGGGAGATACTACGGAATCTGTTTGGCATGGTACTGGAGGAAATCCAATGCACTGGGCAAAATAATACTGCCATATTAATGGAAAAATAGTACTGGCATATTAAATAAGAACCTAATGCTGGCATATTAATGGCAAACTAATACTGGAATATTAATGGGCAAATAATACTGGCATTTTAATGACAAAATAATACTGGCATATTAATGGCAATATAATACTGGCATATTAATGGCAAAATAACACTTGCATATTAATGGAAAACCTAACACTGGCATATTAATGGACAAATTGGCTGTGGCATATTAAGGGAAAAATAGCACTGGCATATTAATGGAGCTCCTGTGTGTGACATAATTAAGGGGCTCATGTGTGTGGCATAATTAATGAGGCTCCTGTGTGTGGCATAATTAATGGGCTCCTGTGTGTGGCATAATTAATGGGGCTCCTATACGAAGCACAATGTATGGGGCCCTGGTGTGGCATATTTATGAGCCTCCTGTTTGTGGCATTACTAATGGGGCTCCTGTGTGTGGCATAGTTAATGGGCTGATGTATGTGGCAAAATGTGTGGGGCTCCTGTATGTGGCCTATTTTTTGGGGGCTCCTGTATGTGGCATACTTTATGGGGCTCCTGTATGGCATATTTAATGGGCCATGTGACTAGCATTACTAAGGAATCTGTTTGGCATGGTATTGGAGGAAATCCAGTGGGAGGACACCAGGAGTTACCACACCGGGTAACACCAACCCTAGTGACGCCTCTGGATAAGGGTGAGGTGAAATAGGTGCAATACCAGGTAGAAGATGTATAGCGGAACAAGCAGCGATACAATAAACAATGCACTTTTTTCACAGGAGAAGAAATGAAGCAGAGAGACTCCCCAGGCTGGATTTGGTGAAAGTGGGGTAAAAAAACGGCAGTGCTATGATGTCAGACGAGCAGGAAGACTAGTGGGAGATACTACGGAATCTGTTTGGCATGGTACTGGAGGAAATCCAATGCACTGGGCAAAATAATACTGCCATATTAATGGAAAAATAGTACTGGCATATTAAATAAGAACCTAATGCTGGCATATTAATGGCAAACTAATACTGGAATATTAATGGGCAAATAATACTGGCATTTTAATGACAAAATAATACTGGCATATTAATGGCAATATAATACTGGCATATTAATGGCAAAATAACACTGCATATTAATGGAAAACCTAACACTGGCATATTAATGGACAAATTGGCTGTGGCATGTTAATGGAAAAATAGCACTGGCATATTAATGGAGCTCCTGTGTGTGACATAATTAAGGGGCTCATGTGTGTGGCATAATTAATGAGGCTCCTGTGTGTGGAGTAATTAATGGGGCTCCTATACGAAGCATAATGTATGGGGCCCTGGTGTGGCATATTTATGAGCCTCCTGTTTGTGGCATTACTAATGGGGCTCCTGTGTGTGGCATAGTTAATGGGTTGCTCTATGTGGCAAAATTTGTGATGCTCCTGTATGTGGCCTATTTTTTGGGGCTCCTGTATGTGGCATACATTATGGGGCTCCTGTATGGCATATTTAATGGGCCATGTGACTAGCATTACTAAGGAATCTGTTTGGCATGGTATTGGAGGAAATCCAGTGGGGTGACACCAGGAGTTACCACAATGGGTAACACCAACCCTAGTGACGCATCTGGATAAGGGTGAGGTGAAATAGGTGCAATACCAGGTAGAAGATGTATAGCAGAACAAGCAGCAATACAATAAACAATGCACTTTTTTCACAGGAGAAGAAATGAAGCAGAGAGACTCTCCAGGCTCGATTTGGTGAAAGTGGGGTAAAAAAACAGCAGTGCTATGATGTCAGACGAGCAGGAAGACTAGTGGGAGATACTAAGGAATCTGTTTGGCATGGTACTGGAGGAAATCCAATGCACTGCGTGACACCAACCCTAGTTACGCCTCTGGCGCGAGGTAAGCTATGGGAGAGGAGGGATAAAAAGTGACACATGGCATTGGGAGGGAGGGGATAAAAAGAGACACCTGGCATTAGGAGGGAGGGAGGGAAAAAAGAGACACCAGGCATTGGGAGGGAGGGATGGAAAAAAAGAGACACCAGGCATTGGGAGGGTAGAAGGGGTACAAAGGAGACACCAGACACTGGGAGAGAGGGAGGGAAAAAAGAGACAACAAGCTCTGGGAGAGAGGGAGGGAAAAAAAGAGACACCAGGCATTGGGAGGGAGGGAGGAAAAAAAGAGACACCAGGAATTTGGGGAGGGAAAGAAAGAGACACCAGAGATGGGGGAGAGAGACAGACAGGGATGGCGTAGAGGGAGAGAGAGACAGACATGGCATGGAGAGGGAGGTGCCAGAGATAGGATCCCATTGAATGTGTGACTGTTTGTGAATGTATGTGTTACTGTGTGTGTACATGTTGCTACATCTGACGTTGCGTGTGTGTGCACATCTGCCTACTGGGTGTGTGTAAAGAGACCTAGGTATCACTAGGGTTGGTGTCACCTGGTGTGGAAACTCATGGTGTCACCCCCCTAGATTTCCTCCAATACAATGCCAAACAGATTCCTTAGTAATGCCAGTTAGATGGCCTATTAACTATGCCACACACAGGAGCCCCATAACTATGACACACACAGGAGCCCCATAAATTATGCCACACCAGAGCCCCACTATTTATGCCTCACCTCGGAGCCCAATTAATTATTCCACACACACAGGTGCCCCATAATTATGCCACACACACAGGTGCCCCATCATTATGCCACACAAAAGAGTCCCTTAATTATGCCACACATAAGGGGCAATAAATATGCCACACACAAGCGCCCTATAATTATGCCACACATGGACCGCCATTAATTATGCAACACACAGAAGCCCCACGAGGTGACAATTGTACAATTCTAAAACAATACATATCTATACATACAGACATCTCTCGCTCTCTATAACAGCCAATTTGCCCAATTGTATGCCAGTATCATTTTGTCATTTATAAGCCACATCCAATTTGCCATTAATATGCCAGTATTATTGTGCCATTCAGATGCCAGTAATATTGTGTCATTAAGATGTCAATACCATTGTGCCATTAAGATGCCAGTATTATTGTGCCATTCAGATGCCAGTAATATTGTGCCATTAGGATGTCAATACCATTGTGCCATTAAGATGCCAGTAATATTATGCCATTAAGATGCCAGTGATATTGTGCCATTAAGATGCAAGTAATACTGTTCCATTAAGATACCAGTGTCATTGTGCCATTCAGATGCCAGTATTATTGTGCCATTAAGATGCCAATGATATTGTGCCATTAAGATGCAAGTAATACTGTGCCATTAAGATACAAGTAATACCGTGCCATTAAGATACCAGTATGATTGTTCCATTCAGATGCCAGGGAAATTGTGCGATTTAGATGCCAGTAATACTGTCCCATTTAGATGCCAGTAATACTGTGCCATTCAGATGCCAGTATTATTGTGCCATTCAGACACCAGGAATATTGTGCCATTCAGACGCCAGGAATATTGTGCGATTTAGATGCCAGTAATACTGTCCCATTTAGATGCCAGTAATATTGTGCCATTCAGATGCCAGTATTATTGTGCCATTCAGACACCAGGAATATTGTGCCATTCAGACGCCAGGAATATTGTGCCATTCAGATACCAGGAATATTGTGCCATTCAAATACCAGTAATATTGTGCCATTCAAACACCAGTATTATTGTGCCATACAGATACCAGGAATATTGTGCCATTCAAACGCCAGTAATATTGTGCCATTCGGATACCAGGAATATTGTGCCATTAAAATACCAGTAATATTGTGCCATTCAAATACCAGTAATATTGTGCCATTCAGATACCAGTAATATTGTGCCATTCAAATACCAGTAATATTGTGCCATTCAAAATACCAGTAATATTGTGCCATTCGGATGCCAGTATTATTGTGCCATTCAAATACCAGTAATATTGTGCCACTCAGATACCAGTAATATTGTGCCATTCAAATACCAGTAATATTGTGCCATTCAGATTCCAGTAATATTGTGCCATTCAGATGCCAGTAACATTGTGGCATTCAGATACCAGGAATATTGGTATCTGAATTTGCCCAATAATATGCCAGTATTATTTTGCCATTAATAAGCCAGCCAATTTGCCTAATAATATGCCAGTATTATTTTGCCATTTAATATGCCACAGCCAATTTGCCCAATTATATGCCATTAAATATGCCGGAATTTTGCCATGCAATATGCCAGAATTTCGCCATTCAATATTGCAGCATTTAACCCCTCAATATGCCAGGGTTTAACGCCTCAATCTTCCAGGATTTAACCCCTCAATGTGCCAGGATTTAACCCCTCAATATGCCAGGATTTACCCCTCAATGTGCCAGGATTTAGCCACTCTATATGCCAGGATTTAACTACTCAATATGCCAGGATTTTGCTTGTTTCAAATAAATTAAGTGCCAATCCTAATCACTTTACCCCTCCAGTGCCACCCTCTAAACCGGCCACTGGCCGCAAGTCACTTAAAAAGACCCACCATACCATTCCTACTGCCTCCAAAACCTCACAAATTGGCAAGGTTCAACCTGCCCCAGATAAGGTGGTTAAACCACCAAAGAGAGCCCAGAGCCAGGCAAAATTGTCTGACATGGAGGAGGCTTCAGATTACTCAGTTACACCTGAGTCTGACATTGCGTCAAATGATGACCCATGTGATTTTATGGCCCATGACCTGCCAGGTCTAATGATACGTTGACGGATACCTCTGCCCTGCTTGATATTTTAGGGGAACCTATTAGACATGTGCAAAACTAAAATTTTCGTTTCGTTATTTATTTCGTCTAAAACGAATTTCGTTCATAACTGCATTCGTTTCAGACGAATTTCGTTCATTATTTTCGTTTCGTTAATTTTAATTCGTTCGTTTTATAGAAATACAATGTAATACTATTGGCTTTCTATAAACCGAACGAGAGCCCCATTCATAAGAAATTCTTATGAATGGGGCTCTCGTTCGGTTCATAGAAAGGCAATAGTACTACATGTTTTCTATAAGCCGAAAGTCTATAAACCGAACGACTTTCGGTTTATAGACTTTCGGCTTATGGAATACATGTAATCCTATGGCTATTCTATAAACCGAACGTTCGGTTCATAGAATAGCCATAGGATTACATGTATTCCATAGGATTACATGTATTCATAAAATTATGAATGGAGACTTTGTCTCCGTATAGTTAAAAGCCGACAGCCTATAAACCGAACGTTCGGTTTATAGGCTGTGGGCATTTAAATATACGGAGACAGAGTCTCCATTCATATGAATGGAGACTTTGTCTCCGTATAGTTAAAATCCGACAGCTTATAAACCGAACGTTCGGTTTATAGGCTGTCGGCTTTTAACTATACGGAGACAAAGTCTCCATTCATAATTTTATGAATAGAGACTCTGTCTCCGTATAGTTAAAAGCCAACAGCCTATAAACCGAACGTTCTTTTAACTATATGGAGACAAAGTCTCCATTCATAAAATTATGAATGGAGACTTTGTCTCCGTATAGTTAAAAGCCGACAGCCTATAAACCGAACGTTCGGTTTATAAGCTGTCGGCTTTTAACTATACGGAGCAATAGCAATAGGAATACATGTATTCCATAAGCCGAAAGTCTATAAACCGAACGTTCGGTTTATAAGCTGTCGGCTTTTAACTATACGGAGCAATAGCAATAGGAATACATGTATTCCATAAGCCGAAAGTCTATAAACCGAACGTTCGGTTTATAGGCTGTCGGCTTTTAACTATATGGAGACAAAGTCTCCATTCAGAATTTTATGAATGGAGACTCTGTCTCCGTATAGTTAAATGCTATTGTATTCTATAAACCGACTCTATTTCGGCTTATAGAATGCAATAGTACTACGAATGAACGAATGATTTTCGTTTATTAACCATTCGTTCATTCAGCTTTCGTTAGCTTAGCATTTTCGTTCTTCGTTTTTTGGACGAATGGACGAAAATGCTATTTTCGGACGAAAATGCATTCGTCCGAAAACGAATGCACATGTCTAGAACCTATGTTTTACCCTGATACTTTACAACACCTTATATCTGCTGAGTGGTTCCCCTCTGATGATGAGGGAAAGTATGTTGACCACAAATTGACCACAAATTATCCAATTCCTTGGCAAATCTGGATGGAAGCCCAAGAAAGGGCTAGATTTCGCCCTGCCTAATTGTCAAGACAAAAAAAAATTAAATTAAATGGTGGAATCAGCCTTAACTGTGACATTGGTAAGCACAAGCTGGCTCCACTCCCATCAATCAGTGCTGAAGACAGCTGCTCCACACGTGGACACACCTATGAATAAGCGTGTTTATTCCCTTATCGGCTTGTTTTGTCCGTGAAGTTCCATCTGTTTGTTACACTATTAAAGCACTTTTTTCTTGCCTTTAACTGTGACATTCTTTTGGATCTCCCCACCATGAAAGGGTGGATACAGCGAATGATTTGCCTTATAGGCAATGCCAACACAGAAGCCGTCTGGCAGGACGCTCATTTAGGAAACTGTTCAGCGGCATCCGAGGCTTCACTCAGTTCAACCCCACTATTTTGAGAGCAACCTATCAGGACTACAGACTGTCCCATTCCGGGTTCTTTCCCCAACCCAGCTGCCCATGGCATCAAGGTGTGGGGGGCAGACTACAATGTTTTATTCAGACATGGGCAACGATCACGTCAGACCCTTGGGTCCTGCAGACAGTAGAGTTTATCACAACCCCATATCAGACTCTTATTACCCCACCCAAAAAAAAATTCAGGATCAGATCGGCTTCTTATAGCCGCTGAAATCTAAAACCTAAACTTAAAAGGTGCAATATCCCCTACCAATTTTTCCCGTCAAGGTTTCCTAAGCAATATATTTCTCGTCCCAAAAAAGGGCTGCAGAGTCCGTCCTGTTATTAATCGTAAACCTTTAAATGGGTTTGTAACCTACCATAATTTCAAGATGAAGGGCATTCATTGTCTCAAAGACTACAGAATTGCACTCTAGACTACGGGTGGTCATATGATCATTTGGTTCTGATAGATTGCGAGGCACGGGAGGAATTGTCATGGTGGCTTCTCCACATAGAAGCATGGAATGGCAGAGTCATTTTCGGCTCCCTACTGGACCTAGTCATAGACTGCGATGCCAGCCTAGCCGGTTGAGGAGCGCAATGCGGTCCTACTTCTACGGGGGCAAAGTGGTCTCATGTGGAGAATGACCTCCACATCAATTGTCTGGAACTTTTAGACGGCAGCTTCACGGTTCGCAGTTTTTGGGCAGAGCACATCCCGGGTCTTGCCAATTCCAGCGCAGATTGGAATTCTCGCAACCTGTGGGACCCAAGAAATTGGCGACTCTCCCCTCAAGTATTCCATCTCCTGTCAGATCTGTGGGGTCCGTTCCACATAGACCTGTTGGCCTCAATACTCAATACTCACTTTCCACGGTTTTTCAGCTGGAGACCTGACCTGGAAGCCTTGGCTACCGATGTCTTCCTGCAAACCAGGCCACTGATTCAACTTTACTCGATTTCTCTGTTTTGCCTCTGGTTCTGGTTCATCTCAGGCACAATTGTTCCTCCATTCTGGTCACACCATGGTGGTAGACACAGCCATAGTTCCACACTCTCATAGAACTATGCATGAACCTGCCCAAGCTCCTGCCGTCTATCCCAGATTTGGTTTTAGACCTACAGGGCCAACCTCACCCTCTATTGGAACAGGGTCAGTTGCAGTTTCTTGCTTGACTCCTATCAGGGGACACTGGTGTGTGTCTGGAATTTCATTATCAACTCTACTGGTGGGTGCATGGGCCCCAGGAACTAGACAAGCCTATGGTTATGTCTGGAACTCATGGCATCATTGGTGGGTGGGAAAACTCTTGGATCCCATATTGGCTGCTGTGACCTCTATTCTTGACTTCCTTTCCTCGTTATTTGATCAAGGACGTGCCTACTGTATCATTAATGTGGATCGTTCAGCCATCTGAATATACAGTGGGACATTGGGGTTCCAAAGGGTTCCCTGCAGGTAGACACCCGCTAATATGGCGTGCATCAAGCAATATGAGCAACGGAATATGAGCGACGGGTGGCTCTTTGGAGATCTCATGCACCCGTCTCTGCTACATCTCTAGCTAGATAGGTTAAATGGATCCTTCAGCAGGCAGGGGTAGACATTTCTATTTTTGACCCTCATTCCATTAGAGGTGCTATGGCCTCTAAGGCTTTTTCCTTAGGTTGCAGATTAGATGATCTGCTTAAAGCCGCTTATTGGTCTCGGGAGTCTACTTTCTGAGAATTTTACTTTCGACCTGATTCTCACTTTACCTCTAAGGTGATGGCTCAGCTTTAAACTTGCACAATAGGAGCCTCCATGTCTTTATAAATTCTAAGATTTTACTAATAATATGACGTGAAGTCATAATTTATAAAGATGTGGAGGCGAGTATTATTCTCCCCCGTGTGGTTTTCTTCATATGACTTTGCCCGCCCAGGGTTTTATTTCTATGTTTGTTTGCCTGCTTGGTATGCTTATATTATATCTTACTGACATTATGTATGTCCTAGATAGATCATTCATTAGTAACTAACCGTTTATATTCTGTGCTCATTACTATTCTGTGATAATCATATTTCTATTCCAGTTATTACCATATATTTTTTCTATTTCCTTTGTTGTAGCATGACCTGCTGGTTCATAGCTGCTGGATTATGGTTCTCATCATTTCTCGATGTTTGGAGTTCTGTTCTGGATTTATCGATCTGCTACTGATTCTGTGCTGATCCGTGTTACTCGTTTGGATGTTTGTCCGTGTTACCAAAGAAAGTGGAAGTGGTTTTCTGGACTGCTGATATATATAAGGGAGGGGAGGGACATATTATACTGTTGTCGTTGCTTCATTTTTTCTTGTCAATCTATTCTTTGCTGCTGAGGGAATACAGAAAGAGATATGCATAATACTAGCCTTGTGTCTTTATTAATTATGACTTCATGTCATATTATTTGTAAAATCTTAGAATTATTATGTTATGATCTTAATTGCAGGAACTAAGTCTGTTTAAAATACAAATTTAAAATGTATACATAACAACAATTAGCACAAAAAAATTTCTATTTAGCGTTATAATTTAACATTGTTTTCTTGTTGAAGGATAAATGACACATTTGATACAATCTTGATATATTTTTTTTAGGTAACATATTGTATCGCTTGAGCTTTTTACTGTATTGTATTTTATATTGATAACCTGTAATAAAAAGATATTAAAGTAAAGATGAAGCTAGGATTATTTTGCTGAACCACAATTTTTTGTCAGTTCATTGACTTGTTAGTCTTTGCATCATAAATAAATTAAGCAATGTCCACAGGCCTGACTCGATTTCACAATAAAATGGTTTCCTCAGAGGCTAACAAGTTGAATATATTGATAAGTTCCTGCCAAATAAAATAGTAGATGATATAATTTCTAAACATATCACATTCCAGAGAGAGGCTGTTTGTAGGGCCTATGGTAGCATAAAGAATTTTTATGTGGGGCTAGGGTGAAAGAAAGAGGCGGTTTGATGGGGGTAGGGAGGGTGTTATAGGGATGGACTAGGGTGGAAGGCTGTTTGGGGGGTTGGGGTTGCAGAGAGAGGTTGTTTGGTGAAATGTGGTGGCATAGAGAGATTGGGGCTAGGTTGGCAGAGAGAGAATGTTTGGGGATCTAGGGTGGCTGAAGGATACTGTGTGTTGGGGCTACATTGGGAGAGAAGCTATTTTGGGGCTATGGAGACAGAGATTGTCTGTTTGTTGGGGGTAGACGGGCAGAGAGATGCTGTTTGGGGGCTAGGGGACAGAGAGAAACAGTTTGGGGGACTGTGGTGGCAGAGAGAGACTGTTTGGAGAGCTAGGGTGGCTGAAGGAGAATGTTTGGTGCAACTACATTGGAGAGAGGCTATTTGGGGGACTATGGTTGCAGAGTGGCTATTTGGGGGCTAGGGTGGCAGAAAGAGACTTTTGGAGGGATCATGGTGGCAGAGACAGATGGGTTTAAGTGGTAGAGAGAGACTTTTTGGGAAGCTAGCGTGGCAAAGAGAGTCTGGGGGGTAGGGTGGCAGAGAGAGGTTGTTTGGAGACATGTTAGGGTGGCTGAGCATTTTTTTTTCACCATGGCCTTGCGGTTACAAGTTATACCTCTGCTGATTGGTTTTATGAATATGTTATTATTTGTTTTGAATGTTAATGTTTATGTAAAATTGCCTTAGTTTCTATCATTAATCATAAGATCATAACATGTGAACTATTAATTTTTTATGCTTAAATTGGGAAACCAGTGATAACATT
This sequence comes from Pelodytes ibericus, assembly GCA_036172795.1. Classification (NCBI taxonomy): domain Eukaryota; kingdom Metazoa; phylum Chordata; class Amphibia; order Anura; family Pelodytidae; genus Pelodytes; species Pelodytes ibericus. The sequence goes on along the minus strand of CM069857.1, from coordinate 142,106,151 downwards.
GTCACATAGCACTCCCTATAACTTCTCTTTTATACACACATTGCCTCTTTAGTATAAATGTTTTAGAGAATGGCTTTGTGTTGCTTGAATTTATTTTATGACGGTGATGGAACCCAAGGATTTCTGAAACTCAGAACTGCTTTGTAAATGTTAGTTTTCTGTCAACAAACTGAATAATGTGTGTAGAAAAAGATGCATTGTGCACTCCACTACCTGCTGGTTCTTTCTGCAGTCTTACCCAATGAAGGAACAGTCAGTTCTTCAGCATAGAAATGGTCCTTTTTCCATTTCACTGGTGACACTTCCCAAAGGTACAGTAATATAGTTGGTAAAGCTGCCAGCAAAACTCAGTGTACTGCCTGTTATGTCTGAACACATATTCTGTGCACCTCACACACATACTTGTTGCAAATAAATACAAATGAACATAACAACACACTTCTCATTTCAACAACAACTTTATACAGTATATTATGATTCTATAAAATATTGTATAATCATAACACTGTATCCCTTTCAGACGGCTGCCTTCTGGCACATAATACTTGATTTTAGATAAAGTATTTTTTTTTGTGTTAGAAAATAAATATTTACACTAAACTGAAATAAATAATGAACTATTAATTATGCCCCTCAACTTGGGCAGCATTAAACGGACAGTCTAGTCCCCAAACTCACTTTGGTGCAAGATGAAGATTACTGCTTGTATTGTGCACAAGCTTTTTTCCAGTGTCATTTGATGCAGGCATTCTGCATAAATCCTATTTTAAATATTTGAATCAAGCCATCCCCAGTTACTCTGCATGTTTACTATAGGTGCGACAGGATATAAAGTTTTGTTTCATTTGGTCACTCCCTGTGCTCTTCCAGTTGAATACATTATGTGGACTCTGAGTGACCTTGCTCTTGTACACAGTAGGATCTCTTAACAGTGCAACACATTGTCTGATGACATCACTAGAGAGGCAGGATATTCCGTTCATTTGAATTAAATTATTCTCATTGGTTCCTGCAGCAAAAAAAAGGAAATTACTTTTACTCAGCTAGTGTGGGAAGTCCTGGCTTCTTGCAAACTGCTGTAATTTCACAAGCTCATCTAGCTGTAAATATTTTACATTTTAAGCAATTCAAAATGTAAAATATGCATGTTAAAGTACTTTGAAATCATATTAATATGCATTAATATTTGGAAGATGCATTTTGGGCACTAGATAGTCCCTTTAAGCCGCTCGCTAACCTGCATAGCTTTTATGATGACAAAACATTTTATATCCATTTCATCAATGTCACTTGATCTCTACTTTTGTGTATTTACTGGTTTTTGATGTAACCCGAATGCATTCATTTTACGAATTTTATACGGAGGTTTTTTTTATATATATGTTATACACATTCATGTATTTGTATTCTCTTTATCTTATTTTTCTATTTAGAGATTTTCTGGGTTGGACTGACTTTGCTATTTTGGTGCACATATATTATATTATGACATATGTGGAGTCATTTCACTAACAGTGTGGTGAACAACCAAGATCTACTTAATCCTTTCTTGGAAAACTTCTGCGAGGAAATTTTCGCACTGTGGCCTGATGGTTTCTAGTTATGGCCCTGCCTGACATACAGACTTACTGTATGTAAAGGAACTATTTCATTTCCACAGTGGAGAATGGTGCATTGTGAATTAATATTGTGAATAATTTTTAAGTTACATCGGGAGAGGGTATAAATATAACTACAAAAATAACTGTTGACCGTGATCAATAACCATAGATGTGATGCCACCCTTTGGCTGACATTACATCACCAGTATTGTTATTCCACAAGAGCTGTTATGTTGGTGTGTGATATAATATATGCTGATGTATATTGATTATATATACGTGTGACTTCCCCAACTTTAACTGATGTTACCAATTGGTGTTTGGGAGCAAATGCTCTGAAAATAACCCTCATTTTATATTCGGAGGCTGTTTGTGCGTATCACAGGGAGACTGGGGCACCATCTGGAGGGGGAGGCAGCATTGGCTACGTTTGGGGGAGGTAAGGGGGAGAAAGCATTGGTTACGTCTGGGGGAGGGAGGGGGAAGCATTGGCTAAGTCTGGGGAGGGTGGGGGCGGCAGCATTGACTATGTCTGGGGTAGGAAAGAGGGTGGCAGCATTGGCTAAGGTTGGGGGGTATGGGGCAGCATTGACTAAGTCTGGGGGGCAGATGACTGTGTGGGGGATGCATTGGCTAAGTCTGGGGAGCTGATTGGCAAATAAAAGGAAACAAGAAATGTCATAATTTTTCTTAATTATGAAAAAGCAGTTTATGTAAGAATATTTACAAGTAGTCTTATGGTTAGGCTTTTCATTTCCCCCCCCCCCTAAATGAATATCCAGAGATTGGAGAGGTTGTCTTTTAATCAGGGTTGTCTTATATTCGAGCAAATACAGTAAAATATGACATTACAAATAACAGGTTGATTGATTAAATAATTGCACCCCTTAGGCCAGAATAGAATATTTAAAATAACTATTCCAGTCATCAATTTTGTTTTTCAAATATGCTTTTATGGTGCAGAAGTAACAATTTATTTGTTCATTTACCACTTTAAAAAAAAATGTTTACGGTATCTATGGTGCCCTAAAATGTTCAGTTCTCAAAATCCTATCTGTATAATTGAAACCTTCACATTTCAGGTAAAATCACTGACTTGCAGTGCAGTTCGGGTCAGTTTGATATTAACGGAATATGGGAAATCTTATGCATTTTCTGGACAAGTTACTTGTATATCACGTGAGTTGAATTGACCTGAACTGACAGTGCCTAATCAGGTAAAGTAGCTGAAATGCACTCCGAATGCGTTATACAGGATAACAGGAGACTCACATACACATTTAACACATTGTACTCCTAATTTAGGCATTTGCTGTTTGCATAACACAATGTATATATCATTTTCAATCATTTTCTTATCCTCTACATGTACAGTGTCTCTAAAATTGTAAGGTTAAAAAATCTTGGGGGGGACTCACCAAGCAACACAAATGTCATGACGTCCATCTGCTTTATAAAATATAAATTCTTTATTGAATGTATGGCAAAAAGATGCAAAAAGCCCTCTGATGACTCACCAAGCAACACAAAAGCCGTAAAGTCCAATCAGCTTTATAAACATATAAATCTTTTATTGCATGTATTTCAAAAACAAAGACAGCAGACACCCCGGTGGTGAACCACCTTACACGTTTTGCACCATGATAAGACGCTTAATAATTATTCTAGTATTTAGCGCCATATTGAGGCGTGAAATGCATTTGGCATTTCATCACTGGGGAGTATGTTGTCTTTGTGTTTGACATACATGCAATAAAATGATTTATTTTTTTATACAGTTGACAGATCCCCAGACTTTTTACCATATTGTTTCAGCAGGCAGAACACTGCCGACTCCACCTCCTACATGCTAACCATGTACAACAGCATGACAACAGCTGTGAGGGGGGTTCTCTGTTTATATTTTTAGTACACTCAATAATTTTCAAATTTGAAGGAGAGGGTTACTTTTTCTTTGAATGTACAAACATGTATACCTTTTTCATGCAAAAGAAAACAGAAAATGTAACCTTACTTACTGTAATTTTGTTATCTTAGCTTGACACCATGGCAGCAAGTGGATAAACTCCTCCTCTCACAGCTAATAGGATGGGAAAAATTTGGCAAGGACCCTTAATAGAACCACTTTCCCCATAACCTAAGTCTAAGTAGCTAGCCAAACAGCCTATGAAGAATTACTAGGGATCATTTTTCCATTTGCCTGGCTATCCATGGCAGTATTTACCAGTGAGTAATACCCAAGCAATAAACACAATAATGGGATCATAAACAACAAATTATACTAATATAACATTTCTTTAGATAGAGAAGAAACAACAGGACTTAGGACTACTCTGCAAAAAGGGCCTCATCTGTCACCGAAACATCCAGGTAGCATTTTTTAGTAAATAGGGTGCAGATTAGTTGATATATACCTGGAGACAATGAACCGGATCCAAATGATGCCAATTTTGGGGTTTGGATCTAGAAAAAAGGCAGGAAGGACCATGTCTTTTTTTTTTATTTATTTACTTTTTTATTATGAAAATACAAAAAATACACAAATTATCGTGTTTACATATTAAGCAGATTGGGACGTCTTCGTGTATCGTTACTTCTCTTAAAGTTCGTAAGAGCGTCTCTTCTGCAAGGTTTCAAAGTTGCATATATACAGTGGATATAAAAAGTCTACACACCCCTGTTAAAATGTCAGGTTTTTGTGCTGTAAAAAAATGATGCAAAGATAAATCATTTCAGAACTTTTTCCCACCTTTAATGTGACCTATAAACTGTACAACTCAATTGAAAAAACAACTGAAATCTTTTAGGTAGAGGGAAGAAAAAATATAAAAATAAAATAATGTGGTTGCTTAAGTGTGCACACCCTCCTATAACTGGGGATGTAGCTGTGTTCAGAATTAAGCAATCACATTCCAAATCATGTTAAATAGGAGTCAGCATACACCTGCCATCATTTAAAGTGCCTCTGATTAACCCCAAATAAAGTTCAGCTGCTCTAGTTGGTCTTTCCTGAAATTGTCTTAGTCGCATCCCACAGCAAAAGCCATGGTCCACAGAGAGCTGTCCCTAAAAAAGAGACTCCAAGTTGAAGCCATTCTATTAGGCGAAACGCGTAGCGTTCTGGACTCATCCTGCAATCCCCTTGTTTTTAAACCTTCATTTTTACTATTTGTATCCTGTGGCTAATGCTGGAAAAACATTCTCTTCTACCAAAAAGAGACTGTTGACGGCCGTGTGGCGCCCACTGTGCTTGTTACAGCAATCCTACATGTAAGCAGATATTTGTTTCCTATTAAATGTTATTGTTGCATTCCACTAACTGGATACTTTATGGTCATGTTTCTTTTGAGCTTTCAACACTGAAGAAAAACAGCTGAAGTTGAAAATTGCTCTAAATATATCTCCTACCTACAAAGTGTTATGAGTGTATCAACAATTATTCTCTGTATTCCAAACTTTCTGAGAATATTCTCTTACTGATCTTTTTTACCACAGTTTGTTTTAAAGCGCACTATTTTGTAATTTTTTACTTTATGTTGTACCTGTTGGTGTGAATTAGGGACACACTGTCAAAGTGCTGCTAAAAACCATAAATACAGCGCTGGGAAAGACCTTTTGTATTTACTCCTTTATGACTATTATCCTCAAAAAAATGTTTTGTCAGCATTCTTTTTGTTTCAATATCCTTAGGTTTTTTGATAAGTGTATTGTTCAGCCTCCATGAATTCCTCTTCTCATCTAGTTCTCCCATTTTTAAGTCTAATACCATTACATTATGATCTGACCATGTAGTCTCATTGATGGAGACTTTATCTACCGCATTCGAGAGCCCTAAATTACCAAAAAAAAAAGTCTATTCTTGAGTATGTTGCATGAGTTTTTGAATAGCAGGTATATTCCTTGGTCTGTGGATTGAAAGTTCTCCATATATCTAGCAAATCTGCCTTCCTGACTATCTGTGAGAATCTGCCCCCTCTATTCCTAATGTTCCTGTTTATAACTTTACCCTTGAGGGAGAGCCTATCTTCATAGTTGTCTAAAATACAATTAAAATCTCCACCTATCAGGCCCTTGCCCTTTTTTAACTTATTTATTCTATTTGATATCTGTTGAATGAATTGCAAGGTCCCTGTATTTGGAGCATATTCATTACCGATTGTAAACACCTCATTTTGTATCTTGCATACCAACAATATATACCTTCCTTGCTCATCTAGTTCTTGATACTCAACCTGGAAGTCGATGTTCCTGGTGATCAGAATTGCCATCCCTCTTTTTTTTTCTCACTCAAGGAGGAACAAAACACCTGTCCGAAATAATCTGGCCAAATCTTTTTATATCCTTTGCTAGCCAATGAGTTTCCTGAAGGAATATTTTCTGGCCTCCTTTTTTTTTTTTTATATCTTTATATACAATAGATATTTTGTGCGGAGTATTTAAACCTTGGGTATTTACTGAAAGAAACCTAACCATATTCGACTTCCAGTTTTTATCTCCCTCCCAAGGATACCCCTTTCATCTGTCGGACTAACATGACTAAATTAAAAACATTACAAACATCACAAATAACATTGACAATGGGAAAACCCATTAAGTATTCCTCTGTCGGATAATAATCTGGCTGGGGAATCTAGGTGTCTATCTTTTAAAGATAGAGTACTTGGCCCCAATAACCAGTTTGGGGCTGTGCCTGTGGTAAGTTATGTCCTCTAATGGTTCCCTTCTGTATCCCCTTCTGAAATTGGGATTTTCATGCCCCAGAACATGGAAAGAGTGTGAAGGGACAGGGGGGGAGAGAAAAAAACAAAAACACATTTACCTATCCAAAAATAAATTCCCTCCCAGCTTCCTTATTATATTATTTATCTTTCTTATTTGTGAATTGTACAACTTTGAATAAAGATTTGGGTGTTTAACCTTCTAGTGTTCACTCTTTTTTTCCTTATATTCTCTAAAAATCTCATGTGCCTTTCGTGTGTGTCGCTTGTTTTTATCACCCTACAGTTCCGTTCTCTCCCTTCTTCTCTCCCTCCTCCCAGCCTCATCCGTGGCAATATGGGTTCTTAAAACCTTTAGATATTATCTTGCTCTGTGATGACCCACAGATGAGGAGTGAAGAAGAAGAGAGAGGGAAAGAAAAAGGAAAGAAAAAAAAAAAGTATGCAAACAAAAGCATGGAAATACATGTTAATACCAATACCCTTAATTCTTCTTTGTTTTCTATTTACTTTCTTTACTTTGTGTATTATATCATTATATCATAGTGTGAAAATTGTATTTTTCTTTTTCCCTTTAACCCTCTATTTTTGCTTGTGTAATTTTAGTGTCTCAAGTGCCTTTAGAGAGCCGTGTCTATACCCCTTAATTTGTCTCTCTAATTCTTTGTTTTCTTTCTCAAATAAATTCTTCAAACCTTTAAATCTTTCCCTTCCCTATATTGACCCTCATCAGAGGGAGAAGGAAGATAATTTTTTTTATACCCTTTGTGTGTATTTATATATATTCAACCAGTGCTTTCCCTTTTTAACTATTTACCCTTCTTAATTTGTGACTTGTGCACTTGTGACTTATCTAAAAATGTAAATTTCTGTATCCTCTATAACAGACTTTCCTCTCTTTCTCCTCTATATGGTGTTAATATCTTTATCTCCCCCGCACTGGAGAGAAAATAAATTTCCCTTTTCCTTTTCGTAATTACATTCATGCCCTTCTTCATCTCTAAATTTTGTACAAAATATTTTTCTCTCTCTGTTTTTAACTTTTTACGTTTGTAGTGCTGTACCTCATATTAATATCTCAGGAAATATACAGAGTGGAAGGAGAAAGAGAAAAAAAAAACCCTCTTCTTCCTCTCCTGCCCACCCCCCTCCCTTCTTCAACCTTCCCATCCTCAGCTCAATACATTCTTCCTGGCCCATTCTGCAGCCTCTTCTATGGACTCCAAACTTATTAGTCTTTCATCTTTCACTATGTTAAGTCTTGTAGGGAAACCCCAAAAGTATTTTATATTATTTTTTCTTAGCAATGAGGTGGTTGGAGAGAAGAGCTGTCTTTTCCACCTTGTTTCGAACGATAAGTCAGGGAAAATTTTCACAGCCGCTTTTGGGCCCTCCACTGTCTTATTTCTTGATGCTTTCATAATATTGTCCTTTAATTTATATGCGTGGCAGTATATTATAACATCCCTGGCCGCCTCTTTCGGGGCATTCTTTGGTTTGTATAGTCTGTGTGCCCTCTCTATGAAATTAGTAGTTTCATCCATTTTTATTCCCAGTTCGGCTATGTATACTTGCAGGAATTCCTCTATTTTTTCTTGGCCAACAGTTTCTGGAATGTTTCTGAATCTTATATTATTGCGCCTTGATCGATCTTCTAATTCAGTCAGTTTGGATTCGAGAGAGGTAATTTTTTGTTGCTGTAGCTTTAAGGAGTCTTGTGCCTCATTTATTGAAAATTCCACATTGTCAAATTTATCTTCAATTGCTTGAACTCTATGGGCAATTTCTGCAATGTCTTTTTTGAGGTCTTTGCTATTTTTTGCTATTTCTTGTTTGATTTGTTCAGCCTGTTGTTCTAGGCAGCTTTTTAAGAACTCTGGGGTTAGGGTGGGAAGTTCTGCCTGATCTTGTTCGCCTTTATTTGGCTCATCCTCCTGATCCTTGCTCCTCGTCTCTTTCCTTGCGGGGCTCTCTGCCGGTGATTTTGTTATTCTTTTGTCTGCCTGATTGGCAAAGAAATTTGAAAAACTTTTATCTTGTTTTAACTCCTTTCTGGATTTTTTCTCCTTCTCTCTCTCCATAGATTGTTTATGTTCTTGGCCTTTTCTATTGGCCATCTCGTTTTTGTTTGTCTTTTATAGTCCTGCCTTCTTCTGCGTTCTTTTTCCCTTTTCTCTCTTTCTTTCTCACTCCGTCATTTCTCCACTCTATTCCACTCTCTTCTTTGTTGATTTTTTGCAATTTCTTTCCTTCTTTGTTCTCTTTGACCTCCTCCTCCCACCCGTACGCCTTTTATTACCAGACGCAGTGTTTCCTATGCGATTTAACATAAATCACAGGTGAGGTATGATTAGTCTTTAGCTATTTTTAAGTCTCTGTTCTCATATTTTCCAGGTTGATATTTTGTAATACTGCCCCTTTATGAGCAATTTTGTGGTGGTTCAGTTCTCTTACTGCTTGAGATTCTTTATAAGTTATAGTTCTTGTTTTGTTGCTTTTATTTACACCTGTACCTTAAGTGGCAACTACATATGTCTTAGCATTAGAGGTTTTTTTCCTCTTTTTTTTCTGTGTTTGTTTCTTCCTCTTTACCCCCTATATTTCCAGTCCGAGTAGTTAAATGATCCTTATTCTCAGTTTTTTTTCTTGCTCATCTAGCCCCCAAGGCCCCAGCTTCTGTGAGAATTATTTTATGCTCACATGTTGTTTCACTTTAAAGTTCTTTTAGCCTATGTTTCCCTTAAGGTACAATTGAGCAATTAACTGCACCTTATCCACAGGCTTTTCTCCAAAAACATTCGACATACAATAGCAAATGATTCAGACTCACGTTTCTGTTGACAATGCGTCTGGGGGGAGGGGGTGAATCTTACTGCAGTTCCTGCGTTCTCACTGTTCCCTTTGCTATGACTTTCTCTGACAGGTCACTTTCTTTTCTTTTTTCCTCCTTTTTGTTCGTCTCTTCCCTTCTTTTAATATTCTTTTTGTTTCCGTCGTAGGAGTCGTCCCTGGGGGAGGTGGGGTTCGGACGAGAAACGAGGAGGAATTAGTCCACCTCTGCCGTCGCGTTAGAACCCAGAGAGGACCTCTCTGCTCTATGCCATTCGGATGTAAGCTTCTTTCACTTTCGTACTCTCGTGTCGCATGGCCAGGGGGAGCTCACCATCCAGGTTCCATCGGGACCACGCCACGTCCACGGGCTCCACCTACTTGCGTCTCTACGTCATGACGCCACCGCCCCATGTTTATTTGTCCAGGAAGGACAATGTCTTGACTGAGAAGGAAGATAGAAACCACCTTGGGGAGGAACTGAGGAACCAGACATAATACAGCTTTGTTGGTTTGGATCATGGTGAAAAGCTCTTCCAATGAGAAAGTTCTAAGCTCCAAGACTCTTCTGGTTGAGGTGAAGGCAAACAGAAAAATCAGCTTATGAGACAGGGTAGACATAGTGATAAGGTCAAAAGTAGTGGAGGTTAAGGTCTGTAATAAGCAACCCCCAAGGTGGGATAAGGATCTGACTGGAGTCCTAGCTTTAAGAAACTTTAAAAACATTGCGATTTTTTGCCCATCTAACTATGTTGAGGCCCATGATAGCTGACACATGACCCTTCAGGATGACAGTCCTCTGTCAAAACCCCTTTAAAGGAAATCCAGATTCTTCTGGAGAGGAGGATCTGAAGAAGTAAACTGCTCTTCCTTTGGTCAAGTTCGAGAATGTGGACCATATCTTATAATAAACGGAGGAAATAGACCTCTTTCTCGTCTAAAGCATGGGGTCTATTCATTAAAGTGAAAACTGAGTTTGCAGTTAGAGATGAGAGCTCATATCAAACTCTACAATCAAATTTGAATACTCCTGCATACCCCTATCATGAATTTGCAAAATGCTATTCATAAAGTATTTTTCTTACTTCGAAATATGGTGAAAACATGCAAGATGGAGGGGAGTGAGGTTAAACTCGCCAAAGAACGAAGAAATAACACTGGTCTTTAATCTGGTTTTTACACTAGTTTTTCCAAATCTAATGGTCTAATTTATATTAGTGAATAGCTGGAAGGGTTCTATTTAGGTCCTTTGCTAATTTTTCCTGTCATATAAGCTGCGAGGTGATTAAAAAGTTTATTTAACCTTAAATAGGGATTAAACATTAAAAATAATAATTTGTTATTTTAAAGTATTCCCCTGATACTTACCCTTTGTCCTAGTCCAGTGCGCTGGAACAAACAACTAACCTAGCAATCTTTAGCATGTTCATCATCAGTGGAGGAGAAGGACAAAGCTCCCAAAGAAAGCTACAAATCAAAAACTTAAGGGTGGAGTCATGTAACTCTTATTTACTTGAGAAAAATCTAAGCTCCAAGTTTTGGAATCAACTGAATAAAGTTGGTGATATCAGTATCACTCATATTTGGGCTACTCAGAGACCACTGAAGTGATCTCGAATCAGCACGAAAATCAGCCATTATGGCAGGTTTTCGTGCTGACATTTCAGAATCCGATCTCCTCAGGAGTTTGGCTGCTGAAATAGCTTCGCTCCACCCGATTGTCTTCTATGGGGAGGACGTTGGCTTATTTCAGGGTCATTTTGGGAGGACCTCGGCTATTACGGAGATTGTTTCTTTAATTTAAGTCAATCCTGAAATGGCCTGAAATTAAATGAAATGTATATCTTAACAATAAATACATAGTAAATAAGCATTCTTATATTAATGTAATAGTATAAAAATATGTTGGTGTTTGAAATATGTTTACCTTAATTCTTGTACACTTTTCTTTTTAGTTATCCAGCTAAAATCTGGACAATTGAATTGTCCAAAATTTGGGGTGGGGATAGGTTCAATTCTTTCAATATGATTTAGCTATTCGACCCGCCCCAAAATCGAATGTGACTGAAATCCTCACAAAATCCACTGGGCCAGATCGGTAATGAGTAAACACTTTAGAGATAATTATTGTATCAATAGCATTCAAATATAAATTCACCAGTTAACTCACTTAATACTCACCTATACCCTTGTAATTAAGATGAAAAAAGGGAGCAATCGCAACACTGGGTATCAAGCCCTTCACAGAACTAATTCTCGAATTAGAAAATGTCCCTTTCATTTTCTGTTAGTAAATTTCAATGAATGCAATGATCTTGAATTTGTGTTTAATCAGACATGGCTTTTTGATGAGTATAAAAGGATGTCTGAGTACCAATCATTACATTTTCTCTCAGTGATGCTTGAAACTCATTTCTGGTAGAAGTTGCTTGGTACCGAATACTTGTTCAAGATGTTCTTTCTTAGTGTTTTTATAAGATGTTCATACAATAAGAGAATGTCAATGCCAGGGCAACAGAACAATTCTTATAATGGACTGGATATAGCCCCTAAGAGACATAACCATAAGAGCAAAGTCTGAGTGATGTGTTATTGCTTCTACAACTAAAGTAAAGGACTGCTTCACAGCGCATGGCCTAAGTACGCTTTATTGCATTACAATGGATTTGTCTCATATAGATACACAACTGAGATCAGGGGAAAACATTCTCATAAACAAGCTGTTTTTATGTGTAACTGGCAACAAGGCTAAAAGACTCACTGTAACCTTTAAAATGCCAGAAGCGTGCCAGAATTACCTTACAATGTGTAGTACAGCTGCCAGGCACTGAAAGGGTTCCATAATGTTCATCGTAAGTCATTAAAACATTACAATTCTTTCCATCTTAACATTAATTTCTCAGCTGTTTCATTGGACACAAAAGGATGAGTATCTACTTAGGTAATGAAAGAATGTCCAGACAATAGTCTGGGATTTAAGGTTGTTTTTTAGTCATACTATCACATGGGTAGTTAATAACTGCAAGACTGAATCTGTGATCATTGTTTGAGCTCGGAACACATGCAATTCGGATGAACAAATAATGCATTATAGTGGCATCATGTTTGCAGTGTATGGCACACCAGATCTACATACAATTTTATTAGGTGGTGAATCTTAGATTAAGTCATAATTCTTTTTGACTAGCAGCTAATGATGAACTGTAGCTGTCAGCTGTATTGAGGGCATATCCTTTCCAACCACATCCCTTTATAATAAATAACACCAACAATTTAAGTAGCATTTTCTTTTACAAAGCTTGAAAGGGAGTTTCAAACCATATACAGTTGTGCTCAAAAGTTTGCATACCCTTGGAGAATCGGTAATATATGTACCATTGTTAAAGAAAACATGAGTGAGCAGGCAAAACACATTTCTTTTATTTCTTATGGGATTCAAATTCAACTTTACGGTATAAGAGAAAAGCACAATCATTCTTCGTGCAGAAGAATGCAAATTGTCTGCCAATATTTTCTGATAACATGCCGCATTGATTTTGCCAAAAATTTTCAGTAGATTCCAAGCGCCTTTAGAGCTCACACACCCCAAAACATCAGTGAGCCACTATCATTAATCACAGTGGGAATGGTGTTCTTTTCACTATAGGCCTTCTTGACCCCTCTCCAAACATAGTGCTTATGGTTGTGACTATCAAGCTCTATTCTGGTCTCGTCACTCCAAATGACAGTGTGCCAGAAGCTGAGGCATGTCAAGGTGTTTTTGTGGCATTGGCGCAGTGAAGGCTGCTTTCTGGCAGCTCAACCATGTAGCTCATTTTTGTTCAAGAATCGTATTGTGCCACACCGTTTTTCCAGAGTAGTCTGTGGGTTTTTCTTTATATCCCGAACAATTCTTCTGGCAATTGTGGCTGAAATCTTTCTTTTTACTACATACATTCCATAAACCGAAAGTCGTTCATTATGTCGGTTTATGGAATGTATGTAATGCTATTGGTATTCTATAAACCGACTCTATTTCGGTTTATAGAATGCCAATAGCACGAATGGGTGAATGATTTTTGTTTATTAACCATTCGTTCATTCGGCTTTCGTTAGTTTAGCATTTTCGTTATTCGTTTTTTGTACGAATGGACGAAAATGCTATTTTTGGGCGAAAATGCTATTTTCGGCCAAAATGCATTCGTCCGAAAACGAATGCACATGTCTAGAGTGCAGTGTTATAGGACAGGGTAAGGAGCAAAGGCAGAACTAAAGCATACTTGAACAGGATAAAGGCATAAAACAATATTACAGTACTAAAGAGACATACACAGGCACATATACAACACAGAGAAACATACATAGGCCAGGGCTAGGAGATAAGGAACACAAGTGAGGGAGTGAGGATCTGAGATTCTCAGAAGCTTCCAAAGAGGAACCAAGTTAACACATTGCAATAGAAGAGAGGAGTCGAGGTACTTAGGTGTTATTGTTATTCGTGGTGCACTCTTCATGTAAGTTTAGTTTTAGTGCCACTTATATACGAAGTTGGTCCCAAAGATGGTAATATATCAGTGCTTGCTAAGCGTAGTCATCCCAAGTAGAAGAGTAAGAAACCTACTTTTGTGAAAATGCAACTCAAAACTTACATAAACTTAAGTCTATGTCTGTGTGGACTCAGCCTCTCTGAATGGATCATTTAGTTGGTGTTCATGAAGAATAGCTTCAATCATGGAGGGGAGGGTGTCCTTTGGCCTGATGTAGTAGAGGACAATTTTCTTCTCCTGAGTTTAGATATCAGTTCTCATTCCTGTTCTTCATGGTAATTCTGCAAAGTCTGGGAGGCCGACGTTGTTCAGAGACAAAGGCAGGTCGATTTTTGATGGTGCGAAGCTTGTTCTCTTTCCTTGCATTTATTGTATCTGTAGCTGATATGTGCCTGTTGAAGTAAATGGTCACAGGGCTCTCCTGGAGTGTAACAGGAAATAGATCTGCATAGAGGGTGATCTTACTACCTAACATTTCTATCTGGTTCATGTTTTTATGATGAGATCTTTGTATGCAAGATAGAGGAAGCTGCAGAGGACAACTTGTAGTAGAGAGTTTGGTATATCCTGGTTCCACTGACACAAAAGGCTTTGCCAATGTCTATCTTGAAGTCAGAGGCTCCTTCAGGATTTTGCAAATAGCTGCTATAGTGCTGTTTGAAAATCTTCCACAGGGATCTCTTCTCGGGTCCCTTGGATGGGTAAATTATAACAATGCCCACGGTTTTCCAAATCTTGTTATGCTTAGGAATCATTTGACTATTTAAGATCTTCTGAGATGCTTGTTGATGTATATAGTCAATTACTGCATTTGAGAGGTTTCCTCCTCAAAGGAGACTTCTCTGTCATCAATATGCTGGAGGCTCATTTTAATGTTTCGCAGTCCATTCCATAAAAAGCATGGGTATGACCATGAAAGACTCCTTCCAGTTGTCTGGTATGTCGGAATGCTGATGCATCTCATCTTGGGGGATGTACTGAGGAGTTCACATTAGAAAATTGGTGGGAAAAGACTCTAGTTAAGAGCAGCATCCTTCCTCCAGCAGGTCTTGCTAGGTCATAAAAAAATGTTTTAACGATGACCCTGGTGCTTTAGACTTTGTCCCCTGGACTTTAGGTGTGATCAGTTTCTTATTCTGCCTACCCATTTTTGCTAGAGTGTCGTATATTGCTGGAACAGAGCTCAAAGATTTCACGTCTGCCATTAAGTTCATCAAACTGCATACCTGGGTCCTACTTTATTTCAAGTTTTTACCGGTAAGGAAAAAGGTTACCTACAGGTTTAACAGTCTGCACATCAGGGGCGGATCCAGAGTCTGATCTCGGGAGGGGCACATGTCCATCTGTCTTTTCCTCTCTCCCATGTCCGTCTGTCTTTTCCTCTCTCCCATGTCCGTCTGTCTTATCCTCTCTCCCATGTCCGTCTGTCTTATCCTCTCTCCCATGTCCGTCTGTCTTTTCCTCTCTTTCATGTCCTTCTGTCGCACTCCTCTCACTCCCCGTGTCCCTGTCTCTCTTCCTTCCATGCCCGTTTCTCTCCTCTTCCTTCCCATGTCCGTCTATGTATCCTCTTCTTTCCCATGTCCGTCTGTCTCTCCTCTCATTTCCCATCTCTCTGTCTCTCCTCTCCCATCCCATGTCTGTCTGTCTGTCTCTCCTCTACCATCCCATTTATGTCTCTCTCTTCTCCCTTCCCATTTATGTCTCTCTCCTCTTTAATATGCCCCAGCCAATTTGCCCAACAATATTCCAGTGTTATTTGCCATTTAATATGTCCCAGCCAATTTGCCCAATAATATTCCAGTGTTATTTGCCATTTAATATGCCCCAGCCAATTTGTCCAATAATATTCCAGTGTTATTTGCCATTTAATATTCCCCAGCCAATTTGCCCAGTAAAATGCCAGTGTTATTTGCCATTTAATATGCCCCAGCCAATTTGCCCAGTAATCTGCCAGTGTTATTTGCCATTTAATATGCCCCAGCCAATTTGCCCAGTAATATGCCAGTGTTATTTGCCATTTAATATGCCCCAGCCAATTTGCCCAATAATATGCCAGTATTTGACATTTTATATGCCCCTGCCAATTTGCCCAATAATATGCCAGTGTTATTTGCCATTTAATATCCCCCAGCTAATTTGCCAAATAATATGCCAGTGTTACTTGTCATTAAGAAGCCCAAGCCACTTTCCCCAGTACATTCCCACCATCTCCCCACTCCCCAGCACTTACCTTTTTCCCTGGTGGCTAGTGGAAGGCTGCATGGTCTCCTCCACGCGGTAGTGCCGACAGGTCACGTGACCCGGCGCGCGTATGACGTCAGCGCGACAGTCACGTGACCTGTCGGCACTTCCGTGTCACACTGCACGGGGAGCCGAACAGGCAGCACAGAGGTTTCTCTGTGCTGCCTGTTCGGCTTCCCGTGCAGCCTGGCAGGCAGGCAGAGAAGGTGAGGGGGATCTTCCGATCCCTTCTCACCTCCGTCTCTGCCTGCAAGCGTTTTTTTTTATTTTTATTTTTAAAGCGTCGTTTTTTTTTTTTTTTTAAATAGGTTGGGTTTTTTTCCCCCCTCTTCTCGGGGGGGGGGGGGCAATTGCCCCTTTGCCCCCCCCCTGGATCCGCCACTGCTGCACATACTGTTCTTTCACATATTTAAGAAATATTATAGAAAAGAAAAAGTATCTAACATTGCTAACAGTCTTTTCCTATAATTCAATTTTGAGACAATTGTAAATACACAGGAATAGATGGTCTAGAGTGAACTAATCAATAAACCTGATAATTTAGATCAGTGATATCAAACTGGCAACTGGTAGGCCCCATCCTCTTCTCAACCAACTTCATAAATACTTAAGTTTAACTATATTGCAATATTAATTCAATATGCTTCAGTCTGTATGCCTATGTTTGTGAATTATCTCCTGCCATGTGTTGTTGTAGGAAAACAATCATTGGAAGTTATTTTGGTTTTAAGTATAACCTAGATTTAAAAGGGGCCATTTCACCCAGCAGTTTTCTGCATGTTACAAGATGTTTTCAGATATGTGAAAGCACT
Source organism: Pelodytes ibericus (assembly GCA_036172795.1). NCBI lineage: Eukaryota > Metazoa > Chordata > Amphibia > Anura > Pelodytidae > Pelodytes > Pelodytes ibericus. The sequence goes on along the minus strand of CM069857.1, from coordinate 142,089,421 downwards.
TTAATTTGTTTTTCTTTTTTTACCTACTGGCATATTAATTGGCAAAAGAATAGCATATTGAGGGGCAAAATACTGGCATATTAAATGGCATATTGATGAGAAGAACACTGGCATATTAAATGGGAAAAGAATGGCACATTGAGGGGCAAAATCCTGGCATATTAAATGGCAAAAGAATGGCATATTAAATGGCAAAAGAATAGCATATTGAATGGCAAAATACTGGCATATTAAATGGATAAATCCTGGCATATTAATTGGCAAAATCCTGGCATATTAATTGGCAAACGAATGGCATATTGAGGGGCAAAATCCTGGCATATTAATTGGTAAATTCCTGGCATATTAATTGGCAAAATACTGGCATATTGAGGGGCAAAATACTGGCATATTGAGGGGCAAAATACTTGCATATTAATTGGCAAAAGAATGGCATATTGAGGGGCAAAATACTGGCATATTAAATAGCATATTGAGGGGCAAAATACTGGCATATTAAATGGTATATTAAGGGGAAAAATACTGGCATAATTAATGGCATATTGAGGGGGAAAATACTGGTATATTAAATGGGAAAAGAATGGCACATTGAGGGACAAAATCCTGGCATACTGAATGGCAAAATATCACTGGCATATTGACCAACTGCTCCCAACCTCCCTCCATATTACACTAGACCGGGATGACATGCTTGTGAGGGTAGCGGGGGCGAGTGGAGATATTGTCAGGGGGGGGGGGGGTAGGGGGCCAAGAAAATTTGGGGCCCTTAAATTCGTGGTGGCTTCCCTGGCTGTAATACCTGTGTTTCCAATGTGGGTGCTGAGACATGTCCTGTGTGTGCAATATGGATGCTGGGACCCAAGTATTCCGTCATATAAGACACAGCGGAAGTTTTGGGCAGCATTGGAGGATGTCTGTGCACAACACACAAACATTCACCGGCTGTCTGCGAGGATGATCAAGGTCCAGTACAGACCTACTGGGGACCTGGATCTTAGTCTCATAGTCAGACCTCTATTTGAGATGTACATGTACCTTGAAAAATGCTAGTGCCATTTGTGCATTCAAAGTTTAGTGGCTCTTTAAGGTTATATTTTCCAGGTCAATCTCCTTGGGAAATGGTGTTTAAATGGACTCTGCCAACCTAAACATTGCTTATACTGTGACTGTAGAGGAAAAAAAATGATGAAAACGTATCTATACATTCTGTTGGCAGATATGCAAAAACTGCATAAAACACATGACATGGTAGCTTCTATCATTGAGGATATGTATTTGCCTAGAAAAAACTAAACTTAAAACCAGACTGTGGGGTAAAACAACGGCCACAGCACTTTATTTAAATGGTCATTGCATTTACAATCATATATATATATATACACATTCCACATATATATCCATAATTAATACAATGACTAAACATAAACATAAACATTAAACATTCCATATACAGGAAACCCAACCAAGCTTGCAAGAGTATCCAGGTGGCTGCCGAAGTCCATGTTCTGGGCATATCCCAATGCCCCCAATACCTGAGGTTCGAGGTACCACTTTCCCCTCGAACCTCCTACCAGAGTCCCGATTGACTCTCCCCAATCCAAATCTTCCATTAACCCTCCTGGATACCCTGCAAGCTTCCGCCAATGCTGTGACATGTAAATAAATAAATAAAGGCTCATTAACCAGGAAAAATTAGGGACGGTGGGTGGGACAACAGGTATGGGGGAAAAACTTTTCCCAAAATGGCCCCCAAACTTCCTGTTCCTATCTTTTATACTCTCCCAACTCCTCCCACTAATTCCCACTATAGGCTTACATATCCTCTCAGCACCCTGTCATGATTGCCCCTCCCCGACCTTGTCTGGGGGCTATATCACCATGTGAAAATTACAAATTTCCCACTGATAATATAAAACATCTTTTCTCTTAATGTATGCATTAGCTTGCAATTTTGCTAACACAATGTATAGATCGTTTTCGATCATTTTTTATTCTCTAAAATCACAGTATAAGCAATGTTTAGGTTGACAGAGTCTCTTTAATACCAGTGAAGCAGTGTAGTTGGCCAGAAGGACTGTATGTTTGTAAAAAAAAATCTATAAATGCCATACTCCAAATGGAAGGCATTGCTTTGAAAAATACCATCTTGTTAGGCAGTAAAGGTTTTTTTTTCTTCTTTTAAAAGCATGTTAAAAAGCCATTTTTTTCCCCATCATTAAGCAGGTAATACATATTTTCTGCTCATTGAATTTTGGTTTGCCTTATGACACCAGCTCAGAGTTTACAACATTAGGCATCAATATTTAATGAGGCTTACATGTAATGATCAAGAAACACCCACAAATCTCTTAAATGAATATATAATGAGCTAGGATTGCCCACACTAATCAAATGACTTAATTATGATATGATTTTCTTAGCTAGAGTTAAATTAATCAAATTAACGTTGCCGCTGTTTGTGTAATTTTTTGGAGGGGTTTGGAGATAAAGCACATTTAGGTATAAATAAAAATCTTTGGAATCTTTTTAAAACAAAAATAATTAGCTGAAGAATGAAAATGAACAAAGTACAGGTTCATTACCACATGGAAAATTAATAAATATACATTTACAAGTATACATAATATATCATTAGTGTTCCAGAAATACATATTTTGTTTTTGTGTTTTTCATATGCTCCTTTGTCTCCTTCCTCCCCTGTCCTATTTTTCATGTCTTCTGGGAATATCTGGTAACATCTGAGAATTCAAGACCCCTAGAGGGGCTCCCAGATACCCATGAAACATGAAACATTCTACACTATAATATTAATTTTAGTTTTTTCTGCCCTTTCCACTATACGGAGAATATTGACTCCAAAAAGGGTAAATAACAGTGTGTAGTGTTTTGGGAAGCACACGAATTCACTTGTTTGTTTTGGAGCTGCAAAGTTGAGTCATGCCAATACATATTAGCTATAAGAGGTCTGACAATAAACATTTTGAAATGTGACATAAGGCAACTAAAAAAAAGTTTGTAAGAGGCCACAGTCAACAGTGGTTGCAAGTTTAAGCCCAGGAATAGATGGGCATGATTGTTAAAGTACATTATTCAAATAAAGAAAAAATAATAATTAGCACCTCGATCATCCACTTTCAAAAGACAACTCTGGAACTTGTCTTCAAAAATTGTTTGTGTCCCAGAACAACACACAAAAACACCTATGCTGGACTAAAAAAAAATATGTTGTGTGTCAGTTACATTTATCCCGTCAAAATAATTCTACTCAAAGTGGCCTCATCTAACAGGTGTGAACCTACTGTGGGATACAAATCTCAACTCATCACGTGAGACCGCAATGGACTGTCGGACATAAGTTGTTCCATGCCATCCTATAGACGTGTGAACCCTGTGTTTTAGGTCGGCATAGATTGTCCTTTGGGCATTAAGGGGTTAAAGGAAAGTCCTACAAGAATTGAAAACAATAGTATATTATAGTTTAATAAGGAGCTGTCAGCCATACATTTCACATTCCAAATCATGTGAGGAAGATATTTCAATATGATACATTTCAGCATAATTTAATACAGTATAATGCAACCCAGCATATAACATGTGCTGCATATAAAGTTTTATACATTTCAGCATAATATAATACAATGATACCCAGCATATAACGCACCAAAAATACAGCGCCCAGATTTATGTTTGAAATCCGAAACAAAGGACAGCATCTCTGCATCAGTACCTGTGGAATTAGCATCATCTCACTTCCAAACCAAATATAGCTGACATGAAGCATTTGGAGCTCTCCCTATAGGGAATACTATAAGTGGAAATCTACCCCACAGAGAAAACTCCTTACCCAAGCATGTCTTTGCAGACTTGCAAAGTCATTGAAAACCATTTACTTTTACTGACGTCTTTTTCGCATTGCATGAAAATTAGGAGGAAGTTGTTATTATCTGCTGAAGCTAATAGCTCTATTTCACAGCCACCTTTTCTTATGCAAGTATTTAAAGAGCAGTTACCCAGATGCTTCTTGACTTTCCAATGCAAATGGTGAGGAGATAAATATGAATAATTATAAACACTTCAGCAGCACTTTAGAACTTGCTACCTAGGGCAAGTACTGCATTTTAAAGTGTGCATCCCATAGTCAATCTTCTTAAACTCCCCATTAAATATTGATCAGCCCCTGGGACTCCAAATATTTGCTTAGTACAGATATGTTAAATGTGACTATAAACTGTTTTGCCTCACAGCAAACCCACATATTCAAACAGAAATGATGACATAAGGGCCCTGTTTAGTTAAAACCACAACTAATCAGACAGCCTTGTTGTCAATTCAAGGTGTTTTCAAGGTGTTTATACCCATGGGGAATAGACACAAAGTACTCTGCAACCTGTTATCTAGCACTGCAGAGCACAAAGAGTTAAATATATATATTCAGACAAAGTGATTGGGGTCTATTCAATGATGACTGTTAATGCAAAAATCACAGATAGTGGTACATTAATGGACTTAATTGATTCAAATGATTCAATGTTCTCTGGTAAATGCATGAACATTTTCATAACATTTATGTAACGTTTAATATCACTGGGGGTAGTGTAGCCCCTAATATAAGGATAAACTGGCATGTACGCTTGCCAGTGTATCCTCTGACATGCAGGTCCCATGCCTGAAATAGGCAGCCCGGTCTGTTCGACAACTATCTCTCTGTGCTAGTGCAAAGAGAGACCATAGTTTTTACATGGGATCAGCAAAAGGGGACCTAACTAGGGTCTTTATACAAGAGTTCCGCTTTGTGCAAACCCGATCAGACGAGTGTAGATGAGCTCTCGCTCTGATTGGCTGTGAGTGAACTCACACTGACAGTGTGAGCTAGCCTCCCGACCAAGAGTAAATCCATACGTATTCCTCAGGAGAAAGGGACAGTACTTTTTAAATCCTTGCTTCCTCTAAGGAAGCCTGTTCCATGCTTGTATCCATGCTATCTCAGGGTTCAGAGTTCATGCTGCATTGTCCCAGTGAAAATTATATGCATATCTCTTCAGATAGGATTCAATTGTGAGTGACAGGTCCAATAGAGCTGGTGTTCACCCTACCAAGACGTATCCTCCCTGCATACTGCGTCACCAGGTGTACATGTTGAGTGGTGTTAGCTAAGAACTGTGACCTAATAATCAAATTGGAATTTTACTTATTTGTGCCTTATACCCATTTATAGGCTGACAACTTAATAGGATTCTGAATATGGACCGCTTCCATATGGAATAAGCAGGAACTACACGAGTTGTTGCAGTCACCTAATGTAATCCATATAGAGATTTTGCTTCACATCACTCCGTTACCACAGCCATCTCATGCCATGTTGCCCATGCCACCAAGAGGTACACCAATGTGTCAATGCTATTCTCCATGGCAATATCCTGACCAATTGTACAGTATGACAGTGAGGTGGATATCCGTACATGACCCCAAAGCCCAGCTTGCCATTCAGGCCAAAACACCAGTTATTCCCTCTGGGACCATGGTCTCCCACACCATAGCACCACCACACTTCGGTCATCCTTCTGCTAGTCCAGCCTCTGTCTGGTCTCCATACCTCACCACCAGTTGAAGCTGCTCATTTTGCTGCCTCATCAGTACTGCAATCACCTTCTACAGATGTTGCTGCCACACCATTATCTGCTGCACTACAACCGCCTGCTGCTACATCTGTGCACCACAACCACGGGCTGCTACTGTCACTGGGAAAAAGGTGGCTAATGTACACTACTGGCATCATTGCATGACAATGCAGAGTACCACTGGAAAATGCAGACCAAGATACTTCACCATAGACCACGCCAACTAACTGAATATATACACGGAGTCGTTCCACAACTTACTGAACTGCACATGACTGTTATTTCTGAGTCCTTGGAACAAGAACTGGCCCATCCTCCTCCTCCGCCACCTCTGTCATTCTACAGACACTCCTACTGGTGGTGGACCATCTAGAGTTACACATGGCACCAACAAGAAGCCAACAAAGAAGTAGTCATGAGCCTCTTTCCCATCTCCACTAGTTTAATGTAATGTAGATGCGGTTAAAGTGTGTTTGCTATTTGCTACAGGTGAGTTGCGAGTGCACTTTTCATTTCCCCGACTGATTGTCCAAATCCAAGGCGAAAACTGTTCTGATGTTTGCTGCCCATTGGATAGCGAAGCAGTACAAATCAGTGAAAGAGCAAAAAAGAATATTTGGAAGCAAAAGTTGTTAGTTTGAAGAATGAAGTTGAGAGGTTTAAGATTTCTGCACAGATTGCTGTGTAAGCAACCAGCAGACCTTGCAGGAAAATAAGAAATTGCGCAGTGCAAATGAGCAACTTACTCAAAGGGTGACACATGGAGAGGGAGAGAAACCCTTTGAAACTTGCAGTAAAAAAAGGAGGCTGTTCATTCACACTGCAGATCTGTAATTAATGAGTTAAAGTTACAATTAAAGAAGAAAAAATGATATTGTGGCTTTAATCAAAGTAACAGAAAATGATGAAGGGTATGGTTTAGATGACAAGCAAAGAAATGCTGATACGAGAATTATAGGGAAAAAAGTACGAAATGAATGCAAAGTCTGTGTCTGTATTAAGTCCCTTACTTCACAGACAGTTTACATTGTTTCCCTAATAAATTTCTGTATTGTTTATTATATTTGGTGTGCAGCTTCCCTTGTTTATACTCACATTTCAAGACCTTGTAGAAACAGCCATTGTAGTCAGTTGAAGACGAGGACTAGAAGCTGAAGATACCCTGTAGACATCCTGGAGTAGGTGTGTGGCACCACCTTGAAAGGGTAGCAGGATCTCTGCAGGCTGAATAAATAGGACCAAGCAGAGTAGAGCAAAATACATATAGAACAGAAGCAAGATGAATGAAATACAGTGCAGGGTTACTGGACAGAACTAAGGCGTAAAGCCAGAACTAAAGCATACATGAACAGGGAAAATGCATAAATCAATACTACAGAACTAAAGAGACATACACAGACACACATATATCACAGGACAACACGAGGAAGCTAAGAAACACAAGGGATGAAGTGAGGAGCTGGAATGCTCAGACCCTTTATAAGGGAACCATAAAGAGTCTATCTGGGATATGGGGAGAGGATAGAGGAGCTGGACACCTTGGGTGCCTCAGGGAAAGTGGGTCATGGAACATAAACATTTAAACATAAATACAGGAACTAGCCTAACACTAGAGGTGGGATTATTAGACTGAGAAGGCAGACAGTTTTTGTAATGCCAGAGATGGTAAATGGTAGGGTTTTGGTTACTCATGTCCATGATATTAATCTTGCCAACAACATCCAGGTACCCCACAATTAGGCAAGTCCCTAACGCTAAACTGAAGTAGAAAACTAACAATAAATGAACAAATAAAATCTGAAAGGCTTACATTAAACAGACACTCAAACACAGAAAATACCTGCGCAGGACTGGCTGTGAAATGGAAAAAGCAAACAGAGAAAACGCTCACTTACATAGAAGAACAGAGTAACAAGGCTGAAGGAAACAAGGAAAACCCATAACAGAACAACAGAACATGAACACAAGTAGAAAGGAAAACCGGAAATGGATCAGAGCTGAGAACAAAGGCTACACAGAGATGGGGAACAGGACAGAACAAAAACAGGGAACACTGTATAAAAGTTGAGATAAAATATGCCTGGAACACTATGGAAGGGCAGTAACACTATGACAGGTCATCACATTTAGGGGAATCAGGACTTGGGCAGAAGCCATTCTGGGGCAAACTGACAGGTGCCACTCTGGGCAGATATTGCTTTGACTATAGCCTCTCTGGGGCCAGGTTAGGCAGGTGCTGATCTTGGGCCAGGCTAGGCACGTGCCACTCAGAACAGGAACTCATGAAATGCCACATTGTGACCAGTACTATGAAATGCCACTCTGTGGCTGGAACTATGAAATACCACTTCTGTGGCCGGAACAATGAAATGCCACCATGTGACTGGGACTGGAAAGTGCAGAACACACAAGGATATTTAACATAATGAGAACCCAGGAGCGAGAATAACTAATAAGCAGAACTTCATTCTAGGGGTTATGAAGTAGATAGCTGTCAATGGATACTGTGGAAAAGCAGGTGATGATCTCTTTCTGGTTACCTGTTATGGTGTACCTGCTGTGTAGAAGTACAGGGAGGTGAGATGTATTGCACAGGTAAAGATGATCTACTCGGTAGATGTAATGGGGGTAATTGAATCACTATTGTGTGATAACGACATGTTAATAACTTATATGGATGACATTGAATCACTTCTGCCACGTCATGTTTTTTTCTCTTTAATACACTCCAATGAATCCTAGCTCTGGTGCTCAGCTAGCATTCGGAAAGTTCAACTAGTTGGAATAATGAAAGGACACGTGTATTGGGCCAGAAATTTAACCATGTTAATCAGTTGCTCAATGTGCTTTTCCGCCTGCTTAAAAAAACTTCTGGTTTGTGAGGGGGACCTAGTCATTTCCTCTTTTTCACCAGATAATAATAGAATAGGCTGTTCTAGAAAAATATTTTGGTAGCGCATTTAATGGAGAACATTTCTGCAACGCATTGAATGACAATTTTACCAAAATAGTTTGAAGGCATAGAGTCAATTTATATTCATGAGTAATTAGTTAATCAGGAATCATTTGCATATTTACTGATGATGTACCAGTCTTGTGATTATAAGAGGATAATTACTCTTTAATGCATATGGTGAGACATATTGCAGTCTATATAGCCCTTTGTTCAAGTGACAGTTTCTCATCAGATGCTAATACACATTGACTAATAAATACATAGAACCTGGTGATAAATAAATTGAGGGTGCCTGCTAATATGAGTGCAGTGCTGCCTCTGAAGTAAAATACATTGTCAAATAAAAACATATGGTGAAATATATCTCCATCTTACCTGTTCTAAGGTCATACCAGGACCTTTGAGTCAACACAATTACCTTGCTAAGCTTGACTATGTCAATTCAGTGAGAAGAAGAAACAACCCAGAGACAGGGCAGGATCCCAGATGACCCTAAGCTATCACAGAATTCTCCAAATTCTCTGTCTCACTTCAAAGAGTGCCTATATTAAAAGCAGGACTCAAGCAAACAAACTATCTTGGGTATTTTCAACAATAAACAATAAACAAGATTAGCTTGAGGAGCTAGATTAGCTTGAGAAGGTAGACTTTGGAGCTCATTTTGAGACAACGTCAAATTCGCCACCCGAGTTTGACTTAGAAAAAACCCAGGTTTGAATCTTCCCGGCTGAAAGTAATAAGGGAGGCAAAATGAGCAAAGCTATTTTTGAGACTAAGTCAAATTCGGCACCAGAGTTTGACTTAGTCTCCAAAATAGCTTTGATCATCCGAACCTGGGTTTTTCTTAAAAAACTACACAGATGCCGAATTTGACTAAGTCTCGAAGTGAAAGGCAACCTCCAAGGTTTACCTCCTCAAGCTGTTCTTGAATTTTAGTGAATAGACCCATCTGTGTTACTGAGAGTAACTTGACACTATGGAATCATTTGGTAACCCTCTAGAATTACATTTCCATTGTGGCTGTTCATCCGAATGCCATTGGTCTTGACATCTCTAATGTGGGGTTGGAGGCTAGTGTTGAGCAGGTGCTGGCTGCAGGTGAGGGCACAGCATCAGATCACATATAAGTGTATTGTATGCTGCTGTGCTTTATGGTGGCTTACAGTGCTATTTGGACTCTTGAGCTCTGGAGTATTGGGCAATTATTTTAGCCAGCATCAGCAGCTGTCAGGATTTTATTACGGAATGTTATCGATGGCTTATGTTAATCTGTTCATAAAGCTGTGGCTGCAGCCCTTTTGCCATAATATTTATTTAAGGGCTTGTGGTCTGGGGCAATGGGTGGGGATGGTTGGTATGTAGTGTATATGTATGGGTGCTTAGGAAAACATGTGTGGAGCATACCAAGTGGTCACTTTCAGCAATCAGGGTTGAAATAACCTCTTAAAGTGATAAGGGAGGTACAAGAATTGTAATCTACAGTGCCTGATGTGCCAAAGGTTGTCTATTCAGGCCAAATATGATGCCTTAAATATACAAGTTTCATTTTAAATGACATTAAAGGTAGTTCTGAATTTACAAAATCAGTGGAGAATTCCCAGCCAACTTCACTCACAGAATGTTTGCGCCCAATATTCTATCATGACGAACCCCTATTGGTCCAAATCTGCTTACTAAATAGGAAGATGAAGTTGGTGATGTACAGGTCATGCATCCAAATACTCTCACAAATGAAATGTACCAGATATTTGTCATATTGCTTAGTGATGTTCGGTGTAAATTATTTGATTAAAAGATAAATCAACAAATCCTAGAACACACAAAATACATCATAAATTAATGTTACATTTTCCAGAAAAGTTTAATATATTTCTATTCATTTTCTAATCGTTAATATTAGTAACAGATAAAATATTTAATAGTTGTCATAAACATATATTATTTGACACATTTCCATATTCAATCTCAATTTTTCTCACTAATGTTTGTTTATATGTTCTACTGTGAAATTATGGGGACTTTTTTTTATTGTTTCTGTTATATATATTTCTTGGTCAAAAGAATATTCATCAGACTTAGAATTTCATAGCTACTTTATTTTGACCTCTGTTTGCAAAAACTATTAAACATGCCTGGAATAATGAGCCAACAATTACAGATTGTAGAAGAGTTACTGCAAGGTTGAGAGATTATGACTGTTGCCATTGTAGCGAATGTTATTCACTGGCTGTGTTTTTTTAATTAAGCACATATCATTGATTGCCCACAAAATACAAAAGAACATTGGGGCAACTAGAGGTAAACTGAATATTCCTATATCGAATTTGTTCATGCTGCATTAATGCAGAGAGCATAATTGATGTATTATATCCCATATGTCAATACAGGATTCAGTTTTATTGTTGTGTCTGCTGACCATCAATATGCCAGAATTACATTCTGTGATCATCCAAACAACATAGTAAGTCAGTAGCTTAAGGACGTTTGGCTGCCTGATTCTTCAATTATTTGCAAATGGGAGACTATGGAAGAGAAAACAGATGAAATTTTCCCCTTGATTAATTACCATAGAAATGAAACCCTGCGGCACAAATACTAAAAATATCTTCATCCTTACCAAGGTGTTGCAGCAGTGGCAGCAGCAGAGTTATCCAGCGCCAGGACTTCTTCCCATCTCGTTTGTCATAATTTGACACTGATAAAGAGCTGCAGTACTCTGGTGTCTCAATGCTGCTGTATACATATCCATATCATAGATGTTTGCATCTTCCCTTCAAAACAAGGCTGCTACCTATTTTTTGGCCTAGTTTTATTTCAGATCTTTAGCACTTGTTTGTTTATTTTTTTACACATGAAATATTATGTCTCTTTTGTTCCTTCTTGTTGTATAGCTGATTTGACTATCACATCAATGGGCTTTGCACAGTGTTGATGGTGTATCAAACACTTTACAGAACACGGTTTAAAAGCAGAATTAAGAGCTGGGAAAAAAATGTATTAAAATAGATGTGTCAGGTACAAACACAAGTTAAGAATGGATTTACACTTAGTCAGATATCTAATTTTGCACTGACTACGTACTGTGTACAGAAAAAGCATTAGCAAAAGAGTACAGTAAAATAAATAATGGTATACCAGGGACATGAGATAGATACCATGGACAGGTAATGCAGTTAGGTGGACAGGTGACAACATTAACAGTGGAAAACAGGCAAAGAATCCTGTAGCATCTAAAAGAAAGAGAATCCTTCATTGTACAGTAACATCATTCCAAGAGGTATGCATTTTTCAATAAACTACTACCAAATCCTGTTGACTTGAATATGATTGCACTCTACTAACCACGGTACCCTTTTTGCTTATGTTGCAATGTAATTGTTTAGACTATACCATGTATAACATTGGCATAAATATTTGTTTTTGGACCAATGCTGCCTATACTCATCACCTTTACGCACTTCTGAATATATTGGTCTACTCAATAAAGAGAGAGTTGCAGGGATTTGAGATGGGAATGTCAAACTGAAGGCCAAAGTATCTGATTTGGAAAAATTCTCCCATTCAGCTGCATTGGAGAATATTTTCAACTTGGACACAATGGCCTAAAGTTTGAAATTCCCATCTCAGTTCCTTGCAACTCTCTCTTTATTGAGTAGACTCTATAGTCAGCTCACTCTATTTCCTTTATCCCACCGGCTCACAATCCTGTAACATACAGGGGCTTGGTTTGGTAGATAAAGGGCTGGTTCCTTTTGTCAATCGATTACAGATACCGTGATCGAACTGTCAAAGCTGATTCTACGGACTGAGCTACTTAATTGTACTAACATTTTTTTAATTTAAGCTTTTATATATTTAAATGAGCTGTGGGTCATTTAACCCATACCCATCACCCTGAGTCTGGATTGATAGGTTCTCCTACATGTGAGTGGAACCAGTCTGGGGGAATATTGTTATTAAGAGAAAAAAAAATTGGGCAGACTAGATGGACCGAATGGTTCTTATCTGCCGACACATTCTATGTTTCTATGTTTCTATGTAAGAGAGAACGTTTTAAAAATCAGCCTACACTATGTCCTGTACCTCTCTATCTTTTTTATGTTGATGATGCATACCAGCTAAATATCAGAAAAATAAAATGTCTATCAATATTTTATTTTAAAGTTTGCGCACCCTCACCATTTTTTCAAAGCATTTATGTATTTGTTTATTAAATTATATTTTTTTTAGATTACTATACCATTGTGCCCTTTTTTCTCGTTACATATCCTGATACATATGAGCCCAGATAGTACATTGTTGCTACAAGGGGATACATGGTTCCTGTTTGTTGCCTGGGAACAACCATTAAGCATCTAAAAAGATTTTGTGAGTGGAATTCCTACCATCCATTCCATCTAGATGTATGCAAGCTAATTAAATCAGAGAGCACTATTTTTCTTCTTTTTTGGGGTATTTACAACATCAAGACTTTTTCCTTCCCTTCTCACTTTTATTTTTTCTCTCCAGGCTATTTAAGGGCTGTGTTCGGTGATTATATACCTATGAATAAGTCAATCATGATGAACCGCTTCAGGTGTTACCTGTTTGTCTACCTGTATTACATTGGAGTATCAGCACTCTGGCATGCCTTTTAAGAAGATTTAAATAAAATTTACCTTTAACAGTGCTATCCAGGTGGTGGAGAAAATTCTTTGTTTTCCAGTGAGCAGCTATTTTGTTCTTTTTTGAATTCTGAGGTGAAAAAATGATTTAGCTACAAATGGTGCAGGGGCAACTCTAGCGATTGTACCTCTTATTATAAGTAAAAAAAAAGTGTTTTCAGGCACTATCACAATTAATTTAAAAATAACACAAAATTTACATAAGCGCTCAAAACATCAAAGGTGCGTGGGACACTTTTCAAGCAAACATACAGTGATAAAAGATGGAGCGCTACGGCTTCATAAAATGTCTTTCAAAAAGCACAGAGATACTTACATTTTAGTAGAGCAAATGGAGTAGCAATTCTTTATGGGTTGGTCAGATGTCCTTTGTCATATAATGAGATGATACGGGAAGAAAAACAAAACACAGCAATAGTGCTCTCTGTGTATGGTTATTGGTGGTAAGGTCCCCCCAGATAGGTAACACACTCACTTTTATTGAAGCAGGGATATTACTGCTCACCTATAAAAATATGTGTGCACACTCCTAGTGCACTCTGAAGTATTCAGGTCACTCCCAATACGACAGTGCTATGTCTCTTCAAAAGGCACTTTAACTCACATGCAATAGATGAAAAGATTTGGCATAGTGTAAAACCCTTTTTAATCAACATAAGGAAAAAGTTAAAATCTCTTACATAAAATAGTGGTGACCGTTCTCTCGGGTGTCCCATAAGCACTTGAAAGTTTAAAAGTCAGGAAGTCCTGTGTATTTTCATGACGCTCAGCCTCCTTACTCCGGAGGCCTGGCTCTGATTAGCTTCCGAGGTCAAATGGTATCTGGCGCTCTCAGAACAGTATGGCTGTAGGCGAAGACTGCTGCTGTCGTGCCCACTCTTAACTTGTCCAAGACCCAAAACAGCTGAGGGAGTCCAGAAAAAATAGTGAGCTGCCAGCACCTGGGGTTCCCAACCAGTCTCCTGCACCGTTACTGACCAGGCCTTACGCTGCATAAATTCCAAGCTCAAATGGGATCAGGCACACTCACACCAGTATGGCTGTAGGTGAAGACTGCTGCTGCCATGCCCACTCTTAACTCATCCCTGGTCCAAAACAGGTAAGTAAGTCCAGACAAAAAAGTGAGCTGACAGTACCTGGGTTTCCCAACCAGTCTCCCGCACGGTACTGACCAGGCCTTGCTCTGTTTAGCTTCTGAGGTCGGACAGGATTGGCGCTCTCAGACCAGTATACCAGTTTTCCGCACCGGTGGCCATGTTTAAGAATCAGCCAAGGTAGGCTATGTTTAAGAATGGCTAAGGTAGTGGAGGGTGATGTAGATATAGTTTACTTTTTTTTATTTATTGTTAATGTTATTCAGGGGCTTTAGGGCAGCCCACATATAAGAGTGGGAGTTTTATTTATGTTAATTTATTATTCATTATGTTGTCCGGGATTTTTGGGCCAGACCCGGATGGGGCAGGGGCTGAAATGTATTCATGGTGTTACCTGGCGATCTTGGGAAAGCCCATGGGTATTGTTTATTGACAGGGGGGGGGAATATTTATTCAGATTCCCTGGGCCTTGGACAAGCCCTCAAAATGCTTCTTACCAGGTATGTGGGTGATTAATTATATCCTCCCCATCACTGTGAAGGGTAGGATAGGCAGTTAGCTTATAATATGGGCAAGTCCCTGGCCAATTTATTTTAGACGGGATGGGAGCCATTTGGAAAGCTCCCAGCTCCATTTATAAAATGGGGGAGTAAGGCCACTTTCCCTTGGTCCCCACATTTATAACCAGTGTCGGGAGCTACTTTTTGCCCTGGCCATGTGTAAGGGCTCCTAGGATCTGGTTTAGTAGGGTGGAGGAGACTGGCTATATTGGGAGGCAAATTGAAAGTAGCATTTTTTTTTAAAACTTTACCTCATCTTAACCTTGCAAAAATTATTTTGTGAATACTAAAGTTGAGATGATGCATCTGAGGTGAGGGGTGAGTCTGTTATAGTTGTAAATTATATTGTATTACATTTTTAAAGCCGGCATAGGTAAAATACAGGTAGTGGGCCTACACAGAGGTGTATGGTAAGCTCAGAGAAACAACATTAGGTATAACAATTACAGTGCTAATATATGAGCAGAAAGACAGAAATGAGTAGGAAAAAGACCAAGAGGGGACACCAACGAGGGAGAAAAAGAAAGAAAAAGAAAAAGAAAGAGAAAACAAAGAAGAGAAGAACAGAAGAGTGAAAAGAGGGGGTATGGATAAACCCCGGGTGACACAGACCACCCATGGTGGAGAACCCCATGAAAACAAAAAGAGGAATATGGCCAGAAATGGCCCAACTTCAGCACTGTCACCGGCAAGGACAGGCTGAAGCACCTCTGAGGGGAGTGTTAGCTAGCTGCCCGACTGGCTATGGAGCTACAACATCATGGGCCGTAGTATCGAGCTGTAATCAAATTTTTTACATGGGGAGATAAAAAGGGGAGCAATATTAATGGGCAGGTTTAAGCAAAGACACAGTGTGCGATGTCTACCAAGTTAAAGGCTTCTGCTCAGATCTCGTGCCAACTATAAGCGGAATACATTGGCTTGTTAAAAAGTATCTCTATCAAGTGCTGGAGGGATAGGGACATATACAGGGCATCCGCAAGAAAGTCAAGCAAAAGACAATATAAGCCTTTAACTATCGCTGGTAATCGGGGGGGAAAATGGGTAATATACAAGGACAGGTCCAAACTCAGGTATAGTGTGCTGCGTATTCAGGCACATCGGCTTGGTAAAGGCTACTTGACCAAGAGCCAGAGAGGGGAGGACAGGTCCAAGATCTGTGAAAATAACATGAATATTCATAACGTTTGCTGCGGGTTAACCAATTAGTGAGGTAAGACAAAACTGTGGAACATCAGCCCAATGGGGTGCAGGGAAACAGAAGGAACATAGAGATAATTAATTTGTGAACTGTGCTACAGGACCTTGAGGCATGTCTAGTCCGCTGGAACAGACATCAAGGGCTGGCCCCAGAGTGGGCCTGGAAAAGACGCTGAAGGTGACCAGTGCGATGGATGGCAAGTCTAAGCCACTTAGGAATGAGGGCAGGTCTTTAGGGGGTCGAAGCTTAAACAGCACGTTGTTCCGTTTGGCGTGAAGGGCCAATGAAGTGCCCCTGGAGTACGCCAAATTAGCTTCTCTCAATGCTGTCATCACCGGTTTTAGGGTTTTGCGCACACGGTAGGTCATCTGGGAGAGGTCGATGAAAAGAAGATATACCCGCCCTGTATAGTAATCGGTGGTATACTGTGACAGGCCTTCAGTAACGCATCATGCTCAGCTGGGTAGTGCAGGCAATACATAACGTCGTGGGGTGGAGTAGCCTGTGGCCCTCTCACCTTATGTATACAATACATTGTATCCACTTCGGTGGCATTAGTATGGTTTTTGCATAGGAAATTATCAGAGATCTTTTCAATTGTACCTTGTAGGTCCTCATCTAAGATCTCCTCCGGTATCCCACGTACCCTGATTTTGCAACGTTGGCTCTGGTTATCCAGCTCCTCTACCTGTGGTTGGACAACATAGATTTGATATTCTTGGGCTTGTGCATGCTGGTTTAGAGCATCGATCACTTCTTGAGTTTGTGCCGTTTCCTCCTCCAAAGTACTCTGCCCTACATGTGTTGCAGGTCTTGGCACATTACACTTATATCCGTGCGGAGGGGCTGAATAGCTTTGCCCACAATTACCGCCAAGTCTTCTTTCGTGGGCAGTGAGCCGAGGGCATCTCTCGAATCATCCGGAGGGGTCCTCTGGTTATAGGCTTCTGTCTGTTGTATAGTGGGGGATTCCCGCGTTGAAAGTTGGCCAGTTTAGCTAGGCCTATAGGGGAGCTCGTGCTCTGGAAGCCCCCAAAAAGTCCATTACAGATGACGTGGAGGCTGCTAGTGTTTTCTTCTCAGCTATAACCGAGGTCAGCTGCTTATTTTGAGGACCCATCTCGAGTGCAGGTGAGTATAGCAGGCGGTTATGCTTACAATGTCACGGACTTCCTGAAAAGTGCATCCGCCACCATTGCCGGCTCCACCCCCCAAACTAGGATTTTAGTACACAGACCCCAGTATTAAATTAACTTCTAATTGTGACATGAAATTAGTTTGAGAGATTGCCATTTCCTGCAATAAAAATATTTGCGAACATCTGTTCAGATTCTTATGTTACAGTGTAAGGATGATAGTTTCATTAAGACCATCTTGTTTCAACAACAAATCATGTAACTACTTGAATATCTTTTAAGTGATTATAGAAAGAGCACTTGATATATTGAGCAAAGACACATGATAATTGTGTGCAGTGTGGGTACTTGCAGAAAGCGTCATGTTGAAACAGTATGTTGGTTTGGAAGTGATGGGTGTTGTAATTGGCAATAGAGGGCTCACTAGTATAAGAACAGTGTGTTATTTTTGTATTTTTACATTCATTTGCAAGCGTGAGTGGGGGTTCTCTAATTTGCACACACTGCAGTATATTTCACTTATCTTTTGTTTGTTTTTATATACTTTTGTTTCATTGCCTAATATAGAAAGTCCTGTCAACTTAGGGGAGATATATATTCAAAGATAATATAAACTCTCTTACTCTATGTGTGCTGGGATGGTGATATAAATTATACTGTACAACCCTGCAATGAAAAACTCACTGCTGTTATAATATGATCTGTGTATTATCAACGGTGCTACTGTTAAATATAATGATATCTGTAAATACTTCACGTAATTAATAGAGTTGAGCGGACACCTCGGAAAAAAAGTCCGAGTTCGGGGACGAACTTGACACCCAACCCGAACCCGAACATACTAATGTCCACCCGGTCCCCACCCATTGCCGGCAGGTGGGGAGCCTAAAATAATAATGAGGGGGGACCTAGTGTCGTCCCCCCGGTCCCCACCCATGATCGGCGGGTGGGGACCCTAAAATAATAATGAAGGGGGGACCTAGTGCCCCCCCAGGTCCCCACCCATGAACGGCGGGTGGGGACCACAAAGAAAGTGACTCCCCCCCAATAAAAAAAAATCCTACCTACCCCCCCTCACCCTAATAATAGTGAGGGGGTGGGCAATAAACTAACCTGTAAAAAAAAACAATTTCATACTTACCATTTGAGGTCTTCTTTTTTCTTCCTTCTTTTCATTAGCACTGCAACTGTTAAAAAAAACAAAAAAACAAGCGCATTTATATGTCATGCCAAAGAGCTGTAAACGCATACAACTTACAGTATATTCATGCCAATAAGCAATAAATGTGTAAACTTTATTTTTCATGCCAACGAGATGTAAATGACAAAAATGTTATAAATCATACCAATGAACTGTAAATGCATATACTTTATATATCAAGCCAACAGGCTGTACAAGCATACACTTTATATATCATGTCAATTATCAGTAAGTACATACCATTTATATATCATGCCAAAGAGCTGTAAAAGCATACAATTTACAGTATATACATGCCAATAAGCAGTAAATGTGAAGACAGTGGGCTTTATCTAATGCCGAGCGTTCACATTTAATACTGGTTTCACAATTTTCTTTTACAGTCTATGGTATTTGTTGATGTGTGATTAAGTAACTTCAATCAGTATCAGATTGCTAAGAGCCAGCTATGAGTGCCAGAAGGTTGAGGGAATGATGAGGGGGCTATTCACTAAAAGGTTGTAGGTGAGCTGAGATGAGAAGAGGTGAGATAAATATTTAATTTAACCAATTTAGTTCACTTTCCCACACTAAGCAAACTCACCAGGTGTGTCCCTTCACAATGTACAGCTTTTGTGAATTATAGATGTTTAATGTCATTTATATATAAATATTTGGAAAGATACGTTGTTTTAGTTTTAAAGATCTACAATAATTGCTGGTTGAAAATATGGAACTATGGGTGGTGATGCCGTGGTTACGCATGCAAGCCACACTCTGAGTGTGCTGAGAGCAATGATCAAGAGGAGGAAGGAGAGACGTAGTAGAGACGGAGCAGAAAAGGTGTGTTAAAGACAAAAAACGTAGCAAAATTGACAGACATTTCCACAGTGCAGAGAATACTGGAAGGAAAGCCGACCATAGCAAGCCAGATAGCACGGTACAAGAAGCAGTGTTGGTTGACAAGAAAGAAGCCAATTCAGACAGCGGACTATGATCCTTCAACAGAAAAACATACAGTATTATTTGGGATTTCCCACTAAAATAGTGGTTTCATATGAAGATCAGAAGTATACTTTCATAGATCCCCTCCTAGTCCAGGAAAAGATGGACTTGTGGGATCTTTAATTAAGTGTGATCAATAGAAATATTTAGTAGAAGAGAAAAAGAATAGAAAAAGAATAGAAAAATAGAAAAGTTCCCACCTTCCTTTTGTTTTTTTTGGAGTGGCCAAGGGGATAAGGCGTGGGCGGACATGGCGCCTCGGCGCATGCCCCTCCTGGTAGCCCCATGAGCGGACCAGAATTGGGTATGGGTAATGGTTAGACCGGTCCCTCCAGCGCTTTCCTTCCCCAGATATGGAGTAATATAAATGGATATACGGCAATTGGTGAACAAAGATATGATGTATGACATTTAATATAATGCTTAAGGGAATCCCTAGAAAAGATCTCTAAGCTATTCTATCCTTTGGTAAAAAGTAGAGAGTAGAGACAAATATATAAGGTATTGGATTACAAGAGAAATATTAAATCGGGGATAAAATGTGACTTTGTGAAATGTAAAATGTTACTATGTGAATTTT
Source organism: Pelodytes ibericus (assembly GCA_036172795.1). Classification (NCBI taxonomy): domain Eukaryota; kingdom Metazoa; phylum Chordata; class Amphibia; order Anura; family Pelodytidae; genus Pelodytes; species Pelodytes ibericus. The sequence goes on along the minus strand of CM069857.1, from coordinate 142,069,427 downwards.
TGTTCTGTTCAATGATATAAACAGATCAGTGCTGGGGGTGGGGGTCTTGGTCCCTCTCTCATGCCCTGCCTTACTACCCCATTTGGGGGTTGGGCTGGACATGGGCGATGGTAAAACCAGCCTTGCCCGAATCTCCCCCTCCCCGACGCAGAGAAATTAAGATAAGGAGACAAAACACTTTACAATCTAAGATGCATGATGTCATTTTTAACTGAACTTTTGATAGATTCTCTCTATCTAATACCCAGACAGCTCATTCTCATTTAAAACCTGCGGTAATCACAGACTGGATTGAAGACTTGATCTCAATCCTTGGAATGGATTGGAATATAAGAAAATGTATGTATTGGATAATTGTGTTTGTTATGATAGTGGTTGGTATCTCTTCCGGGATAGTAAGAAAATATGGAGAGGTCTCTGGAGAAAGGATAGGGGTAAAAGAGAAAAAATATATCTACCGTATTTGCTCAAATATAAGACGACCCTGATTATAAGACGACCCACCAAACTTTTGATATTCCTTTAGGAAAAAAACTAAAAGCCTGAATAGACTACCCTAAGTCTACCCTATAGGAAAAAAGTTTAACTTGTATATATTCACATGTAAATTGCTTTTTAATATTTAATAAAAATTGTGATATTAAACAAATGCATTTCTTGTTTTTATTATCTTTTATGTGCCAATGCTGCCTCTCTCTCCCCCTCCCCCAGATTTGTCTCTCTATCTCCCCCCATTCCCCCAACGTTGTCTCTCTCTCTCCCCTCAAACTTTTCTCTCTCTCTCCGCCTCCCTCCCTCCTTTCAGACCCTTGTCTCTCTCCACCCCTTGTCTCTCTCTCCCCCCTCCCCTTGTTTCTCTTTCCCTCCCTCCCCCTCCCCTTGTCTCTCTCCCCCCCCCCCCTCCCTCCCCTTGTTTCTCTTTCCCTCCCTCCCTCTCCCTCACCTTGTTTCTCTTTCCATGGTGGCTAGTGGGGGCAGCCAGGGGATGTCTGCACGATACGTTATGACAGACAGCCGGTCCATCATAATAGACGGAAGTGTCAGGCAGCATGGGGGATATCTGCATTATCGTGCAGACATCCCCCGCTGCTGATCAGCACTTCCGCCGGGACTCCTAAGATGAAGCCGGAAGGACCCTCTATCACACTCTAGACCAAAAAAATATTGATGTAGCGTTCATACAGGAGACCCATTGGGTAGTTCCATATATGACAATCTGGAAATACACCAGATTTCAAAATGTGTTCCAACCAAATTTCCATGAATAGAAAAAAAACAGAAGAATGGCAACAATGATATTGAATAAAATCAAATTTGAGTATATTCATGAAGAAAAGGATGGAAGGGGTCGGTATCCAATATGTAAGATAAATGATGTTACATATACACTAGTTAACATATAAGGCCCAAATAAGTCCCCTGTAATTTTCTAATGGAAATTGTATAATAGTGTTTAGAGTTGAAAAAATACATAAAGGTTCTGTTTTGAAGGAGGTTTTTTTTCTGTTTTGAAGGAGATATGAATTGTGTTGTAGATGCAAATCTTGATAAAAGTATGCCAACCAGCTCTAAAACTGATTCAACAACTACATCAATTTCAAAAGCATTTCAGACCTTTATGTTCGAAAACCAGTTCCACGATTTATGATGAATACAGCTTCCATTAGACAGATATTACTCGTTCTACTCCAAGCTCCACAGTTCATACTCAAGAATAGATCTGATACTAATTAAAAACTATTATTTGGAATACTGCATATCATCAAATATTTATTCAATTACATGGTCTGATCACGCCCCGATAGTATATGCCATAAAAAACAACCCCAAATACGGCAGTCAGACTAGATGGAGATTGAACCAGTATCTCTTGTCGCGTGAGCTAGATGTTTTGGAGCTAAAAAAACAGGCTATGGAATTCATGGAGATTAACGATAAGAAAGAAGTCTCTGACACCACACTCTGATGTACTTTTAAATGTTACATGAGAGGCCTTCTGATTAAATTGGGCAGTAACCTAAAAAGAAAGAGAAGATTGCCATTGTCAGATTTATATTTCCATATAGCAGAACACGAATGAATAAACAAATTCTCCCCAAATAATAATACACATGTTAATATAAAAAAACTACAAGAATAGATAAAAAATCTTTGTGATAAAACCAATAAAAACATTTGTATTCTAAAACAGAAATGGTACCACAGTAACAACAGAGTGAATAAAATGTTAATTAAAAAAATTAACAAACAATTAAAAACCTTATTATCTCCAAGACAGATTTTGAAGGCATTTCAAGAATACTACCATTCACTTTATAATATTCAGAACCAATCTATGCCTCCTCTAGACATCCGCAAATTCCACCAGACACTAAAATTACCAAAAATCAATAAAGAAAAAAAACAAACTATTGAATGAATCATTTAACGTCCAGGAAATCCAACAGGTTGTAAAGGGACTCAAAAAGGGGAAAGCTCCTGGGCCAGACAGCTTTTCATCAGGGATTTATCAGACTTTTCCGGGATGTTGTCTCTCTTCTCCTCCTCAGATCCTTTAGAGAAATTTCTGAGAAAAATTATAAACCCTCTGAGATGATAAGAGCAACTATATCCCCCGTTGCCAAACCAGGGAAGGATCCAGCCGCCCTGTCAAACTATATACCGATATCTCTCATAAATTTGGATATCAAGTTATATTCAAAACTCTTAGCAGACCGATTGAAACAAGAAGTCTCGGATATAATACATCAATATCAAGCAGGTTTAATCCAGGGAAGAGATTTGGCCAATAATATTTGTAAAATTATAAATCCAATCTATCATATAAATAATTATAAAATACTATCCGTGATATTAGCTCGGACTAGATGCAGAAAAGGTGTTTGACAGGGTGAGCTGGACCTTCCTAGGAGAGGTAATTGAAGAATTTGGAATCAAAGGCTTATTTAAACAAAATACTATGGCATAATATACAACTCCACAGGCCAAAGTTGTGGGATATGGATTGGACGCTGTGTGGTTTGATGTTTGTTCGTAATGGTACAAGACAGGGATGTCCGTTGTCACCCCTGCTGTATCTGTTGACCATAGAACATAGCCGAAATGATAAGACAAGCAACATCAATTAAAGGTATTATTAACATTCTCAGACCCATTAGAATCCACACAGGCAATGATGGATATAGCAAAAATATCTGGTAAATACTAAAATTCCAAACTAAATAGCACTAAAACTGAAATCATTACCGCTAACTTAATGAAGAAATCATTATTTAATATGAAAAAAAAAACTTTGATCCGCTTGGGGGGAGAGACGATAGAAGATCTCGGAATTACAATTTAAAGAAAGTCTATCCAAATGGAAAAATTCCTAAATAATGTAAATTCCTATCTCCTCCCCAAATTAAGATATTTGCTGAGATCTATTCCAATGAGAGTTCCATATAAATATATATAAAATATTAATAGAATTCAGGAGATTGATTTTGAACTAAATATGGAACAGAAAGAAGCCTAGAATACTGAGTAAAAGACCACTAAAAGTGGGCCTGTTAATGCCAAATATAGAATCATTGCATGAGATTTGCATGGTTTCGCTCTTTTTGAATTGGAATAGACAGACCTCACATGAAACAGCATGATGGTATAAAATAGAAAGAAGTTTCTTTAAAGGATTTGACCCATTCCACATTTTTTGGATAAATTACACCCTAATAATCCAATAATAGTATAGTGATACTATAGGTACTTTTATAAAATGTAAAAAAATCTATGGTATTCTGCGAACTTCCCCCTTGAATACAATTATTTTGCATACAGATGACTTAAATACTAAAAGCTGGGAAACTTGTGGTATATCAAAAATTTCACAAATAACCCAAGAAGATCATATCATTTTCAGATCTACAATCAGAGTATAATCTTCCTCAATCTGAAATATTTTCCTACATGAGGATTAGAAATATAATAAAATCAATGGGGAGAATCAAGAACCCAGAAGTGGAAGAATTTATGCCATTTCAACATAACACTAAAGTTATTGCAAAAATCACAAAATTGTTAGAAGGATACCAATGAATATAAAATCTCTAAATGGGAGGAGGAAATGGAATGTAGTGTCCCTCTCAAAGAATGGATGGTAGCAATTGTAACAATTAAAAAATACATTGGTTAACTCTATATGACACATATTATAAAATACTATATAGATGGTATCTAACACCAATCAAAATAAATACATTTTCTAAATCTACTTCTGCTTGGTGTTGGAACTGCAAAAAAGAAGACATGTCCTATACTCAAGCCTAAAATCAACTTTCATCTCTATTTAAAATTGTTTGCCCAACCATCCAAAACATAACTCCACAAATATGTATTTTTCATTTAGATATCCCAATATGTAAAAAAGAAAATAAATATTTATTGATTAATATACTTTTAGCCAGAAAACTCTGTATAGCAAAACAATGGAAAGAAGAAGACTCAATAAAATGGATAGATATTATCTCCCAGATTGATCACCAACATATCATGGAAGAAGGATTTTAACCCCTTAGTGACAAGTCATTTTTACCTTGACTTTCCCTTGGTGACAATGGCTGTTTTGACATTTCTGGGGTGTTTGTGTTTAGCTGTAATTTTCTTCTTTCTCAGATACTGTACCCACACATATTATATATTGTTTTTATTATCATAAGAAGGGCGTTCATTTGATACCATTATGTTCATCATATCTTATAATTTACTACAAAAAAAATCATAAAATATGATGAAAAAATACTTTTTCTAACTTTGACCTAAAATATAATTTACACAAATACAATCATTAAAAAGACCCTATCTAAATAGTTTATAAATGTTGTCCTGAGTTCAGAAATATACATGTTTCCATATTTTTTTCCTATATTGACCTTTTGTCCCAGAGAGGAAATTTTGGTGCTGGCTATTGCCCCGACATCGAGGCAAAAGACCAGCACTGTTAAAGCGGTTTTGGCGATCGTTGATCTTGAAAACCACTTGTTTCACCGCAGGACGTGCCAAGCACGTACATTGTCGGGAATGGAGTTCCCAGCAGGACGTGGCTGACACGTCTATTATCGCGAAGGGGTTATAAATACAAAGGACTATATAATAAGTATCAAAATATATGGCAACCATGGGAAGAAAATATAAAAAACGTATGTAACCTGTTATATCTATGTCTATGTCTAAAATGATATGTATTTATAAAAATGAATAAAAATTAAAAAAAGAAAATATGGAACTATTTTCTCTAACTTTCTAGGTCTCTGCTATATCCAGGTCTTACTCACGTCAAATGTATATAACAGTCACAGGTAAAGAATGCAACTAAAAAGATTATGGAAACATCTAAAACAAACATCAATAGGTGCACAAATCTATCGACAAATGCCTTGCTAAAGTGTTTGTTCACCAATGTAATACCTCTATCTACATTAGTGTGTTAAAATTCATTATAGTTGCCCTTTAAACAAAGCAGGAGATTCTCATATTTTTTTAGTTGTGAACTGCTGCATTGTTTACATTTTCACCATCAGGAGCACATAATTCCTGCAAAAGTGCAGGTCAAATGGACATAGGTAATAACTATCCAATTATTACATCATTGCAAAACCAACTAACTGGGGAAAAGTGTGAAAACAAATGAGCAATTAGCGCAAGGATTACAAACTTGTTTTAATAAAAGAATGTTGCCTAAAGAAAACAAAAGACCTAAACAGCGAAATATTACTCTCTGCAGAGAAGCTGTGTGAAATGGAGCTTTAAAGGTGTTCCTCAATAGATATTAACCCCTTCATGAAAGGAATGTTTAGGCCATGTTCTACGTTGAAGACCATGGTTGTTTTAACTCTTTTGTGGTGTTTGTGTTTAGCTGTATTTTTCCTCTTTCTCGTTTACTGAATCCACACAATTTATACATATTTGTTTTCAGGATAAGAAGGGATTTCTTTAGATACCATTTTTTGGAATTATATCATAAAATTTACTCTAAAAAATAATATAATATTGTGAAATAAATGAAGAAATATTCCAACTTTTACTTGAAAAATCTTTTAGTTGTCTACATCAGCTGAGAAAATAACCTGATGAAATGATTTGTCCTGAGATTGGGAGTACCCTATGTGTTTAAGTCTATTGCATGTTGTTTGGAAATGATAATGCAATTAATACAAGCATATCATTGCTATTTCAAACCATTTTTTAAAATAAAATAACTGATAGTGACAATGCAAATTTCAAGGATAGGAAATTAAAAGTGCCAACCTCTTTCTCTCATGTTAATCAATGCTAAATACAACCTCTAATTCAGACGTGAGGGGTAGTTCATAGGTTGAGAACACAGGTTAAGAAAACATTGGTTGATAATGAGTAGGACACATAGGATGCATTCATTGAAATCAGTTGATATGTGAATGTGAATGTCCTTCATGTGACTTCAGAATCTTGCTACTCAAAGTATTGGGACCCTGTGGTGTAATTCTATCAATTGAAGAGTAGCTAATGCAGGTGTTTGGAGATGAAAGATAGACAAACACAATCATAATAAATAGGATGAATAAATTAAATCAACGAAAACAACTTTTAGAACATTAACATTTAAAGTCCCTTTTCCAAACATGACACAGGTTCAAATGTTGACCACCAATAAGTGATTAAGGATGATCCTATTGTTGATAATAAGCATGAATCACGATCACGATCCCCACCCTCTTTAATGTTCTAATTGCAATGAAAAGCATGTGGACATATCATTATGCATCATTATTTAAAGTATATAATCTGTCTGCATGATGTATGTAGATGTCATTGGAAATTTGCATGTGTTACTGAGTGAGTGGAAATATCATGTAATATATATACATATATATATATATCCATCTATATATATAAATATTAAACACACACACACATATATATACATATATAGGGAACACCATGCCAAAACACCATTTAAGAAGGATATGCTGATGCAAAGGTATTATTTCTCTCAAGCAATGCCTGAGGATGATAGAAGAGAAGACACTGGTATCCCCATGGAAAGGCTGCATGTCTGTGTGTCTGTTGCCTTTTTATTATTTCTAGAAATTGTGCACCATGGAGAAATGTTCAGATAATTTCCTATCTATCATTGTAGAAGCATTTGTATATTGAGATTTTCTATACATAACGGAGAACAGTAAACAGCTAATCTTCAATAAGTCTTTACTGAGGAACACTGTCCAATAAATGATGGAGTAATTGTATATGGTCAGCTTGGGGACATCATTAGACTCAGGTCACTCCTCAGTTAATCGCTGTTTTTATAGCAGCTAAAGCTATGTCTAACTCTAATTTAAATCTGATTAGATTGTGTTCAAGTATCATATAAAAAAATACTTGGCATGATTTCAATTCTTTGTATATTTACATTTTTTGGGAAATGATTGCTTATTTAGGTTTATCTTCTTCTGTAAAAGTAAATTATTCAGAGTATTTTATCATGAACACTTTGATTAAAAGCAGAATTTGTAATAATAATTCACAAAATAAACCTAAGTACCCATAATATATTGCAGTAAAACAGCTACAGTGGCTGCCAATATCATCTGGGATTAAATTTCAAATCCTGGCACTAACATTTAAAGCTCTCACTAATGCTACTCTGGTGTAAAGCTTTTCTCTTATCTTCAAATCAATACCTTAGCTTATATCACCTCTTATTAGATCTTTCCAAACCCACCTATACAATTTCACTTGTGCTGCATCCAATCCATAGAATGCCCTTCTGATCTCCATCAGGCTCTGATAACTCCATAATGTTTAATCATTCCCTGAAAACTATTTTCTTCAGGGAAACATAGCATACTACTCACCATTCATCAGTAAAGTAAATCCCACTATTCCAACTCATCCCATGTCTCTCACTAGATACAATGTTGTGCATTGCAAACACCTTGAAAGTAAATTACTTATATCTGACATTTTTATCTTGCTAAATTTACATTTCATAATTGCATATATTGTGTCTTTATTTTTTAAAACATTGTAATAGTTTTGGAGATATTAGATTTTTTGTATGCTCAAACATGCAACCTGATCGACTGCCCAATTGAACACTTAAAGTGGTCAATAAAGAACTAATAGCAGAGTGATTGTTTAAAAAAAAATAACACCAATGGCACAATAGTGTACCATCAAACACAAACAAAAAATACAAAATCATTGTACTAACACCCCCCTCATTGATTATCACCTGGTATGGTACATGGTATAGTACATAGTATTGTCACAGAAAAGTATCACTTGGAATATAAACTCAAGCACGCACATTTATCGCATATTGGAGCATAGAATAAAATATGTATGGGATCACAGATATGTGCACTTCTAGAGAAGCAGGTAATATAGATAGATTTGGGGGGACTGAGTTGTATGCTTTGTGGAAGTGAGGGATCAGAGTATTTTGGTATTTTTTGAAGTATTGTAAGATGAGTCATGGGGTTTTCCCTGCTCCAGTGTGTCTACCGGTGGCTGTAAATTTGTCTGCGGTGATGGGTTGTTCTAGAGAGGAGTGGTCTGTCAGGCTAATGTGAGTGCAGAGATGTGTCTTGAGGTCCATCTCAATTGGGGCAAGAGTCTGGGCTCCCAGGTGTGGTGTCTTGCTGGAAGCGATATAGTTTTGCTTAGTAGTTTCTGAATGCTTCTGCAATAGCATTGGTTAATACATGGGTGCCTCTGCAGTATATTGGGTCTATTCAGCACCTGCGTTTTACTTAGAAAACTGTGTTCACAGTATTGGCTACAGCAAATTTGGATGGTCTTTTGTTTTAATTAGCGTATATACTCGAGTATAAGCCGACCCGAATATAAGCCGAGGCACCTAATTTTACCACAGAGAACTGGGAAAAAATATTGACTCGAGTATAAGCCTAGGGTGGAAAATGAGGCAGCTACTGGTAAATATTGCCCCCAATATGCCATTTAATATGCCAGGATATTGCCCCAATATGCCAGGATATTGCCCCCAATACGCCAGGATATTGCCCCAATATGCCAGGATATTGCCCCCAATATGCCAGGATATTGCCCCAATATGCCAGGATATTTCCCCCAATATGCCAGGATATTTCCCCCAATATGCCAGGATATGGCCCCCAATATGCCAAGATATTTCCCCCAATATGCCAAGATATTTCCCCCAATATGCCAAGATATTTCCCCCAATATGCCAGGATATTTCCCCCAATATGCCAGGATATTGCCCCAATATGCCAGGATATTTCCCCAATATGCCAGGATATTGCCCCGATATGCCAGGATATTGCCCCAATATGCCAGAATATTTCCCCCAATATGCCAGGATATTTCCCCCAATATGCCAGGATATTGCCCCCAATATGCCAGGATATTTCCCCCAATATGCCAGGATATTTCCCCCAATATGCCAGGATATTGCCCCCAATATGTCAAGATATTTCCCCCAATATGCCAGGATATTTCCCCCAATATGCCAGGATATTTCCCCAATATGCCAGGATATTTCCCAAATATGCCAGGATATTGCCCCAATATGCCAGGATATTGCCCCCAATATGCCAGGATATTGCCCCCAATATGCCAGGATATTGCCCCCAATATGCCAGGATATTGCCCCTTAGTATGCTTGTTATGCCACCATCCTCCCCCAGACCCCAGCACTTACCTCGTTCCTGTTCTGTCCCCCGGTGCTCTGAAGCTGCGTGGCTGTGAGGGAAGCGTTGTGAGCTTCCCTCCAGCCGCGCGGTCAAAAAAGTTTGTTTAAAAAAAAACACACTTTATTGACCGCGAGACCGGAGGGAAGCTCACAACGCTTCCCTCACAGCCACGCAGCTTCAGAGCACCGGGGGACAGAGCAGGAACGAGGTAAGTTTTAGATTTTTTTTTTTCCCCCCCACTGACTCGAGTGTAAGCCGAGGGGGGCATTTTTCAGCACAAAAATTGTGCTGAAAAACTCAGCTTATACTCGAGTATATACGGTAATTAAAATGTATTAATTAAAAAGTGTGGTGAGTAAAGTGTAAATTTGGTCAGGGAGTGTTTGTTTATGGGTTTGAGTCTGGCTCCATTTTTGATGATCACCACTTTATGCACTTCCCAAAGGGTGAGACATGTCATTTTGGAGGTGTCATTTTCAGTGAAATAGTTGTGGAGAGTCAGTTCAATGTATTGGTTGATTAAGGAGTTGCTTAAAAGAGATTTGTTTAGACTCCATCAATTGAAGTGAGGACAGGAAGAGGGTTATGGAGAGGCGGACAGGGTGCGATCAGATTATGTTGTCACAATGGCGGTTCTGTGAAACAAGGCTTAGTGAGTAGTGGGGCATGGAGAAGTAGTCTTGTCTAGTCTTTGAGTCGAAAGCAAAGTCACGTCTGGAAGGGTGAATGGTTCTCCATAAATCAAATTGGGAACTTGTATACATTGGTTTATTAATATGTCATATGGTAGACATTAGTATGGTGGAATGGCCAGTGGAGATATCCCCCTATGGTTCAATAGGGATGTTTAGATCTCTTTAAAAAATCAGAGTGCCTTCTTCAGACAATTTTCCAATTATAGGCCGCAGGGCAGTGTGCTTTTTCACAATGGGTAAATACACATTTGAAAAAGTGAATATGTTATTTTAAATGTTACCTTTGACAAGAGGTCAGTAGAAGTGTGCATGTGGGAGAATGGGATGCTATTAGACACTAGGATTGCTGCTCCATTTGATTTACTCTCAGGGTTAGAACTAACTTGGGTATCGCTTGCTGTATCGTTTAGGGGCAGAGGTGGATCAGAAATGAGTTTTCTGGATAAAAGCCAATTGATTATGTTCATGGACAAGATCAGAGAAAGGTTTGCCACATTTTTTGTAATGTTAAGGCAAGTTATAGGGTAAAGGGTTACTCCCAGTTATGGTTGAGATACAGGATCTAGGTAAACCATCTAACAGGGGATATAAACCTAAAACAGTGCCAACTGGGCGCATAATAATCAGAGTGCCAGAAGGTTCACAAAAATGTTTAACCTTATGGTATGAATCAGAATATATGTCTAGGTGCCCACAGGTGGCACCGCTGGATACCTTTATTTGGTACACATCCAATGTGGGGGGGAAATTTGAGGGTATCAGCAGTGGCATAGGGTGGGTCTCCAATCATAAGGAGTCCCTTAAGCTTTGGGGTTCTAGTTACAGATAATGGACAGCGGAGTACTTGTGAGCGTTGCAGGTGGCAATAGTTAGGATTGAGTGGTATGGAAACATTGGGGTTGCGAGAATTAACAACAGAATACATATGCATTACAGTATTTATAAATAAATGCTGGTCAGTGTAGGCACCAAACAGTTTACAGCAGTGCATTGATTGTCCCTATTTTGATTACTAGAGTTGTATATAGGAACAGATGTGCTGTGGGCAGGGAGTTTACAGGTTATTATATTAGATAGTATATTGTTGGACCTGGTCCTTGAGTGTCATTAGAGCATTGCCCATCGAGTCCTGGGATTGCTCTACAACTGTGAGTCTATTGTCCATTTTTGACAGGTCTGTTTTTAGGTCAGCAATTTCTTGCATGATGGTAGCATGCCCATCTGTTAGTTGGCCTATTCAAAAAGTTTCTTTTGATATCCTCCAGGCTGAGACCTGGAGAAGGAGAATGTTTGTTGTGAAAGTGCAGAAAAATGTTCCACCATGTTTAAGGTCTCCACCTGGTAATTGAAATAAATATGTCCGCAAGGACACACAAATGCTGTTTGTGGAGGGTCCCAGAGTTGTTTGGGCAGGTGGGTTGCAGTTCTGCCTATAATGAACGGATTGTGGGGTAAGTGTACTCTTGTTTTTAGCGGGAACAGAGAAACATTAATGTGCATTTGCTTGGTTCGGCGGTTAACCATGCCCTTGAAGAAGATAATTTTAATGGACTATGAGAGTTTTGTATTTTGTGGAGATATTCCGGAGACACAGGACAGTACAATAAAAGTCTAGTGTAAAGGTACGATAAAGGGGAAGGAAAATGTTAGGCCATATGAATATTTAGTGATGAGGGACGTAATATATGGTGGGGGCTTTATCTTGAAGGGTTTTGTTTACAAGAGTCAGAAGTTTTTGGATAAATGAAAAACCAGTGAAAGACTTTACGAAGTAGGGCAGAAGTCAAGCCGAGCACCAGAATTTTTGATAGAATGCAGAGAGTCAAGTTATAGGTATTTCAAACTACGTTTTTTGCGATGTAGTTGAAGAAGAGAGAATCTCAATGTATCCTTCCTGATAAAATACTTTATAAAAAAATAACAGTTGTCTGTCAGAAATTGTTTTTTTTAGGTATATGTATGAGAAGATTTGAAGAGGGATTGAATATAATGGATGAATAAACTGCAGAGTCAAAGCTGAGGCTAAGAAAATGGCGGTAAAGGTTAGGTTTAGTAAAGAAGTCGCACCTGAAGTAGGGAAGTACAACATTTTCAGAACAAAAGATTATCTAATGGACACTAATAATACCTTAAACTAATAAAAAAAACTATAACAACGCCATCTAAAATATAGAAGTGTATTTCTGCTTACCACAGGTACACATTTTATACAGTGAGAACCATAAAATGATGTAATACACTCTTGGGAGGCTGTTACTGCAAATAGTACTATAAGTCATGGTTAGATGTGTGTTTGGCATAACAGAGCATGTTAAATATGCTTACATCAAAATAGTTGAAAAAAATGACTAATTTTTCTTCCCATCACCACAGAATATTTAAAAAATATTTAATTTGCTGAATTGTTTTCAACCATACAAACAGTATAACATATTGCATCAGCTTAAATGACGTCCACAAAAGAGCAAAAAGTGTGTCGCTGTCCAGAGGGATATTTAAATGACGTAAACAGGATTCCCTAAGTGCAGTTTAGCTAAGGTCATGCAAGAAGCAGTGAATGTAGATCTTGATTGTTAATTGTGTTAAATGCTTTTAGGGATTTTTGACAGTTTCTACAGTAGGTGCAAATGATTTAATCAATAAATGCTAGACTCGCAGCAATAGTTTGTTTAGGAAAATACACAAGAAAGATTGCATTTTACAGAAAACAGAAAGGAAATACTTGCGAATACTGTTGAAAACATGGGACAAACATGTTAATAGAGGTATGTTTTGATAAATAATATCTGTTCTGATGCAGAGACTCCTGTTGTGTCTCAAACGTCAACATCAATTCATCTTTTCACAGAATTTATTAGCAAATGACTGCCAAATATTTTGATTATCATCTATAATTTAGCTTGTTTCCATTTCTTTGCATCATAAAGATAGATTGCCATAGTTAATCCATATGATTGGTCGGAGAAAAAAAGAACATGTTTCCATGAATAGCTTCTTAGTCTCCTAATTATTATTTTTTACTTACATTAGGGCTGCTCAATAATGGGACTAAACAGACAGATAGGGGGACATGTATAAAAACTCCTGCACTGCAAAGTTTCGGAAGCTTTATAAAAAAAAAAGTGCTGTTTGACATGTATAACGGCGATTGCGCTTTTTTTTTTATAACTCCCGACGCTTGGCTGTGAGGGATAGAAGGACCTCCTTCAAATTGTGTTTAGCGGAGGTTCCCTCGACACAACCAGGTGCTTCTCAGTGCCTCATTTTTGTATACATAGGCTGCGCTGGCGCAACAAGCGCCAACACAACCTAAATCTACACATTCAGCGTAGATGATGCAGACCCTTGTGAGTCTGCTTTATACATTGGCACACACGCTAATTGCACCAGTATTTGCCACAAACTGCATGTACACCGTGTTTAAACAAGTCCCCCATAGTGTGTGTGAATGGCCCTCTACAGCTCTTGTTAATAAAACTGTTTAGAGTGTGGAATTAATTGCCAGGACAAAATGGAAAGGCAGGGTATAAGCATAATCTTTCTGGCAACAAGAGAGTAGGTACTGAACTGTCCATTCCTTATCTGAGCCACCATTTTGACTTTCTCTGCCCATTTTTGGAATGATATCTGTATTCTTCCTGTCTTCTATGTACACTAAAACACCAATGTTTAAAGGTGTTATTGTGCTTGTTGTGCAACACTGCTTTTGTAGTATTCATACAATATTTATTTATGGTCATCAATCTAAATAATTGGTTTCCAAAAGAACTCAAAGTATTTTGTCTTGCTTAATTAATCTGGAAGACCAATGATAAAGTTGGAACAGGGGCTGAATGTCTATCTCTCCTATGTTTACCATATTTTGCTCCTATGTGAGCAGGTTTCTAATATGCCTGGTAGCTTACAAGGCCTTTGTGATATTTTATTTGTTCTCCGCTATTTTCCTTGTGTTTAGGAATAGTGTTTATTGATAGTCATATATAGGTGCTAAATGTCTAGTTAAGTATTATAAAATGAGTAATTCACCTCATAAAAGTTCTAGAATAAAGACACTGAAGGATAAAATATCATATAAAAAAAGATAATGCAGTAGATAGAAATATCCATCCTTCATATGAACACACTCCAAAGGTTTGTGGACCAGGATTCTTTCCACCTAAATCACTGCAGCATCATCTGCCAAAGACGAATTTGGTATTTACTGGGCTGGACACGGTGAACTCCACAGCAGCTGGAAACCCTGAAGCTATTAATGAATTCTATTCTCATCAGCAGGTGCCGTTTCACTAAATTGAAATCACTCCAAGAGGTTTCAGAGACACCAAGACAATTACAAGAGCCAACAGAAAGCATACAAAAAATTATAAAGAAAGAGAAATGTTAAATCCCAACCAGGAAACATGAAAGGTTGGGGACTCCTTCTTCTCATTAGGCTAAGTGAATGTGACATACGTATCCCTAGGATGCAATGTGCCGTGGATAATTTTGTTTGATAGTGAGTGATAGCTCTTTCCATTTTTCCTGCCATCAGGAGATGAATGGAGGTCATTAAACCTAGATGTATAGTCCCCTATATCATTTGCAAGCATACTTTTTGGCAATTTGACTTTTAGGTTACTGAATCAAGTCAGTAATGAAACTAAATGCTAAATGTAAGTAGCAATGCTGTTTCTAAGTATTTTATGTGAACACATTGTTTAAAAGGAAGGACATTGTGGCAGTGAGTCTGACTGACATCATGGAATTGAGAAGTGATAATTCATAGGTGAAAACCCTAATAATATTTACTAACTGAATAAAAATATTCAAGGTTAATTAAAGTAAGTGTGATCCTCCATTAGCAGGCACAATGCTGAGGTTGATGCAAAGTATGTTGGGTGTGGCATATAAGCTGAGCGCGTATGAGTTACATGTAAACAAATTCTGTTAACCTAAACATTGCTAATACTTTGAATGTAGAGAAAGAAAAATTATCTATTCATTGTGTTAGCAGAAATACGAGAAACATATAAAATAGGACACAAAGTGTTTTAAACGTATGTGTGGTGTCCCTCTCTTATGACATCACCTGTGGCATGCTATGCAGCTGATGTCAAAAACAGACACATTTATTGTTGGGAAGTACAACAGCATATACTGCATAACATGTATATAATTAGCACTTGAGTGGTAGATGGCGCTGTGCAGTTCAGAGTACTTATTTATGTTTTTTTCACTTGCTCTATGTTTCTCTTCCTTTTTACCTTTCACCCTGCTGGCTGCTGTTTTAAGTAAATAATATGTTCTAAATGTTTGTTGTTTATCCACACAAGTATCGCCTGATCTGCTTCTTCACAACCTGCCAGAGTCTATTTGTGATGCATAACTAACATTCTGCTAACAAAAATTATAGATCATATTTTATTTTCTCTACATCCATAGCATAAACAGTGCTTAGGTTGACAGAATCCAAATTTTCCAGTGGGCCGTCCAGAGCTGAGGCTGCTGCGGCCTCTTTTCTTATTATCTATGCATGATGTCGGCCATAATACCTATTGCTCAAGGAGCCACACAACATATTTTCTGATTCCCCCCTAAGCAAACCTGTGTATAGTGATCAGTCACAGGGTGAATGGCCATAGGAACACTGAACAAAGGTACACCAGCGAAGTCGAATAATAATGAAAGCAGATCATTATTACCAAATGCTCTAGTGTTGCTTTGCCTAATTACTTACTGTCATGCTGGCTTCCAGATATTGTCTCTGGGGGATACTGCACAAGTATTTTTGTCTGTTAAGGGATTTATGTTAATTCATTAAACACAGATCCCCCTTCTCCCTCTCATATACAGTAAAATCTATGGCTTAAATCTATCACTCAATTTTATAGCACAGAATCACTGTAATAATGTGGCTTTCATTAATTAACTTGTACAGTTTAAACAGATCCCTTTCATCTCACGTAATGTTTAAACAGATCCCTTTTATCTCACGTATGAACATAATGCAGATTAAATGTGATTATGGTTTATAGCATCATGTACAAAAATGATTTTAATCACCAATAAAGTATTGTATTGGTTCCTTGTTCCCATTTTAAGTTCATTTGGAATAACTTGTGCTCTTTTTTGTATAAGAAAAAATGATCAGTCAGCAGTTAGTTATTCATTAACATATTAATGTTTGGGCATTGTTTTTTGTATGTTTAGTTTTATTACTAAAGTGGACATGTTACCAGAAACTGTCTTACAACAATACTGCGAACAAGTAATTGTATTTTCATCTAACCAAGCTGATGTATATTTAGCTGTGATAATGTGTAGAACATTAGAGGGACTTCCAGATATTAATGCATATTAATGTGCATTCAACATACCTTAAAATGCATGTTTTATGTTTTGCATTGCTTATAATATAAAGAACTTCCAGCTAAATGAAATTGTGAAATAACAGCAGTTTGCAAGAAACCAGGACTGCCAACGCTAGCTGAGTTTATGTAATTTATTTTTTTTAATTTTTGCTGCCGGAACCATTGAGAATAATTTCATTCAAATTAATGGATTTTCCTGTCTCTCTAGTGATGAAGTGATTTCTGTGTACAAGAGAAAGTTTATCACAGTCCACGCAATGTATTCAATTTGAGGAGTACAGAAAGTGATTAAATGAAACAAAACTTTATATCCTCAGTGTCTATATAATCAATGCTGCCGCACCTGCAGTAAACAGAGTAATCACTGGGATTGGCTTTAGTCAAATATTGAAAATGTGATTTATGCAGAATGCCTGCATCAAATCACACTGGATGTGCACTATTTAAGTAGGAGTCGTCATCTTGCACCAAAGTGTGTTTGGGGAATAGACTGTCCCTTTAATGTCTGCAGACATTTTTTTCTGGATGGAGGGCATTGTATCACCTCCTCTAGTGACAGCTGCTGTTTAAATCTAGATTGGCTAGAAATGTCCCACTTGTTTTGAATACAGATCTGCCGAAGAAAATTTACAATAACAAACACCCGGTAAAGCAGGTTAGATAAACTGTACATGAGTGGTCTAACAGTAATCTGGACCTTTGTGCATAAAACTGTACTTATAATGACAATAATGAGCAGGTGGAGTGTCCCTTTAAAGTTATCAGATTTTCTCATATGCAATTTGTTAAGGTTAATGGAGTTAATGACTTAACCAAATGTATAAAAGCAAAACTGGTGCATATTGAACTAGAAATCAATAGAATGTTTCTGCTGTATTTGTCACTGAAAGGTGGTATCACCCAAATAATCATGACAATCTATATTTATCATGATCAAAATCCAACTGTCGATGTATATTAAGAAGGACTTGAGTTAAGTTTTGGGTTTTTTCTCCCTCCCCTATGCAAGAGTTTTATTGGTATATGTTTCAATCAATAAAGTTAGGGGACATGGCAAGGCCAAGGAGTTATTTGAAAGAAAATCTGGCTGGAAAATGACCCTTACTCACCATAATCGAAATCTTAAATTACCAATCTCAGTTAGATATGTTGGGGCTTTCTCTCTCATTCATATAGGGTTTTAGGGTGAAAGTTAAAGGAAGTTGTGAAGAGTAATTACTGTTAGTACACTTGGACATGTCATATCACATAACATAGGCACCGAAACAAAATAGTCAAGATAATCTATATCTACTACGAGCTAAATCTGACTGTAAATATATATTAAGAATGATTAGGGGGGTAAGTTTTTCTTAATTTTTTTTTATTAATAGTAATGTAGTTAAGTACACTTGGATAAGTTATATCACATAATGCAGGCATCGAAAGGTGGTTTCACCCAAACAGTCATTATTACCTGTATTTATCACAAGGGAAACCCGAAGGCCAACATATTTTAAGATGTTAGATAAGATTTGGTGGGACAAGGTGATATGTTTCAATGAAAAGAATATAATATATAACTGGATACAAAACAAGAGACACCCGGTGAGGAAAGGACCTAACCTGGCGCTTCGATCAATCCCTTGACTTGTATCCAGTTATATCTTTTATTCTTTTCATTTTGTACTCAATAAATCCCCATGATTTTTTGCACACTTACCTGGTTCTGGTAATTTTTTCCGGCGTCTGGAGCACCTCAACCGCAACTAGGAACAGTCTTCCTGTCTTTTGTATGCTGTGTTGCGCAGGAGCGCCGTGAGGAGTGACCCACGCCGGCATCCGAAAGTATGTTCTAGCCGTCTGCCTCTACTTTTCTTTAAAATCCCAGAAGTTCTGGGAAGCTATAGACCAATTTCCCTCCTGAACCTAGATCTGAAAATCTACTCGACTATTATTGCAGAGAGACTGAAGAAAGTGGTTTGTGATCTGATTCCCCCTAGTCAGGTTGGTTTTGACCAGGGTAGATCGGCAGTCAATCATATAAGGGATATTATTGGGCAAACTGGCTGTGGCTTATAAATTGCAAAATAAAACTGCCTTATTATGGGGCAAATTGGCTGTGGCTTATTAATGGCAATATAATACTGGCATATTATTTGGCAAAATGGTTGGGGATTATCAATGGCAAAATAATATTGGCATATTATGGGGCAAATTGGCTGTGGCTTATTAATGGCAATATAACACCGGCATATTATTGGGCAAATTGGCTAAGTGGCTTATTAATGACAAAATAATACTTGCATATTATTGGAAAAATTTACTGGCATATTAATGGGCAAATTATTTGTGTCTTATTAATGACAAAATAAAACTGGCATATTAATGGTAAAATAATGCTGGCATATTATTGGGAAAATTGCCTGTGGCATATTAATGACAAAATAATACTGGCATATCATTGGGCAAATTGGCTGGAGTTTATGAATGGCAAAATAACACTGGCATATTATTGGGAAAATTGACTGGCATATTAATGGGCAAATTGTTTGTGGCTTATTAATGGCAAAATAATACTGGCATATTAATGGTAAAATAATGCTGGTATATTATTTGGCAAAATGGCTTTGGTTTTTTTAATGGCAAAATAATACTGGCATATTATTGGGGAAATTGGCTGTGGCTTATTAATAGTAAAATAATACAGGTATATCAATGGGCAAATTGGCTGTGGCATATTAATGGGCACATTAGCTGTGGCATATTTAATGGACAAACAGTGTCATATTTTAAATGGCAAACTGGCTGTTGAATATGTTAATGACAAAGTGATGCTGTGGTATGTTCTGTGGGACAAAGTGACACCGTGGTATGTTCTGTGGGGCAAATTGACACTGTGGCATGCCAAATTGTGTGGGTGCAATGCATGGGCATCCGCAGAAATGTTATCATTAAGTGGAGGAGCTTTGTCATTATCAGTGAAGGCATGCAAAGGGTTGATACCCTGCACCAGATACAGATCCACAGCACTAGATATAAACCAACCACACTATATATAGCCTCACTGCACCAAATATAGATCCACTGTGCCAGATATAGACCCACAACACCAGATATTAACCCACGGTAAGAGCTAAAAACCCATGACACAAGATATAAACCACATCACCAGATAAATATCCAGAACTCTAGCTGAAACTCCACAGCAACATATAGAACAACATAGCAAAGATATAACCCCATAGCACCAGATACAACACTATAGCACACAATCTAACCCAACAGCACCAGATACAACACTATAGAACAATATAAGGCAACAGCACCAGACACAACACTATAGCACACAATATAACCCAACAGCACCAGATACAACACTATAGAACAATATAAGGCAACAGCACCAGACACAACACTATAACACACAATATAACCCAACCAGGGCCGGCCTTATGGGTGTGCGACCTCTGCGAGCCGGTAGAGGCACTGGATTGGGGAGATCAAAAGATCCCCCCTCACCAGCCCTCTGCTCGGCAAGCTCTGCTGGATCCAATGAAAGGGTGGAGCTAACCAGCTGAGGGGTGTAGCTCCGCCCCCACCCTGTGAAGCAGAGCAACGTCTGCTTCACGGGGAGCCGCGGGCAGCAAGAGAAAGTTCTGCTCGGCTCCCCATGCTTGCATTAAGCCTGGAGAGCCTGCAATAAGCATGGGGAGCCGAGCAGCACTTTCTCTTGCTGCCCGTGAATCAGACACTGCTCTGCTTCACAAGGTGGGGGCGGAGCTACACTGCTCAGCCAGTTAGCACCGCCCCCTCCTTGGATCAACATTTGCAGGCAAAGGGAGGGGGGAGAGAGACACAGAACAGGGGTAGGGGGAGAGAGAGAAAGAACAGGGGGAGAGAGAGAGAGAGACAGAACAGGCGGAAGGGGGAGAGAGAGACAGAACAGGCAGAGGGGGAGAGAGAGACAGAATAGGGGGAGGGGGGAGAGAGAGAGAGACAGAACAGGGGTGGAGGACAGAACAGGGGGGGACGGGAGAGAGACAGAACAGAGGGGGGAGAGAGACAGAACAGAGAGGGGAGAGAGACAGAACAGAGCGGGGGAGAGACAGGGGAGGGGGTGATAGAGACAGAACAGAGGGGGGAGAGAGACAGGTGACACTTTCTTTTGCTGCCCGTGAAGCAGACACTGCTCTGCTTCACAGGGTGGGGGCGGAGCTACACTGCTAAGCCGGTTAGCTCTGCCCCCTCCTTGGATCAACATTTGCAGGCAAAGGGAGGGGGGAGAGAGACACAGAACAGGGGTAGGGGGAGAGAGAGAAAGAACAGGGGGAGAGAGAGAGAGACAGAACAGGTGGAGGGGGGGGATAGAGAGACAGAACAGGGGGAGGGGGAGAGAGAGACAGAACAGGGGGAGGGGGAGAGAGAGACAGAATAGGGGGAGGGGGGAGAGAGAGAGAGACAGAACAGGGGGGAGAGAGACAGAACAGAGGGGGGGAGAGACAGAACAGAGCGGGGGGAGAGACAGAACAGAGGGGGGAGAGAGACAGAACAGAGGGGGAGAGAGACAGAACAGAGGGGGGGGAAAGAGACAGAACAGAGGGGGGGGAAAGAGACAGAACAGAGGGGGGAGAGACACAGGTGAGGGGGGAGAGAGACAAAACAGAGGGAGAGAGAGAGAAAACAGGTATGGGGGAGTTAGAGAGAGACAGACATGGCAAGGAAGAGGACAGGGACACATACATAGCGGGTGAAAGACGGGGGTGAAAGACGGGGGGCGCCACGGGCAAGCCCTCACAGGGCGCCGGGACATTTAAGGCCGGCCCTGAACCCAACAGCACCAGACACAACACTATAGCACACACAATATAATCCCTCAGCACCAGATACAACACTATAGCACACAATATAACCTCTCAGCACCAGATACAACACTATAGCACACAATATAACCTCTCAGCACCAGATACAACACTATAGCACACAATGTAACCCCTCAGCACCAGATACAACACTATAGCACACAATATAAGCATACGGCAACAGATACAACACTATAGCACACAATATAACCCCACAGCACCAGATACAACACTATAGCACACAATATAACCCCACAGGACCAGATACAACACTATAGCACACAATATAACCTCTCAGCACCAGATACAACACTATAGCACACAATATAACCCAACAGCACCAGACACAACACTATAGCACACAATATAACCCAACAGCACCAGATGCAACACTATAGCACACAATTTAACCCCACAGCACCAGATACAACACTATAACACACAATATAAACACAAGGCAACAGATTCCCTAAACACCCAAATTCCTAAATCCTTGACATTTCTTTATTTCTTTCCCGCTTTTTTTATATGTTTTATTCCTCCATGTTTGCCATCTCTTTCCCCATCATTTTATGTGTTTTATTCCTCCATGTCTGTGACCTCTTTTCACCTACATTTTATCTTTTCTGCCCCATGTCACAATTTTGTCTGTATTCTGCTCCAATCAATCACCTCTTTTCATCCTCCATTATCTTTTCTGCCCCATGTCATCCCATTTTGTTTGCAATTTGCCTCCATCTATCACAGTGGCGTAGCGTGGGTTGTCAGCACCCGGGGCAAGGCAAGTAATTTGCGCCCCCTAACCCGTGGATTTTAGCACTCGAGTCTCTTCTACTAGATTAGTTAAAGAAACCCTTACCCCCCAAGCACATGTATTGTTTGTTATGAAAATACTTATGTAATTAAAGTAAAATGCATCTAAATACAAGTTTATTTTCCAACACTTTATTGAGTGCGAACATGCATTACACACATTCTCCACATTTTCAGCAGGTCTATGAATACAAATATACACATGTAGTAACCTAGCATGGGCCATGCTATTATATGTCGTCTCACAACCATCGTAAACGACAAAAAATATCAAGAACAAAAACTAAACATCAAAATGGAACCATACCCTGGAGATGATCCAAGACTGGGCTAGATGGAGCCAACTTCCTCAATCCTGTACCTCTAATGTTACCCCCCCCCCCCCCCCCCCCCCACACACACACACACATATGCCATAATTGTTGTGCCATTCAGATGCCAGTAATATTGTAACTTTCGGATGCCAGTAATATTGTGGCAGTCAGAGCCCAGTAATATTGTGCCAGTCAGAGCCTAGTAATATTGTGCCAGTCAGATGCCTGCAATATTGTGCCAGTCAGATGCCTGCAATATTGTGCCAGTCAGAGCCCAGTAATAATGTGCCAGTCAGATACCAGTAATATTGTGCCAGTCAGATACCAATAATATTGTGCCAATCAGATACCAGGAATATTGTGCCTGTCAGAGCCCAGGAATATTGTGCCTGTCAGAGCCCAGGAATATTGTGCCTGTCAGAGCCCAGGAATATGGTGCCTGTCAGATGCCTGTAATATTATGCCAGTCAGATGCCTGTAATAGTGTGCAGTCAGAGGCCAGGAATATTGTGCCAGTCAGATGCCTGTAATATTGTGCCAGTCAGATGCCTGTAATATTATGCCAGTCAGATGCTTGTAATAGTGTGCCAGTCAGAGGCCAGGAATATTGTGCCAGTCAGAGGCCTGTAATATTGTGCCAGTCAGATGCCTGTAATATTGTGCCAGTCAGATGCCTGTAATATTATGCCAGTCAGATGCCTGTAATATTGTGCCAGTCAGAGCCCAGTAATATAGTGCCAGCCAGATGCCTGTAATATTATGCCAGCCAGATGCCCAGTATTATTGTGCCAGCCAGATGCCCAGTAATATAGTGCCAGTCAGATGCCCAGTATTATTGTGCCAGTCAGATGCCCAGTATTATTGTGCCAGCCAGATGCCCAGTAATATAGTGCCAGTCAGATGCCCAGTATTATTGTGCCAGTCAGATGCCCAGTATTATTGTGCCAGCCAGATGCCCAGTAATATAGTGCCAGTCAGATGCCCAGTAATATAGTGCCAATCAGATGCCAAGTAATATAGTGCCAATCAGATACCCAGTAATATAGTGCCAATCAGATGCCCAGTAATATAGTGCCAATCAGATGCCAAGTAATATAGTGCCAATCAGATACCCAGTAATATAGTGCCAATCAGATGCCCAGTAATATAGTGCCAGTCAGATGCCAAGTAATATAGTGCCAGTCAGATACCCAGTAATATAGTGCCAATCAGATGCCCAGTAATATAGTGCCAATCAGATGCCAAGTAATATAGTGCCAATCAGATACCCAGTAATATAGTGCCAATCAGATGCCCAGTAATATAGTGCCAATCAGATACCCAGTAATATAGTGCCAATCAGATACCCAGTAATATAGTGCCAATCAGATACCCAGTAATATAGTGCCAGTCAGATGCCCAGTAATATTGTGCCATTCAGATACCCAGTAATATAGTGTCAATCAGATACCCAGTAATATAGTGCCAATCAGATGCCCAGTAATATTGTGCCATTCAGATACCCAGTAATATAGTGCCAATCAGATACCCAGTAATATAGTGCCAATCAGATGCCCAGTAATATAGTGCCAATCAGATACCCAGTAATATAGTGCCAGTCAGATGCCCAGTAATATTGTGCCATTCAGATACCCAGTAATATAGTGCCAATCAGATACCCAGTAATATAGTGCCAATCAGATGCCCAGTAATATTGTGCCATTCAGATACCCAGTATTATTGTGCCAGTCAGATGCCCAGTATTATTGTGCCAGCCAGATGCCCAGTAATATAGTGCCAGTCAGATGCCCAGTATTATTGTGCCAGTCAGATGCCCAGTATTATTGTGCCAGCCAGATGCCCAGTAATATAGTGCCAGTCAGATGCCCAGTAATATAGTGCCAATCAGATGCCAAGTAATATAGTGCCAATCAGATACCCAGTAATATAGTGCCAATCAGATGCCCAGTAATATAGTGCCAATCAGATACCCAGTAATATAGTGCCAATCAGATGCCCAGTAATATAGTGCCAGTCAGATGCCAAGTAATATAGTGCCAGTCAGATACCCAGTAATATAGTGCCAATCAGATGCCCAGTAATATAGTGCCAATCAGATGCCCAGTAATATAGTGCCAATCAGATACCCAGTAATATAGTGCCAATCAGATGCCCAGTAATATAGTGCCAATCAGATACCCAGTAATATAGTGCCAATCAGATACCCAGTAATATAGTGCCAGTCAGATGCCCAGTAATATTGTGCCATTCAGATACCCAGTAATATAGTGTCAATCAGATACCCAGTAATATAGTGCCAATCAGATGCCCAGTAATATTGTGCCATTCAGATACCCAGTAATATAGTGCCAATCAGATACCCAGTAATATAGTGCCAATCAGATGCCCAGTAATATAGTGCCAATCAGATACCCAGTAATATAGTGCCAGTCAGATGCCCAGTAATATTGTGCCATTCAGATACCCAGTAATATAGTGCCAATCAGATACCCAGTAATATAGTGCCAATCAGATGCCCAGTAATATTGTGCCATTCAGATACCCAGTAATATAGTGCCAATCAGATGCCAAGTAATATAGTGCCAGTCAGATACCAGGAATATTGTGCCAGCCAGCCCCCCCCACCCCGTACTTACATGAACCTGCTCCGTGTCCCCCGCCGGATGTCTCCTCCGTGCAGTCTTCCCTCTTGCACGGAGGAGGGAAACAGAAACCGGATGTGACGCGACGTCACATCCGGCGGCAGTTTTTTTTTTTGGCCGTCGCATCCATCGGATGCGGCTTGCCGGAAAAAAGCGTTCACAAGCGCAATGCGCTGTGAACGCAGCAGCAGGGGCTGGGGGCCCACGGGACAGTTGCCTTGGGGCCCCCCAGGAGTAAATGGGCCCAGGGCAGCTGCCCCGTTTGCCCCGCGTTAAAGACGGCCCTGGCGGCCGCATAGGGCTAGTGCGCCCCCCCAGATATTGCGCCCGGTGCGGCCGGCCCCCCCTGCACCCCCCACGCTACGCCACTGATCTATCACATCATTTTATCCTCCATTATCTTTTCTGCCCCATCCACTTGTCACCATGTTGATGTGAGCAGAGCCTGGTCAGAGGAGCTGCTCAGACTGGACACCTCAGGGAAATGGGAGGGACCTCCTTGGATTTACCCCACTCTTCCATGTACCTTGGCTGTTTTGTTTTTTAAAGCTATTATAAGCTCTTCCTACCTGTTACAGAGGCTCAGCTGTGGTCTCTGAGTATCTTCCCCTGTTTCCTCCATGATGTTGCACTGCAGGCTCTCTTCTGTCAGTCATGCTGCCACGTGGAGAGCTGAGGGGTGGGGCTATACCTTCATATCCCCATGGCACCCCTGTATTTGGCTCTCCATGCAGCATGACTCACAGCTGCAGAGACCTGCACCAATGTGGATGGGAGACCTTTTTTACCAGGACAGTGGTAGCAGGAGAGGGGGGAAATCAAGCCCGAGAGGTATCAGCAGAGCTTCTCAGTTGAAGAGAACAGAGCATTTGTACTACAGCTGTACCAACACTACAACTCGTACACCATAGGCAGTATGTCACAATGAACTCCTGTACACCTGCACTTTGTGTAATACATGTATTAGCTGTGTAGGGGATACTCACGGGAAGTATAGAACATCCATCGATATGTTATGTATGTCAACTGATATGTTATGTATGTC
Source organism: Pelodytes ibericus (assembly GCA_036172795.1). Taxonomy (NCBI): domain Eukaryota; kingdom Metazoa; phylum Chordata; class Amphibia; order Anura; family Pelodytidae; genus Pelodytes; species Pelodytes ibericus. The sequence continues at coordinate 142,043,032 of CM069857.1, read as the reverse complement.
AATTGATATGTATTAACACTCTTCTTTCACTTAAGTCATATATCACTCAACCCTTAGCATCATCTGATGGTGAGGTCTCATGGCCTACAGCTCCTCTTCGGACTTTACTAAGTCAGGCAACTCAGATAGCCTTGGTGTCAGCGACCTCTTCACCTGTCTATAGTAAGTCAAACATACCAATTGTCATGCACGAGGTCCAGTATAGGACCTTGAGCGCACGAGATCAGGAGCAAAAATGCAGGATGGAGACACAGGGCCCAGTGATAGGTAATTGCACTTATCTGTTAGCTTGGGGCTCCGGGTTTTGTGCAGCCACATACTGAGGCCCTGTGGGGGCAGCTGCTGTATCCAGTATGCATGCGTTGGACTGAGAAAGCCTGCAGAAATCTTGAAGCAGGCATAGATAATAACTTGACAGGGAAGCAGGATGTTGCAGGCTAGGACAGAAGAAACTGAGGCACAGAAAAGCAACGGAGGCAGAACAGAACTGAATGCACGGTGCAAGGCTAAGACCAGACAAGAGCAGGACAGAGGAGAAACCAAACTAATGATAAACAATACAAGGCACAGACATACTGATAATAGCATCAAATTACAGACAAGAGAAACATACAAAGGAACAAACATGAATACAGGAACTAGCCTAACAATAAATATGGTAAAATGGTGGGGTTTTGGTTCATCTATTGGCCAATTAGATGTTAGCTTGCCAACCACATCAAGGTGCCCCACATGTAGGCAAGTCCCTAATTAATATTAGCAATTGAGTAACATGAGATTAAAGATTAACACTGCACACAAACAGAATACATGTAGCAGCACAGACTGGAAGGAGCACAGACTGATGGGTTTGCAGATTTTTTACAAGGCAGAGAAACTAGGCACAAAGAAACAATGAAAACCTGGAATGGAACATAATGACAGGAAGAAAGTAAGACCAGAAACAGAGCAGAAAAGAAGAATAAAGGATCAGAAGCAAGAAACAAGGCAGGGCTGGAATACATGACAGGATTGGAACCGGATTAGGAAGGTGCCGCTCTGGGGCACACTGGACATGTGCCATACCAAGACCAACTGGGCAGGTGCTGAGCTGGACCAACTGGACAGGTGCCATACTAGTGTCAACTGGGCAGGTGCTGCTCTGGGGCTAACTGGGCAGGTGCCATATTAGGGCCAACTGGGCAGGTGCTACTCTGGGCCAAACAAGGGAAGGGTGCCCCTCATTGGCCAGTAGACAGGCAAGGAAAACAGGCAGACAGGAATGAGCATAAATAATAAGCAGGAAAGCAAAGCAAAAATGATACTTAAATACCTGGCTACAGCTTGGATGAGCCTGCACATGGGTGAATGGTTACACCAATACGTGTGCATATGTGTGCACCTATAGTAGAGATATGTGCAGCAGAAGGGGTTTCATTCTTGAAAGAGGGAATGACATGGAATTGTGAATGGAGATCCCAAGTTATGACCAAAATAACTGACTTGAAACATTCTCAATATCAGCAGGTCTTCAGAATGATTACAGCTTGGCTACTATCTTAACTTGGGATAAGACTAAAGGCACAACACAATACAACAGAACTAAAGAGACATGCATAGACACAGAGATAAGCAGAGATAAGCACAGGACAAAATAATTATGGGATGACCATCATAAAGTACCTCATAAAGTACCTCACATAGGCAAATCCCTAACACTAGAACTAATAATGAACTAATAACTGAAACTAAACAAAACATATAAAAAGTACTTGTAGCAGGACTACACAAACTGGAAACTTGAAACAATCTGAACAGATGTGGCAACGTTTAAATAAAATTACTTAGCAACAAAGTAAAAGGAGACATAGAAAACCCAGAAAGGACAAACTATATAACAAACAGTAGAGAAAAGATAAATGAATGAAAGCAAGAAAATAAAAGAACTAGGAAGCATGGGGCAGGGAAACCCTCTAACAGGACTATAGGATAGGGCAGAACTCTAACAGATCTTTCAGATAGGGCAGTTGCTGGACTATAGCTAGACTTGAGCAGGTGCTTGTCTGTCGCTAGGCTTTGGCACATTCCAAACTATATCTGGCTTGGGCAGGTACCCCTCCATAACTAGACTTGAACAGGTGCCAGACAATAGGTAAACTTGGGCAGGTATCAGTCTATGGCTAGACTTGGGCAGGTGCCCCTCTCTGTCCGTACTGGGCATGTATCACTCTTGGTGTTGCTTTGTGTCCAAACTAGGGAAGGTGTCACTCTGTGGTAAGACTGCACACGTGTTGTAGCTATGAAAAACATTGGTGTCTGTGCTGAACATGTACTTTGCTGCAGGATACTTTTTTTAGATGGCCATAGTTCCATTAATGTGTAAATATCATCTTTTACAAATATCATAATGCTGGATATTTGTATGAGAAATGATATAATATGTAGGCATGTCCATGTCACAACAGTTTAAAATATTTTGTAGTGTACTTTAGAGGGTTTTAAAGTTGAATTCTACTTTTCAGATCAGGAGAAATTAAATGGGAAAATTCTTCCTATCTTACTCAAATCGGGATGTACTTGGCACACATTGGGTAAAATGTATGTTTTTTCATGGCAAAAATGTCCCGATCAAGCATCTCCGATGCTTCAGTTTCTGAATTGCCAATTTGGACCCCAATTCAAGGATATTGAGTAGTCACATTTCGGAGATTTGTGAAAATTGGCCAAGCAGCCCGACCCGAATCCAATTCAGGACAAAACAGTGTATATTGAGTCAATGCTTAAGAATCTCTAATTTTACCCAAAAAACCTATTTAGTAAAAATAAAACCAGTTTCCCCCAAAAAAAAGTTCTATGGATATTTTTGCCATTTTGTGTGAGCCTATGTGCCTTTTTAGACATTTGTGATAAACAACACCCATTTCATACTTAATGGGGGTTATTTTTGAAGGTCAGGCAAATATGGCTGATAACTGACTTGTATAAAGAAGCCATTACTTTGTGTGTGTGTGTGTTTTCACAGGTTGCACACCTTGTTATACAAATCAATATATTGCATCATTCTTGTTTTACAAGATATGTATTGCATCTGCCTGTTTTAGCAGCTTGCACCTTCAGTTGTCAGAAATGAAAACCTCTGAACCCACATACAACTCTGACTGTGCTAAATTTGCTTCCTTGTCAACACAATTTTCAACAACAGGAAAGATGCTGAAATCAATCACAGTTGTAATAATACAGCATCTATTTGTGCTTTTCTGTCTTCTAAATATGTTGTTGCAGAAGGTTCAAGGTTCATATTGAAAGTCATTAATCATCTTCCTCAGTGCTGTGTGCTCATTGGACAGTTCTATTAATCAGAATCCTATCAGACCTACAGCCTAGTTAGGTCTCCATTGTCCTGTTCCCTACCTATCATAGAAAGATAAGATTATCTGTGACAAGCGAGACACCCATTGAACAACAGCAGCAGGGTTTAGGGGGGTGAGGGAGGATTTTTTTTTTTTGCTTTATTTATCCTCCTGTCTTAAAGATGAGCTGTTTCTTGTCTTGTCAAACTGCATCCTTTTCTTTAAAGAATCGGCTTTAAGAATCCAATTTGTTAAACTGGACAATCATTTGAGATACCATAAAAGACTCACCGGCGTTATCAAAAAAAACGAAATCAGAAAGCTTTAAACGCAGACAGAAAGGAATTCTGAAATCTAGTTGAGTGGCCAATATCAATTAATCTTTGGGATGTAGAAGGATTGTGAGGATGAACTGCCAGTGAAGTGTCAAAAGCTTTAGAAGGAAGAAAGTATTGATATTTTTCTTCTATTTTATTGTTCGGTTCCCATGAGTCACTATGATGACATCATCTTTACAAACTCGTGAAACAGCTAGCACATTGTATGCCATGCATTATCTCTTTGACTGCTTTTTAAGAGACACCAATTCATAGGTGTAGTTGTGTTGTTTTTGTAAAAATATTCATATTTATTACGCTTTATCAACAGTAATACAAAAATAAAGTAACACAGAGAGTACTTATAGCCTGTATTTGCATTGGTCACTCCCCTGACACTAAGAGAGTTAAATGACAATGAACATTTTGTTAACATTAATAATATTTTTTTAAAAAAATACTTATTCTCAGTTGCTTCATTTATTTCCCTACATCTGGTATTTATTCCAATGGTTCACTTTTTAGAAAAGTAAACTGACCTCTAATGTTGGATTTCACATGTTATTTTTACATACTTTGCTGTACATGCCTGCATGCATCAACACTCTATTTACTTACCCGCTAGTAACAATATAACTACTGACTTCACCCACATCATTTGCATTAGATATTTTTACTTTCTTTGTTTTTGTTCGGGAGCTCTCCCATTTTTCCTGTCTGCTGCACTGTGCATATTAATAATGCATTCACTGTACTATGGTTATAAGGTATATTTTCTTCCTTGAATTGTGGATTATTAAAATATTTTACCCATTAGTTGCATTGGTTTATTGTGTTACCCATAATTATATCGTACATGAAGGTAAAATAAAATAGATATATTAGAATAAATTGATATATTGAAAAAAATGTAACTAATAGAAAGGTTTGTGCTGTGCAATTCATGTCTGACTCAACTCAACCTGTCATTGAAATAGTTAACCATGTTCATCAGTCTGAAAAAATACATATCAGTGGGTCTTTATTTTATTATACATATGGTTTGATTTTGCTTCAAACTTACAGATTGTGATTTTTTTTTGGGACTGATGGTATAAACTCAAGCAAGCAGATGTATTTAAACTGAATAATTGTTATTGTTATTTTTTAAACATTTATAATTACTACGGCCTTACTGAACATCCTTGACAAGGATAAATGACCACCTTGAAGCCTCATTGTCCACTTTACAGTAAAGATGTAAGTCCCATACTAGTTTTGAGATCACATGTGAAAAACAGATTCAGTAGCATGTACAGAATATTTAGAAAAAAAAATTGCAATTGTAAAGGTTTAATTTATTTAATCTATGTCTGCCTCTTACTATCAGCCACAAGTCACATTATTGAAAGACGTGAAAATAGAAATAGCTTATTCTTTCTTTGATGATGCTTTGGTCAACCTACTGCATCTGAAAGTGGAATTGAAGGAAGCCAAAACAAAACAAACAACAACAAAAAAAAGTCAATGTTTCTCCTTTCAAAACATGCTGTTTATGTTGCAAATATTTAAGCAGGGTATCCTTGTGAAAGCTTGTTAACCTGCTTATTGAACTCCAAGCGGAGCTGACATTGTCACATAAAGCAGTGTAGATTCCTTGGCTGCTTTATGAAACTTGACAATCCTCCCGTTCCCCATTATAAGCCTTTCTTGTGTATGCCGCAATTCTGAAAATAAAAAAATGATAAAGAACTGCAGCTGAAACCTGGTGTCTGCTAGGCAGATTGTAAGCCTCAAGGAAAAGACAGTAGAGCTTAGAAAATAAAATCAGGACCCTGGTAAATGAGGTGTTTGGATGAATGTATACGGTCACCAGGAATAGGAATGGATTGCTTTGAATGCCTAATGAAATCTGACAGGCTATATTGTTTGGCCTTTTTTTTATTTTAAATCTGTCCTACTCATGGAAACTAGGGGCCACGGATGTGCGAGTAAGCAGACTACAACAAAATAAAGCATTATGAGGTAAATGGACAGAAGGACATGTTAGGAAACGTCATAATTGACAAGTGACCACCATGTGGCTTCAAAAATGCCCGTCAGCCTTTTGTGTCTGGGATGTCAACTGTTATCGTTCTGTTTATTCTGGCTAATGCAATACAGGATGATGTGTGACAGGCAAGTAATGTATTAGAATATGAAACTGAGAAAATGAACATCTCTAGGGTATAAATATACATTTGTTTATTATATGCACATTTATTTATTTGGAAGAACACTGAAAGGAATCTTACACATCACTCAGAAATAATGAGAATAAGCCCTATTTGTTTCTATCTCAGACATGAAAAAAGCACACATGAATAGAAAATTGCCAAAGAACTTCTCATAGGAGGGTCAGTTTACGGACAAAGGTTGATAAACGACCAGAGTTCATTCATGCTGCCATTCTATACGAACAAAAGAATTATTGTCAACAAAACTGTTAACTGCTCTACAGTACACTTGCAACAGCAATCAACTATATTAGAATAGGCCCAACTGGTCTGTGGCCTTCAAGTCCCCAGGAGCCACATGTTCCTTCATATTGATAGTGATTAAGGCAGGATACATAAAAGCAGTGATATTGTTCTTATGATTTATTGCTGCTATTTTTCACTTGCCTGTAAGAGACTTATAAACTCCATGTCTCCTGTAGCATGTATCCAGTGTGACATGCCTCTATAGTGAAGGTCACCCATTTAAGTCAATAATAAAAGAGAGCTAGTGAAGCTTCAAGTCAAGCAACAGGGAACCATAATTTCAAGTCATGCAAGTGTCAGGCTGCAAGTATAACACAAGTAATCTATAGTACGAATGAGCAACTGGTCATTAAATGATTATTGAATCAGACAAGGAAATTTGCTCCCTTCCACTTTAAAGGTGTAAACCATGTCATATTAAAAAACAACCAATACATATATAATTTTGAATGATTTCATTTGACTGCAAAACACTGACTCCATTCTATTCTTCAAAATTCCATGTAAAATATTAATGGGTGGAAAGAAATGGGACAATAAAACCATAATTTTACCCTGAAGCTTGGCTATACAAGATCAACAGTTTATGACCCTGAACTCTGACACTGGATTTGCTCTGTGGTTGGGACATAAGTAGTAAATCCTGTCTTAGGCATTCCAAATCAATAGACTTGTGTGTGAATCTATGTGAACATGTCTACAGAAAAACACAGATTTTTTTATTTAAAGATGAAAAAGAAATGGTCAGATAAATCAGATTTTTCTCCCTATAGAAAATGATCCACCTGGTTCCAGAGAAATCCTCCAGAGCCTAATCACAAACATATAATTGTATAGCTTTGTTTCTTGCTGCTCTTCAACTGGGTTATGTATATTTTAAATTATATTATATACTGTATATTCGCTGTGCACTCTATAAATTAAATTGCATTACTTTACTAGTGCAGATAATTTCTTTATTTTATATATATGCAGCTATGTCATTATAATTATTGTTCTATTATCATCATAAAGTCAAATACATAAACATACCATACATGTAACATGTTAAGAAGGTTAAGGTAATAGACACTTGGAAACTAAATGTGTATGCTCTCAAGAATTTACAAAAATATATGTACAATTTGAAGTAAAATGACATTTTCTATGTTAAAGAGATTAATTCTCCACTAACATTTGTGGGAAACAAAGTTGCAAGAATGAGAGTCCATATACAGGCTAAAGACAGGACAGCCGAGGCAAGGATACCAGAAGTCACAGGGTCAATAATAACAAGCCAGGATCAGATAGAATAATGCTGAAAGGTAGTCAGCTAGAGAAGTTATTACACCAATGGAAACAACAGTAGAACTGAGCACTGGTGTTCTGAGAAAAACAGGAGAGATCATAAAAGGTGGAGAAGAAGATCGCACTCATACGCAGGTCACCCGATGGAAACTTCTGTGGTAGTTTGTAGCCACTCTGTCACGGTGGCGACAAACCAGGGATGACAGAGCCATGAGCAGGTTACTTGGGCTCATGGAGGTACCGGCCTCCCATATATATTCTTGTAAAACCTATTCATATGCAGCACTATATGTCATTTTCTGGATGCAGTGATAAAAATAACTCTCAGCGTGTTATTATGATTTCCTTGTTGTCCAAATTATAAAATCAATAGCTGGTCAATGACAGTACATAAATATGACAATCCAAAGCATTACATTTATGGTATTATACAACAAATGCCCACATACAACAAATTGGATAAAATAATACTGGCAAATAATTGATGGATAAAATCATACTGGCAAATGATTGATGGATTATATAATACTGGCAAATGATTGGTGGATAAAATAACACTGGGAAATGATGGGCAAAATAACACTGGCAGATGATGGATAAAATAATACTGGCAAATAATGGGCATATTGTCTGTGGCATATTAATGGGCAGGCTAATAGTGGCATATTCATGGGAAATTGTCTGTGGCATATTAATTGGCAATCTGGCTGTGGCATATTAATGGGCAGGCTAATAGTGCCATATTAATGGGCAAATTGTCTGTGGCATATTAATTGGCAATCTGACTGTGGCATATTAATGGGCAGGCTAATAGTGGCATATTAATGATAAAAATGTCTGTGGCATATTAATTTACAATCTGGCTGTGGCATATTAATGGGAAGGCTAATAGTGGCATAATGGGAAAATTGGATGTGGCCAAAGTGATAGTGTGGCATGTTCTGTGAGGCAAAATAACATACTATGGGGGAAAGTGACACTGTGGCATGTTCTGCAGGGGTAGTTCAGTTGGACAAAGGGACACAGTGGTATGTTCTGGCGGGCAAATTGACACTGTGGCATGCCAAATTGTGTGGGTGCAATATCAGTACAAGCCAAGTGCTTTGGGTATTGTATGGTGCTGCGTTAAGTCCTTTATATGCAATGTCATAACGGAACGTCAGGAACGGAATACAAATAAGAAATGAACAATTTTTCAATAACATTTTTATTACAAATGAAAATAGTTGAATATAATATAAAAAAGTTCATATAAGTATAAATGCAACTAAATATATACATATATTTGCGGTCCACCTCAAGCTTTTGAAAAGGCTGAAAATAGTTACAATTTTAAAGGTTATTTTGTTGTCATAAACAAAGGTAGAAGTTAATACAGTGAAGGAGTATAAGCATAAGGCTATTCTAGATATAAGATGAGGCCAGGGATTAATGGAAGTATTACTTTCTGAAAGGGTAGTGGATGCATAAAATAGCCTTTCAGCAGAAATTGTAGAGGGAAGCACAGTGAATGAGTTTAACCCCTTAATGACAGATGACGTGCCAGGCACGTCAAGGCAAATCGTGGACTTGCCGACAGGTGACGTGCCTGGCACGTCATGCACTAAATAGAGTAAAGAAAGCGATCAACGGTAGCTTTCTTTACTCTATCAGTGTTGCTACAATGCCTCTATGTAGAGGCGTTGTGCAACACTAAGAAAAAGTGCAGGGGCGCGCTACGATCATTCCCCGGAGTGATCGTAGCTGCCATTTAAAAATGGCGGCGCCGGCTGCACACATGTGCTTAGGAAGCGAACAATCGTTCGCTTCGTAAGCATCTCCAGTGTTGCTAAAGTGCCTCGCTAGCGAGGCACTTACCAACACCTTCAGCTCCCCCAGATCCGATGGTGGTCGCTCTCCTGAGCGACCCCATCAGTCTCAGCAGAAGGGAACGCTGCCTGCATAGGCAGCGCTTCCCTTCTACTGGCAAGAGCATCGGAAGTGAATGTATTTCACTTCCGTTTCTCTAGGAGGCGCCAATCGATGCCTGCACATCAGATCAGTGTGATCTGTGTGCAGGCATGTATGATAAGTGCTCTGATGAGCACTTATCATACAGTCAAAGGCAATATTTGTAAATATTGCCTTTGACACATATTGATCTGCCTCCCTCTCCTCACTAGTTTTAGTAAGGGAGAGAGACAGATCAGATAATGCAAAAAAAAAATATTTTTTTAATAAAATTAAATATTTAATCAAATTGTAGAAACCAAGGTCTTTTATAAAAGTAATTTCAAGTGTTTAACCCCTTCCCTGCTATTGATCGCTGTGTACGCAGTGATCATACACAGCAGCACATTTTTTGCTGTCTGTGCATTTTTTAGGCGTTAATTTTTTTTTGCTGTAATTCATTACAGTATAAAAAAGGTTCTTTTACGAGCTATTAACCCCTTGCTTGCTGTAGATCACTGCCTAAGTAGCGATCTGACGCAAATGCAGCAATCTTGCTGCAGAAGCATTTTTACTTTTTTTTAAAACTTTTTTATTACACCAGTCACTGGTTAATTATACCCGCTAGGGGATTACGTTTAACGTAAACATTTTTTTTTTAGCTGTCTGAACGCATGTATAGTGATCAGTAACAGCTAATCAGTGGCAAAGGCGGTTTGGTGATTGCTCAGATGAGCATCACCATTCGACTTGTTAGATCAATATTTGTTAATATTTGATCTGACCAGTGTAGATCTGCCTCCCTCTCCTCACTTGAGTTTTAGTGAGGGAGACAGACAGAGCTGTATAATGTAAGTTTTTAATAATAATATATTTAATAAAATTGAGACCCAAAGGCTTTTATAAAAGCCGTTTTCAGTGTTTAACCCCTTCCCTGCAATTGATCGCTGTGTACGCAGTGTTCTTACACAGCAGCACATTTTTTGCTGTCTTTGCATTTTTTTAGGGGTAATTTTTTTTTTTTTACTGTGATTTATTACAGTATATCAAAGGCACTTTTAAGAGCTATTAACCCCTTCCTTGCTGTATATCACTGCCTAAGAAGCTCATATGGTCACTGCCTAAGCAGCGCATATGGAGCGATCTCGTTGCAGAAGGATTTTTTTTTGCTATCAGCATTTTTTTTGTCACACTCGCTAGGGGTTAATTATACCCACTAGGGGATTACCTGTATTCCTTTTGAAGCTGTCTGAACGCGTGTACAGCGATCAGTAACAGACGATCAGTGGCAAAGGTGGTTTGGTGATTGCTCAGATGAGCAATATTGGTAAATATTGTTCTGACCCATATGGATCTGCCTCCCTCTCCTCACTTGAGTTTTAGTGAGGGAAAGAGACAGATCTGTATAATATTCGTTTTTAATTGTAATAAATTAAATAAAATGTTAAAAAATTGTGAGACCCAAGGGCTTTTATTAAAGCCATACCCTTTGTATAGTGTACCCTGTGTATTAACCCCTTCCCTGCCAACTGATCACTGCACAGCAGAATTTTTTTTCTTGTCTGTGCATTTTTATGGGTTAATTTTGTTTGTACAGTACTACAAAGGCTCTTATAAGAGCTATTAACCCCTTCCTTGCTCTACACAAAATTCCAAGTTGGAAAATCAAAAAGCGCACCTCTCAAATGTAGCCTTTCAACCCCCAACAAAGCTGACAAACCTATGCATGGGTGGTATCCCTGTGCTTGGGAGATGTTGCTGAACACATATTGGGGTATTGTTTGTCAGTGACACATACCAAAATCTGTTAATTCATGTCTGAAGTACAAGGTTTGTGAAAAAAAACACAAAAAAATTACTACCACAAACTTTGACAAAGGCTGGTGGTAGAATTAGTGCATGGAAAGTGTTAAAATACCACCATTTGAAATAGCCTAGGGTGTCTACTTTTAAAATATATATATATGGGTTGATGGGGTATCCACTGGCTGGCTTCAAATATGTCCCAAATGGGACATGGGTGCAGGCTGTCTGCATGTCAAAATTTCAAGTTGGAAAACCAAAAACTGCACCTCCGAAATGTGGAATTTAACCCCCTAACAACCCAACAAACCTATGCATGGGTGGTACCCCTGTACGCAGGAGAAATAGTAGAATCTTTTAAGCAGGTTTTTTTGTTCGCTTTTGTCGATGAGGAGAACATGTTTGAAATAAAAGTCAGGAAATTTGTGTTTTTTGCTTTTTTTTTACCATATTTTATTATTTTTTTTATATAATATTATAATATATGATCAAAATGATGGCATCCAAAGAAAGCCCTTCTTGTCCCGATAAAAACAATATGTTTACTGTATATTTACAATATACTGATTTTCGAAGCAGGGAGTCCAGACGCCTGGTTGAAGCCCAAGAGGGCGAAACGCATAGCGGACTTGACTGGACTCACCCTGCTTTTATTTTATGTATTGTGCCACTATTATTGCATTTATTTGAGGATTGCTTACTACTTACTGGAAAGAAAAAAAGAAAAAACTGACTCCTACAAGCGGTGTGGCGCCCACTACGTTTGAGAAGGAATACCTCCATGTAAGCAGATGTAATTTTCTATTAAATGTATATGTATATTACTCTTTAATTTGCCCTCTGTCCTTTTTCCTGAGCCAAAGATCATAAGAGGATTGGCAGAGGCAGGACTCCACAGACAACATCATATTTCGAAGTGCTGTCTTGTGAGTGCATTTCCTTAAAGGGGATCAGAGTTTCCTCCTATTGCTCCAGGATATTGCACTTCACTTAATATTCACTGAAAGGTGGTTTATATTTTTATTATAAGATTTGATCACAGTTTGCTCTAAGCACACTTTTTGTATTGTATTAATATATAATATGTGTGGGTACAGCAAATGACAAAGAAGAAAATTACAGCTAAACACAAACAGCACAGAAATGTAAAATAGCCATTGTCCAGAATGGACAAAAATGTTTCAAAGGTTCTGTCCTTAAGGGGTTAAGCATGCATGGGATAAGCATAAGGCTATTCTAGATATAGGATAAGGCCAGACACTAATGAAAGTATTACATTACTGATAGGGTAGTGGATATATGGAATGGCCTTCCAGCAAAAGTGGTAGGTTCATACTAATGTATGTTTTATGGTGTACACACAGCTCTCTGACTGAAGCACATCTGTACACGGTCTTACTATATTTCATGTACAAGTGATACTGCCTGATGTAGATGTTGTGCTGTGAATGTTGGCAACTATGAAAATACAGATACAAGCCAGTCAGCTTCAAAATAAACCAAATAGGCTCCAAAAAGTGAATTAACCCCAAATATTTATAAAAGAAATATATTTATTCTCCCTCTGGCTGCTCTTTGAGGTTCAGCTCCTCACCGCAACTCACTCTCTGGCCAGTCAGCAGCACTTGCAGAGTGAAGTCACACAGTGCCTTGAGGTGGTTGGTAGAAAGAGCTGAAGAGTGTCTGGTAATCCCAAGTCCTTAACCAGGTCACATCTGTTGATTTCCATTGTAAATGAGGTTCTCTCACCAACAGCCTCCTGCCTCCTCTAAGAAAAGCAAGGATTTAAAAGCAAGGATTAAAAAAAAAGGTGTCCCTTTATGGCCATGGTAATGTTAAATAAATGCTGCACAATGTTGATACTGATGGTAATGGTAAGTGAATGCCACCCACAGTTACTACTGATGGTAATGGCAAATAAATGCTGCGTAATGTTGATACTGTTTTTAATGGTAAAAAAAATAACACACAGAGTATACTACTGATGGAAATGGCAAATATATGCCACCTAATGTCCTCCTGAGGAACTAGTATAACCATGATTTTAAAGATAATGTGCTGTCACTTGCAGGTACCTCACTACTGCACATACCAGATACCATAGTGATGTAATCCCTTGCTGCATTGTGTCCTTGAGATGTCCCAAAGACAGTTGTTTGTTTTTGTATGAATACAGGGCATTCTAATTTATATCCTACAGCCAAAAATGTGTTTTAACTGTCTACTTTTATTATAAGTAAAAACAGCAAGCACCTCAGTTTCAAGGAGAAACTTTCATTCCAATCTTGCCTTAAAAATTTCTACACAATATGAAATCTACTACATTTGACATTCACTGTAATAAGGGAAAACATCTAAAACCATGCTTTTGTGGCTGATGAACATTCTCAAAATGATTGCATTTCATCTCCTTCTCTTAGATCCCCCCTCATCTCTTCCATTAATTCCGTGGTCTTCTATACTCCCTTAGTAATTATTTCCCTGTTATATTTTCATGGGACCATACACCCAAACATTCAGTGTATGTTAAAATCTTTGGCTATGGGGAATCAAACAGCCCAGATACATGCACGCCTAGTTAATGATCCAGAACACAAGCCTGGAATCTTAATCTATTACATGAACTGCTTTTTTGGATCCCAGGAGCAAGAGCAGTGTGTCTTGGCTTTAGAATTCACATATTGAGTGATTTCTTAAAGGTTATATAAAGGTTAACAAACAATTAATATGTTTTGCTGGCATTCTTTTTGTTGTTTATCTTTTAGCAACATAATACCATGTGAGAATTGGGAAAGTAGATGCCCTACTAATGCGCTAATGAACATTAGCAATTTAAAACTATGTAGATCTATGTCCTTGGAAGGGTTACTTTACTGCTAGTACAGAGCTAATAGTAGAAAAAGATTGCATATACATACATATGGTCTGAGAAGCTACTGCGGTGATGTATTGCAAGAAATATGTGCTCTGACAGCTGGCTCTTTACTAGTGTCACTAGTGGAGATAATTTCTTTCATTATCAAGACAACTGATATCTTGATATATCTGTAGAATATAGAGAGTGGAAAAAGAGCTCAGGAGGCTACATGGAATACATTAAGTGTAAGTGCCAATATTTATTGCAGATACATGGAAGTGGTAGTGACTTTTTAATGAAGAAAATTGATAATAGGTATTTCAGCTACTAGCTTGCTAAACCACTCAAAGCTATCACTTTGCCAGGATGTGTTCAAATGCTGGTTGTAAGGCAGAATGGTTTAACATGTGTCTTGTTTTCCAGAACTGTCCTAGTCCACAGCTGTTACCAGCTGCTGTACTACTTGTGCATTTGAGGTCCTATCAACTTGCTTGAGGGTCTAAACTGTGTAATTTGTGTGATTTACCACCAGCTCTGGCTGAGATTGGGGATTGTAGTACATAAACAGCTGGGGAGCTTGTTGGCTCCTCCTGGTATAAAATATAAATTAAATATGAAATGAAATATGTATACTACAGGCCAGTATTAAAATCAGTTTTACAATGAAGGCTTATTATGTTATGTGTTAGTTTTAGGAGGAAAATCTGGTCACCATAAAAAGCTAAGTATGTAAGAGCTCATATACAGGGAAAAGGGTATATGTAATTTGGGGGCAATGTGCTAAAAGTGGAGCAATCAGTCCTTCCTGTGCTGCTGGAAAAGAATACATTCGGGGACGATTGCGCTTTTTTAAACACTCCCAACACTTTGCAGCGAGGGAGAGAAAAACTGTGTTCCCTGACACAAATCAGGTGCTTTTCTGCTCCTGATTTTTTATACCTAAGCTGCGCCGGCGCAATGAGCAGCTAATTCTACGCATTCATAGTACATAACGCAGACTCCTGTGAGTCTGCTTTACACATTGGCGCACATGACAATTGCTCCAGTATTTGGCACAAAATGCATGTGTGACACGTTTATACATGACCCCCATTGTGTGGACTGTGATAAACTTGCTCTTGTACACAGTAGGGTCTCTGTGCGCACACTGCCATCCAGCTGAGCTCTGGTTCCAGCAGTAGAGATCAGCAGCCTTGCAGCAACATCCTAGCAGCAGCAGGTACTACATTTCCTATGCTGTAGCTTTTGGCTGGCTGAGAATGATAGAAAATGTGGTCTGCAAAGCAATACAACAAAATTCCATGTTTCAAAGCTGCAAAGAGCATATCACAAATGTGGCCCTGTACTTGCTGTATAAACCTTCTGTATTAGAAGCACAAGTGAAAAAAAACATTTAGTGGTTTCCAATCCAGTGGTCAGAAAATGCCAACAGTCATGGCTTTAGGGAATATCCCATTGTGTTTAAATGAGAATAGCTATAAAACATTTTCCATAGAGATTTCTCGCGGAGTGGCTTGGCAGCCACTGCCTTAATGTACTGTGTCCCATGCCATTTATGCCTATGGACTTAAGCAAAAGGCTAATAAAATAAATGACACAATGCAGATTAAAAACAAATCAATAAATACGTACATAATTATTATAGTAATAAGCTTACTTATAAGCTTGTTATTCAACTTTTATACCTTACATATAATACATTTTCTATACTTTATTGATGTTGTGTAAAAGTAGAATTTCAGTGCAGAAAATTATATATATTTTTTATTTCGGTTGCATAGTTATACCCACTGTGGCAGTATCTTTTACCATGTCTGTATTTCTCAACTCTTTTCATCTGGCTATCCAAACAATAGAGCATGATCCTTTGTGGACCTCTTAGGATAATCAAGACTTAGCAAGTCTCCAGGGGTTTCTAGTGCCTACTTTAGGATTGAATAACATTTCTTTAGATCACTTCCCATGTCTAGTTCGACATAATTGATTATTACCAGATTTGACATTAGCTAATTAAAGTTAATTATCTTCTGGTAGGGGCTCAAGAGACAGAAAAAGATGAATTCAGAGACTTTAAGATTATGATGTCAGTCAAGAAGAGGATCTTTTTTCTCACCTGTATCTTATAGTAATAATAATAACAAAGTGTTTAACCAGGAAAAGTTTTGTTGAGATGTTCTCTTATTTGCAAGTACCTTATAGGGATGTTACTATTGTCCAACATCAAGAATATCTTACCCACTAATAGCAACATTTTATTCAATAGAATGGTACTGATTGTATCTAAGGCAACTGCTGACTCAACTATACTAAGAGCCAGAGCTACAACCCTGAGGATTTAACAAAGTATACAGTTCATACATTATCCACATATCATGTGTGTGTTGTCCCCATTCTCTATTTGTTACAAATTTGAGAACCTTATGTGGACAATGGAGTGAACCCTTCTTAGTTTGGGTTTTTTTAATTACTCCATTCAATAATAACAAGGCCAATCTTCAACCTGTGTTAAATAACTCTCAGTTTAAGGTAACAATTCAGTTACCCATCTCTTCTATGTAATGCTGATATGACACATACTTTGTTTTTCAGAAAATACAGTAGCACATCTAAAAGTCACATTATTTTCATGTTTTCCACTCATTAATCATAGATATACAAATAACCCCTACTGAAGAAAACTGGATAAATAGCAGTCAAATGAGTGGGAATAGGCCCTATCATATTGCTATAGGTTTATTTAAATATGGCATGCCTTTAAATAATCTCTTTTATATAAAAAGGAGCAGAGCATTCATAACAGATTATGAAACAATTCCTAAGATTTGATTTATTTGGAGTTCTCAATGAATATGTCATTATTAATTAATTACTGCCATTAGAGTATTTAATTTGATTGAATATATTTGAGGTTATTTTTCCTCCAGTGATTATTGCCACAGACGTCAAGATTTTTCCATGACTGATGAGTACTGATAGACTGATATAAAACACAGCAGTGTCTACAATGTGATGAGCTGCATTGCACAAGAATTCAAACTTAAATTTCTTGCAAGGGAATAGTGCCTTTGGCTCTATACATGGGTGATAGACTAGCATTACCTCCATATCCTAGGCATGCTCTGATTGGCTTTGTATGCCTTTTTTATTACCTGATTGATGACGAGTGATCATATGACCAGACTTTAAGAATATACATCCATGAACAGATGCATGCTATCACAGCTATGTCAGGCAATATTATTTAACAGAATTGTAATTGCATTTAAATTATTAAACAGCATTAATATTTCCCCATTTGCTCTGTTTTAAACACTCTCTTCCATTTTGTGTCCCTCTTCATTACTCTGGGTTTTTTTTATTCTCGCTTGGTTGAAAAATAAATTATTTAAAAGACATTAGAAGGGTACAGATATGTGGACTCTTCTGCATCTTGCATAATCTTATATTTTGCAATAAAAAATACTTTTTCACCCAAACTACATAATGTGCCACAGTTCTACTCTGTGCACCTTCAATGAAATGTAAATATTAATATCTAGTTGTGACTGTAGTTAAAATGACATTATCTAGAACCCATGTTCTAGATATTTAATACTGACCTATGACCAGAATTCTCTTGAAGGTAACATATCACTTTGTTGGGATGGCACCCATTTCTCATAAGCTGGTCCATCTGTTGTCCTGATTTGCTGTGTTTATGTTGATCGAGACCAATGTTTGTCCTGATTTCCAACATGGAAACCAATATTATGTCGATAGAGGTGTGATAAAACAAGTAGCTGGATGTGACCTTGCCTTGATAAAAGGGGTGCAACTTTCACAGACCTGAAAATTATATTAATGCATGAACGTTTCTAAATGTTGATAAGATTTCTACACTGAATCTTTTTTTTAAACTGATTCCACCAGCCAAAGTCCTTACTTAATTTATCATCATTTGCTTCTGTTCTTTCTTCAAGTTTGCAAAGTAATCTTCTATGATAATTTGTTTAATGCTTGTTTTTTATTTTTTTATTTTACCATAATCTGTGACATTGACATGACTTGCTTTATTGTGTGCTCCAGTCTTTTGTATGTGAACTAAATAATCCATGCTCACCCTGTCCTGACATTTGGTTGTGTCCCCATTAACCAGTGTACTCACACACTGTCAGAAATATATCACATGTACAAGCGATTATGGACCCATCATCTAATTAGTGGATTTGGTTTGTGTGGAAGAACTTAGACTGACCTAAACTGACCTCAGTCTGGTAAATCCTTCATGGTAAATTGAAATATCCACTGTGAGCCAGACATAATCAATGGATCAGGATAACAGTATACTATACATTTCATCCACCTGACCCTTTTGTGCATACACCACTGTACTTTTTCAGACCTAGATTGATTGAGCAAGACCATGCTACAGCAGTATGACTCAGTCTGTAACATGTATATGCTCCAATAGGACTGGTTGCATATAGTTGGCATTAAAGTGTTGTTTAGAATCTTGGGTCAGATCTGCCTTCATCTGACACAAGAGTGAATTGGTTAGCGATTAAAACGGATATATTTTATTATACGCTTGCTTATGTTCAATACATTTATAATTACATTGCTATATATATATATATATATTTATATATATATATTTATATATATATATACAGGGAGTGCAGAATTATTAGGCAAATGAGTATTTTGACCACATCATCCTCTTTATGCATGTTGTCTTACTCCAAGCTGTATAGGCTCGAAAGCCTACTACCAATTAAGCATATTAGGTGATGTGCATCTCTGTAATGAGAAGGGGTGTGGTCTAATGACATCAACACCCTATATCAGGTGTGCATAATTATTAGGCAACTTCCTTTCCTTTGGCAAAATGGGTCAAAAGAAGGACTTGACAGGCTCAGAAAAGTCAAAAATAGTGAGATATCTTGCAGAGGGATGCAGCACTCTTAAAATTGCAAAGCTTCTGAAGCGTGATCATCGAACAATCAAGCGTTTCATTCAAAATAGTCAACAGGGTCGCAAGAAGCGTGTGGAAAAACCAAGGAGCAAAATAACTGCCCATGAACTGAGAAAAGTCAAGCGTGCAGCTGCCACGATGCCACTTGCCACCAGTTTGGCCATATTTCAGAGCTGCAACATCACTGGAGTGCCCAAAAGCACAAGGTGTGCAATACTCAGAGACATGGCCAAGGTAAGAAAGGCTGAAAGACAAACCACCACTGAACAAGACACACAAGCTGAAACGTCAAGACTGGGCCAAGAAATATCTCAAGACTTATTTTTCGAAGGTTTTATGGACTGATGAAATGAGAGTGAGTCTTGATGGGCCAGATGGATGGGCCCGTGGCTGGATTGGTAAAGGGCAGAGAGCTCCAGTCCGACTCAGACGCCAGCAAGGTGGAGGTGGAGTACTGGTTTGGGCTGGTATCATCAAAGATGAGCTTGTGGGGCCTTTTCAGGTTGAGGATGGAGTCAAGCTCAACTCCCAGTCCTACTGCCAGTTCATGGAAGACACCTTCTTCAAGCAGTGGTACAGGAAGAAGTCTGCATCCTTCAAGAAAAACATGATTTTCATGATGCAGGACAATGCTCCATCACACGCGTCCAAGTACTCCACAGCGTGGCTGGCAAGAAAGGGTATAAAATAAGAAAATCTAATGACATGGCCTCCTTGTTCACCTGATCTGAACCCCATTGAGAACCTGTGGTCCATCATCAAATGTGAGATTTACAAGGAGGGAAAACAGTACACCTCTCTGAACAGTGTCTGGGAGGCTGTGGTTGCTGCTGCACGCAATGTTGATGGTGAACAGATCAAAACACTGACAGAATCCATGGATGGCAGGCTTTTGAGTGTCCTTGCAAAGAAAGGTGGCTATATTGGTCACTGATTTGTTTTTGTTTTGTTTTTGAATGTCAGAAATGTATATTTGTGAATGTTGAGATGTTATATTGGTTTCACTGGTAAAAATAAATAATTGAAATGGGTATATATTTGTTTTTTGTTAAGTTGCCTAATAATTATGCACAGTAATAGTCACCTGCACACACAGATATCCCCCTAAAATAGCTAAAACTAAAAACAAACTAAAAACTACTTCCAAAAATATTCAGCTTTGATATTAATGAGTTTTTTTGGGTTCATTGAGAACATGGTTGTTGTTCAATAATAAAATTAATCCTCAAAAATACAACTTGCCTAATAATTCTGCACTCCCTGTGTATATATATATATATATATATATATATATATATATATATATATATATCAGGTTATACATGGTTTATAACAGGTAAAGGAATTCAGTCCTAAGGCTCAAGAAAGCTGTTTTATAATTTTGCCTCTCACCATCCTTCCTGTTCATTTACAGGGAACAGTCGTCCAGAGCCTGCCAGACTCTGTGTTTAGGAAAATAGTTTAATCATGCTGGCCTCCATTCATGTGTACACCAATTAGCGTATTAACTGGTACTTTCTGTTTCATATTGAGCAATGGGCTACTGGTGCTTTGTGGTGACCCTAGTTTACATCTCTTAGAGGGATACATGCTTTCATTTCTGTTCATCTTGTTTTGAAACCTTTAAGTTGTGCCATTTGTTACATTAACGGAAAAGTAAAGAAATTAAGCAACATGGGTGCACCTGTCCTACAGAGCAATATCCACTTGGCAGCCGTTTAAAGAATCCATTAGAAAGAGCTATTCCTGTGGCTTTCTGATAACATTAGTCTGTAGCCACTATCAAACCAAGTATTTTGATTATTAAATCTCTTCTGGGGCGAGAGGGGAAGCTTTTGAAATGCCAGTCACCTCCTTAGAAAGTTTGTGAAATGACTGATAATTAGCACAGCGTGAAGCTTAAAGTGGTGTCTGCTGCAGCAGATGGCCCTCAGGAATAAGCCATGTCTTGTCTATCTTGATTAGCGTTTACTTGATGGAATCTGTAGATGCAAAATGACACCTGCATTATTTTATGTGACTTCGTGCTCTGCACTGACACGTTGGAGGTAACCTTAACTGAATCAGGGATTAGGCTTTCCTTTTTACATTTATCTAAATTTATTAGTTTGCATGTTTTTATTTTCATTCATTATTAAATCTGAAACTTGAAATGCCTAAAACAATGACAAAGTTTACCATAATACTGTAAATAGGGCTTCTTATAAAACAAAAACTGTTATCCCTGTGCAGGGGAAAACAGGAGAAAGATAAGTAGTGTTTTCACATTGAAAAGCTCAAAATGCTCACTAACACTGTATTTGAAAATTGTGAAACAGCAACCCAAAGTAACTTCCCTTCACTGCATCCCAGACATCAGCATTTGCTCTTTTTTGAGACTTAGCATCAAATCCATCAAACAAATCCATCAAACAAATAATGTCTCTGCTTCTACGTAAATGTTTGCCTTCTAATTTCAAAGCACTTTCACAAATAAGGATAATAAAGGGCAACTGAATTGTAACAGAAACATAGAAACAAATATTGTGTCGGTAGATAAGAACCATTCGGTCCATCTAGTCTGCCCAATTTTCTAAATACTTTTATTAGTCCCCAGTTCCCTAACTTATCCACTACCCTCTCAGTAAAGTATTACTTCATGATATTACTTTTAAATCGTTGCCCCTCTAATTTTAGACTACGTCCTCTAGTTGTGGTAGTTTTTCTTCTTTTAAATATACTCTCTTCTTTTACTGTGTTGATTCCCTTTATGTATTTAAATGTTTCTATCATATCCCTCCTGTAACGTCTTTCCTCCAAGCTATACATGTTAAGATGTTTTAACCTTTCCCGGTAAGTTTTATCCTTCAACCCATGAACCAGTTTAATAGCCGTTCTCTGAACTCTCCCCAAAGTATCAATATCCTTCTGGAGATATGGTCTCCAGTACTGCGTACAATACTCCAAGTGAGGTCTCACCAGTGCTCTGTACAATGGCATGAGCACTTTCCTCTTTCTACTGCTAATGACTCTGCATAGCAATATAAACAGTACATTTTGTAATTGAAGTGTCTTTAAAAGTTTCCTCTCCATAACTCTTCACCTTCTGAGTTTAACCAAAGGTATGCCAATGGCATCTCAAACCACTGCTCCAACATTTGGAAACAAGAGCTAAAAAAAGTTGAAATGCATAGCATTTTCAATTAGACATATTCTAGATTGAAATCAAGAATAGGTTAGAGAAAAGTCAGTGAATTTAACTGGTTCAGTGATAAATTTTAATGAATTCATAGTTTAAGATGCTGAAGATATTTTTCTTATTTGTTGTCTAATTCAAGAATATATGCAATTTCTGCAGTGCTGGGAGCTGGCTCCTCATACTCAAACCCTCTAAATAAACCTTTCAAACCATCCAGGTTACCATGAGCTTTCTCCCCTAGGAGCCATATACACAGTGTAAGGTAATGTAAGGTAAGGTAACGTGGTGGTAAGAGATCTGAGGAGTATAGCTGCAGTCTGAGCCCTTGGTTTCTTCTCCCTCGTTCCGACTCAATTTCTAGAACATAAGGAATAAGATATATGGACAACTGGAGGATCCATCGTAAATATGAGCCAAGTACAAACAATCTCAAGGGATTAATTTCTGGACACTTACCTTCACCCATTCATTTGAGAATTGAGATGGGAACATCAAACTTTAGGCCTATGTAACTGAGTTGGAAAAAATCTTCAATGCAGTTGAATGGGAAATTTGTGCCAACTCGTCAAGTTTTGTCTTTAATTTGAAATTCCTGTCTTAATAACCTGCAATGGTGATATGGGATGGTCGACTTTGATCAAGGGGTGTAGAACTGGTCTCAATTCAAATGCTGAGTTTTCTTTACTGAATACCTGGAGGAGGTCAAGTTGGGAGGTCCCATTTAAGTTTCAAAGTCAAAGTCGACCTCCTAAGTTGACCACTTCAAGCTATTTTTTACTTTTAGTGAATAGACCCCATTGTATCCATTGAACTAGAATGTGGAGAATTAAAGGGACAGAGTGCAATAAAGTTAAGTAGCAATGACTACAAGTTACACTGGTATTACTGCTTAGTGTGGATAATTGTGAATTCATCAGCACATCACATAGCTCAATTATGATGTGCGAACTCATGAAATACGCCTAACAGTAGCTGCTGTTACTATTGACAAATGTTTTTCTCTTAGGGAGTTGTATTAGTCATGCAGTCTCGAGCTTGCCCACTTCCGCTTGTTAATGTATCACTAATAAGGCAAATGATAGCTATAGGTGTTTGTTATGCCCTTGGTAATGATTAAAGACACTCCATTACCTAAACATTGTTTAAAATGCAAATGTAAAGAATACTAAATTATCTATACATTGTGTTAGCAGAATTGTACGCAAATGCATAATTAAGAAAAAATGTGTTATAAATCTGTGTATGGTGTTTCTAGTTTGTGATACCACTTTGTGGCTTAATATGAAAATTACATGCAGGTGGTATCATAAAGATAAGACACTACAGACACATTTAAAACACATTATATGTATCTATTTGTCTTATATTAATCATTTGCATGCAATGTTTCTAACACAATGGAGTTTATTTACTAAAATCTCGACTTCCAACTTCAGATAGACACGCCCCTCCGGGGGGGGGGGGGGGGCTTAACTCAACCATCTCAAAATGGTATTCACTAACCATTTGGTACAGATCGAGATGATTGCCCCAGAAATAAACAAACAGAAATTAAAATATTAAAACATATCCCACTAGTCAAAATCATGTCCCAGGGCATCCCAAATGGCCCCTGGATTTACTAACAATATGAGGGCCAGGGAAAGTAGCTTTAACATTTTTGCTACATTTTTTATATATGATGGCAAATCTATCAGTATACACTACATACAGTATATATGTATATCTATTTAAAAGTTTGTCTAAATATCCTGCATTCATAGAATGCCATCTTGGGCTATTTTTTTTTTTTAACAGTGGAAGTGATAATGAAGTGCATGATCAATTCACAGCACAATTAGCCAAATATTGAGCACTGTAAGGGTTAAACAATGCTTCCCTTTGCTATAAAGTTGAGCAGGAGGGGATGCAATGTACATCGTAATGAGTAGATAGAGAGGCCAGAAGAACATACTCGGATTTAACAGCCAGCAACGGAGCTCCATCACACAATACTATCCCTGAGGATATTCAGAGAACTTTGCTGCTTAATTAAGAAGCCTTGTTTGCCTCTGGAGGTCTGGCACTACAATATATACTGTAAGCAGTAACTTTTTTATATTCGTGCAAATTCTAAGTACCTAATGCCTGGTTCTTCTCCTGCTTCCTGCCTACTCCTACCTAACATTAATGTGAGGGTCCTCCAGTTTTTGGAGACTACAGAGAGTAAACAGGTTTTTTTTTTTTGTTTTTTTTTTAACTTTTGGATGGGCCATTTCCCTTGGCTTAAGATGAGGAGAGAGGGCATCTATGATCATCCGGGGGCATATTTAATTCAGTTGATTTTCACTGCCCACCCTCACCACACTCAAATTGTGTTTTTTATTTACAAGTTTATTTAATTGAATCATCCCTCCTAAAAGGGCAAGGTAGGTAGGGAGGGGCGTAGGTAGGGGTAATTTCAGTTTCCTCTTATTTACTATTTACGTATTGTGAAGGCACCTGTCACCCCATATTTATTATAGATGCTGGGAGCATTGATAGCTCCGAGAAACCTTTTAATTATGGGAGCTGAGATTCTTTCCCTAAACTTTCATATGTGGTAGGGGCCACAAGTACCATTTCAGAGACCCAAGGACCAAGTTTTGTCAAGGATGGAGGATTTAAGAAAAAAATTTAATTATATTTTATGCAAATCCCTACTTATAAAGGAGGCAAGTTGTGGGAGGGGTATTGTATGTCAAAGTCCAACTTGCCTCCAAAATAAAAACCCCCTCTGTTTTTTTAGATTTAAAATCAGGCAGAAATTGGACAGACTAGATGGTCCGAATTGTTCTTATCTGCCAACACATTCTATATTTCTACATCATCTCTAGGTACTCTCATCCCTAACATCACCTATTTGCCTCCAGTATCACAACCCTCTCCCTTCTTCCCCAATAGTAAAGACAGTGCATAGAGTGAAACAGGAATTGAGTTGATTGAGCAGAAACACAGTTTGTATACACTTCAAAAAGGGGGTAGTCAGCACATAGACAAATATGACACAATAGGATAAACTATAGAAATTGAAACATGACTCTAATCACACACACACAGACAAGCCATGGGCTATTCAGCTTAATAGGGGAAATCACACCTTACAGCTACATATATCCTGTAGAGGATAATAGATGACTCACAGGTAATTGCATTGACACAAACCATGAATCAGGAAATGATCTAGGTCCTCTAATTAACCTGATCCTATAAAATGGGACACAACATAACTAGTTAACATCACACCTTGAAATGAACATTGCACAGAACACTATAAGCATACTCCTTCACACAGACGGGGGCCTCCTACAAACATTAAACAAAGTCTCAGACATCAAGCAGTAGAAGGGATATCCATGTCCTGTTTCCCCATCAAACTATATTATTTCATGTACCTTGAATTATATATATGTTGTCCCCTACATAGTTCATTATCATTGTTTAAATTTGAAGCGTGATTAGATTCCAGAATAAAAAAGTCTCAAAAAATCCAAATGCTCAGTTACATAAGTTTACATGCATAGGGCCTGCTCAAATGAGTTTACAGTTTGATTCCCTGTACAACAGGTATTAAAAGCATTAAAAATAAGAAGACCAGTGGCAGCATGGCAATCTAAAGTAATGGGGAAACTGAAACAAAATGGTAACATATGCATTATGGGGCAAGACCAGCTTTTCTTAAAGGTGCTGATATTTAAAGGGAAATTAAACATTGTGTAACCCTTGCTTCATTAAAGGAAGGGTTAAACAATACATGAGCCGGTAGAATTAAGAAAATCCTACGTGTATCTTAATAGATACATGAGGGTTTACTAACTCCCGGTTGTCGTGCTGACATTTGTCAGCACGCGCACAGCCAATCAGAGCGGGGGTTCGCTAGTTAAGGTCCCTCCGGCTGAACTCATACAAAAATAAGGGTCTCTCTCTGCACTAGTCAGTCGCCGACCAGATAGCTGTTTGATTCCTATGGAAGCATGGCAGCTGTGGGTCATAGTTCATCCTCATACTAGGGACAAGTAACTTTAAAAAAAAAAAAAAAAAGTTTAGTGTCCCTTTAAAGATAGATGACTGACAGGTTACGTAAATAACTATGATTGGCAAATGTTACCGATAAACACTACTGCAACTAATACAGACGTAACCTACAGTGTAGTTGCAGTGCAGTAGTATACATAGCAGTATTCAACAGTTGTTGAATACTGAACATACATTTCTCTATCACTAAAAAACAAATTCTAATGAGGTCATTACTTATCTGCTAAAAGCTCCGGGCTTGTTGGAAAATCATCAGTACACAATTATCATTATTATTTTTCCAGGTTTGCGCTGCATTTTATATGCTACACATTCATTTGGATTTTCTTTTTTTCCTCACACAGTTCCCTTGCTCATTATCATAAGTAATGGAGAGGTGTTCATAGAGCACAAGCCATCCAAAAACTTTCTAATAAGCCTGGGATTTCTGAGGCTTCAGGCTAAGAATATAATTGGTTATAGAACTGAACAAAATAAATATTTAGTGTTTGTGTTATGATAGCGTTGAGCTGCTGAGTTGGTGGCGTCTGTCAATGACAATGCGCTGGTAATTAGAGGTAACTGAGGCTGGAGATAGGGATAATCATGATGACAACAATTTCCAGTTCAGGCCCCTAGTAATCTGTTGGAAAAACAGACGATATGAAGAGCGGAGTTAGTACAAAATCTAATGTACAATTAGATTACAGTGTGGGTTTTTTTCCATTAGCCAACTGTTCAGTGGTCTACTTCCTGTTATACAAGATCGGATTCAACGTGTTGTCAAGATGTCTAGATAGATAAATATTTAGTTTTCTTGTTTCTCACAATGAAATAGCAGCATGATATTCTGAAATATGCGAAATAATGCTGGAGACAGCTTTGCAGTAAACTTCAATATTTATTTCTCTGTACTGAAAATGCCATCTTATGTTTTATCACAGCATATGTGTTGTAACGTACGAGAAGCAGAAGGTTATAATAAAATGTCTAACACATTTTAAAAATATATGTCTAATAGAACAATTAATGACATTCACTTCTATAATTGATATCTCAGATTAATAGCTACTGTGCTACAGCAAATGACCACCCATAGGCCATTAATGGATCCATGCAAGTACTATAGGCTCTTTCATTCAATTTGCCAAAGGCACATTTTAGGTCATTACAAGGGTCAGTTCCTCGACAGGTCTTTCATGCATCTCCTTCTTGTATGGAAATTCTCATTGGAGACACTGAATAATTAAAATTACTGTCTCTCCATTTTGATTTACGGTCTAAATCTTGCTTATAGCTTTATGGACGTACAGTGCCTGGCTTTATTCATTTCGCACAGAGATAGTTTTTCAATGATGTCCTGCAACCGTAAGCTTTAAAATAATGCTCAGGCAGTGTCCATTGACCACTGTTAATGTTGTGTCTATGACACCAGTTATGGTGCCATAGGTATGAGCCCATCAAGTCAGCTCTAATAAACTTCATATATTAAATTATTCCATTTAGATTTTTTTTTCCAGCCCTATTATCTCTGTAATATTCCATACAGTTTGATGATGGATGTCTTGGGATCATCCTACCATCCTTCAGTTTATTAGAAATGTCTCACATCTGTCTGGAACTCCTATATCTTTTTAAATATTTTACTTTGCCAGAATCTTTTTTTTTCTCTTATATTTCCTTTTTCTCTGTATATTCATCTTAGTCATCCAGTCAAGTATTCTCTCACTCCTTCTGCTTTCTTATCTTTATTTTTCCATACAGCTTAAAACACCCAAACTATCTGCACAAGAGATAAACTTTCTGGTCGTAATCCACAGATTATTTTGATACGTCGCTGCCTAAATCCAAAATAAATTTTTGAAGCACTTGTCATCGAATGTAGATGTTAATATTGTTTAAAGACGCCAGCCCACACTAGTTTTCAAGGTGAAATACATTTCTGGTCCAGGTTCTTCAATATGTTAAATTCTGGGCTGAGGATTTCTTTTTTTCACACTTCCATTGTTATATTCCAATCGTGTCAGTCATTTCCTCATTCTTTTTCTTCCCAATATTTACTTTCTCCTGATAAGGAACATTCATTTTTTTTTACTGATTGGAACACATATCAAAAACCACAATCTTCATAGAAATGTTTGGTTAAGACAGATTAAGTAGACCTGCACCTTTTGGTTTTTTCTTTTATGTTGTTTAATTAGATATTTGAGAACATTTTGATGCGTATTATATATGACTGTATATCTTTTCCACATGCTGAAACTGTTGAAGCTGCTTTAAAACGTGTGTGATTGATATAATGTATTATTCATTTAAGAAGAATAAAACAAATATTTATGGTACAATATGTGTTTGTTGGACCTATTTAAAAAGGGAGAAGGGCAGCACATCAATGTCCTTTACAGGTAACATATGTACTTTGATCTAAGCCCAGCTGTGGTTTCCCTCTGCTGGGGTTTGTATAGATTATTTTCCCATCATTTCAATGATCCATATAAACATAGAGAATACCTTGGGAACAAGGGTGAGGCGACTGAGGCACTTGCGCACACAATTGAGGTGGGTGCAGCTGATTCTCGTGGGAGGTATAGATATCCATAGATGAAGACATTAATTTTGAAATTCATTTCTCATGATGCTCAGCCTCCAAATGTCTTCCATGTACTATTGTCTATGTTTTGCCAGGTACATACTCATGTAAGCTATACTATACCAAAGTGTCTGGCTAACGATAAACTGATGGAAGCTACATTGTACCACCATCTACGTCTAACATTTCTTGTTACTGATTTACCTGTTTTCAATTTTATGAACATAGCTGTTATGTAACTATGTGAGGTGGAACACAATTTTCTATTCTTGCTTTGGTTGCGATAAGCTGTAGCAACAGCTCTGCTTTGGCAGTGTTTTCCTGTATGTATGTTCAACAAGAAGATGGAATAAAGGTGGAAATATCCACTGGGCCGTGGTAAAGAACCAGATAAACTTACAATGTACTATGGAAAAGGGGTATTTTCTGAACAGAGGGGAGTTGGAGAGGTATAAAAAAACTTGGGAAAAATGGTCAAATTGATAAGTATCCTGAAGTAATTGCTTAGAACTGTCCGCCGCCCTCCCCTCCCCCTGCTCCAGTCTCGATGACGCAGTGATAAGTTTGAGAGTTGCCAGACGTCTCCACAATTTTATGTCTATAAATGTTTGTTCTGAATTTGTGATCGTTTGTAGTTGGCTGAATGTCCTATCTATATGTCTATGTATGTAGAAGTATTATCATGCATATTACAAGATACCGAGGCAGAGGAGGTGTGTTTTGTCATCACCAATGACAAACACGCTCCCTCTCAAAGTGATCATATTGGTTCAATGCTCTTCCAGGGCAGACCATGCGCAGAGCTCTGCTGAAGAGCTCTAGCATGAGAAAAAAGCCCTGTATTTGTTCTGCACAGTGCAAGCAAATGTAATAACATGCTTGCACTGTGTTTCCTTGCAACTGCACTTTCCTTGTCTCTGGTGTCTCTATAAATGGATACCAGGAGACAAAAATGTCAGGAAAGAGTATTGAGCATGTGTTTGGAGCCTGCTTGTGGGATTGCGTGTGTGTAGAGTAAGCTGATTGTGGTGTGGTATTGTGTAATAAAGTCGGTTTTAGTTGTGTTGTGTTTGTGGTGTAATGTGATGCATATGTGGCTAGGGGCTGTAGAGAATGTGTGTATAGGGGATATAGCAAGTGGGTGCATACAGGCTATAGTGTGTGTGTGTGTGTGTATATATATAGATGTAGTGTGTGTTTAGGGGTGTAGTATGTGTTTGCTTACAAGGAATCTAGTGTGTGTATATATGGAAGGCATGGCCTGAAGTTGTGGGAGGGGCTTGGATCCCCCTTCTTAAAGGGGCATCAACCCTTCCCTCGTTACCTGTTGGGTCTGGCGAATTGTCCCACCCACCACTCCACTTTTATAAACATTCTATAAGGAAGGCCCTCTTTTTTCAGGCATACTTCCTCGTCAGTTCCGGCACACCACAACTGACATTTCCATTCTATGTTTGTCATATGTCAATTATACTACGGCTTATGCCATGACCACAAATACATATATATATATGAGTCTAGTGTGTGTTTGAAGGACCCAGAATGTGTATAGGAGATCTAGTGAGTGTGTGTTTATAACGGTTTCAGAGTGTATATAGGGATCTAGTGTGTGTATGTGTGTAGATGATCCAGAGTTGGGTAAGGGATCTAGTGTGTGTCTGGAATGTAATGTGTTTAGGGGTGCAGTATGTGTGTGAGGGGTGCTGTGTGTATATATATATATATATATATATATATATATATATATAAGTATTGTGTATGTCAGTTGTGCAGTGTGTTGGGGGGTTCTGTGTGTATGTGAGGGGTGCAGTATGTGTGTGTGAGGCGGGCGGTGTGTGAGGGGGGGTGTGTGAGAGTGATGTGTGTGAGAGTGATGTGTGTGAGAGTGATGTGTGTGAGAGTGATGTGTGTGCGTGAGAGTGCTGTGTATGATGTGTGTGAGAGTGCAAGAGTGCTGTCTATGATGTGTGTGAGAGTGCTGTGTGTTAGAATGCTGTGTGTGAGAATGCTGTGTGTGAGAGTGCTGTGTGTGATGGGTGTGAGAGTGCTGTGTGTGATGGGTGTGAGAATGCTGTGTGTGATGGGTGTGAGAATGCTGTGTGTGATGGGTGTGAGAGTGCTCTGTGTGAGAATGCTGTGTGTGATGGGTGTGAGTGCTGGGTGTGAGAGTGCTGTGTGTGTGAGAGTGCTGTGTGTGATGGGTGTGAGAGTGCTCTGTGTGAGAATGCTGTGTGTGATGGGTGAGAGTGCTGGGTGTGAGAGTGCTGTGTGTGTGAGAGTGCTGTGTGTGTGAGAGTGCTGTGTGTGATGGGTGTGAGAATGCTGTGTGTGATGGGTGTGAGAATGCTGTGTGTGTGAGAGTGCTGTGTGAGAGTGCTGTGTGTGATGGGTGTGAGAGTGCTGTATAAATGTTAGAATGGATTGTGTGTGTGTGGGGGGGGGGGGGGGGGGGGGGGCATAATGCCTGTTATTTTATTTGTTTATTTACCTACCCCCCCCCCCCCCACACACACAATCCATTCTAACATTTATACAGCACTCACACACAGCACTCTCACACCCATCACACACAGCACTCACACACAGCACTCTCACACCCATCACTCCCTTATTACCTTTAGCCTGGGACTGGGAGGCGGGGTTCCCTGGTGGTCCTCGTAGTGAGTGAACTCTAGCCTGCGGGCTAGAGTTCACTCTCGCGAGATCCGGTCGTTGCCATGGCAATGCTCCGGATCTCGCGAGAGGAACCCGGTGGAGCTGCAAGTTAGAGCTCCGCCGGGTCCTCTCCCTCCCTCTCTCCCCGCCGGCGGCCAGATTTGTCAGCATGTGGGCAGGTGAGGGAGATCTTTGATGTCCTCACTGGCCCTTCATGTCAAACAGCGGGGCCGGCGCTCGGATAGTGCCGGCCCTGCATAGACCGGCAGGGGAGATCCTGGGACCCAGAGGCCACTGCTGGGACCTCCCCTGCCGGCCTCGGCCCATGGCCACCGCGGCCCACCGGGCATTTGCCCGGTGTGCCCGATGGCCAGTCCGGGCCTGTTTCAAAGTGTTTATGCAATCTAACACTGGGGTGGCTAGTCACTAAAAGTGAGGTGCAGGCGATGTTGAGGTGCTAAACTTCACCTCACATGAAACTCACCTGCACCTCATTTTTATTAAATTCAATTTATTGAATGTTATGTTTGAGGTGCCATATTTTATGACATTTTGGTCTGAGCACCTATGCAACAGCTTAATAAATTAACAAAAATCTATGCTGTAATGGAGCACATTAGCACATGGGGGATTCACATTATACTGTGACGGTTGCAGTCTCTATTTTAAACTTTATATAAATGTCTTCATAGAAAGCACTTCTCCTGGGGTATCTCATTATTTGGTTCTTCTTCCTCTTCACAGGGGACAATGCTTGGCATTCAGTCTAATGCACTGCTCTGAGGCTCATGTGTGGTATCTAGGTTTGCCAGGCAGCAGCGACTGCAGCTAAGAAAGGGCAGTTTGTTTTAATGTCAGAAACATCCCTTTCCGTGCTGATGTGATCTTTTGTGCCTGTAAAGGCTGATGAGAGTAGACTTAGCCAGACAGACAGGGCATGGCATGTGGCACCCGCCTCCCTTTTGGTGTGCTTGAGACGGTGAAGGATAAGATAAGACACCATGACACAACTAGATAATTTCTCATTTTGCATCAAATGACGGACTGTGAGACGGCTAATATAATCTCTTCCCCTGGGATCCAGACTTTGCCCTTGAAGACTGTTTGGAATCATTGAATGCAGCAAAATCTGAATTCTTAAAATTTCTTTCATTCCATTCTGTTCTGTGATGCCCAGTAAAATTGTTTATTTGACAGGTGCAATTCCTGATTGATTTGGAAACATTTTATATTTTTATCTTCTTAGAGTATCACCTTTTGAGGTAATCCTGTCTGTAATTAGTCTACAGCAATCCATATGCATTTGATACCATCTCAGGTACTTGAAGGTTAAAAATAATCAATCACAATAACAAATATTTTTTTCTTATCTGATGATTTAATAATGCAGTATATTTAAAGGATTAAAACATAGATAACCAGAATTAGACAGAATATATAAGCTGTGTTAATCAAAAGGCTATTTATTTAAAGATACTTGTTTGATATTTCATTCAAGCTGCCTATCTATCCCGTAACAAGCAATGTATGGGGGGATTTATTTCCTATAACAAATACTATGGAAATATTTAGTTAATATAAATAATTTAGTTTTGTCAGATTCCACAGTTCCACAGTTTTGTTACTGGTACCCTAAGCAGCCATTCCTCTCAACCACACTTTCTGGATTGCTATAATTTCCTTGCTATTACCCAGGGGCTGATCCAGAGTTGGATCTCGGTGCTGCCCATGCCTGTCTGTGTTTTTTTTCCCGCCATGTTTGTCCCTCTTCTCTCCCTTCCCATGTCTGTTTTTCTCTCTCCTCTGGCCTCCCATGTCTGTATGTCTCTCAATTCTGCCTTCCCCTTGTCTGTCTGTCTGTCTGTCTGTCTGTCTCCTCTTCCTTCCCATGTCTGTCAATCTCCTCTCCCCTGTCTCTCTACCGCACACCCATATTGCTCTCTCCTCTCCCCACCCCCATTATCTGTATCTCTACTCTCCCCATCCCCCATTGTCTGTCTAACTTCTTTCTTCAACCCCCATTGTCTGTCTTGCTCCTCTCCCTAACCCTCATTGTCTGTGTTTTCCTTCCCCCTCCTTATTTAACCTCAGTCAGGGCTGTCTTGCACATAGTGATGACACAGAGCATCGTATTTCTAATGCTCTGAATCATTACTTTGTTCGGGGAACACAAGCAGCACTGGGTGTGATTAACACACAGAGTGGATATTGCTCATGGCTTTCCAGTCAAGCACACTGCACTGCTTCAAAGGGTGCAGAGGGTTCACCTCGGCACAGAGGATCAGGATTGTCCCTGCACAATGCTATAGTTAAATTGGTTAGATGAAATGTTCATCTCACCTCAACTCACCTGCACCTCACCTTTGAATAAATTGACCCCAAATATGAGAGTATCACAAAACTATGCAGCAATAGAACTCACAACAATGAACTTTACTGCAGTAAGAGTCACTAATGTGCAAGGTGTGTGAGTGTAATACATCACAACAAACAAAGTGTATACTGTAAGGAGCTAAATACATAAAATTCACATTAATATCACTTGTGCAGATCTCCAGAGCAAGTTGTACCGGGAAGAGAGCCTAGGCAAAATTAGACCTCCACTCACTATTCTTACATTTTAGTGAATAGACACCAGTGAGTCTATAAAGTAATAAGTTGTCATGTTTACATTTTAGCAGGTACACTTTAATAAAAACAAGCCCAGATCATGTATTCGAGGACAAAATAGATCCAATGGGAACCTAATAAATGCAGTCCAAAATCAAGTATTGATATAAGAAAATTATGATATGAATATTACCAGTGCATCCTGAGTACAATAATTAATTGTAAAACATAATGAGTCTGATTGTATCAGACATCAAATTACATTGTAGCTCATATGACACTGATTCATCTTTAATACCTTAAGAGTATTTGCATTTTTAGATTTATTAGGGTATTTTCTAATTAAATTGCATTGAAAAATAATTAGGAATTGCTGTCATTCCACTGTGCTTTTAATTCTGACAGCAGGAGAGGGACAGGTGATACTGTCATGTTGTTCAGAGTGAGGACAATTTAAATGTTATCTTTAATTGTACATATATACGGTTTATACAATTATATACAAGTATACATATTTCCTGTTAATTATCTGCAAAATGTGACCCCTAGCTGGTTTTGGGTAGAGCCTGATAGAGCCCAAATAAGCATTTCTATTTTGGAAAAGTTTTTACTGATGATTATAATAAAAGTTAATTTGTTGACACCACTGTACTATTCAATAATTGTATCTTCAAGGTCAGGTGATTGCACACTATATTGTATCTGTGCAAACCCCTTCCCAACATAGGACGCACCAGGTATGTCATCAGTTCGTGAACCCTCTTACTCGCTGTCGATCTTTTGCTGGTGCTGCTATGATGCCTAGATGTCGAGCTGCTCTGACACCACGATCACCCCATGCATAATCTTTCAAAATAGCACTTTCTGGTAAGAAATAACTTCCATCGCTCTGTTACCATTCCAGAGGCCACATCTCACCTGAGTAGGTAGCATCCTGTAGGACAGGCTATTTTTGTGTTGTCCATTCTCGAACTGAGATGTGGCTCCCACTTCTTTTGCTCATGTGCTGTCTGATTTTATGCTTTGCCCACAAACCTGATATCGTCCACGCAAATGTTTTATTATTTTATATTTTTAAGTTATTTTTATTTTTCATCTCAGGTAATGTTTTTTAACACTTGCTTCTTTAGAAAAAGCAGGGGTTTAAGATAGTGATGCCCTTACTCCAAAAGCAAACTCAACATTTATCTTTACAGACAAATGCAGGTTTTTTCTTGCTCTGTCACTCAGCTAAGGTAGAGCCTTTCAGAAGTGTTAGCGTGCACACAGGCAATCAGAGCTAGGGTCATTACAGTTTTCACTTGTGCTTCTTTATTAGAAGATTGTTGGACCCAGGACCAGTCCTTCAATGTGGCAGACTGGAGTAATTGCCCTAGACGGCTATCCAGGCAGCTCCTTTTTTCTGTTTTTTTTTTGTTCTGTGTGTAGTAGGAATGTGGTGTGATGAGATGCTTGCTTCGCCCCCTCGAGTCACGCTGAAGGATCTGAGTGTAGGCTAACGTGTGACATCCAAGCGGCACGCGTGCGTAGGGTTGCCACCTTTTCTTCAAAAAAAATACCGGCCTTGGTACTGTCTCCATAGACTTAACATTAGCCTGATGCCAATTTTTTACCGGCCTGCCGGTAAAATACCGGCCAGGTGGCAACCCTACGCGTGCGGCAGGGTACTGAGTGCTGGTCGCAGTGGCAGAGATGCTGGAGCAGGTCCTGAGTGGTGGTCCCTGGGGCAAATACTGTGTCCAAGTTTGGTGTTAGGGCAAGGTTAGAGAGAAAATTGGGTGTTGAGGCAAAGTCCAGAGTACAAAACTCGGTGCTGGGGCAAAGTTCTGGACATAATAATATTTTACTTTTCTTTTCACTCAGTGGGTGAGCTCTTTCAAACATTATTGGGCTGACTTTGGTGGAATACAATATAATCATTTTTTTCGAACAGTCTCATGTTTTCGTGGGCATTATTTTTTTGGGGGGGAGGGGTGAGGTGCTGGGAGAGGGGCAGCATTTTATAATTCGCCCCTAGCAGCATAATGTCTTGGGGTGGCCCTGGTTGGAGAAAGTATGACTTTAGATACTGGTGTAAACTATATATCTAAGCTATACTGGGCTTACATTGCAGTCCAATGCCAAATTACCGATTTTACGTTGCAGTTTTTTGTCCATTATCCGTATATACTATTTGTGTACTCAATGCATTGTGGCTTTGGATGTTATTCCTCTCTTGAACTGCCTCTCAACGCCATAAGAAACAGACAAAATGTCACTTTATTCTATTCTGATGCAGGTTACTCTTTATTAGCATCTCTCCTGGTGGGATCAGCAACGGGAGAGTCTTTTGTGTTCATTATCACTGTAAGAGTATTCTGCAGGGAGAGCTTTTCCATAGTGTGACTCAGAAATCTTTCTCAGTAACATTTACCTCTGACTCATACTTCATTCTGTGTTAGGTGTCCCTTTATCTTACTGAAATGTCGCTCTATTTCCATTAACAACAAATTACTTGAACTATCACGTTTTTGTACAACACAAACATATACGGTTTTTTTTTCACTAACCAGAGTTGTGGTGAACTGACTGAATCAAGTTGCAAAAATAGATGAGTTAGAAAAATAATCCATACTTCAGAATTCATAATTAGAAGTCATGCATCTTAATGTCATTAAATTGGCAGGTATTTAAACCTTAAATACATGTAGACAATTCAGATAACTGAGGCTCAGTCCATGATCCATATATGTTATATGCATTTGTTAAATTATTTTGGCATTAGTATATATTCATTGCCTTCCTTCTTTATCTCCGAGCTCTTCTACTTCATTCCTCCCTTTTTGATCTTGACTTTCTTAAGCTATTAATGTAGATTTATTACAGCTTCTCAGGTATAAGCTTTTCCTACAAGGTGTCATTTTTCTAGAAATGATTCCTTAGTTGTATTTGGATCAGTGTATTGTTTGCTTTATAATTTAGTATTATTGTAATTATTGTATTAAGACTATTTGTACGGATTTGAATAGGATTTGTTTTATACACAGAATGCAGTATTTGTGGGCTTTAGCAATACAGTACCAGCCCACACCTGTCCAAAGAACATTAGGGTAGAAAACACACTCCAGGCTCTCTACCTCCTTTTTTTTCAGCAAATAGCCGACAAGCTCCAAAGCTAGACTTGAAGATCCAAAATATAACCAAGACACTGAAATGTCTCATACTAAAACATTATATAAAAACCCTACTTTCAATTCAAAATGGATTCTTTCTTCCAGCATACCAATCTCAAGTGTCTTAATCAACAAGGTGAGCATGAGATGAGGTTATGGACTTCAGGTTCCATTTCTGGTGCCAAATACTCTTATCTATTATATGCAGCATAACCAGCAGTCACTGGATAGGAATGGGCGCCTCAAAGTTCAAACACCGCTAAGGCTTTTTCTCTCTAAAAATATATGTGTGTATGAATTTCTTCTATAAACGAGTTTCCCAAGACTTCATATTGTGTTTTGGCCATTGCAAATAGTTAAGTAGGTGTACTGCAACTTGAGGTTGTCAGCAATATTGAAGGCAATGCTTAACAGGTAAGTTGGCATATCTTTTACCCCTTATTTTGCACCGCACCTGTTGTTCTTGGGAGGAGGGGCCACATGTTTTGTGACCCTCACCCAAACTGGCAAGTCCAGATTTAAGTTCCAGGCTACCCTCAGAGAAAACTACACCAATACTGTGTTTGAATGACGTGGACACGATGCACACAAATGATTACTCCTTTTATCAGGACTCTTTAAAAAAAAGTTAAGTCTAGTTAAAAGGATAACTGGCTCCAAACTGGCCAAGACCATGAGGGAGACATAGCTCACTTAAGTGGTTATGCAAGAGTTTCTGTAGAACTTCATGCCTATTGTCTATATAAACACATACAATGGCACTGTGGGTCAGTAAATTACAGGACAGAGTGTTTTTCAACTGGTACGTATTTTGGGATAACTTCAAAGGTTTAATTGTCAGGCTTTAGCCAAGCAGGCGTTCCATTAGGTCAGGGACACTGCGGGGAGACAATATGTCCTGAATATTTTGCTTGGAAAGAGACCTGTGTAAGCTTTAAGAGTTGTATTTGTCACTTGTTTGTTGCCAGGGAGTTAGCTTTGGTGACAGGCCTGCTTTCAAGTTATAGCATGTGGCTCCCTGGCTTGCACTGAAAAGTCACATGCGTATGGCAGCTGAGCTGTAAATGTTTGGTCGCGTCAAGCATGACATTTATTATGTCATAGTCTTTTTGTCTGCATTCCTCTCCTGTGGTGCTGAAAAACACTTTACCTCTGTGCCAATAATTGATGAGTACTGAATGGGCCATCCAAGCTAAAGTGAACCTTACCCTATCCTCTGTCAGGCATCTTGCAGCCCACCTGAGCGTACAACAGAAATCACTTTCATGAAAAAATCCAAAGCATGTCCTAGACAAATAGCTGATTTAACCCTTCACTTAACTATGCATAGAGACAAGACTAAATGTTCTTAGAAAAGCAGCCAAACTTGTAAGTTGTAAGTTGTTCTTAGTCAGCATCATAGATATGTTTGTGTTTTCTTATACAGCACAAGACAAGGGAGGGCTTGCAAGGGGAAGGAGGGCGATCTCTCTCAATGGGCTGGGGATGCAGTGCTTTTAAATGTCCCTGTTGGAAACTATTTTGATCTCTTATCCAATAGTTCTGTTTGTCTAACATCTCTGTTATCAGTATGTCAGAATGTCTGCGTTGCACGTCTATCTATCTCTGATATGTGGGCTGATGAAGTGGTACCAAGGGAAACTAAATAGTTTTTGCCATTTGGCCCAACAGTTGCCAGCCCTCCCCTGATACAAGACATATGATGCAGATATAGTACACATGTAATATATAGTGTCACTTATTGTGTGCATCAGAAAGCAAACAATCTAGTTCTGTATTTGTTAAAATTCAAATTTGGTAATGTGCCGGCATGACACCTATTTGCTTTGCATTGTGCACAGGCAACATTGTGTTTGAGCTATGTATGTCTGTGGAAATACTGAACTCCAGACACCTGAGATCTATTCAGGTTGAGGTAGGGACCTGCAACATTTTGGATAACGTATACTTTTGGTCAATGGATCATCTAAGTAATATGCATAAAGGTAATGTAGAACAAAATGGCCTGCTCCACGGTGCTGCTGAAATCATCCACTGTGAGTATGGTAGTCCCTCCCTCCCCTGCAGCATGGTGGGAACTACATTTCCCATGAGCACTCGCTTCTACAGTATGGCGCTTGGGAGGGAGGAACAAAGGACGTTCACAAAGTGGCTTCAGGAAAAAAATTGTTCAGATTTAGGGTAATTTTGGATAATGGATCTTGAGATAAGGGATAATCAATCTGTACCAGGGAGGCTTGAATTCATTCTTACGGGGTCACACAGTGCCACATCATTTAAAAAAACTCAGCCCATTTTGGCTTCTCTCCCACATCCCGGACTAGGTGTCGGGATGTTGGCAGCTATGAAACAGTTATAACCATAAATTTGAACTGTAACCGCATGAAGAATTGCACATTAAAAGCACC
This sequence comes from Pelodytes ibericus, assembly GCA_036172795.1. Lineage (NCBI taxonomy): Eukaryota > Metazoa > Chordata > Amphibia > Anura > Pelodytidae > Pelodytes > Pelodytes ibericus. The sequence continues at coordinate 142,003,430 of CM069857.1, read as the reverse complement.
TTGAATTCATCCGGCTTCTGAGTTGGTTTAATTTGCCGTCAATCTGTGAGATTATGAAACAGTTATACACTAATTGGAGCTAGCTACTTGTTTAATATATGATCTACCGTAAACTTGATATTGCAGCAACATAGCTTCACGGCTGTCAGGAGATGCTCAAAAGATTGGACTCAACTGTCTGTGGGAATGCGTAGAAACTCTGGGGTGTTTCCACTTGAATGTGAGACAGTTGCACAAATGGAGAATTTGACCACCGAAAAATGTACATTCCTTTCTGCATTTCAAAGGAAATTAGATTCTGTAAGGAACTGATGCAAAATAATGGGTTTTTTTTTGTAGAAGTTCCCTGTTGTAGATGAATGGGCATCCCAAATTGATGATATGTAAGCTTATGTTTCACAATTACATGTTCCTTTAACTTGATCATGGTTTGACATCAACTCAATCACAGCAATACAATCAATTACATAATCTGAGGAGTAGGTTGGGTTGTGCCTTCCTGCTGGGTAGTGGGTAAAGATGGTACTTCCCACATGAGTCCCAGTGCCTCATCTATATCATTAACTGAATATTTGATATTCCTGGGTGAATTTGTCAAGTGCAGAACCATCATTTTGGAATATTAACTGTATATAGGTCGATGTCTGAGGTTAGAGGAACACAATTTTTCAAAATACCAGCTTCCATTGTTCTTGGAGATACAATGTACCTAATAAACATGGTTTCAGATGTGTTTGCTTATAATATAGACTTTCATTCCAGAAGGGTAAATATTTGTGAATTAAACTCACTATTTGTTATACACACTAACCTGAATTTTAATTATACCACCAGATCTTCCTAAATGTACTTTTGAATTCAAATCAAAGGAATCAGTAGAATGTATCCTAGAAGGTGCTTCAAAAGGGCTATACCCACTACAGAGCATTTTATTTACTAATTTGTAAAAATTTTTACAAGGAAGAATACACTGAGATTTCTCTCATTTTGTAGTATGTCCTGGGGACCAAGTCCAGAACGGTACACTAACGGTACACACAGTTTCACATTTAGAGCAATACACATTCATACATATTTAAGCAGGATATTTGGGGAAAACACATACAGGGTATACAATTATTCACACAGTTAAATAGAGAAAACAGAAATAAAATGTACAGTATAAATGGAGGGTGGTAATAAATTAACATTGTGCTTTAAGAAGTCAGGCGCCTTAAACTACTTCCTTTTTGAAGTGATGGACAGCTAATAAGGGACTAATGCTGGATCTGAGTTTGTAGGTGTTTGGCTCATGTTGGGACTGTAGAACAAGGAGGTTTGTACAGGAAGTGGAGGAGCAAATCGGTAGAATAGGCAAAAGGTCTGGGCAGGAAGCATAGGCACTAAACGGTTAGACAAGCCAAGGTCAGTACAGGCAGACCAGGGTCAAAATGGTTTGGCCTGATATTCAAACATATACTTAAAATAAGCAATGTCTCCTTTGAAATCAAGATGAAAGGACACAACAAACCAGAAGGTCAGTTCTAGTAGATTTTGAAATATGGACTTCGTTTTCTACATTTTTCCTAACAAATAAAATTACATTGTGAGATCTAATAGACTCTGTCCTCAGTTCTGGCCTTTCTTGTTCTCATTTGAAGAATAGTTCCCATAGGGTATATAAACTGCTTGGAGCATAAACCCACTTTTCCCAGCTGTATTTGCACATTACAACCTTTTAGTGCCCAGTAGGTATGCAACACAATGCAAATTAATGCATTATGCACTTGTCATGTGCTCACATGGTTGTATATTCTTGTTATATATACTAGTCATTGATATATAACTCTACTGGCTCTGACTAAAGCTTTAATTTTGCAGTTGGTAAGATGATAGTACCACCTACTGGCAAATTGATAATATTGTTCTGAAATTGTGTGTACGATGCGTTTAAAGCCCCAAACTGGTGACAAGTATTGCTAATGATAAAGCTTTATCAATACTGACTTTCCATTAAAATATTTCTCAGCTAAACCCATTAGTATAACGGGAAGAAATAATGCATTTTTTTAACATGATTTTAAAAATATTAATGTCTAAATATGGGGTTTCTGGTAGTCTCATGTCATGTCTTCTGTTAAATGAAGGAACAACAGAGAACTGTATTTCACAGAAAAGGCTATGTTCATAGTTGTGTAAGTAATAAACCCAGGGCTAGCTATACAAAACTATTAAGTGTTCTCTACAAAGGTTGCAATTTTATTTTAAAAATATTTTTTAAAGGTGAGGGGGTGTAACAGCACTTTACAATCTGTTTCCAGAAGATCAAAGCTGAAAGCTAGTTAGCTAACACATTGTATAAAGTGGGTTATTATAACAAACACAAAGGTATTGAGTGTTATACATGGAACATTTGTGGCACAGTCATCCAGAGGTGGCACCACCACTGTATTTAGCCTAGGGTGACACTTACCTTGTCTGCCTGGGGGGCAGGGGGCTAGGGGGCGTGTCTGGAGCACAGGGAGCCAAACAGGCAGCACATACTAACCTCCATGCTGCCTGTTCGGTTACCTGTGCGGTATGAAGGGGGAGTGCAGACATATCATGTGACCCAGCACTCTGACGTCAGACACGTGTCGGGTCACGTAACCGTCGGCACTCACCAAACAGGCAGCATGGTAGGATAGTATGCTGCCTGCCACTAGACACCATGGACCAGCGCTGCCCATGGTAAGTCCTAGGGTGCTGGGAGCATGTAATGGGGGTGATGTGGGTCATGTAATGGAGATGATGGAGTGAATGTAATGGAATTGATGGTGGTCTTGTAAGGGAGGTAGGACATCATGCTGCCTGCCACTAGACACAGGGACCAGCGCTGCCCGGGGTAAGTCCTGTGGTGCTGGGGACATGTAATGGGGTGATGAGGGATATGTAACTGAGGTGGTAGAGGTCATGTAAATGGAGGTGATGGGGGCTTTGTAAAGGAGGCGATGGGAGCATGTAATGGGCTGATGTAGGCATGTAATGCGGGTGATGGGGCACGTAATGGAGTGATGAGGGCATGTAATGGGCTAATGGCGCATGTAATGGAGTCATGTAATGGGGTGATGGGGTAATGTAATGGGGTGATGGGGTCATGTAATGGGGTGATGGGGGCATGTAATGGGGTGATGGGACATATCATGGAGGTGATGAGGGCATGTAATGGGGGTCATGTGTGTGCAATGGGGTGATGGGTGTGCAATGGGGTGATGGGGCATGTAATGAGGTGATGGGGGCATGTAATGTGTATGTAATGTGGTGATGGGGACATGTATTTGGGGTGATGGAGCATTTAATGTATGTGCAATGTGGGTTTATGATGCATGTGATGGATGGGGCATGTGATGGGGTGATGGGGCATTGTGTGTATGCAATGTAGCTGATTGGGCATTTAATGTGTGTGCAATGTAATAGGATGATGGGGCATGTCCTAGGTGTGCAACGTGGGGGATGGGGCATGTCATGGGTGTGCAACGTTGGTGGGGAGTGTCCAAATTTTGTCTGCCTAGGGCTGCACAAAACCAAGATACACCACTGGATGGCATTCATAGTCCTCTGGTGACTGTGTCATCAATGTTCCATGTATATCACTCAGTACCTTTGTGTTTGTTCACATAGCACACTTTATCCAATATAACCCAAGACAACATAAGGTAATTTTTTTTGCCTATAGTTGGAATTCTGCCTCATTAAAATAAAAATAAATAAAAAATGGGTCTATTTTCTGTAAGCATGTTCACGGTCACATGTCTAACAGTCCTTCTGTAACAGCTGTTTCGCTGTACTGCATTGGATGTTCACAATGTATGCTAAGGTGACAACGCAAATTGCAATGTTCTGGTTTGTAAGCCAAAATGTATAGGACAGTAGAGAGAAAATTACTTAGAAAATGATATTTTTTGACAAGAGAAATGACCTAGCAGTTACTATTTTTTTTATGTTAACATCTAATTTTCACTATCCTTATTGGCTGAAACATGTAGTGAATCCTGAAATGAATTATTCAGTTTACACCTGGCAAAGTAATGTTGAATTTAATGAAAGATAAGACATTTTCAGTCCGCATACTCTTCCTGATGCTCCAACGGCTTCTGACCTTATTTAATCTTTGGCTTTGTCTTATGTACAGTATAACGTACATTGTCATATGCTTATCCCATGAATGCTTAAATTTCTTTACTATGGTAACCGCTATAATGTCTGGAGGGAGGTTACTGATTGGATGTGACTCATATAATTTATGACACTGTAGGAAAAAGAAATGTAACCGGTTTTGTGGTCTCAGTGAATAGACTTCTAATAAGTTCATACTTTATATTATTTCTAACCTAGACTTGTACCAATGAGTTCCTTGGGAGAGAGGCATAGTCTAGGCGGTAGGTGGACCATGTGTGTGTGAGGAGGTGTGAGTGTTTTGTGACTGACACCTTGGGGGGAGTGGCTGGGGATATGTGTGGATATAGGCAGCCCTCCCCCTTTTCTCCGGCAGCCATTTTAGGTACGGGCACAGCAATGAATTTGTGTGGGATGGATGTTGAGAGCATCCTAGCTGCCCTTAGGGCTGAAGCCCTGCTGGATGGTGGGGCACACCTCCAGCAGCAGGGAGCCACTGCTGAAGATGCCGGTCACGGGTTGGGCAGGTGTGTGTCACGCCCCCCCACCTGCCTCAGCCCAAGTTCAACTCCTCGGAAGGGATATCAGAACCCTGGGGGACCGTCGCAGAGGCATTGCTTGACTCATGCGAGGCTGGTAATTTCACCTATGGTGCTCAGTCCCCCGCTGCCCGCAGTGTGCGCGCATAAGCCGCAAGACCAAAAGGTCCCCCTCCTGGAGCATCGGCTGCTCCAATTCCGCCTCTGCTGCACTGAAGGCACTCTCCGGGCACGAGGCCTACTTGAAGTTCCCCCAGCCAGCAGGGCCAGTCTTTACCCCCGCTCCATTTTGTTCCAGCAGGTCTGGCTACTCCATGGCTGCTGCAAGGCCCTCAGCAGCCCCTCTCAATCCCCCAGCACTGGTTGCCACCCCATGCTCCTTCAGTGGGGGGAGTAGGCCACGGGCATCAAGAAGGGAACGTGGCAGGCGGGTATCGGCACGGAGGGCTCCACGTTCACCACCTTCTTCCATCGACCCTGAGCCTCCCTCGGATGTCTCCTTGTCGGGCTTTTCTGATTGGGGTGATGCTGCCAGCAGCCCTTTTCCTGGTTCCCGCTTCACCACTGATACCCACCCGGCCTCCACAGCTCTAACTTGGCTAGCCCAGGGTTACGGCTGCTGCCCCGGTTTCTCAGTTGATTGATAATCACTTGCAGGCAGTTTGGTCCCTTCCTTCCTTAACACATCCTTCTGGAAGCTTAAGTCACATCCCATGGTGGTCCGTGGTGGCTGATCCTTTGGGCTCATATCAGGTGGCTGTTACTTGGACTCACTCCATGCAGGGCCGGATAAAGGCATGGGCTTTCGGGGAAGCAGCTTGAGTCCCATGCTTTAATCCGGGCGAAGAAAGGAAGAAAAAAAAAGCTTGCCCCTAGAAGATCTCCCCTCGTCAGCTCTCTGTCGGCAAGCAGGCAGCATAGAGCCTGGGCATGCACAGGCAAGTCTCCATGCTGCCACACTCTCCATGTCTCTCTCAAAGCGACAGGTCACATGATCGACGCGAGTCACACAGCAGCAGGAAGGTATGTACAGGGGAGGGGGTGGTAACAGTATTTTTTTTGCCAGACTAACAGTGGCAAATTATTGTGCATAATAATTGTGGCACATTATTGGACATAATAATTGTGGCATATTATTGGGCAAAACCATTGGGGCATATTATTGGGCATATTAATTTTGGCATATTAGTGGACATATTAATTGTGGGATATTATAGGGCATAATAATTTGTGAATTTTATCAGGCACACTCAGAGGCATCACTAGAGTTGGTGTCACTCGGTGCGGTAACTCATGGTGTCACCCCCCTGGATTTCCTCCAATACCATGCCAGTCAGATGGTCCATTAAATATGCCACATACAAGTGCCCCACAAATTATGCCACACACAGGAGCCTCATAACTATGACACACACAAGAGCCCCATAAATTATGCCACACCAGAGCCCCATTATTTATGCCTCACCTTGAAGCCCAATTAATTATGCCACACACAAGCGCCCCATAATTATGCCACACAAGAGAGCCCCTTGATTCCAACATTTAACCCCTCAATATGCCAGAATTTTGCCATTCAATAGTCCAGCATTTAACCCCTCAATATGCCAGCATTTTGCCATTCAATATACCAGCATTTAACCCCTCAATATGCCAGTATTATTTTGCCATTCAATATGCCAGTATTTAACCCCTCAATATGCCATTCTTTTGCCATTCAATATGCCAGCATTTAACCCCTCAGTATGCCATTCTTTTGCCATTCAATATTCCAGCATTTGACCCCTCAGTATGCCAGCATTTTTCCTTTCAATATGCCAGCATTTAACCCCTCAGTATGCCAGAATTTTGCCATTCAATATTCCAGCATTTAACCCCTCAATATGCCAGAATTTTGCCATTCAATATTCCAGCATTTAACCCCTCAATATGCCAGAATTTCTCCATACAATATTCCAGCATTTAACCCCTCAATATGCCGGTATTATTTTGCCATTCAGTATGCGAGTGGTATACAACGAGCATACTGTATTATTTTTTTTTTATCATTCTGTGCCCCATATTTACCTTTATTCCATTTTTCTCCTTCCCTGATTATTTGACATTCGAAATAGAATACACATATAGTTCCAAATAAATATACTTTCATATTTACCTTACAGTGTGCATATCTGCTTTTTTGTATATTTTTGATTTTTTATAAATATGTTCCCCAAGAGAGGATACAAAAGCAGTTCCTTGGTTTGGACCTGGCACTTCCCAAAACTATTCCCTCACTAGTAGCTCTCATTAATTTTTTTATGTTAGTTTATGGTTTGTATTAGGGCTTGGGGTTAGTTTTAGAGGGGGTTTATTTATTGGGGGGAACTATCCCAGCCCTTCCCGGTAGGTGGGTCTGGAACAGTTTGTCGCTGTCATTTCACCGTTGACAGTTCAGCGCAGCAATTTCAGTGCAATCCCTAATACAAACCCTAAAACTAACATAACAAATGAATGAGAGCTACTAGTGAGGGGCCAGTCTGGTGTTCTGCCAAAATGTCCTGGAATGCAGTTTTTACCATGAGCAGACCGTGCATGCTCACAATCACTCACATCACAGGATTATGGTTAAATGTGTAGATTACAGCTAAACCTTACCCCAACCTAACCTCCCTATAGTAATGTACCTGGATTGAAAAAAACAATACCTTTTAATTCTAATCCTTACCTAACTGTATCTCTAACTTCCTGGTCTAATCGCTCATATTTCTTATGTTTGGAGGAGGGCGGCATTATAGGAAATGAAGTTGTCAGCATGTCGGCAAATCTGTGATGTGAGTGACCGCGCAGACACGGTTCACTCGGTGGGGAAAACTGCATATCCCTGTTAGGGGCTTACTATGATAGAAATGAAGGAGAGGCACATGAAGAGAAAGGGATCAGGCCTAGAGCAGCTCAAAAGCTAAATACATCACTGGTCAGGCCCGCCATCAGGGGGTGACGAGCGATACTGGCGTCCCGGGCCTGACGGGACCTGCAGAGCACCGGGAGACAGCAGCAAGGAGGTAAGTACAAGGGAAGGGGGGTGGTATATAACGAGCAAACTGAGGGGCAAAATCCTGGCATATTAATTGGCAAATTCCTGGCATATTATTTGGCATACTGAGGGGGAAAAGCCTGGCATATTGAGTGGCTAAATCCTGGCATATTGAGGGGCAAAATCCTGGCATATTGAGTGACAAAATCCTGGCATATTAATTGGCAAAATCCTGGCATATTGAGTGACAAAATCCTGGCATATTAATTGGCAAATTCCTGGCATATTTATTGGCAAATACCTGGCATATTGAGGGGCAAAATACTGGCATGTTATTTGGCAAAATAATGGCATATTCATTGACAAAAGAATGGCATATTGAAGGGCAAAATACTGGCATATTAAATGGCAAAAGAATGGCATATTGAGGGGCAAATACTGGCATATTGAGGGGCAAAATATTGGCATATTAAATGGCATATTGAGGGGGGAAATACTGGCGTATTAAATGGCACATTGAGGGGCAAAATACTGGCATATTAATAGGGGGAAAAAGCATATTGAGGGGCAAAATACTGGCATATTAATTGGCATATTGAGGGGAAAAATACTGGCATATTAAATGGGAAAAGAATGGCACATTGAGGGGCAAATCCTGGCATATTAAATGGCAAAAGAATGGAATATAGAGGGGCAAAAATACTGGCATATTAAATGGCAAAATATTACTGGCATATTGACCAACTGCTCCCAACCACCCTCCATATTACACTAGACCAGTACAACATGCTTGTGTGGGTAGGAGGAGCGAGTGGGAGATATTGTCGGGGGGGGGGGGTGTAGGGGGCCCAGAAAATTTGTTCAGTAAGGGGCCCTGAAATTCCTGGTGGCAGCCCTGTCACTGGTTACACATAATTAACAAGTTATTGCGACCCTTTTTTGTTGTTGTTTATCTGATGCACAAAGTGTAGCATGTATAGATCTGCTTGAGTTAGGAATTTGACAGATAAGCATGAGCTGTTTCCAAATGAGTCACACAAAAATAACGAGTTTTCCATTTTAGAAAGAAATTTCCAAAATAACCTTCTCTGTTGTAAGAGGGGATAGTGATTCACTGTGCTGGATCTGATTGCAATTGGTAAAGTGGTAAAGCTAGGAGAAGCTGTTGCTCATTGTGAAGATCTCTGAATAAAACTACAGACAAGATCACTGTTTCTATTGACAGATGTGTGTAACCTTGCAGGCTCATGTGCAATAAATTTGTTTCTAGTTCAATTAAAGCTCCATTCCAAATTCCACTAGATCTTTCTTATTCCTTTCTCTATTGTGACATATTTGCCAGCATCTTGGGACAAGAGGAGGTTCCTAAAGGGATTCATTTAAGTTATTTTGTAACAATTGTTGTGGAATCGCATCTTCACGGTAAGCTACCGTGTGTTTGGAGCTCACTTTGTTCACATTCTGACAATCTGTACCTCATAGATATACATAGATTAAACCAGGGCCATCCCAAGACATTGTGCTGTCTGTATCCAAGAATGAAATGTGGCCACCCAAAAACCACGCCCACCAAAACATACCCATAACCACGATCTAATATCATCATAATTAAAACTAAAACAAACTTATCAGAAACAGCAGCTTGCCTATGTGCAAAATTATATGAAATACCATTAAGATGCCAGTGAGCAGTAAATGCATAAACCTTGTACATGATGCTAATGAGCAGTAAATACATAAAGATTATATATCATGCCAATGAGTTTTAAATACATAAACATTATATACCATGCCAAGGAGCTTTAAATTCATAAACTTTGAATTGCAAACCAATTAGTTTTAAATTTAAAAAAATTCTATATCATATCAATGAGTATTAAAAAATAAACTTTGCATTTCATGCCAATGACCTTAGTAACATAATTTTTTAGGTTGAAAAAATACCACAAGCATCAAGTTTTACCCTTCTACCAACCATTCCTGCTTTTGTTCTAAAAGAAGGCAAAAAAAAAACATGCTATTCGAATCTTGCCACTTCGGGGGTGGAATTTCTTTTTGACTCCAAAACGTGATCAGATTTCTTCTTGGATCAACAAGCTCTAAAATATTAGTGTTTATTCTGTTATTGATAGCCCTATATGTCCTGCTTTTCTTGGAAGTGAGTTCCATATCTTTACTGTCCTTACTTTGCATAAACTGTTTACATCATGCCAATGAGATTTGCATGCATTAACTTTGTACATCATGGCAATGAGCTTTAAATACATAAACTTTGTATATCATGCCAACTAGCAATAAATACATATACTTTATACATTATAGCAATCAGCTTTAAATGCATACATTTTGTATATCAAGCCAGTGAGTTTTAAATGCATAAAGTTTGTATATCATGACAATGAGCTTTACATGCATGAACTTTGGATATCATGCCAATGCGCTTTAAATGCATTAACTTTGTGTATCATGCCAATGAGCAGTGAATACATACACTTTGTAGATCATGCCAAAGCGATTTAAATGCATTAATGTATCCAGCCAATGAGCAAGCAGTCTGTGCCAATGCCACTGGCACAGACTGTAAGCCCTCGCACTGCAGTCCCTGATCACGGCAAGACAATTGGTGTGAGGGGAAATGGTGTGGTGACATACCAACTCCCTTAACATGCTATCAGGGTCAGTTGACCCACCATGATCCATTGATGGTCTAGCTCTGGTTTAAACGCACTGTGCATAGGCGACTGCCATGCCGTGAAAGCTCCAAATTGGACAGGACATGACGCAAAAAAGAAGGAAATATCCCATCAAATCTACCACTGTTGACAACTTTGTTGTGACCTTCTGTGTCCATCTCTAGTCCCTTTCCATGTTACCATGATTTTATGGAATTATAAACTATTGGGTGTGGTTATATTTTATTTTTTATAACATTTTGGTTTTGTATATACCAATGAAGACTTACAGCAAACATATCCCTGACTGAGACAGTCAAAATCAATTTAAAACATTAATGTGAAAAAATCTTTCGGAGCAGATGGTAAACACCCAGAGACATTTGGTCCAGCATTTGCCAGGATTTTGCTTGTTTATGTGCTTACACTTAAAACTGAACGTGGCCTGAGATGTGTGAACTTAATATAAATGTGAGGAAAGAGCTAATAAGGAATAATATTCAGGAACACATTTTGTGCAGCAATCTCAGTAGTAGATGTGAACATGGTTACATGAAAGTAAGACCATGTTAAAGTTAATTGTGTTCTATGAAGACGTGAATAAGAATATAGAGTACATGTGGATCTCATCTATCCAAATCCAATATGAAATAAGACGCCGGTTCGAAACCGGTCATCACATTCCTATCTCTAACAGGATTTAAGAATTACCCACTTAAGTCAAGTTGTTTTGTTTTAAACACAAGGGGCCAATCCCTAAATCCTAGACTGTTAGGAATGGAAGCATGAGGATTGGTTTGGGAACCACTGGAATAAGAGAAAGAATATGTCATGAAACAGAGGTCAGTGTAACTTTGAAGACTCCCAAACCTGTGCTTTTGTGGAAGAGAGTGGACACGATTTAGCAAAAAAGGAAATGTGTGGGGAAAAGGTTATTTGGTTTGATGATGTCAAAACTATAGATTTTTGTATGAAGCACAATGCCATATGTGGGTCACAAAGACAACTTATAATTGCCTTAAAAATATAATCACTGTGATATTGTTTGTAAGCTTTTTATCAGTAAGTAGTAGAAAACTGGCCACAGATTAAAGTTACACTGTATTGGTTTAAGAGCAGTCTGAATAGTTTTAAATATTAAATTATAACATGCTCATTGAAAAAGAGAAACAATGTAATGCCAGCATGTCTTGGGTCGCCATGACTCACTAATGATTTGCATCAGCCGGCTCTACTGGGGCAATACATCATTAACACAGTCACCCCAGCCAATTCCCATCACTTTTACAGCAATTCAACAAGTTCAAGATCCCTCACCTTCTTTCTTACTTACAGGGCCGGTGCAAGGATTTTCGTCTACACAGGCGAAGGTGCATTTTGGTGCCCCCCTGCTCTGATCCGCCACGCCTCCCACACCATTAAGCCTCCTTACATATATATATATATATATATATATGAATAATGTATAGTGTAGAAAATAAATACATCTAAATATTCAACTCGCATGCTCTAAATGTGTCACACATTGAAACCCTTAAACACAAAGACACCCTTGCAGTCACACACACAGACACCCTTACCACTTACACACACACAGTTACACCAATTCACACATCTTGAGACACACTATTTTGCCACTCAATATGCCAGTATTTAGCCCAGGGATCCTTAAACTTTTTAAACAGGGGGCCAGTTCACTGTCCCTCAGACCGTTGGAGGGCCGGACTATAGTAAAAACAAAAACTATGAACAAATTCCTATGCACACTGAATATATCTTATTTTGAAGTGAAGAAACAAAATGGGAACAAATACAATATTTAAAATGAGGTAAAGTTAAATCAACAAACTTACCAGTATTTCAATGGGAATATTATGCCAGTCAGAGCCCAGGAATATTATGCCAGTCAGAGCCCAGGAATATTATGCCTCCCAGATGCCCAGTAATATTATGCCTCCCAGATGCCCAGTAATATTATGCCAGTCAGAGCCCAGTAATATTATGCCTCCCAGATGCCCAGTAATATTATGCCTCCCAGATGCCCAGTAATATTATGCCTCTCAGATGCCCAGTAATATTATGCCTCCCAGATGCCCAGTAATATTATGCCTCTCAGATGCCCAGTAATATTATGCCAGTCAGATGCCCAGTAATATTATGCCTCCCAGATGCCCAGTAATATTATGCATCCCAGATGCCCAGTAATATTATGCCTCCCAGATGCCCAGTAATATTATGCCTCTCAGATGCCCAGTAATATTATGCCAGTCAGAGCCCAGGAATATTATGCCTCCCAGATGCCCAGTAATATTATGCCTCTCAGATGGCCAGTAATATTATGCCTCCCAGATGCCCAGTAATATAGTGCCTCTCAGATGCCCAGTAATATTATGCCTCCCAGATGCCCAGTAATATTATGCCTCCCAGATGCCCAGTAATATTATGCCTCCCAGATGCCCAGTAATATTATGCCTCCCAGATGCCCAGTAATATTATGCCTCTCAGATGCCCAGTAATATTATGCCTCCCAGATGCCCAGTAATATTATGCCTCTCAGATGCCCAGTAATATTATGCCTCCCAGATGCCCAGTAATATTATGCCTCCCAGATGCCCAGTAATATTATGCCTCCCAGATGCCCAGTAATATTATGCCTCTCAGATGCCGAGTAATATTATGCCTCCCAGATGCCCAGTAATATTATGCCTCCCAGATGCCCAGTAATATTATGCCTCCCAGATGCCCAGTAATATTATGCCAGTCAGAGCCCAGTAATATTATGCCTCCCAGATGCCCAGTAATATTATGCCTCCCAGATGCCCAGTAATATTATGCCTCTCAGATGCCCAGTAATATTATGCCTCCCAGATGCCCAGTAATATTATGCCTCTCAGATGCCCAGTAATATTATGCCAGTCAGATGCCCAGTAATATTATGCCTCCCAGATGCCCAGTAATATTATGCCTCCCAGATGCCCAGTAATATTATGCCTCCCAGATGCCCAGTAATATTATGCCTCTCAGATGCCCAGTAATATTATGCCTCTCAGATGCCCAGTAATATTATGCCAGTCAGAGCCCAGGAATATTATGCCTCCCAGATGCCCAGTAATATTATGCCTCTCAGATGCCCAGTAATATTATGCCTCCCAGATGCCCAGTAATATTATGCCTCTCAGATGCCCAGTAATATTATGCCAGTCAGATGCCCAGTAATATTATGCCTCCCAGATGCCCAGTAATATTATGCCTCCCAGATGCCCAGTAATATTATGCCTCCCAGATGCCCAGTAATATTATGCCTCTCAGATGCCCAGTAATATTATGCCTCTCAGATGCCCAGTAATATTATGCCAGTCAGAGCCCAGGAATATTATGCCTCCCAGATGCCCAGTAATATTATGCCTCTCAGATGGCCAGTAATATTATGCCTCCCAGATGCCCAGTAATATAGTGCCTCTCAGATGCCCAGTAATATTATGCCAGTCAGATGCCCAGTAATATTATGCCTCCCAGATGCCCAGTAATATTATGCCTCCCAGATGCCCAGTAATATTATGCCTCTCAGATGCCCAGTAATATTATGCCTCTCAGATGCCCAGTAATATTATGCCTCCCAGATGCCCAGTAATATTATGCCTCCCAGATGCCCAGTAATATTATGCCTCCCAGATGCCCAGTAATATTATGCCTCCCAGATGCCCAGTAATATTATGCCTCCCAGATGCCCAGTAATATTATGCCTCTCAGATGCCCAGTAATATTATGCCTCCCAGATGCCCAGTAATATTATGCCTCCCAGATGCCCAGTAATATTATGCCTCCCAGATGCCCAGTAATATTATGCCTCCCAGATGCCCAGTAATATTATGCCTCCCAGATGCCCAGTAATATTATGCCTCCCAGATGCCCAGTAATATTATGCCTCTCAGATGCCCAGTAATATTATGCCTCCCAGATGCCCAGTAATATTATGCCTCCCAGATGCCCAGTAATATTATGCCTCTCAGATGCCCAGTAATATTATGCCTCTCAGAGCCCAGTAATATTATGCCAGTCAGATGCCCAGTAATATTATGCCTCTCAGATGCCCAGTAATATTATGCCTCTTAGATGCCCAGTAATATTATGTCTCTCAGATGCCCAGTAATATTATGCCTCTCAGATGCCCAGTAATATTATGCCTCTCAGATGCCCAGTAATATTATGCCAGTCAGATGCCCAGTAATATTATGCCTCCCAGATGCCCAGTAATATTATGCCTCCCAGATGCCCAGTAATATTATGCCTCTCAGATGCCCAGTAATATTATGCCTCTCAGATGCCCAGTAATATTATGCCAGTCAGAGCCCAGGAATATTATGCCTCTCAGATGGCCAGTAATATTATGCCTCCCAGATGCCCAGTAATATAGTGCCTCTCAGATGCCCAGTAATATTATGCCAGTCAGATGCCCAGTAATATTATGCCTCCCAGATGCCCAGTAATATTATGCCTCTCAGATGCCCAGTAATATTATGCCTCCCAGATGCCCAGTAATATTATGCCTCCCAGATGCCCAGTAATATTATGCCTCCCAGATGCCCAGTAATATTATGCCTCTCAGATGCCCAGTAATATTATGCCTCCCAGATGCCCAGTAATATTATGCCTCCCAGATGCCCAGTAATATTATGCCTCCCAGATGCCCAGTAATATTATGCCTCCCAGATGCCCAGTAATATTATGCCTCCCAGATGCCCAGTAATATTATGCCTCTCAGATGCCCAGTAATATTATGCCTCCCAGATGCCCAGTAATATTATGCCTCCCAGATGCCCAGTAATATTATGCCTCTCAGATGCCCAGTAATATTATGCCTCTCAGAGCCCAGTAATATTATGCCTCTCAGATGCCCAGTAATATTATGCCTCTCAGATGCCCAGTAATATTATGCCTCTCAGATGCCCAGTAATATTATGCCTCCCAGATGCCCAGTAATATTATGCCTCTCAGATGCCCAGTAATATTATGCCTCTCAGATGCCCAGTAATATTATGCCTCCCAGATGCCCAGTAATATTATGCCTCTCAGATGCCCAGTAATATTATGCCTCTTAGATGCCCAGTAATATTATGTCTCTCAGATGCCCAGTAATATTATGCCTCTCAGATGCCCAGTAATATTATGCCTCTCAGATGCCCAGTAATATTATGTCTCTCAGATGCCCAGGAACCACCCTCCTCCCCATCACTTACCTGGTAGCTGCTGCTCCGTGTCCCTGGACGGACACCTCCTCCCTGCAGAGAAAAGCCCGCGAAACGGCCGAAATCTCGCGTCTCGCGAGAATTGGACTTAGAAAAAAAAAAAAAAAAATTTATCCCGGCGGCTCAAATCCAGATCAGCCACTGCAGGAGCAAAGGGAACGGCGTTCCTGCCATGAAAAAAGTGCAGGAACGCCGTTCCCACGCGTTCCTGCAGGACTCGAGCCCTGGAGGTAAGTACTGGGGTCTGGGGGAGCAGCGATTTTCCCGCCCCCCCATTGGTGCGCCCTAAGGCAGCCGCCTGTGCTGCCTTACGGTAGCGCCGGCCCTGCTTACTTACAGGTATAATTCTGTAGCCATTTCAGAACTCAGTCAGCACTGCTATGCAAACACGTAAACACATTGCCATCTAATTTGCATGTTATCACATGCCTGGGAACCTGCTGATCGGGTCCATGGACTTTGCTTCGGGTGCAAGGTATAATCTTGGACCTATTTCAGACCAGCTGGTGGTGCGCATGGAGCACACCCCCAGCTTAACTACATGACGAGTTAACTTGTCATAAGGTCGCAAAGGGGTTAAGATGGAGGGAATAAACAAAAATCAGTCAATCCTAAGGTAAAGGAAGTCAGAGGGAATGGGAGAGAGACCAATAGGATGAAAGGAGGGATCTAAAGGAAGCTGACAATAAGGTGAAAGACAGGCAGTTAGTGACCAAAGGGTTGAATGAAATAAATGATAGTTGGAAGAAGCTGAGGGAACTTGGGCAATACCATGATGAAAGGGGTTAGGTGGTGAGTGAGGGAAAGAATAAAATGAATAATAATTTAAACCAGTATAATGTCATCCAACCTGGCAAGTAAGAATATAAAAAAGTATTTAGAAACTCAAGTAGCAGATTCAGTGGACACTGCAGTGTGTCCACTTAGGGCAGCTACCCCTATTGCTCAGGGGTAAAAATGGCCCTGAGAGAGTAGATCAAACTGTTCTGATGGGGGGGGGGGGGAGTATAGAATTAATTAAAAGTGTCTTTGCTGCAATTCCCTGTCTGACAGGTGTTTTCATGATCTATATATCTAGTTAACCAAACCTAAAAAGCCTACTGCTACTCCCTCCCTTGCTAAAGCTCCAATTTGCCCCTCCTGTGGACACCCATGCTGGTAAACTCAGATTGTTTTTTTCTCAGTTTCTCCACACATGTTTGCAATGAGATACAAGATCAAAAGATTGAATCAATGTCATCCAATAAAGGAAGCAAGTTTAGTGGTCCTTTAGCATCCCAAGCTCTGCCCCCCATGTCCCAATTTGCCTATGTATGGTAGGCCATATAACACAACTTAACATCCATTTTAACACTGGTCATTGCATGAATAACAGTTCCACTCACATCATGGCTACATAATTTATAATTTGGATCATACATTTTTCCAGTTATGTGTGAATATTTCATGTCCTCTCTCACCTATCATTATTATAGTGAGCTATTTAGTAAATGTGAGGTGCAGGCAAGTTGTGATCAGATGGACAGTACAGCTTACCAACTTAACTAACTATTGTGCAGAATCGACACACTCAGTTGGCATTGCATAATATATACTTGAAGAAACGTTAAACTCACCTCAATTCACTGGTGGGTACATTTTAGTGAATACCCCCTTTACAACACACAAACCTATTGGATGGATGGAGGCAGCTAGATGTTCTCCGTGTTGTGTCTGACTGTAATTCATCTCTTCCATCTTGGTCATTCTTAATTAGGGTCTGTTGTACTTGACATCTTCAGTTTACGTGTTCTCACTATTTTCCCTTTACGAGCTATTCCCCATCTCTGTGTAGCTCAGTAGGTTCCATCCCATAGCCAACTTATTTTAGTGTAATAGTCTAAAGCAGGTGATCTTCATTGTATAACTATCCCATTAGCTTAAATACAATTTTGACTGAATACATGGTAATCATCACTCAATATAATCTTCCATAATACAGTACATGGAGTAAATGAGTATCCATGGCTACCTAGATACCTAGAAGTTTATTGGAATCACAACTTTGCAACTCTGGATTTTGTTTTAAATCGATTTTGTATTTTTGAGCAGGAATTCATTCATTTTAGTTTTAATTATTAGGATCTTTTTATCACAATGACCAGAATAATTTGATCATGTTCCTAATTACTTTGCTTAATAATGTCACCTTATGTTAAGGAAGCTGTTGTATGTTGATATTTACACAGACTCCACAGGAAGCAGTCACTTACTTAATGTTTCTCTCTGCAGGAAGGACGAGTAATGCACCGTACTGTTTTCTGGCCTCTCTGGTGCAGAATGGACCGCAATAAAAAGCAAGTAAAAATGTCTCTGCATTGTCAGTAAAGTGGCATGAATTCTGCCCACTCTGGAGCAGTTTTACATTTAGACAGCAGGTGCTCTCCAAGATGTGGTTATAGCAACAAAATAAATGATGGATAATTGCTTTTGTGACAACTTGCCAATTAAATTATACTCAGCAGAATAACATAATGACAATTTGTTATGCTCTGGTGGGCTCTAACATACCAATCATAATTAAATGCTATGACTGAAATAGAATGCTCTGCAACGCAGGAATATATAACCCCAATTCCCTCTCAGCGAAACATTATAGGCTCAGACTTGATTTTAATTTTTGTGGGATAATAACATTAGTACACGTCAGAATTTGTTTTCCTGTGCGTGCATGTGGTTACAACAGACTTGAGGTGTAGATAATTTACTGTTTGTCACCTCACGTCATTTGAACTTGCCAGATTTGCTCAGGATCTTGTTCGTCGCCTACTGCAAAACGGATGAGTCAGTGTTGCTCAAGACACTCGTCTTTCATGGATCGTGTAATGCTAATTTGAGACTCATTAATATTAATTAGGGTAATGTCAATACTATGGCAGACTTTTTCAGTGTGATGTAGCATTGTAGGAAGTAGGTCAAGCTCCTTGCCTAAAAGTGAAGTGATTAGGAGGACATTTCTGGAGAAATATGATTGCATTTACAGTATTGGTGTCAGCCTGTAAGAGTCGTGAATGTGTCACTAGAATATTTTTTGATCAATTATTATCTGAGATGTATGGGGTCTGTTCAAAGCGAAATGAATGTGAACTCTCGTATGGTCAAGAAATGGGTGAATGACAGGAGAGACATTTATACACTTAGAAAAGCACATTTGGCAGAACTTTTGTTAACATCTATTAACATATTCCTACATTCAGGTAAATCAATCAAAAAATGAAACTACAAATCAATAAATATTCACCTACATCTCTCTATTTTGCACTGCATGAAGGCTTAAAAAACTACTCAATATTCATCAATTTAAATTCTCTAGCCAAGCAGTTAGTTACTCTACAATTTAACACACATTCCCTCTGTACAAAAGTTTGTCAGGATTTTAGCATGAGCAAATTCCTTATGTAAGAGATTACAAGCTTTTTAGACAGGACTATAATCTAAACTAGCATGCCTAATTAAATACCGTATTTGCTCGATTATAAGACAAGGTTTTTTTCAGAGCAAATGCTCTGAAAAATCCCAGTCGTCTTATAATCGAGGTCTTCTTATAATCTGACCTCAAATTGAGGTCAGATTATAAGACATGGATCCAGGTCCCCAGCAGAGCTGCACCCTAGCCACCAGGGTAAATCGGGCAGCTGGGGGATGTCTGCACGATACGTGCAGACATCCTCCATACTGCCCGACACGGCAGACTATTATGACGGACCACCTGTCCGTCATAATAGACTGCCGTGTCGGGCAGCATGGAGGATGTCTGCACGTATCGTGCAGACATCCCCTGGCTGCCCCCACTAGCCAACAGGGATCGAGGTAAGGGGAAGGGAGGGTGGCAGAGAGACAGGGGGAGGGAGGGAGGGGGTCTTATAATCGAGTAAATACGGTGTATCAAATATAGGTTTGTAAAATAACTGGCCTGATTTAAAGGTAAAAAACGATGGCAAGTTTTGTTAAAGGATAACTGTAGCAAAAATTAAGTTGTGTTTAATTAAAGGACAGGGGTAGGGAGGGAGGGGGGCAGAGAGACAGGGGGAGGGAGGGAGGGGGGTCTTATAATCGAGCAAATACGGTATATCAAATATAGGTCTGTAAAATAACTGGCCTGATTTAAAGGTAAAAAACGATGGCAAATTTTGTTAAAGGATAACTGTAGCAAAAATTAAGTTGTGTTTAATTAAAGGATTCCATTAAGTCAGGGCCGTCTTTAACAGCCCTGGGAGGGCCCAAGGCAGCTGCCCAGTGGGCCCGCTGCTCATGCACTTCCAAAACTGCTACCTACACTATGGGATCAGCAGTGATCGTATAGTACAGGTGCGGGTAGGTCAGACTATAAGATCCCCCTCGCTAACAGCTGGTGGATGCCTGCGCGATGCGCGCAGACATCCTACGCTGCTGCCCAGCACGTCCGTCGGGACTTCTATGACTGAAGCCGGGAGGTCATGTGACATCCTCACTAGCCACCAGGGAGATTTGGGCAGCCGGGGGATGTCTTGCACGATGTATTTGTTTTGATTTTGTGTGGTTTAGGGTAGCAGACTAAGTTGCAGCTGGTGTATGGTACAAGAGCTGGGTTCACTCCTCCTTTTTTGCTCCAGTTACAATCTTAAGTCTGTTGCTTGGGGGATAAAATGGTCATGGTTGGTCAGTGTCAGGAATCATAGGAAGGTACATCCTGTTAATCATTTCTGCACAGTTATGCTGAATTTAGCCATATGATAATAAATGCTCCACCAACACTTTGCAACAGATCTGTTATTTGGGGTAGGACAACTACCCCCAAGGAAGAGCCGATGGACAAACCAGTGCAAGCTACTTGAACAGAACAAACTGTGTGTGGGGTGATGCATTGGCTAAGTCTGGGGGGGTGGCTATGTCTGTTGGGGGATGGTTACATCTGGGGGAAGATTGGCAAATAAATTAAAATAAAATCAAGAAATGCATTTTTTTCATCATAATTTTTGTTAAATATGAAAAACCATTTGTGAATTAATATTTACAAGTAAAACTTTTTTTTACCTATAGGGTAGTCTAATATTCATTATTTTTCAAGTTTATGCAGCCATGTGCCAGGCCCTGTGAAGCAGCTGCTGTATCCAGATCACAAGGCTAAGTGACAGCCAAGCAGAGCAAAATCAGAAATCAACTGAGGGAGAATAGAACTGAAATACTGGGTGCAGGGCTACAGAACAGAGGCAAGACATAAGCAAGATACAGCAGAAACCAAATGAAGGATAAACAATACAAGGCACAGGGGATAGGGATAATTCAGGGCACAGACAGAGGGTACATACAAACAAAGGACAGGGCTAAGGAACACAACAGAACATTACAAGGGAACAAACATAAATACAGGAACTAGCCTAACACTAAAAATGGTAAAATGGTGGGGGTTTGGTTCACCTATTAGCCAATTAGATGTTAGCTTGCCAACCCCGTCAAGTCACACATCATTAGGCAAGTCCCTAACTATGATTTAATAATAGGAAATTAATATAGAATAGAATCTAAAAGACATCTATTGAACTGACATTAAAACACAGAACAAACCTGTAGATTGCACAGGACTTAGGATTGAAAGAAAACTAAAGCAATGGGCGGAGCACACTTATTTAGAGAAGCAGAGAAAGAAGGCAGAAGAAATCAGTGAAACCCTTGAATGCAATAGAAGCCAGAAACGGATCAGAGCAGAACACAAAGGTAACTGTGCACAAGAGCAGGGTATAACTAAGACAGGGAACAAGGCTGGAAACTGAGACAGAACAGGGCAGAACGCTGATGATGGATCCTATTTAAGGGACACAAGTCATCCCATTTAAGGGACACAGGTCATCCTGCTTAAGGGACACAGGTCATCCTGCTTAAGGGATTCAGGACACCCTTTTTACAGGGCTCAGGGCAGGGCAAGGCTGGGCTGGTGCCAGTCTATTGCAGGTGCCAGGCAATGGCACGACTTGGGAAGGTGCTGGTCTGTAGCTAGGCTTAGGCAGGTACACAGGGCTTGGGAAATGCCACCACTGTGACCTGGAACTAGAAATGCCACCACTGTGGCCTGGAACTAGGAAATGCCACCACTCTGGTCTGGAACTAAAAATGCCACCACTGTGGACTGGAACTAGGAAATGCCACCATTATGGCAAGGGACTAGGAAATGCCAACACTGTGGCCTGGGGCTAGGAAATGCCAACACTGTGTCCTGGGTCTAGGAAATGTCACCACTGTGGCCGGGAAATAGGAAATGTCACCATGGTGGCCAGGAACTAGGAAATGCCACCACTGTGGCACCGGACTAGGAAATGCCAACACAATAGAATAGCAAAGGCAGAAAGGAAACTGAAAAGCCTGGATACAGCTTGGATGAGCCTGAATGTGGGTTAACTCATCACAATATCTCTCTCCTCCCATGCCTCTTTCTTCACACTTGTTGTCTGCTTTTCTCTCTACCCCATTCCACCTTTTCTGTCTCTCTATCTCTATTTCCACATTGTATGTATGTCTCTAACCCATCTCCCCTTTGTTTCACCCTCCATCCCATCTTGTCTGTTTCTCTCCCCTCATCTCCCCCAACCCCATCCCACCATTTGTCTGTTTCTCTCTCCTCATCTTGTGTTCCTACCTTGGGAAGTAGCTGCTGGCCTGTGTGTGATTATCTATCTGTCTCGTGCCCCCACACCTTATGATGATTCAGCACATCATGTTCCAATGCTCTGGCTCACCACTGCACAGGGACTGAGTGTTCTCTGAGGTCCTTGTTGATCACACACACAAGGTCACACATACAGCTGCTCCTATGGCTCCCCAAGGTTGGAACACTAGGAGGGGAGGAGCAGAGGTTTGTCAGTCACACAGACCTGCAGATGCCCATGTGGCTCCTGAAGTAGGATCTGTTTAGAAGAGCTTTTGAAAGAATACAAAAACAGGTAGTATTCATCACTTTTTTGCTCTATTTTGCCTTATCAAGGGGCAGACATGTTGTGTATAATCTTGGTTTCAAATATCCTTCATCTTCAGTTCAGTTCAGACCAGGAACCAGACAAAGACAGAAGGAATAAGCTGTAAAACGCCTTTATTAATAAAAAAAAAATTGAAATATGGAAAAAGATCCAAAAATAAATCCAGGATGAAAACTTGGGTCAGGATTCAAACCAGGTAAACAGAGATCAGCAAAGACAGGATCAAAGCCAAAAGTCTACAACTGGAAGGGAAACATAGGAATCCCAGGAAATGCACTTGGTAACCAGAAACAACCAGCAAGGGCATGGAGGCAACCCAGACACATGGTAGGAAAGGACCACTGTTTAAAACAGATGAGAAACCCAGAAACAGATAAAGGCAGATGTTATGGGATACTCTGGGGTAGGGTGAACACATTTCTGCTATTAAGGGACACCATATTTAGCCGATGAGATTACACACACAGGTATAATATACCTATCACCTATCACATACATTCTGATTCACATACACATAAAATACATTTTAGATTATATAAATTATTAGGAAGCCTTGAGAACCATGTAGATTTCAGATTTAAGAACATATTTAGAATAAACACACAATCATTACTGAACATGAGCTGCAGAGCAATAACCCCACCATTAACAGACCTGAGCAGTTGCAGGAAATTAACCCCTCCAGGAGCAAACAAGAGCAGATGCAGAGGATTAACCCCTTCATTAGCAGACTTGACAAGTTGCAGAGAATGAACTCCTATATTAGCAGACCTGAGCAGTTGCAGAGAATTAACTGCTCTATGACCATCACGCACACACACACTCTCCTACCTGTTGCAGGCTCAACCTGCTGCAGCTTAAGCTGAATTACATGTAGGAGGGACTCTGAAATCTCCTTCACTCAGAGCATGTGGTCACCCTAATCTGGGGGCTATTCACCAAAAGTTTAGTTGAGGTGAATTTAACTATATAATGTGTGGGGACAAAACTGGTGAGTTTTCCCCCACTAATTCAACTCTCCAGGTTTGTCCCTGTACAATGTATACTAAAACTGGTGTGGTGAAATCTCAACTCATCTCCCTTCAACTCATCTTTTAGTGAATAGATCCCTCTGTGAACAATCCTACTTTGCTTACAGTGTGTTAAATAATTTTTAGAGACACATGTCTCCATTCTACAGCTAAGGTAGGAAAACAAATATTCTCTATAAGCTCTCAAAAGAACAGTTTTGTGTAGAAACTGTAACAGATAAAAAATCATAAAACAAAAAAGTTTAAAAGAAAGAAAAAACGATTTTTCTTATATGGTCAAAGCACAACACAATACAGCAAACATAATGGATTTTAGAGCATACAATAGTGCTGCCCTTAAATGAATAATGTGAGTTACCCTTAATAAAAAGCAAAAAGAAATTTAAAACTAACATTTAAAAAAAAATTCACATAACAGATAAAAGGTGAATGAAAAATGTCCATCTATTTACAATTCTTATAATAAAATCTGCAACTAATGTCCTCCTGGGACAATGAGCGTTAGATAACAGTATCCAAAGGTAAAGGTCCTTTAGGCAATTCCCTTGTAAATCGTTGGCATTTGTGTAAATATACTAATAAAGTAGGACAAAATAAATACACAATGATTATGGTCTGAGGACAAATGATAAATAGGTCATAATATTAAATCTCAATCCTATTTGTTTCTTAGCTCACAACATTACTTTCTCGAAGAAAAAGAACAGTATTGTCAAACATCTTATTTTGTGGCTCACCATTTTATTTTACAAATACTTCCAATACTCTTTTCAAACACAACTACACTCAAAAATGAACTGATGCTTAATTGTAAGATTACATCAAGTGTAAACATAGAATGTGTCGGCAGATAAAAAACATTTGGTCCATCTAGTTGGCCCAATTTTCAAAATATTTTTAATAGTCCCCAGTTCCCTATCTTATAGC
Source organism: Pelodytes ibericus (assembly GCA_036172795.1). Taxonomy (NCBI): domain Eukaryota; kingdom Metazoa; phylum Chordata; class Amphibia; order Anura; family Pelodytidae; genus Pelodytes; species Pelodytes ibericus. The sequence goes on along the minus strand of CM069857.1, from coordinate 141,978,882 downwards.
CAGGATATCCTTGTGCTTTTCCCACACTTGCTTAAACTACTCCTTGACTATTTTTACCCATACCACTTCTGCTGGAAGGCTAACCCATACATCTACTATCCTCTCAATAAAGTAATACTTCCTGATATTACTTTTAAATCGTTGCCCCTCTAATTTAAGACTACGTCCTCTAATTGTGGTCGTTTTTCTTCTTTTAAATATACTCTCCTCCTTCACTGCATTGATTTCCTTTATATATTTAAATGTTTCTGTCATATCCCCACTCTTACATCTTTCCTCCAAGCTATACATATTAAGATGCTTTAACCTTTCCTGGTAAGTTTTATCCTTCAAGCCATAAACCAGTTTAGTAGCCCTTTTCTGAACTTTCTCCAAAGTTTTAATATCCATCTAGAGATACAGTGTCCAGTACTGCGTACAATAATCCAAGGGAGGTATCACCTTGTGCTCTGTACAATGGCATGAACACTTCCCTCTTTCTACTGCTAATACCTCTCCCTATCAGGGAGGTTAGGACTCAAATATTCTATAATGTGTATTTGGGTTTTTATGCCCAAGGTGCATAATCCTACACTTATCCACATTAAATGTCAGTTGCCACAGCTCTGACCATTGTTCTAGTTTAACTGAATCATTTGCCATTTGGCTTATGTCTCCAGGAACAACAACCCTGCTGCTACTCTTTGTGTCATCAGCAAAAAGACATCCCTTACCAACAAGATCTTCTGCAATATCACTATATATACTTGGAGAATGGGTCCAAGTACAGATCCCTGAGGCTCCCCACTAGTAACACAACCTTACATCGAATATACTCCTTTGACTACAACCCTCTGTTTCCTGTAACTGCTGAATCCATTCAACAATATTAAAATCCAATCTCAAAGATTGCAGTTTATTGATAAGCCTTTTTTGTGCGACAATGTCAAAAGCCTTACTGAAATTTAGGTAAGTAATGTCTACTGCACCACCCATATCTATTATTTTAGTCTCCCAATCAATAAGATTAGTTCGGCATGATCTCCCTGAAGTAAACCCATGTTGTCTCTGATCTTGAAATTCACACGATTTTAGATGTTCAACAATACGATTCTTTAACATGCTTTCCATTATTTTCCCACTACTGAAGTAAGACTTACTGGTCTAAAGTTGCCCGACTCCTCCCTACTACCTTTCTTGTGAATGGGCACAACATTTGCTTATTTTCAATTTTATGGGACTACTCCCTTTAAAAAAGATTGGTTAAATAAATCCATTAATAGTTTTTCTAGTACACCACTTAGTTCTTTTAATAACGTTGGGTGTATCCCATCAGGGCACATCAACTTTTTTGTCTTTACTTTAGACAGCTAAAGTAAAACCTCTTCCTCTGTAAACTCACATGTATCAAATTACTCATTAGTCTTTTTCCCTAATTGAGGTCCCTTTCCCTCATTTTCATTTGTAAAAACTGAACAAAAATATTCATTATGGTAGTCTTCTAGGCCTTGTTGGATGGACCTTTCTTGCCGAGACTCTTAGGGCCTTTGGAATGGGAGATGGGTTCATCAGCTCTGTCATGGCATTATACACCTCCCCGGTGGCCTGAGTTTCTGGGCAGGGGTTTCAATCAGTTTGGTTCTGCATTAACAATGGCACTAGACAGGGATGCCCCTTGGCACCCCTGTTATACGAACTATCTTTAGAGCCACTAGCCGCTAGGATCCACATTAATCCTGATATTAAAGGCATTAAGCTTGGAGATCTAGATAGCAAGTTACGTTTGTACGCAGACGACATTCTTGTATCGCTGTACGACCCTATTAGTTCTATGGCCCCACTGTTGGGAGAGATAAACTACAAAATTTACGTTAAAAAATCTCAAGCGGTGACAATCGCTCTATCAGACTACACTGTAAATATCCTTAGGAGTAATTACGATTTTCAATGGAAGGCCGATGGTCTGGAATATCTTGGTATTACAATCCCGGGTGACCTGCGGCAGATTCTTTAAAAATTCATTCTTTATTCAACATTTATATCCATAAGTATCAAAAAGATAGATACATACACATCTAGACATACATATATGTCAGAATTAAAAAACATCTGAAAAAAGTGCAGGGTGGCTACAAACCACTCATAAAAATAGATACAGGTTCATAAAACACACAAAAACAAAACAAGAAAAATAGAAAACTAACAAAACCAAGCAACCATTCCACCAGGATTTGCCACATCTACCTCCAGCCCACTCATCCCCACGCCATAGATGCAGCCCACTAATCGCAGAGAGTCAGCCTCGTGGCCTACCACAAAGCCCAGATCTCCTCAAATTTATTCGTAGAACCCCTCGAAAGATAGAAGGCCCTCTCAGCCGTAAGCTGGAATTCGACCAGTTTACTAATGTCTGCCCATCTGGGGAGGTCTTGGCTCCTTCAGAGTCGGGTGAGTGAAAGCTTTACTGCCATCAGTAGGTTTATTGCAAGGATCTGTTTTGATGATCTACCTGAGCCCAGATTCATGTTAAATAAAAAGGTTTTAGGCGTTAATAAGACATCTCTTTGAAAGATCGCATCTAGTATCTGTGAAACTTGACATTTAATAGAAATCAAGCAGTGACACGACCACCAGATGTGGAGATGAGTACCCTCCCCTCTACCACATCTCCAGCAGAGATTTATGGAATCCGGAAAGACTTTATGAAGATGTGATGGAACAAAGTACCATCGAAAGAGTACCTTATAAAGTGCTTCCTGTAAATTGATACCGTGTAAGGCGCCTCTGGTATTAAGTCCCCCCATCCTAAGACTACGTTTCAAATATGGATTGGCAATTCTTGGTTTTTTAGAGCCCCAAACATAAGATGAGAATATTATTGTTGTTTTAGACAGGCTGTGGGAGCCCGCATAGGAATTGATCTAATCAGATATAGGACCTTCGGGACTACGTATGCCTTAAGAATATTAAGTCGACCCATCCATGAGGGTTCTATACCCTTCCAGCTCCGAAAGAGGTTTCTAAGGACTTGAATTAGGGCTTCATAGTTAAGGAACAGTGTTTGGCTGGGGTCCAAAACGATCTTAATTCCCAGGTACTCCAATGTTTCACTATGCCATTTAATACCTCCTACCTTTGAAAGTTCATCGAGCTGGGAGGTTGAAAGAGAGATCATAAGGACCTAGTTCTTAGCTAGGTTGATTTTATAATTAGAATAGGAGGAATATTGATAAATCAAAAGAAGGATCTGTGGTATAGATGTTTCGGGCAATGTCAAAGAGAGGAGCACATCATCCGCATTAAGATAGATTTTGTGCTCCCAGTTGCCTACCCGAATACCCCTAACTTGAGTCGCCCTCCTTATTAGTGTGCAAGAGGCTCAATGCTAAGGGCATACAGGAGAGGCACGAGAGGGCACTTCTGCCTTGTACCGTTATTAATATTAAAATAATTGGAGCCCAGGGATGGGCCTGAGATCCTAGCCCTCGGTGCAGAGTAGAGGGCCATAGTACTGTCTCTAAAAGAACCAGATAGTCCAAAGGCCTCAAGGGTTTCCGACAAGAACCGCCAGTCGACCCTATCGAATGCCTTCTCTGCATCGAGGGCGAGGAAAACCACGGGAACCTGTTCAGATCTTATCCGATGTAAAAGGTTCAAAGCTCTCCTGGTGCTATCGTCACCTGAGCGATTATGTATAAACCCCGTCTGATCTGGGTGTATGAGGTCGGGGATTATACCCCCGAGTGCTGATCCCAGAGAAGAGCTTGACATCGAGATTTATCAGAGATATGGGCCTGTAGTTAGGAATAAGAGAAGGATCTTTGCCATTCTTAAGAATTGGAGTGATAGAAGCCTCCAGCATCTCGTTGGGGAATGTACCTAGATGGGCTGATTCCCTAAATACTCTAAGTAGTAGGGGTATAATATCTGATTGAAGCGTAAGGTAAAATAGTGATGAAAGTCCGTCCAGACCCGGGGCCTTACCTTTCTTAATGGTTTTTAAAGCCAAGGTCAGTTCAGCTTCCGAAATAGGCTGATTCAACGATGTCAATCTCTCCTCCGAAACCCTGGGGGGGCCCAAGCTACGCAGGAAACCCCTAATCTGGGATACAGATCTTCCCACTGGTGGGAGATTATATAGAGACTCATAGTATTGACCAAATGCATTACTTATCTGGCGAGGGGAAAGATGTGTCTTACCGTCAAAACAGATCTTATTAATTCTGGATTGATGATTTCTGAACGTAATCAGTTTTGTAAGTGTTTTGCCAGGTCTACCGTTATTAAGGTACCACATAGATTTCAGTTGAGATATTGCTTTTTTAAATTGATCTTCTAATTTCATCTTGATTGCTCGTAGTACCTCTACAATAGAACTGGTAATATCTATGGTAGGGCACTGCTTATTGCAATTTTCAAGTCTAGCCAGCTCTATATAGAGATCTGAAAGTAGTTTACCTTGTGCTTTATTGGCAATGGAGCCCATTTTAATCAGAATCCTACGCATGTAGCACTTGAACGAACACCATAGTGTCTGGTCTCTAACCTCACAGTTGTCATTAATATGAAGGACATTTTGAGGTGAGGCACGTAATTCAAGTTTAATTGCCTCTGATGCCAGAATGGATTCGTTCAAGCGTTCATTTAGATCTTATTAGATATTCTACATTATCTCTAATGTCGAGAAAAATGGGGGCATGGTTTGACCAGGGGATGCTGCCTATACGGGCTCCCACACAGCTCTCAAGATGAGCAGAACGCATAAGAAAAAAATCAATCCTCGCATAAGAGTTATGTGGTTTGGAATAAAGCGTAAAATCCTTCTAGTTTGGATGATTGACTCGCCAGGTATCATATAGGTCTGTGGGGGTTCCAGACCCCGTCTCCAACAAACTAGGGGTCCCTTACCTGCATCCACTCCCGTTGCTGCCCGACGGAGGGGAAGGCCGTCGCATGGTGGGCCGCATCCCCGGACTCCAGTAACTCGCGTCCCGCTGGTGCTGTTGTTATTTCGGATGGCAGAGGGGCGTGGCCTATCGCGCGATGGTGCCGATCCATTGGTGGAGACAGCGGGGGTATGGCCAGAGACTGCCACTCACCCCAGTGAGTGTCAGGCTTCCCTATGTGAGTGGGTGGACTTCCCTGATTAGAGGAGGCGGGGAGGTACACTTGACAGCCCATAAATACCAAGCACTGACTGCAATCAGTGCTTGTGTATTTAGCTGCTAAGTGGTGTAAACCCTTGGTTCCTTCCCAGAGTTCTTTTCCCTTGTCTTACCTCCTGTTCTCATTGATTCCCCGGATTTTGACCTTGGCTTTCCTCCTGGACATTCTGATTTCTCCTGCCCTTTGATCCTGGCTTGAATTGTTTATTCTCTGGTTACCCCAACCAAGATCCTGCTCTCTGCTGCTCCCCTGTGGCCACTTACGACCCTCCTGCCATAGGCTCCCAGCCCCAAACCTGACAAGGTCATTCATTGACAAAAGTTTAGCGAATGAGTCTGCGCCTTTCCTAGTTCTTGTGTCCAACCTGGCCCCTCCGGGGAGTCCCCGTTCAAGGGTAGGATCAGCTATATTATTAAAATCTCCCCCGTAGATAGTCACCCCCTGCTGAAGTTTATCGACTCGGTCGATCAGTCTGTTCAGGAACCCCACGGTGCCATCAGAGGGAGCATAGATATTAACCAGGGTAAAAGGGATGTCATTGATTCTGCAGATAATTATGCAGAATCTACCATTGGTATCAGTCTCCCTGTAAATAAGTTCAAATTTGGGAACTGCAGAGATAATAATTGAGACCCCCCTTTTCTTCCTATCAGAAAGGGAGGATTCAAAGACAATAGGAAATCTAATCGATATTTCCAAAATTTCAAACCCTCCGATTGCCAGTGAGTCTCCTGAACAAAGCAGACGTCTATCTGATTATGTCTAAGGAGGTCATACAAGTAGGAGCGCTTTTGTGGGGAATTAAGGCCCTGGGCATTAATAGACAACAGTTTAATTGGCATAACTAGTTCTACCTATAGGGGGCTGTTCCGGAGGCGCAAGGGGAAACCGATGCAGACATAGAGATCCAGGCATAAAAAGAGAAAACACCTGCGCAGATTCTAACTATCAACTACGTACCATTACATAATGAGCTCTCTAAGAAAATGCAGGGATGGAAAGGATTATTTGTGTCATGGATGGGTAGAATGAATGTAGTGAGATCTTATGTAATGCCCAAATGGTGGGCATGATTAAACAATTTCCGAGGGAGATGGACTCATTTATTTGGCTAGAAAAGAAACGTAGGATCTCGAGGAAGCTGCTAAGCACTAATCGCAAAGTAGGAGGATTTAGAATTCCTAGTCTTGAAAGATATTCCCAAGCCAGTATGCTAGTCCATATAACAAGGATGCAATAAACGCAGTAAGTAAATTACATGACTGGTATTACATAGAACAGGAACTTATTGGCATGGTTAACCTCGAGAATATAGAAACATAGAAACATAGAATGTGTCGGCAGATAAGAACCATTCGGTCCATCTATTCTGCCCAATTTTTTTGGAATACTTTTATTAGTCCCCCGTTCCCGGTCTTATAGCTAGGATAGCCTTGTGTCTATCCCACGCATGCTTAAAATCCTTGACTGTGTTTACCTCTACCACTTCTGCTGGCAGGCTATTCCATACATCCACTACCCTCTCAGTAAAGTAATACTTCCTGATATTACTTTTAAATCGTTGCCCCTCTAATTTAAGACTATGTCCTCTAGTTGTGGTAGTTTTTCTTCTTTTAAATATACTCTCTTCCTTTACTGTGTTGATTCCCTTTATGTATTTAAATGTTTCTATCATATCCCCCCTGTTATGTCTTTCCTCCAAGCTATACATGTTAAGATGCTTTAACCTTTCCTGGAAAGTTTTATCCTTCAACCCATGAACCAGTTTAGTAGCCCTTCTCTGAACTCTCTCCAAAGTATCAATATCCTTCTGGAGATACGGTCTCCAGTACTGCGTACAATACTCCAAGTGAGGTCTCACCAGTGCTCTGTACAATGGCATGAGCACTTCCCTCTTCCTACTGCTAATACATCTCCCTATGCAACCAAGCATTCTGCTAGCATTTCCTGCTGCTCTATTGCATTGCCTACCTACCTTCAAGTCCTCTGAAATTATTACTCCTAAATCCCTTTCCTCAGATGTTGAGGTTAGGACTGTACCAAATAGTCTATATTCTGCTTTTGGGTTTTTAAGCCCAAGGTGCATAATCTTGCACTTGTCCACATTAAATGTCAGTTGCCACTGCTCTGACCATTTTTCTAGTTTAGCTAAATCATTTACCATTTGGCTTATCCCTCCATGAATATCAACCCTGCTGCAAATCTTTGTATCATCAGCAAAAAGACATACTTTGCCAACAAGACCTTCTGCAATATCGCTAATAAAAATATTAAAGAGAATGGGTCCAAGTACAGATCCCTGAGGTACCCCACTAGTAACAAGACCTTGCATCGAATATACCCCATTGACTACAACCCTCTGTTGCCTGTCACTCAGCCATTGTCTAATCCATTCAACAATATTGAAATCCAAACTCAAAGATTTTAGTTTATGGATAAGCCTTCTATGTTCGACAGTGTCAAAAGCCTTACTGAAATCTAGGTAGGCTATGTCTACTGCACCACCCTGATCTATTATTTTAGTTACCCAATCAAAAAAATCAATAAGATTAGTTTGGCATGATCTCCCTGAAGTAAACCCATGCTGTCTCTGATCTTGAAATCCAAGCGACTTTAGATGTTCAACAATCCTATTCTTTAACAAGGTTTCCATTATTTTCCCCACTACTGAAGTAAGACTTACTGGTCTATAGTTGCCCGCCTCCTCCCTACTACCTTTCTTGTGAATGGGCACAACATTAGCTAATTTACAATCTTCTGGAACTACTCCCGTTAACAATGATTGGTTAAATAAATCTGTTAATGGTTTTGCTAGTACACAAGTAAGTTCTTTTAATAACTTTGGATGTATCCCATCAGGTCCCATCGACTTATTTGTCTTTACTTTAGACAGCTGAAGTAAAACCTCTTCCTCTGTAAACTTACATGCATCAAAAGACTCATTAGTCTTTTTCCCTAAATGAGGTCCCTTACCCTCATTTTCATTTGTAAAAACTGAACAAAAATATTCATTAAGGCAGTCTGCTAAGCCTTTATCCTCTTCTACGTAGCATCCTTCTTTTGTTTTTAATCTAACTAATCCTTGTTTTACTTTCCTTTTCTCATTTATGTATCTAAAAAATGTTTTATCCCCCTTTTTCACTGACTGGGCTATAGTCTCTTCTGTGTGTGCTTTGGAAGCTCTTATAGCTTGCTTTGCCTCTTTCTGCCTACTCTTATAGATCTTTCTATCTTCCTCACTTTGAGTATTTTTATAATTACTAAATGCTAGCTTTTTATTTTTTACTATTTTAGCCACCTCTGCAGAGTACCACAGTGGTTTCTTCAATTTTTTGCTCTTACTGACAAGCCTTATGCAATTTTCTGTTGCCTTCAGTAGTGCAACTTTTAGATAATCCCATTTCTCCTCGACTCCATTTAAATTGCTCCAGTCTGATAATGACTCCTTTACACCTAATCTAATTTTAGAAAAGTCTGTTTTTCTAAAATCTAAAACTTTTGTTTTTGTGTGGTGTGACTGCGTCACTGTTCTTATATTAAACCACACTGTCTTGTGATCACTAGATCCTAAACTTTCACCTACAGTAATATCTGATAACAAATCTCCATTTGTGAACACTAAGTTTAGTATGGCCTGCTTTCGAGTTGGCTCCTCCACTACTTGTTTTAGAGATAATCCCAGTAGGGAGTTTAGGATATGCGTACTCCTGGTGCAAGTAGCTGTTTTGTATTTCCAGTTCACATCAGGAAGATTAAAGTCACCCATGATGATCACTTCTCCCTTCATTGTCATTTTAGCTATTTCCTCAACTAGTAGATTATCTAACTCCTCTATTTGTCCAGGGGGCCTATAAATCACACCTCCCCGAGTTGCCATATGATTACCAAATTCTAATGTAACCCAAACTGACTCTATGTTCGCCTCACTAACTTGTATTACGTTACATTGTAAGCTATCCCTCACATACAGGGCCACCCCTCCCCCTTTTTTACCTTCTCTGTCTTTTCTATATGAAGAGTACCCTGGTATTGATATGTCCCAGTCATGTTTTTCATTATACCATGTCTCAGTAACAGCCACTAAATCTACATTCTCAGTTGCCAATATTGCCACAAGTTCATGGATCTTATTCCCTAAACTGCGAGCATTTGTAGACATGACCCTAAGCTTATCATTTTTCAGCACACTGACTTCAGGTAACTTCTGTCCCTTTTTTGGGGGGCAATTGGATTAATGTTTTATCGCCATTTTGCCCCCCTCTTTTAGTTTAAAAACCTCCTAGCAAAACCTCTGAACTGCTCACTGAGAACATTCGTTCCCTTTTGAGAAAGATGCAAACCATCTTTTTTGTACAGTTCCTTTCTATCCCATAGTGAACTTCCATGAGAAACAAAGCCAAATCCTTGCTCCCGACACCATTCTCCAAGCCACAAGTTGAAGTCCCTAATACGCATCCGTCTATCATTCTGAATGTTATGCACAGGCATAACTTCAGAAAAGGACAGTGTGGACACAACCTGCCGTATATCATTGGCAAGAACACGAAAATATCTTATGGTATCACCAAAAAAGAGTGCTAGAAATAAAAGATGGAGATATGGCAGCATCCATGCGTAACTGTATTGATTTCTGCTTAGGGTTTAAAAGAAAAATTGGCTTAAGAGATAAATTGATTGGCTCCTCCCCGCTGAGTACCTTAGAGGTAACATTCCCTAACTAGCCATGAGAAACTGTGAAAACCTTGAGAAATATAAAATCAAGGATTGCTGATCTTGAATAAATTTAAGCCAATCCCTCAGCTGATCAGTTAATTCAAACTCAAAATATTTGAATATTTCTTGCCTATTAGAATTGGGCATTATGTGAGAACTCACTTGTATCAGGGGGATAATAATGATATTAAAAAAGCAATAATCGCATTGGTAAACAACATTCCTATTAAAAATAGCACTAGGAAATGGTATAATATATTAGAAAAACTTGACGATTAGTGATGAACTCTGGTTAGAAGTGTGGAATAGTATACATAAAGTTTCTAAATATCTGAATCAGGTGGAACTGCATACTAAAGTCTCTCTGAGATGGTAATGGGTCCCTAAAAAGGATTGCAAAGTTTAGCCCCGGTTTGTCTCCTATATGCTGGAGATGTAGGGCAGCTTTTGGTGGGGATGTGATGGCGTTAGGGAGATATGGAATGAGGAATTTGCTATTATCTCTTCCCTGACGAACACTATCATACCACCCACCCCAAAAAGAGCATTACTACATATGGAGCTTGGGATGCTCCAAAAAGAAGCTAAACACATGGCTCTGCAATGTCTCTTTACAGAAGAGAAAAATGTTCAGGCTCTCGAACGGCTTTGACTTCACTTCCGGGTGCCTCTGCTGGTGTGGCAAACACCCAATACTGTATGCAAATGAGCCAAAAGGGCAGAACAAAACGGCACTCACTGAAGCAGGTATGTGTCAAAGTGGCTTTTAATCCAGATTCAGATTCACAGCAAAAGGTGGGAAAAGTAACTCAAACAGTGAGGTAGGCATGACGCGTTTCATGCCAAAAGCGCTTAATCATATGCTCTGCAATGTCTCTTGGCCACAAAATTGGTAGTGGCTAGGAGATGGTTGAAGCAAGAGACCATTAATATCAATATAGTTATCAATCAAATTAGGCTCAATGCCTGATGGAGATGGGCTATTATTTTGCACATAACAAATGAAAGAGGTTTTTGTCAATATGAGAAAAGTGGCTACAAAAATACCCTTGGGGCAGGGGGATGTAGATCATAATTATAATTTTTTCTATTGCGTTTTGGGGCTGTCCGAAATTTGAGCTCAGTAGTAGGTGGAGGGGGAGGGTTTAGGGAGGTTGGGACTATGTAACTACTTGTTATGCACTGATGAGATGGATTTTGTATATGTTTTGTCTTTTTTATTTGATAATAATAAATATTTAAAAAAATAAGGCAGTCTTCTAGGCCTTTATCCTCTTCTACATAGCATCCTTCTTTTGTTTTAAACCTAACTAATCCTTGTTTTACTTTCCTTTTCTCATTTATATATCTAAAAGAAGTTAAATCTCCCTTTTTTACTGACTGGGCTATTTTCTTTTCTGCGTGTGCTTTGGAAGCTCTTATAGCTTGCTTTGCCTCTTTCTGCCTACACTTATATATCTAGCTTTTTGTTTTTTTTTACTATTTTGGCCACTTCTGCAGAGTACCAGAGTGGTTTCTTCAATTTTTGGCTCTTACTGACAAGCCTATTGTAATTTTCTGTTGCCTTCAATAAAGCATCTTTTAAATAATCCCATTTCTCCTGGACTCCATTTAAACTGCTCCAGTCTGATAATGACTCCTTTACACATAATGTAATTTTAGAAAAGTCGGTTTTTCTAAAATTTAAAACGTTTGTTTTTGTGTCACTGTTCTTATAATTAAGAACACTGACTGTTGATCACTAGATCCTAAACTTTCACCTATCATTGTCTGATAACAAATCTCCACCAAATACCAAATCTCTGTAGATGTTTGAACTAGAAGTACTTTAATGAAAGAATACAAAACAAGTATACATTTTCATTCCTCTTTACTCTGGACATGTGTAGAATCTTGAGTCAAATAATAATCCTCTTCAGTCAGTTGAAGGAAGATCTGACCCATGTAACCCATGATTCTCAACAACATGTCTGTCCCATGATAAAGCTACACAGAACACATAAGACTCAAAAAGACACTCTATTTGTATTCGTTCATTAAAACATTTCTATATAAACCATGTACACTTAATGTAATCTTTCAAAAAAAAACATAAGTTCATTGGCCTACAGTTGTCCTTTAAAAAAGGTAATAGCTTTTTGAATTCTACAGGATCATAAAGTAATCGCTTCACCTTTCCTGTAGGGTCTACTCAAAGAGAGAATTGTATGGAATTGAGACAGGAACTTAAAGGAACAGTCTAGTTCCAAAACTCACTGGTGCATGTTCACTTCCTGTGCTCCTCGAATTGAATCCATTGTGTGAACTGTGAGAAACTTGCTCTTGTACACAGAAGGATCTCTTAACAGTGTAACACATTGTCTGAGGACATCACTAGAGAAACAGGATATTCTATTCATTTTAACTGAATTATTGTTATTGGTTCCTGCAGCAAAAAAAAAAAGGAAACTGACTTTTACTCACCTAGTATGGGCAGTCCTGGTTTCTTGCAAACTGCTTTAATTTTACAAATTAATCTAACTGTACATTTTTATATAACAAGCCATGCAAAATGTAAAACATGCGTTTTGATGTTCTTTGAAAGCACATTATTATGCATTAACATTTGGAAGATGCACTTTGGGCACCAGACAGTCCCTTTAAGAATTTACCAAATATGAATGCACTCATAAATAAAACATTAGTGTTTTCTCAATAAAGAGAGAATTAGAGGGGATTTAGATGGGAATTTCAAATTAATAACCAAATCATTTTTTCTTGCTTCTTTGGCCTAAAGTTTGAAATTCCCATCTCAGTTCCCTCTAATTCTCTCTTTATTGAGAAGACCCTAATGATTTATTTATGAGTGCATTCACCTTTGGTAAATTCTCAATCTGCAAACTGGATCTAAGCATATTGTAGGTTGTGGCCTACTCATGTCATCAGTAGTTGGATACTGTCTTATCAAAAAGAAAATTCAGAAGTATAGCACTATATTTTGGTGAAGTAGAAATTTGTTGTATTACTGATTAAACTGTTCCATTTTCCCTCTATGCTTCATCATTTACCACAAAGCATTTGAATTGTGCTGTTGGCTCTGAAATTAATAAAGTGCCAGAGGTTACAGACATGCTCTGAGACTGTAAGCAGTTATAGAATATATGACATTACCTAGTGAGAAATTCCTCTTCATATTCCCAAAGCTTAACTTCTAGAATTGATAGATTATTTAAAAGGTAAAAGGGTGAGTTGATATATTAGTATTTTATAAATCTAGATGGTGCTAAAGCAATTACGTACTACCCAGTAAGTTATATTGTTCAGCACAAGAGCTCAGTGGCAGATTGAGAGCAACATTTCTGGTGATGAATCATACGACATACACGGCAGCTACGGAACAGAAGGGCCCAGTGGTCTAAAGGGAGTGTAATCAGACCGCATGACGTTATGAAATGCAAATAAATATGCTGCCCTAATTTGTTACACAGATTATAAATCACGTTGTTTGGTTATAAGCAGGGATAGACTGTCTGTGTCATTCCTCTGCTAGTGTATTTGCCTCTCTGAACAGAAAGGCAGTTACAGACCACAGTTGCTGTGAGTGCCAGAGGTTGTCTATTCCTGGTTATAGATCGTTATAACTAACCTTTGACACTCTGCCTATTGTGGATGACATTCTGCTTGCCATGTGCTCTGTACCACAGGGCCACTGTTCAGAGCAACCTGTTACACCAGCAATAGGCTGCCCCTGGCTGTTCTTTGTCATGGTCTTCCATCTTCCACTTTTCTTACATACAGCCAGGGCCGTCTTTAACGCGGGGCAAACGGGGCAGCTGCCCTGGGCCCAGTTACTCCTGGGGGGCCCAAGGCAGCTGTCCTGTGTGCCCCCAGACCCTGCTTGCCCTGTTCACAGCGCATTGCGCTTGTGAATGTTTTTTTCCGTCAAGCCGCATCAGCTGGATGCGCTGACCGTAAAAAAAAAAAAAACTGACGCCGGATGTGATGTCACGTCTAGTGTTGAGCGAACCCGAACCGCACTGTTCTGGTTCGTACCGAACATTACGGTGTCCGTACCTCGAACTCGAACCCGAACATTTCACTGTATGTTCGGGTTGGAGTTCAAGGTACGGCTATAAACCGAAAGTCATTCGGTTTATAGACTTTCCCTTTATAGAATAGCAATAGCATTACATGTATTCCATAAACCGAAAGTCTATAAACCAAAAGACATTCGGTTTATAGACTTTCGGTTTATAGAATAAATGTAATGCTATTGTTATTCTATAAACCGAAATAGAGTCCCCATTCATACGAGTAGGTTAATTGACCTATTCGTATGATTGGGGACTCTATTTCAGTTTATATAATAGCCAATAGCATTACATGTATTGTATAAACCGAAAGTCTATAAACCGAATGTCGTTCGGTTTATAGACTTTCGGCTTATGGAATACATGTAATACTATTGGCTTTCTATAAACTGAACTAGAGTCCCCATTCATAAGAAGTTCGACCCCGAGCCCGGACCCCGAACCCGAACATTCAGGTGTCCGCTCAACTCTAGTCACGTCACATCCGGTGACTGTTTCCCTCCTCCGTGCAGGAGGAGACGTCCGGCCGGGGACATGGAGCAGAAGCATTCGGTAAGTACTAGGGAAGATGGGGGGGGAAGGAACTTATACTCTATACAGGGCCGTCTTTAACGCGGGGCAAACAGGGCAGCTGCCCCGGGCCCACTTACTCCTGGGGGGCCCAAGGCAGCTGCCCGGTGGCCATGCTGCCCTTCCGTAACTGTACCTGCACTATGCGATCAGCACTGATCGCATAGTACAGGGGCGCCCAGCGTTCTCTCCTCTCTCCGACTCCCTCTTGGAAATACGATGCTCTGCGTCATTAGTACGCGCGGTGAACGCGAGCAGCATGGATTGAGCTCTCAGTGTGTTTAACACACACAGAGCCCATGCTGCCTGCGTCTCCCCGTGCTCCACTCACGTAGGAGAGAACACTGGGGTGGGGAGGAGAGGGGGGATAGAGAACACAATGGGGAGCGGAGGGGTGGATAGAGAGAACACTGGGGAGGGGGCGATAGAAAGAACACTGGGGGGGGGGGTAGAAAGAACACTCGGGAGGGGGGATAGAGAGAACACTGGGGAGTGGGGATAGAGAGAACACTGGGGAGACAATGGGGGACACAGGAGAGAACACTGGGGGGGGAGAACATTGGGGGACAGAGGAGAGAACACAGGGGAGAGAAGAGGGGACCGGGAGAGAACACAGGGGGGACAGGTGAGAACACTGAAGGGAGAGAAGAGAATACAGACGGTGGAGAGGAGAGACATACATGTGGAAGAGAAAAGAGAGTGAACTGGGAAGACAGAGGAGAGACAGACAGACAGACATGGGAAGCAATGGGAGAGAGACAGACATGGGAAAAAAGAGGATACAAAGACAGACATGGGAAGGAGGATGAGAGAGACAGGTGGACATGGGAAGGGAAAGGAGAGAGACAAGCAGACATGGGAAGGAAGAGACAGACGGAATGTAAAATCCCCCCACCCCCACATCAGACTCTGGATTCGCCCCTGGGTAAATGGAGTGCACCGCGCCCAGGCGCAGGAATCCAGAGACGCTTCTTTAGGGAGTTCACTCCCTAACAGCTCCTCACCTCGAAGTGCGGACCGCAGGCGAGAGGTAACCGTACCAAGGGGTGAGCACAGCACGACGGGGGCAAGCTCCGCCCCATCACGCTGTGTAACTTCCGGATACTCAGAGAGCATCCGGCACTCTGAAGTAGTTATCGGAGAGTGTTCTGCCTCTGGCATCGGAAAGGCACAAAATTACAGGCATCTGACTAGCACAATATTCCTGGTATCTGACTGGCACAATATTATAGGCATCTGACTGGCACAATATTACAGGCATCTGACTGGCACAATATTATAGGCATCTGACTGGCACAATATTACAGGCATCTGACTGGCACAATATTACTGGCATCTAAAAGGCACAATATTACAGACATCTGACTGGCACAATATTCCTGTTATCTGACTGGCACAATATTGCTGGGCTCTGACTGGCACAATATTACAGGGCTTTGACTGGCACAATATTACTGGGCTCTGAACGGCACAATATTACAGGCATCTGACTGGCACAATATTACTGGGCTCTGAATGGTACAATATTACTGGGCTCTGAATGGCACAATATTACTGGGCTCTGACTGGCACAATATCCTGGTATCTGAATGGTACAATATTACTGGCATCTGAAAGGCACAATATTACATGCATCTGACTGGCACAATATTCCTGGCATCTGACTGGCACAATATTCCTGGTATCTGACTGGCACAATATTTCTGGTATCTGACTGGCACAATATTCCTGGTATCTGAATGGCACAGTGTTACAGGCATCTGAATGGCACAATATTACTGGCATCTGAATGGCACAATATTACTGGCTTCTGAATGGCAAAATATTACTGGCAGCTGACTGGCACAATATTACTGGCATCTGAATGGCACAATATTACTAGCATCTGAATGGCACAACAATTATGGCATCTTAATGGTACAATAATACTGGTATCTTAATGGGCAAATTGGATGGGGCATCTTAATTGTACAATATTACTGGTATCTGAATGGCACAATAATACTGGCATATTAATGGGAAAATGTCTGGGGGAAAGTGACAATGTGGCTTTTTTCTGCATGGGCAGTTCAGTGGAACAAAGTGAAACTGTGTTATGTTCCATGGGGCAAATTTACACTGTGGGTGCAATTTAGGTGCATGACAAGTGCTGTGGGTGCAATATAGGTGCATGATGAGGTCTGTGGCTACTCTATGGGGCTATGTTAAGTCCTTTAGGTGCAATGTGTGTGCAGAAAAAGGGAATAAAAACAAGAAATGCTCTTCAATACCATTTGAATTACATATGAAAATAGTTGAATATTATATTAAGTTCATATAAGTATAAATGCAACTAGTGAGAGAGAGTGAGATGTGTATAGATATTTATAAATATATATGAACATATGTAAGTGCTCTCTAATATCTGTGTATATTTTTGTCATTTAGGTAGTGAGTAGTTGTAGTGCAGTTTTGTATAGTAAGATGGTATACATATTGCAGCCATATATACTAGACATGTGCAAAACTAAAATTTTCATTTAGTTTTCGTCCACTCGACGAAAATGTTATTTATTTCATCCAAAACCAATTTTGTTCATTACTGCATTCGTTTCAGATGAAATTCGTTCATTATTTTCGTTTCGTTTTATTCATTCGTACAAATTGACCTATTTTAACCTCTCTTTCGGTTTATAGACTTTCGGTTTATGGAATGCATGTAATGCTATTGGTATTCTATAAACAGAAATAGAGTCCCAATTCATGCGAATTGACCTATTTCAACTCTATTTCGGTTTATAGAATACCAATAGCATTACATACATTCCATAAACCGAAAGTTGTTCATTATGTCGGTTAATGGAATGTATGTAATGCTATTGGCTTTCTATAAACCGAAATAGAGTCGGTTTATAGAATATCAATAGCATACAGCGTGCATTGGTAAATTGCAGCCGAGGGAAACCTTCTAGCAGACAACATGTAGGACGGCAGTCACTGCAAGGTCTGTGTGGGAGGAATAACTGAATTCTACTACCATGGCTAGACCACCAGAGATGTCACTTTGCAACTTCTTTGTGCCTGAGCAAAGGAAGCAGGAGGGAAGGCATATGATGTTGCCAATAGGGTTGCCACCATTTCTTCCAAAAAAAAAATACCTCCCATGCTTTTGCAGCTATAAACTTATCACTGGGAAGAGAAAGCGCAAAGTAACTGAAAAGAGCAGGTAAAATAGAGACTGCAGGAAGAAAACAAGAAAGGGCAAAAAATGCTGTGTGGGTGTCAGCAGAAATATTCCTACTCCACAGCCCCTCACAGTTTTGGTCTTCACAGAAAACTGTATATTAAGATTCTGTCACAGAAGCGCCATCGCGCTGCAGGACAACTTCCCACCCTCACCCCACTCACCTGAGCCCTGATCTTCACCCTCCTGGCCCAACAGCTTTTGTCTCCAGGTATTCCAGTGGCAGCCGCTCCTTGACCCACGCTTCCTCTGTGCGTCTCCGCTGGCTGTCATCCAGCCAAGACAGTGTGTGCTTGATTTCGGCTTTCACGCATACTTGATAGCTGTTTGGCTTCCTGCCCTTGTGGCCAGTTAAAGGGACAGTATTAAAACCTCTGTGTCTCCTCCCAAAAGTTACTATTGGCCAGTCAATCCCTTCCTACACTATATAAACCCTCATTTGTGTATTGAACTTTGCCTGTGATAGTGCCTTGTGCCTTTTGCTAGTGTTCCTGAGTACTTTTGTTGATATTTTGTTGCCGAATCTTGCTAAGTCCTGTCCATGTCTGTTTGCTGTCTGTCCTGACCTGTTATACATGCCTTCACTCTTATTGTTTGCTGCCAGCCTCAATTCTTGCCTGTTTGACTTTTCTCCTGCCTGATGCTTCAGTACCTTCGCCTTGATCCTACGTCTCCAGTTCGGTCTCCTGTTAGTTTAGTTACACTTCTGTATCCTAGTAATTGAGAGAGTGCAAACGTTATGGGGGAATAAAACCTGTGACTCAACCATAAGGTGGATTTCCTTCAGGCAGAATAATTCTGTTCTTTTGCCTGGGTCCTTGCAAATACCAATATCTTATTCTGCACAGCGGTTCCAGCTCCGTACTGAATCCTTACAGTGATCACAGGCCTAGTATGGAACCCGCAGATTTAGCCCAAGTATCCTCCAGACAAGATCATCAGGATCAGATCTTGGCTACACATGCCTCCCAGCTTCAAAGTCTCGATTGGAAATGAGATCCAGTAACAGAATTATTAAGATCTCTATCTACGACTGCTCCTGTATCAGATTGTTCCATGGCTGCTCCTGAATCTACCGACCTTGGCGCCCATGGGGCTGCAAAACCTCCAAAAATGCCAGTTCCAGATAAATATGCAGGCATTCTCAAGGAATGTATAGTCTTTCTTAATCAATGCCTTCTGCATTTTATGACAAAACCACAGACCTTTGCTAGAAACTCATCTCGTGTGGCTTTTATTATTAATCTTCCCCGTTGCTTGAAAGAAATTCCCCACTCTTAGATGATGCTGAGACCTTTATATCAGCTTTCCGTGCCATCTTCGATGCTCTCGGTAGATGAGAGTCCGCAGAATCTAGTCTCATGGAGTTATCCCTAGACATAAAAACAGTAGCTGAGTATGCTATAGAATTCAGAACACTTGCGCACTCAGAGCTGCTTTCAGGTGAGGCCTTAATTAATCCCTTAAAGATGCTTTAACTTATCATGATCTACTTGACGATCTTGACAGGTTAATTGCACTATGTTTAAAACTTGATTCTCGCAATCAAGAGAGACTTAATGAAAGGAAAAGGGAACGAGATCGGAGACCAAGGTTCCATAGACCCCAAACTCCACACCCATGGGGATTGGACTTCTGCTACATATATCTGAGGAAGAAAAACAAAGGAGGAGATCGATGGGCCTTTGTTTGTTCTGTGGCCAAAAAGGGCATATGGCCCGGTTCTGTCCTCAGAAACAGGGAAACTTCCATGCTTAATGAGAAAGGAGGCAATCCACTGAGCATTTCTATCCTTATGCCTCCTTCTCACTCAAGACTTCTAGTACCAATCATGTTCCAGTGGACAGGTCACCAAGTGACTACACAAGCCTTCTTTTCTTGAACTAACTTCTGAAGATCCACAGTCTATAGTTCCTGTTCATTAATGAGAATTCCTTGATGATTCTAAAGAAATGATCCTTGATTTCTCTAAAGAAAGTGCTGAGTCTCTGCCTCCCCACCGGAGTTATGATTGTGCTATTCAACTCCTTCCTGGTACTTCACCTCCTTCAGGACATCCGTATCCTCTCTCTGAACCAGAGAATCAAGCATTAGCACAATACATCAAGGAAAGCCTAAAGAAAGGTTTTATAAGACCATCTTCATCCCCAACGAGTGCAGGATTCTTCTTTGTAGCAAAAAAGGAAGGCTCGTTCAGACCATGCATCGATTATAGAGGATTGAATAAGTTCACTATAAATAATCAATATTCTCTACCATTAGAATTATATGATCAATTAAAAGAAGCTACCATATTCACCAAACTTGACTTGTGGGGGGAGTACAATCTCATTCGCATCTGTGAAAATGATGAATGGAAAACAGCATTTAATATTAGATATGGCCATTATAAATACCTTGTAATGCCATTTGGTCTGTGTAACACCCCGGCTGTATTTCAAAATTTTGTCAACGATATCTTTCTTGATATGTTACTATCCCATGTCATGGTGTATCTGGACAATATCTTGATCTATTCCAGAAATATCCAGGAACACCGGAATCATGTAAACAAGTACTAAAATGCCTGAGATGTCACAAGTTATTTGCCAAGGCCGAGAAATGTGAATTTGAAAAGAAGAAAGTCATATTTATAAGTTACATCATTTCGGAATGTGGTCTTGAAATGGATCCTGAAAAAGTCAGGGCCATTATAGAATGGAAAATCCCTACTGATCTAAAGGGCGTTCAACACTTTTTAGTGTTTGCCAGCTACTATAGAAAATTCATCAAAGACTTTTCAAAGGTAGTGGCTCCTATAACCGCTCTTACCAGAAAAAGCACTAATCCAAAAATTGGTCCTCAATTGCCATCAAAGCATTCAACAAACTCAAACAGGTCTTTACCACAACTCCTATACTTCGTCGCCCAGATCCAACCTTACCATTCCTTCTGGAGACACTTACTGGAGGGTACCCTGATTCCTTTTACATTATTAACTATCCCAAAAATCTCCTCTACATTGAAAAAGCTAAAAGACTTAATCCCCAACAAGTTCGATGGGCGTTATTCTTCACTAGAGTCAACTTCATACTAACTTATTGCCCTGGTTCCAAGAATAAAAAAGGTGATGCTCTTTCTAGATTGCATGAACATGCTAGCTACCTTCCTAAAGAGGAGACTATTCTCCCTTCCACTCAGATTGTGGTTGTAGTTTATCCAGCACTCATCCAACAGATCTCCAGACCCAAGGATCTGAAATTTCCTCTTGGTCGTTATTTCGTTCAACCCAAATACAGGAAAGGTGTATTATCCTGGGCTCATGATTCTCCCGTTGCTGGACACAGAGGTATCAATAACACCAAATTTCTTCTCCAAAGATATTTTTGGTGGCCTACTCTTTTCCGAGATATTCACGAGTATGTCCCAGCCTGTACTAAGAGTGCTCAGTTCAAAACACCTAGAACAAAGCCTTATGCTCTTCTTTGTCCCCTACCTGTTCCTAAAAAAACGCACATAGCTATGGATTTTGTCACTGATTTACCACAATCTCAGGGAAATACTACCATCCTTGTAGTAGTTGACCTTTTTTCTAAACTGACACACTTCAGCATTTTGAAAAAAATTACACTCTTCGGCAACTCTTGCTCAAGTCTTTTTAAAATAAATTTTTCGGATCCATGGAGTGTCTCAATCCATTGTATCAGTTTGTCTCCAGATTTTGGAAAACTCTCTGTCACCAACTTGGTATTTCTCTCAGGTTTTTTTCAGACTATCATCCTCAGACTAATGGGCAAACCAAGAGAACGAATTAGGTATTGAAGCAGTACCTCAGGTCCTATGTGGACAATGACCATTCTGAGTGGTTTGAGTTTTTGTACCTTGCAGAACTATCTTATAAGTGAGCTTATCATGGGTCATTAAAAATGTCTCGTTTCTATGCAATGTATGGTTTTGAACCTTCCCATTGGCCTTTGGTAATTTGTCCGTTTGATATTCCGGCTGCTGATCACAGAGTATCACATCTAAATTCACATTGGAGATCTCTGTCCAGATAACTTCTTGCGGTAAAACAGACGCAAAAATCCTATGCTGATAGGAAGAGATCTGATATTCCTCCCTTGAACCCAGGTGATTTGGTTTGGTTATCAACTTAGATTCTGCATCCCAAAAAAGACTCTCACACTCTCGGTCCCAAATACATTGGGCTCTATAAAATCCTTTCCCAACAATGTTTTGTATTCTCTTGAATAACCCTCCTCTCTGCGTATCCATAATATGTTTCATGTATCCTTGCTTAAACATGTTGTGTCCAATAAATTTTCATCCTCTCCTCATCCTCCTGACCCTGTCCTGATTCAGATCCAAGAAGAGTATTTGGTTCACTCTATTCTTGACTCCAGACATTACAGGGGTCGTCTTCAATATTTTATTCACTGGCAAGGTGATGTGGTGATGTGGTTAGGGGTTTTAAATGAATTAATTTGCAAGGTTTCACAACAACTGCCGTGTTAAAGTTAACCCAGAAGTGAGTGTGAAAAGCACTGTAAACACATCCAAAATAAAGTGTCTGTTAGGAGTTCCAAGATGGCGTCAGGCCATGTGGATTTGAGAGTTCCAAGATGGTGTCAGAACATGTGCTACTTCAAAATGGAGTACGAAAGTACATGTGCTGAATCCAAAATGGAGTCTGCAAAAACACACCAACAAAGGACTGTATACATACAGTAAAGCTCACACTAACAACTCAGGTAAAAAACACAAACAGCGTTATCAAAAACCCAAAATGAATTGGAAGAGACCCACACCAATTATTTAGTGCAACTGTCTAAGAGCTCTGTGCACATATGGCATTTAAGCAGCAAATTACAAAAGCACAAGGTATTTTGGAGAAATTATATCTTAACTAACCAATGTAAAAATTGACAATACACACCCAAATACTAGCATAGATAATAATGTTTAATCAAACAATATCTTATAAATACACACAAGTCCTAATTAACCACTTAGGGACAAGACATTTTCACCTTGACTTTCCCTTGGTGACAATGGCAGTTTTGACATTTCTGGGGTGTTTGTGTAGCTGTAATTTTTCTTCTTCTCACATACTGTACCCACACAAATCATATGTTGTTTTTATTGGGTTTTCATTAGATACCATTATGTTCATATCATATCTTTTAATTTACTACAAAAAAAAATCGTAAAATATGATGAATTTTTTTTAAAAAAACAACACTTTTTCCAACTTTGACCTAAAATATAATTTACACTAATACAATCATTGAAAAAGACCCCGTCTAAATAGTTTAACAGAGTTCCCGGCAGGACGTGCCTGACACGTCCATTATCGCGAAGGGGTTAAAGATCGGCTTTAAAGTTAGTTACTCTTATAAATGGCACACAAGGATTAATTAAAACACACTTTAAAGTTAGTTCTTTCTTAAAAGCTAAACAAATCAAACATGGTCTGACTAAAACATCAGTAATTACTAGACACTTATAGCTGCAGTGTAGAAATTAACACAGTGTGCAAATATAATAGTAGAGACACTATTTGTTGGTTTGCCAGGTGGTTTTCTAAATGAAACAAATATTTTTTATATAAGAAAGTGATACAGAATACTTTTATACTGCTGGTAAAAGCTTACGGAAAATATGAAGCAGGAAAAAATGCAGGCATGGAAAACTGGCTTCATGGAAAAACACTGCTGCATTCGCTCAGCTTAAAATCAGGCTCCTCAGATCAGTCCTCAGAGTTCCTGAGCCTAAACCCACATGGGAAACCTTGCCTAGAGTAGAAAGGCTCTGGCTGCTGTGCTCAGGAACCTACATCGTCAATGTCTGAATGAAAAATGACTCCTTTGACTCTCCACTCTACCTAGCTTTATCCTCTCTTCTCCACCCCTAGCCAGCCTACGTTCTAGCCCACCTATGGCTTGGACTAGCCCTGCTACTATGCATAGGAGACCCAGCATTCTCCTGCTAGCTCCTGGAAAAACTGGTTATCTCCTGCTGCTGGGCTAGAAAAATCTCCATGTCCAAGGTTAAAATTTTAGTGAGTTTTTTTGGTTACAGGAACATAAAACAGATTCAAATGAGTCACATTTAATCTGTGTCCACAACACTAGGCTACAGTCCTGAGGAGAGTCCGTACTGTCCGTACTGCGGGGGTAGTGTTACAGCAGGATAACATCGCACCCTCACCCCATTCACCTATCCAGGGCTCTCTGGAGCCCTTATCTTCAGCCTCCTGGCCCGACTTCTGGGGTCTCTGGCTTTCAGCTGCGAGCTTCCTCTGCGTGTCTCTGTCGGTTTTCATCCAGCCAAGATGGAGCGCACTCGATTTCGGCTTTAGCACATGCTGTTTGGCTTCCTGCCCTTACGGTCAGTTAAAGAGACAGTATTAAAACCTCTGTTTCTCCTCCCAAAAGTTACTATTGGCCAGTCAATCACTTCCTACACTACAGAAACCCTCATATGTGTATTGAACTTTGCCTGTGATAGTGCCTTTTGCTAGCGTTCCTGAGTACTTTTGTTGATTATTTTTTTGCCAAATCCTGCTAATTCCTGACCACGTCTGTTTACCGCCTGTCAGGGGCGTTGCTAGGTCACCAAATGATCTGGGGCTAGAGCCCACATGAGCTCAGTTGCACACCCTCGAAACTCACACACGTCTCGCTCTCTCACATACTCCGTCTGTCTCTCTCTCACACACCCCATGTCCATCTCTTTCTCACACACCCAGTCTCCCTCTATTTCTCACACACCCCATCTCCCTTTCTCCCACACACGTCTCTCTCTTTCTCACACACACCTTCTCTCTCTCTTTCTGATACACACCATCTCTCTCTCTTGCTCAAATACACCATCTCTCTTTCTCACACACACAGACACCCTGACACACACCTAGATACATTGACACACACACTCACATACATACACTTAAGCAAACACCCTTACACACAAACACCTAGACACCCTGACACACACTGACACACACACATACATTTATGGAAATGCCCTAGCACACAAACCTAGACACGTTGACACACACACACTTACACACATTAAGACACCCACACACAGTCATACAGACACTAACACACATGTCTTCTATTTTTTTTTACAAAAAAAAAAACCTTATAGCTTTGGTCCCCTTCCCTGCTAAGTTACCTTTGTTTGCAGGAAGGAGGCCGTTTATGGCCGCAGCTGCAGACACCATTTATTCTGCTGGATGGCACTTGACATCCAGCATGCAGCCAATCTCACAGCACGACGGGGACGGAGCTTGTACCTGTCGCGCAGTATCAATATGGCCAGGAGGTGTGGTCACCGCAGGCACTCACCTGTGGGACGCACCTCGAGTAGGAGGGGCTAGGGAGAGAGCTCCCTATAGCAGCACCTCTCCTCCTCACTCCCGCGCGGGCATAAGCCTCTGATTCTGGGACCATGTCCCAGACGGAATAAAGCTCAGCGGGAGAGATTTTTATTTATTTTTACAGTGATAGACCTGGAGTCTCAGGGCTAAAGTTAGCACCAGAGTTTCCATCCGGAGCTATGCACTGGGGATTTGGGGCTATAGCCCCAGTAGCCCACCCCTAGCGATGCCATCTGTCCTGACCTTCACTCCGATTGTTTGCTGCCAGCCTCGATCCTTGTCTGTTTGTCTATTTTGCTGCCTGATCCTTCTGTACCTTTGCCTTGATCCTACGTCTCCAGTTCAATCTCCTGTTGGTTTGGTTACGCTTCGGTATCCTAGTAATTGAGCGCAAAAGTCCTGGGGGAATAAAACCTGCAACTCAACCATAAGGTGGATTTCCTTCAGGCAGAATAATTATATTCTTTTTCCTGGGTCCGTTGCAAATACCAATATCTTATTCTGCACAGCGGTTCCAGCTCTGTACCAAATCCTTGCAGATTCATAGGAAGATGTATATTACAGAGTAGTATTAAGATCAGAGCATGGGGTAAACACCAACATTGCTTGTGGTAAACATTTACTGGGGTCTGTGGTAGACAATTTAATGATAGACCTTGCTATGGACACTGGTGGCCTAGTACGGACACTTTTCTGCCTTTCCCTGATCATAGATTCTGCTCTTAAGTTCACCCAGTAGTGTATCTTCCACAAGGCAAATAAGGCACTCTCCTAGGGTGGCACTTTGCCAGAGGGTGTTAAACAACAATTCTGGTGCTTGAAACATTTTCGTTCCCTCCCTTACCGTTCAGCAAGCTTTAGCTCCTTCCAGTTAATCGGGGTGATGGGGGCATGTAATGTGGGTGATGGGGCATTCAGTGTGTGTGCAATGTGGGTGATGGGGCATGTCATAGAAATGCAACATGGGTGGGTGCCTGAATTTTGTCTGCCTAGGGCAGCACAAAACCAAGATACACCCCTGAGTAGACCTCTTGCTAAAGTGGAAAATCTAGTGTTTTATTTAATATTTGTTATTGAATCTTTTCCATGGAGACCAGAACCACCATGTACTGCAACCTGAGGTGTTTTTTTTAAATATTTTTGTGACAAGCTGGTAGTTTACACCAGGGACAATTAAAGGTGTACGCTAACTGCTGACAAACCACTGATTATCGACAAACAGCAATAGCCTAGAAAAAGTACAATATTATGAGGACATCTGTTCCTGTATGCTTAATGTTTTTGATGTTATGGAAGCTAATTTTAAATATTCCTTCAGCGGCTAAGCTGCCAGACTCAAGACTTAAAATGCCCCTCTTTTCTTCTTCCACAAACATGTGGCAAGTATTTTTCCACATAATTAGATTGCACACATGAACAAGAGAAGGTCCCATCCATTAAACCTGTCAGCAAATTAACTCTTCGTCTGTCTGATACCTTTTTTATCTCATTAATCATAAATGACTGGAGTATACCCTATGCTACATTGATGAATCTCACAACTAATTAAAAGACATGTTTGTTTCATATTCTGGGGATTGTTTAGTTTCCCTACAATTTAAATATTTAATACAGTGCTCTGAAGCATTTCTGATCTCAAAGATTTTTACTGAGCTTTTCATTTAATTTTAACATATATTTTAATCTAATAATTAATGTATACGTAATTTATATATTTAATATTTTTACATATTTTTATATATGTAAATGTGTTTATATGCACATTTTTACTACTGTTTGCTACTAAGAATACAAAAAAGTTATGTAATTTAGCAACTCCATTCAGTTGTCTAACAATAATAGGCATTTCACTTTTTTTTTCCCACTCTTGCACTCCTGATTTAAAACATAGTCATGTGAACTATTTATTGGGTGACCACATCACTGGTTTATTTCAGATCTCTAAAATGTAGAAAATCTGCAATGTCTAAGTCAGGGGTGTCCAAGTATGTTCTGCAGTGGGTCACCTCACCGAAGATGTATTTGTGTGCGTCCGCATTCATGTTTCATCGAAAAAGAAAAAAATATATATATGTATATCATAGTAATGTGTGAGATATATCTTTATCTATATCTATCACAGTAATGTGAGAGTGTAACACATTCTCCAACAATAAAACACAAGCATACTCACACTTACATACACACTCTCACATACACACATAAAGTCACACTTACACACACACACACACTCTCACATGCACACAGTGTCACACTTACACACTCTCACATAAAGAGTTACACTTACACACACACTCTCAAATACACACATAAAGAGTCACACTTATACACACTCACATGCACACAGAGTCAAACCTACACACTCTCACAGACACACATAGTCACATTTATACACACACTCTCACATGCACACAGTCACACTTACACACACACACTCTCACAGACACACACAGTCACATTTATACACACACTCTCACATGCACACAGTCACACATACACACACACACACAGTGCTGTATTTACCGCGAGGCATCTATGGCGGCAAATTTTGGGGGGCGGCAGCGCCCCCCAGCACTGAAAAAAAACGCGGCCCTTTAAAAAAAACAGACCGCGCTTGCAGGCAGAGACGGAGGTGACAGAAGATCGGAAGATCCCCCCTCACCAACGCTCTGCCTGCCAGGCTGCACGGGGAGCCGAACAGGCAGCACAGAGAAACCTCCGTGCTGCCTGTTCGGCTCCCAGTGCAGTGTGCCGACACGGAAGTGCCGACAGTCACGTGACGGGCGCGCTGACGTCATACGAGCGCCCGGTCACGTGACCTGTCGGCACAATCGCCGGGAAGCCGAACAGGCAGCATGGAGGGACCATGCTGCCTGCCTGCCAGGGAAAGGTAAGTGCTGATGAGACTGTGTGTGTGTGTGTGTGTGTGTGAGTGTGTGTGACTGAGTGTGATGGGAGTCAGAGTGTGTGTGATGGGAGACAGTGTGTGTGTGTGACTGAGTGTGATGGGAGTCAGAGTGTGTGTGATGGGAGACAGTGTGTGTGACTGAGTGTGATGGGAGTCAGAGTGTGTGACTGAGTGTGATGGGAGTCAGAGTGTGTGTGATGGGAGACGGTGTGTGTGACTGAGTGTGATGGGAGTCAGAGTGTGTGTGATGGGAGACAGTGTGTGTGACTGAGTGTGATGGGAGTCGGAGTGTGTGACTGAGTGTGATGGGAGTCAGAGTGTGTGTGATGGGAGACAGTGTGTGTGACTGAGTGTGATGGGAGTCGGAGTGTGTGTGATGGGAGACGGTGTGTGTGACTGAGTGTGATGGGAGTCAGAGTGTGTGTGATGGGAGTAGGAATGTGTTACTGAGTGTGATGGGAGTAGGAGTGTGTGACTGAGTGTGATGGGAGTGTGTGTGTGATGGGAGTATGAGCTTGATGTGAGTCTGAATGATGGGGCATGTCTTAGGTGTGTAACGTGGGTGTGCAGCTTGGGTAGGGGGGTGCCCGGATTATGTCTGCCTAGGGCAGCACAAAATCAAGATACACCACTGCACACACACACACACTCTCACGTACACACAGAGTCATATTTACACACACAAAAACACACACTGTCACGTACACACATAGAGAGTCACACTTAAACACACACACTCATATACACACATAGTCACACTTACACACACATAGTCACACTACCACACACACACATACACACACACGCACACAGAGACTGCTTAATGAAAAAAAAAAACATTATTTTGTTTCTCCCCCTCCCTGGTAGTTTACCTTTTATCTGGGCCACACATTTCCCACCGGCGGGCTGCATGTTGGACGCCCTGGGTCTAGGTCAATGTTGTTCAGCTTTTTAAGGTCAAGGGCCACATTACATGGAGAAGCTTAGGTTGTGGAGGCAGACATTATTCCTTTCATGAGGTAATACAACAGGAAGGAACGTGTGAAGGCCCATCTGGTCCCCGTGTAACCAGTTCACATCAATACACTGGTTTAACCAATGAATTGTGAATTTTTTTAACGTGTCACTAAATACATCCATGGTATGGGTCACTCTAGCTCCTCTCATCATTGTATAAATGTAGGTGTTGTGAAACAATTCCAATAAATAAAAGTGTTATAATAGATACATGATCGAATTTCCTTTTTGTAGACTTCCTCATTGTCATGCCCCATCCAACAAATCTTATTAAAAATGAATGTTAGAATTAGTTCACAATATTTAATTGTCTAATCCTTGCCAGTAAGACTGACATGCAAATTTGCTACAGCTGAAGTGATTTGGCTGCATTTGTTAGATTTGTCATTGATTTTCTACCTGAATGAATACATAGCTGAATATTTTAATGTGGATTTTCTTATACTCAGTTAGTCATAGGTCTTTTGCAATATAGACGACATAGGGCTTCATATGTTTCAAGCTAAAAGCAAGGTCATTCCAGGTAACTCTTTTGGAGGTGCCAGTTTTGCAACATATTATTTCAATATAAATGTATGTGACTCTGTCATGTATAGTTCATTTTATTAGATTTTTTTCTGTTTATATGTTATGATAGCCATACAGTTTACAAATACAATATACATATATCTTATTAGTGACCTAATGGTGAAAAAATGCCTGAAGCATTGGGCATCTTCGAAGAATGTCTGTGTGCAGGGCCGGCCCTTTAATGGGGCAGCTGCCCCAGGTGGTACCCTGGCAGAGGCCAGGGCCGTCTTTAACGCAGGGCAAACGGGGCAGCTGCCCCGGGCCCACTTACTCCTGGGGGGCCCAAGGCAGCTGCCTGGTGGTCCCTGTCGGATTATTAATAACCATAAAAATATGAATATGGGTTATTAATTATGAATCATAAAAAAATATGAAAATTGATGATTCAAATATATGGTTCCGACTAAAAATACCCATATCAAGAATTCGTTATGTATGTGAGAGTTTGGATGACGTTTTTACAAAAGTAAATACAATGCAACAATTATTAATAAAATAATAATGAATTTATTTAATATAAAAAGATCAAACGGTAAGCAAAATAGCATAACAACAAAATACAGTATCAATAGCTGTTAAACATAATTCACATGTATGACTTATAACATAAGTAAGTAGGACAAAACATGAATTATGCAGCTCTGTACCTATATCAACATACATGTAGAATACTTTATTATACAGTACGTTTCTGACCGTAAGATGGCCATGCATTTTATTTAGATACAACTTACAATGATTAGTATTTAAAATGGTTAATGATAGTACACCATAATTACCTACAAATTACCAACATATACTCTGCTTAGGTAAGGTAATATTACTAAATCAATCACTACTCAAGGTGGCTATTTCTTAATCTGCTCGGTAAATGATAATGTATGTATCCTAGCTCAGACTTTAAGAATGAGAATCTTAGATAATTTTTGGAGATTAGATATGACATATTTGGGTAAATAGCTAGACTATAAGAATTTATGGTTCTTTTGTTAATATCTATAGGATATTCCTCTGGCTTCCTTCTGCAGAAAGGATGACAGATAAACACCAGGCTAAAACGTATAGATCCCAGAAATTGTGGGATTTAAGTTAAATTTACCCAAATATATATGCTAATTACAGCCATAAAAATGAGATTATGCTAGAGACAAATTATCACATTTATACATTACCGGCAGAGGTTGGTTTGCAGTTGTCTTTGTCCAGAAAGTCCTGTCCCCGAAGTAGGATGATCCCGACTTACGTCATCTTGTCTTTAGTCATCATGCAATCCCAATGAATTTGGGCTTTGATAGATGAATGTAAAATTAAGGAATCAACAAAACAGTATAAGTACATTTGTGCCAGAATTGAGAATACATATATACCTGACTTAGGCCCGATGAGATCTGTCATATACTAGCCAATTACTAGATATGGAAAATGCTAGCTTATTCTAGCAAGAAAAATATATAAAACATGGGAGAACTATCTCTACTAGGTTCACTATATCCTGAATTTATTCCACTTAGGGGATATATTACACATAGGAGTGATCATCTAGGCAGAGTATCTCTGATATTTGTTATAATATGGGTACAAGAAAACAATGTTAGTAACAGATGCGAGACAAACAAGTGGATTAATAAACCCCTGTTTATACGATACCAATATGATCTTCATCTGACTTGTGTCGATGTTTCTTTACTGTACCCACAGTGGTGTTTAAACTTTCTTTCTGGGCATCCCCCCTTGTAAGATGGGGTCATTCCAGCATAGGAACAAATGATTAGCTGTTTGATTACCTATTAAGATAAACAAAAAGAACACTGCCCTGCAAAGTTGTTGGAAAAAACAAAACAAAAACAACTCCAGGTCAATGTTATTAGAATAACCTGTAAATAAAAATGTGTTAAATTATATAAAACATAAATTATGTTTAATTAAATGATCGTGCTTTAGGTAGGTAGTTAAAGTGTGTTGGCTTCTTCTATCATCAGGCTATCTTTATGGAGATGAGTTCGCTATATGTGAGTAAATTTTCACTCTTTGACCTTTCTGCAGCTTCGTGACCCTTTGGAAAGAAAGTGACAGGCATTAACCACTGGCCCCCCTTCTCAGGGGCTTCTTGATTGCAGCATCTTGCTGACAATTTGTGACTAACCCTTTCAAGGCTGAATCCTAAAGATTCAATCACTAGGTAAACGCACACGTTAGGAAGTGAACTATCTTAGTCCTGGATAGGATGAAAAATAGATGAGAAGTTAGATACACAAATTCACCATCTAGTAAGAAGCGATGGTTTAAACATTTAACAACATTTTAACAATAGGCTTATGGTCTTAACACTGTAAAATAAAACTTTGGTTACAATAGACATTACAGGATGCAATTTAACAACTTGATTACCTAGTGTTTAATTTAACCTCTATTGCTGAGTTTTATTGGGTCGTGCTGGGTGTTGCAGGGTTATTTATTTATCCAGCCACGCTTTGAGCTGGTTTACTTACCTGCTTTTGTAAGAGTACCATTAGATCATCATCCAGGTTATTCACCTGAGTATATATTTAATTTCTAGGTTTACGGCTATGCCTCCAAGTATTGGAGGTAGATGGCTGAGCTTGATGGGAGCTATAAGAGTCAGTATCTCTGTCCCCCCTAGGCATATCAGACCTGTGGCCCCTCCCGTGATTACCCTTATGGGGATGTGGGTGGCTGAGTCTGCGGGGGAATTATCAGGATCAGTGTCTCTGTACCCTCTAGGCAGACCAGACTTATGGCCCCTTCCATAATTATCCTTAATGGATGTGGGTAGCTGAGTCTGTGGGGGAATTATCAGGATCAGTGTCTCTGTACCCTCTAGGCAGATCAGACTTATGGCCCCTCTCTATCCTTATAGTAGGTATAGGGCTTAGCTTTATGCAGGGCCGGACTGGCCTACCGGGATACCGGGAAAAATCCCGGTAGGCCGCCTACCCTGGGGCTGTTTTAAGAATTTCGGCAGCCGCGTCCCTTTAAGTCTTTCGGCGGCGGCGGCCGCGGCCCTTTAAGACTTTCGGCGGCCGCGGCCCTTTAAGACTTTCGGCGGCCGCTTCCCTTAAATAAATTCGGCTTCACCCAGAGCCTGCTGAGCGGGAGAGGAAGGGGAGGGGGCTTCTGCTGCGTGCAACCTGAGAGGAAGCTGCCGGGTAAGGTATATACAGTATGGTGCTGGGGAAAGTGAGTGGCAGAGTGTAAGTGTGTGAGTGAGTGAGTGAGTGGCAGAGTGTAAGTATGTGAGTGAGTGCCAGAGTGTAAGTATGTGAGTGAGTGGCAGAGTGTAAGTGAGTGAGTGGCAGAGTGTAAGTGAGTGAGTGGCAGAGTGTAAGTATGTGAGTGCAGAGTGTAAGTATGTGAGTGCAGAGTGTAAGTATGTGAGTGCCAGAGTGTAAGTATGTGAGTGAGTGCCAGAGTGTAAGTATGTGAGTGAGTGCCAGAGTGTAAGTATGTGAGTGCAGAGTGTAAGTATGTGAGTGCAGAGTGTAAGTATGTGAGTGCAGAGTGTAAGTATGTGAGTGCCAGAGTGTAAGTATGTGAGTGAGTGCCAGAGTGTAAGTATGTGAGTGAGTGCCAGAGTGTAAGTATGTGAGTGCAGAGTGTAAGTATGTGAGTGCAGAGTGTAAGTATGTGAGTGCAGAGTGTAAGTATGTGAGTGCAGAGTGTAAGTATGTGAGTGAGTGCCAGAGTGTAAGTATGTGAGTGAGTGCCAGAGTGTAAGTATGTGAGTGCAGAGTGTAAGTATGTGAGTGCAGAGTGTAAGTATGTGAGTGAGTGCCAGAGTGTAAGTATGTGAGTGAGTGCCAGAGTGTAAGTATGTGAGTGCAGAGTGTAAGTATGTGAGTGCAGAGTGTAAGTATGTGACTGCAGAGTGTAAGTGTGTGAGCGAGTGGCAGAGTGTGAGTGTGTGAGCGAGTGGCAGAGTGTGAGTGTGTGAGCGAGTGGCAGAGTGTGAGTGTGTGAGCGAGTGGCAGAGTGTGAGTGTGTGAGCGAGTGGCAGAGTG
Source organism: Pelodytes ibericus (assembly GCA_036172795.1). Taxonomy (NCBI): domain Eukaryota; kingdom Metazoa; phylum Chordata; class Amphibia; order Anura; family Pelodytidae; genus Pelodytes; species Pelodytes ibericus. Next base: position 141,945,284 of record CM069857.1, on the reverse strand, counting down.
TAAGTGTGTGAGCGAGTGGCAGAGTGTGAGTGTGTGAGCGAGTGGCAGAGTGTAAGTGTGTGAGCGAGTGGCAGAGTGTAAGTGTGTGAGCGAGTGGCAGAGTGTAAGTGTGTGAGTGAGTGGAACATCTTGACCAGATGTAGCTTACATGATTTATTGTTAAGCCATACCATCGATTGCATTGCTTTCTATATTTTGTCATAATATTGGTGCGTAGTGGAGTGATTAAGAGGTTTTAATATTAAAAAGCAGGGCACCACCACTGTTATATTGTGTTTTGATGCACCAGATTTTTGAAGGGACACTGTGAGCTAAAAAAAAAAAATCATATGATTTTAAAGAGTCACCTGGGGCAGTTTGTATATTTGACACCCCATCCACCTCCCAACCTAACTTCCTATATATCCCAAATCCTTTTATTTTGTAAATACAGTTTCTCAGAGACATACACATAATTCTGTATAGCTGTATAAGCGTGTGAGTGACTAGCAAATCGACTGTAATAATGCTGGCATATTAATGGCAAAATAATACTGGCAAATTGGCTCTGGCATATTAAGGGCAGATTGACTTTGACATATTAGTGGCAAAGTAATACTGGCATATTCACGGGCAAATTTACTGTAACATTAATAGAAAAATAATACTGGCATAATAATGGCAAAATCATACTGGCAAATTGGCTGTGGAATATTAGTGGGAAAATAATACTGGCATATTAATGAGCAAATTGGCTGTGGCATATTAATGGGCAAATTGGCTGTGGCATATTAATGGGCAAATTGACTGTGGCATATTAATGGCAAAATAATACTGGCATATTAATGGGCAAATTGACTGTGGCATATTAATGGCAAAATGATACTCGTATATTAATGGGCAAATTGACTGTGGCATATTAATGGCAAAATGATACTCGTATATTAGTGGCAGAATTGGTTGTTGGCATATTTTAATAGGCAAACTGGCTGTTGCATATGTTAATTGGAACCTGGCTTATTTTAATTGGAAAAGTGATGCTGTGGCATGTTCAGTGGGGCAAAATAACATGTACTATGGTGGAAAGTGACAATGTGATTTTTTTCTGCAGGGGCAGCTCTGTATGACAAAGTGACACTGTGGTTTGTTCTGCAGGGGCAGCTCTGTGGGACAAAGTGACACTGTGGTTTGTTCTGCAGGGGCAGCTCTGTGGGACAAAGTGACACTGTGATTTGTTCTGCAGGGGCAGCTCTGTGGGACAAAGTGACACTGTTGCATGCCAAATTGTGTGGGTGCTATATGAGTGCTTGGCAAATGCTGTGGGTACTGAATAGGGTTGCCACCTGGCCGGTATTTTACCGACAGGCTGGTAAAAAAAATTGGCTTCAGGCCAATGTTAAGTCTATGGAGACAGTACCATGGCTGGTATTTTTCTGAAGAAAAGGTGGCAAGTTATGGGTGCTGGGATATGTCCTATGAGTGCAATCTGCATGCTGGGGTAAGTTCTGTGAGTGCAATCTGCATGCTGGGCGAAGTCCTGTGAGTGCATTCTGGGTGCTGGGGTAAATCAATATAGCCACCAAGTATGTACACAAGGTTATAGCTCACACAATTCCCTAATTATATATACCCCTGCACAGGGCAACTCATATAACCTTGTGTACTGGTTGCTATGTGTTGCCCTGTGCATGGGGTATACATCAGAGAAGTACGTTAGTTATAATATTGTGTACATACTGGGGGCATATTTTGCCCTGTGCAGGGGTATGTACCAGTCTTATCTATAAAATAATACACTTTTCAAATGTGTTGTAAAATGTATGGATTGTCCGTTATGAAAAAGAAAATAAATATGCAAGTCTATGGGGCTGGTATACTATAATTTCCAGGGCTGGTTTTTATTCCCAGTCCGGCCCTGGCTTTATGGGAGTTATTAGATTCAGTGGCCTAATTCAGCCAAGGCATGATAGGCCTTTGGCTGCTATATCTGAGGATGCCCTTAAGATTAGGATACTGGTACTTAACAGGGGTGAGTTTAACTCTTTCTGCTTTGTCAGCTTAGGAGACTTGGCTTCTTGAGCATAGCTCACTTTCTGGGGTTTAAATCCCAGATGGGGTCTACATTTGGCTCTACACCATCTGCTTCTTAGGCCGAATCCTATGTAGGCCAAATTCTAATGTGACCTCCTGGATTACCTGATTGCAATTTTGGAAATTCCTATTTATCATAGATCTAAAGAAATTGTGGTACTTACTATCAAAGACCCATGTTAGTAATTTAATGTTATCTGAGTCTGAGTACAGATTCAGAGATTACAACTCAATATGGTTAATTATATTAGTTAACCCTTCCAGGCTAAATTTGGGAACCTGGGAATAGAGAATAATACACTGTGTGTTAGACTTGTCTGTGGGTATTTGCTTGCAATTCCTTGTGGTGAATACACTGTATTGGGAGTGCCACTTATAGGTATGTCTACCTGCCAGGGGTAAGCTATCCCTCTGGGGCAAGTAGTACCTGTCCTCACTGACCTCATTTTGTACACTATTAGAGAAACTGTCATTATCAGAATCTCCTGATCTCATGCTGATGGCTTCTTCATCAGATATCCTGATGTTAACCCTTTGGGGCTTGCCTGCATGAGCTTGGGATATATTAGCATTAAGAGGGTTTGGGTCACCCATGTTTTTCTGAACCAAAACAAATTAATACATTTGATTTATTTGGTTCTTCATGGCCTGCATTTGCATATTAATGCTCTCTTGCAGGGGATTATCTGTGACTCTGGTGGGTTTAACCACTTCAGTGCCAGATCAGAGATTTTTCCTGAACATGGGACACATTATTTTGGGACTTTTGGCAGGTCTTATTTTCCATTTGGAGAGAGCTGTACAGGTCTCTGCACTTTTTAAAGCTCTTCTATATCTTTACCCAAATTCTGATTATGAATTTTGAGAGTCAATCTGCTCTTAACACAAACATTTTGGACAGGGTGCCAAATTGGCCTGTAACACAGTTATGTGACTACATTTCCCTTCTAGCTGTGTTGTCAATAAGCATATCACATTTATGAATACATTTCTTTTAACATCTTTTTCCTCACACATGCACGTCAGAAATTTTTTTAACAGAGTATCATCATTAAAGTTCTCTGTCTGAATGTGGATTTCTTTAATCGATTTCTTGATATCTGACTGACGATTTAAGTCTTTGTGTATGTTTAAGATACTGTATATTTTACTGGGATTCTTTGTTACAGAATTGTTTCCCAGTGAGTTACTAAATGGCTACTCATATTGATCTTATTACACAATATATAGCAATGTAATTCCAATACCTGATTCAGTACTATGAGCCCATAGAATGAAGTTAGACAGTGTACTCTGGATTACAATTAATTTACAGTTTGTAAAAACGCATCAAATCTTACATACATCTCAGCAAGTGCCTCCATAAAATGTCAGATTATTAATAACCATAAAAATATGAATATGGGTTATTAATTATGAATCATAAAAAATATGAAAATTGATGATTCAAATATATGAGTCCGACTAAAAATACCCATATCAAGAATTCGTTATGTATGTGAGAGTTTGGATGACGTTTTTACAAAAGTAAATACAATGCAACAATTATTAATAAAATAATAATGAATTTATTTAATATAAAAAGATCAAACGGTAAGCAAAATAGCAGAACAACAAAATACAGTATCAATAGCTGTTAAACATAATTCACATGTATGACTTATTACATAAGTAAGTAGGACAAAACATGAATTATGCAGCTCTGTACCTACATCAACATACATGTAGAATACTTTATTATACAGTACGTTTCTGACCGTAAGATGGCCATGCATTTTATTTAGATACAACTTACAATGATTAGTATTTAAAATGGTTAATGATAGTACACCATAATTACCTACAAATTACCAACATATACTCTGCTTAGGTAAGGTAATATTACTAAATCAATCACTACTCAAGGTGGCTATTTCTTAATCTGCTCGGTAAATGATAATGTATGTATCCTAGCTCAGACTTTAAGAATGAGAATCTTAGATAATCTCTGGAGATTAGATATGACATATTTGGGTAAATAGCTAGACTATAAGAATTTATGGTTCTTTTGTTAATATCTATAGGATATTCCTCTGGCTTCCTTCTGCAGAAAGGATGACAGATAAACACCAGGCTAAAACGTATAGATCCCAGAAATTGTGGGATTTAAGTTAAATTTACCCAAATATATATGCTAATTACAGCCATAAAAATGAGATTATGCTAGAAACAAATTACCACATTTATACATTACCGGCAGAGGTTGGTTTGCAGTTGGGACTCCTTCAATTGAAGAAATGAGTGATGGGAGTTACTCCTGGGACTTAGTTCAATACTATGGGTATGGAGATTTCTATTGTTATAATGAACATGTGCTATTAATAGCCTCATATTCCTGAGTCCTCCCCAGAAGGAGAGAGACTCAGCCTGTTTCTAAAACATTCCCATCTCTCACCCAACTATTGGCATCTCTCCCAAAATCAGTCTCCCCAGGTCTTTTCAGGTATCTCTGGTCTCTCTTTCTACCCCTCCAGTACCAACTTATCAACCAAACCTTATCTCAGACTCACACCCTGTTTCTGTAACTTCTAGCCAATTGAATGGATGGGTGTATTTAATTTAAATGAGATGATGTCATGGTTTATAGCTACATCTGGATTGTGAGTATAATATAAGACAATATATGTTTAATTGTCTAAAAGTGTTAATACAATTTGAAATTAGAGTAAATATGTATCATATTCTTATCATTGCACATTAAATAAAATGTATAATAAAATATATACCACACTAATAAAACAATAAAAACAATATTCTAATTAATATGTAGGATTAATTATACTTTACATTTGTATTATTGAAGGTGTGATATAATATATTTTATTGGGTGATTTGAATCAACTAGGTGTATTTATAATAACCCTTATTAGAATCCTAATGAAATCAAAAATCCCAATAATCTCAGTGTGTCTGTGTCTGTCAGTTTCTGCCAGTTTGGGTGGGCTAGCAAGTTGCAGAGAAGCCCCCCTTCTCCTCTAGTATGTACACAGCTGTGTCTGCATCAGTACAATGAGATGTAATAAACCTTGCACAACAATGGCCCCCTTATCTGTTCCGGTGATACTATGAACTTATCAGTAAAATATTTGGTTACAGATAACAGAGTTAGGAATGTGGAAGACTTTCCTTTTATCCTCAGGGACACAGAATAAGATTTTAACACAGAGAAGGATATCCAAAAACTGTCACAAAATGGAGGCTGCTGGCATCCATCTTGTTATACTTTGCTTCTGCTTTATTCATATGTACCAGTCTCGAGATTACTGATCAATACCTCTGACATCCCGCTACCCCTCCGTATGCACCCGCACTATGCGATCAGCACTGATCGCATAGTACAGGTGCGCCCAGCGTTCTCTGCTCTCCCCCGCTCCCTCAGCGGGGAGACGCAGGCAGCATGTGCTCAGTGTGTGTTAAACACACTGAGCGCTCAATCCATGCTGCTCGCGCTCCCCGCGCGTAGTGCTGGTTCAGAGCATCGGAAATATGATGCTCTGCGCCATTACTACGCGCGGGGAGCGCGAGCAGCATGGTTGGAGCTCTGTGTGTTTAACACACACTGAGCACATGCTGCCTGCGTCTCCCCGCTGAGGGAGGTGGGGAGAAGAGAGAACGATAGGGTAAGGAGGGCAGTGGAGGGGGGATAGAGAGAACGTTATGGGTGGGGAGGGGGATAGAGAGAACACAGAGGAGGGGGGTTAGAAAGAACACTGGGGAGGGGGGGATAGAAAGAACACTGGGGAGGGTGTGACTGTGTGTAAGGCTGGCTAAGAGTGTGTCTGTAAGTGTGGGAATGCATTTATGTGTGTAAGTGTGAGTATGTGTAAGGGTGTATGTATATGTATAAGGGTGAGTGTGTGTTTAAGAGTGTGAATTTCTGTGTAAGGGTGACTGTGTATAACTGTGGGTGTGTATTTCTGTGTGTGGATGTAAGTGTGACTGTGTGTGTAAGGGTGTATTTGTAAGTGTGACTGTTAGTCTTACAAAAGCATATGTTTATTTTCTTTCGGTAAAAAAAATGTAAGTGTGTGAGTGTGTGTGTCTAAGTGTGGGCGTGTATGTAAGTGTGACTGTGTGTAAGGGTGTCTGTGTATGTATATGTGTAAGGGTGATTGTGTGTTTAAGAGTGTGTGTATTTCTGTGTAAGTGTGACTGTGTATAATTGTAAGTGTGACTGTTAGTGTCACACAAGCATATATATTTTTCCGGTAAAAATAAATAAAATGTAAGTGTGTGACTGTGTGTAAGGCTGTCTAAGAGTGTGTGTGTGTATCTGTAAGTGTGACTGTGTATGTCTAAGAGTGTTTGTGTATTTTTGTGTAAGTGTGACTGTGTGTAAGGGTGTGTATAACTGTGTGTATGTAAGGGTGACTGTGTGTGTAAGGGTGTCTGTGTAAGTGAATATATATGTGTAAGTGTGTCACGTGAGGGGGAAAATCTCCGCCCCCTCATAGAGCATGTTAGAGCACCGGATGTCCGTGACATACTGGTGCTCAGAACACATGGAGCCACGCACAGAAGAAACAGCCCCTTCCCTGCAAATGTAAGGTAAATGAGCAAGGAGGGGGACAAACGAGTGTGTGTAAGTTTGACTTTGTGTGTAAGTGTGTCTATCTGACTGTGTAAGTCTGTTTGTGTAAGTGTGTCTACCTTATTGTGTAAGTCTGTGTGTGTGTGTGTGTGTGTCTGACTGTGTAAGGTTGTCTGTGTGTGTGAGTGTGTCTATCTGACTGTGTAAGTCTGTGTGTGTAAGTGTGTCTACCTGATTGTGTAAGTCTGTGTGTGTAAGTGTGTCTATCTAACTGTGTAAGGTTGTCTGTGTGTGTCTGTCTGACTGTGTAAGTTTGTCTGTGTAAGTGTGTCTATCTGACTGTGTAAGGTTGTCTGTGTGTTAGTGTGTCTATCTGACTGTGTAAGGTTTTCTGTGTAAGTTTATATATATATATATATATATATATATATATATATATATTACACACACACATACAAAGCAAGTGTGTGTGTTTATTGTTTTGTAGGGAGGTATTAGGGTGGAGGGTGTGATTGCATGCCGGGAATGAGGGGTGGGGTCCAGGGGCCCCAAACAAATGTTTGCCCAGGGTCCAGTCAATGTTAAAGACGGCCCTGGCAGAGGCAGCACTTTGCTGCTCCATGCAACGGTCTTTTTCTTTTTTTTCTTTTCTGTGTCCGGGGGAGCTTGAGAGAAGGAGGTCTCAGCCAATCAGACGAGTTCTCTCAACTCTCCTGATTGGCTGAGAGTGGGTGCTCCTCTCCATTGGCACAGAGACACCCTATCATCCAGAGACAGGCTTCTGCAACCTCTGCTTCTCTCGGTCCATCGTATATGTGCAGAAATGAGCCCCTGTTGGTTGCTATTAAAAAGAAGTGTATTATTCATTTCCAACCACTGGGGGAGGTGGTGCTCCATTAACAAGCTCTGCCAACCATATCAAATCCCTTTCTGCAGTCCAATTCAGTTGTGCTCAGTTGTTCTACAGCTGCCATGGTGGCTAGGTATTCCCTACCTCCATGGTATTTCTTGTTGTTATATGTTTACTGATCCAGCTTTGTCCTGACCCCTGATTTTTTTCCTGCCTTTTTGGATTTGCTGAGTTTTTTTTACAAAACCACCTATGTGCCCATTATGGCATGCGTGCCATATGTTCACCATCACTGGCCTAGGCCTAGGGCAGCAGACTGGAGGTGTAACTGTTGCTGGGATTTAACCCTGGCCCTCTGTGTTTCTGGTTCCTATACCTGTTCTGTGTGCCACTAGAGGGCTTTGCATTGCTATGTGTCTGTCTACCTCCTGCCCATACTTAATTCAGCTCAGGTGTTCCCTGTCCTTAGTTACTGCCTTATTTAAACCTCCTCCTCCCAGCACTCTATGATGGAACATTTTGACTGCCTGACCTTTGATTGTGCTACTGTTTTGTTCCAATGGTATTTACTTGGCCTGTACCGACTACTCCATCCTTCTCCACTCCTGATTTAGCTAGTACCTTGGCTTCTCTGTCCTTCTCCAGTTCTGACCTTTTGTCTTGTGACCCCGACTACGTTTTCTGATTTGCCCGTTTGTTCCTGTTTATCAAGATGCCCAAAAGAAGGCCTCAAAACCCTGATTGTGGCCACTCAAAGACTGGGGCTCCACCCTTGGGGGAGAGTGGTCACCCTGCACAGGGTATCACACCTGCTCCAGCCCCTGCACCTGGACTCCAGCCGGAACTGGCATCCTTGTCGGTGACAGGAGGTGGTGGAAGAGAGCTAATTTTGTCAGTTCAGTTCAGTTAAGTAAAATGTCTGCACCAGCCATTATCTTAATAAGAGATTGACTAGCTTCCTGGAAATGTAAACAGGCCCATTGGAGCAGCAGCAAGAGAGGGACAAAGAGTAGGCTATTTAGGGTAGGTTACCTAAACATAGAGCGCAGAAACAAAAACACCTGGCATGCAGAGGAGGAGCTTGCATATTGAAGACGCACAAAGTCATTGTCTGAGCAGAGATACAACTTGCATGCTGCAGACACAAGGTAGTTTACTTAAAACATCTATTGGAGCAAGGGTTAGTTAACACTCCAGCTATTGAAACTACATTTCCCATGAGTCTCAGCCAGTCTAATATATTAAGCATCATGGAAAACTTAGTACTCAAAAACTGGAGTTCGTAAAACTGGAGTTCAAAAGACAGACACTGCTTAATGGCCCTTCTGGTGCAAAACATACTGTATATGTTATCTGCTTCAAAAAGTCAACAAAACCCTGCAAAACAGAGTTTTGCTATAAAAAGTGCAGTGTACATTGCCTGCATTACAGGGACACTACCAGCTTAACATTGTACTGTGAATGTAGTAAAAAATAAAATATCTGTACATTGTGTCTGCAAATGCACAGATTTTATAAAATGTATTTAAAATGTTCCTGTGCTTGCCCTTGTTTATGCCATCACCTATATACTTGCTTCCAATTCTGCTACCACAATGTTCAAAGAATTTTTATCTCTCTACATTCATAAAAAACTTTTTTAGACAGTCAGAGTCCCTTTAAACACCTGCACTGAATTGGAAATACATTCAACAATTGAACAAAACAATTTCCCAAAACTCAATGAACATAGTTTTTGCCCTAATCCTTATCTTTGCATGTGCAAAACTGCATAACTACACAAATTAAATCTTCTTAGGTCCACTGGGAACACCTGTTTATGTATTATCTATGAAGTTAAATTATTCATTATGCAACTCTGATTAAGAGGTAAACCTTTTTGATCTATCTTACACAATAAAGTGATAGTGCTGCTGCAGCCTTAACATATATTTTTTAAATGATGAGTAGCTTGGTCAGTTGGGTTGCTCAGTGGGCCATTCAATATATTTACCCCAGGCCAAAATTTGAGTGATCTCTACTGGCTGCCCCTATTTGAGCACCAGTGAGCAATCTCGTGCTGCGCAAACTGATGTGGGTGCAAATAGGGGCCCAAAGGTCTCTCTCAGGTGCCTCTTTAATAAAAATAAATTGTAAATATTGACTGCAGAGACACTAGCTGGGAAGATAAAAACATCTGCACACACCAGCTCTTACTACAGGCATCTGGATGTCTATGCGATGCCTAGTCACACAGAAATCCTCTCATGCAGCCTCTTGCACAACCCGTATAAGTCAGAGCATCATGGGGTGACGTCACCTGCCGGCACTCGGAATCCAGACACATGCAAGAGGCAGCATAGGTGCACAGACATCCAGCTGCTCTCCACTAGACACCAGGGAAGCCCTGTTGATGCAACATGGAGCTGGAGAAGTCCTGTGGATGCAATATATGTGCTGGGTGAGGCAATTCCTGGGTGTGCAATGTGGGGATGGGGGTAATTCCTGGGTGTGCAATGTGAGAATGGGCATAAGTCTGGGTGTGCAATGTGAGTGCTGGGTATGCATTGGGTGTGCAATGGGGTATGTCCTGTGGATGCAATTTGGGTGCTGGCTGGAGTAAGTCCTAAGTGTGCAGTGGTGCTGGGGCAATGTGGGTGCTGGGGCATGTCCTGTGGATGCAATCTGGGGGCTGGAACATGTCCTGGCTGTGCAAAACAGATGCTCTCTCAAGTCCTGTGGTGTAATCTAGCTGTTCCGGCAAGACCCTGTAAATGGAATTTTTGTGCTCTGTCAGTGCAAGCTGGGTGTGGTTTGAATGAACAGTGCTTGCTGTTTAAATAGGGCACCAGCACCTTTGCTCCGTCCACCATCCTGCAGGTTGCAGCCCCCCTCTGGCTTCAGCCAGATAGTGAAGGCAGGAGTAGGACCTGCCCCCTCTCCATACCTCCCGTGCATCCTCCAATGGGAGCACGCTACCGTGCCGCAGGCCACGCACCCCTGCCATCAGATTGACACCTGCATTCGTGTTGCGCTGGGCAGGTTGTACTACAGGCCGGGGATGCAGCCTACAGCTTGATCGCGTGCCACCCTGGCGGGGTGCACGGTACCTGGAGTCTGCTGGACCAGGTAGGGGGTCCCTGCAGGAGGCATGGGGTGGAACTGGGGTCTGACACAGGGAGTGGGGGGGAAGGTCCAATTTTTGCCCAGTGATAAGTCAATATTAAAGATGGTCCTGGCTGGCAAGGCAAGTGATGCCTTAGGCACTTGCCTTTTCTATCTCGCACTAAATACAGCACTGCATTGCTTGAGCTACCATTTGCAAATTTTAATGTCATTGACATGTGTTATGTAATGCGTGATGTGTGTGCCATGCATGCATGGTGAACACATTAGCATATTGTACAAACATCCCGATGGATCTTTATAAGAGCATTATTATTGGCTTTTGTTTTTGTCATGGAAAAAATAAGATCCTTTGATAAATATTGCAAAACGTAAGTTTTCAAGGTAAATACTTAAAAACAGTAGAGTGAAAATAGTTAATTATTTTAAAAGAGGCAATTTTTATATGCATTAATAAAGTCATATTTTATATTGGATGTTTCCTTTTAATGGACCCAGGACATTATTATTTTTTTTACAGTTTGTGTATATTAGAGTATGCAAGACAACGTGCATGCTCCACCATTTTGCAGCTTTAAGTTTTTTTGTAAACATTCAGGACTGCCCTTGCCCAGTGAGTCCTTCCTTAAAGTCAATGTGAAATCACTAAGCACAAAATGTATTAAGCGTTGTGTAAATTTTTGGTGCTATATTGAAATGCTGATAGCAACAATAAAGCAACTGTTCAAGACCCATCATTTCACCAGCATTTTAGGATGTCTCTAATGACCAATTAAAATTATACAATGATTGAAGCATTATCCTGAAAAGCCTTTTGACTCTGGACCTTCAAAATTGGATTTGGACAGCCTTGTCCTGAAAGCTATCAATTTACAATAATTGAAAGCAAAGAGCATTATCAGAGCAGACAGAAGCACATCCATAACCAGAAACCTTTATCCCAAATGTCATCACAAATGTTACTACACATTTTAACTGCAAGCATCAGGGGCCTAGGTATTTGTTAATCTATATTTATAGTCTGTCATATGCAAATTAAGTCATGTGCTTCAGAGCAATGCAGATTTATAATTGCAGATAAGCAACAAATTTAGTTAATTAAAACTTTACACTTAGCTTTGCTGCAGATCACTCAGATGATTTGCATATCTCCATCTTCAAAAAAATGTAAAAAAAACCACCAGTTAATTTTACATCTTTTCTACAATGATATTTTTTAAACATATTTGATTTTTATTTTGCACATCAAAAGTACTTTTTTCCCCTTTTCTCCTTGAGAAAGATTCCACACATAAGAGTCTACTTTTTCAGGAAAGATACTTCTAGGTTAACATGGTGTGCTGTGGAAAATAAATTAAATAGCATAAGTATTGCATATACCGTATATGCGCGAATATAATATGCCCCTGATTATAAGATGACCAATCAGGAAAGGATTCTGAATTCTCACCCAACCAGAAGATTTGAAAAGCCTCTCCTGAATGGCTGAGACCTCCTTCAAGTGGAGCTCTTAATCAGGGACTTTGCATTGTCCAGGATTGAGGGTGCCTGTGACTCCATGGTAATGTGGGATATGATCACCCTAGTGTGGAATATACATGACTTCCACTACTAGGCAACCAGAGATTGTGCTCCCTGCTTACTAAAAAAAATATAGAAAAGATAGAAGTATTATTAGAAATGAGGAGTTTGTTAAGGGAAAGAGGGAACCCAGAAATTATCAAGCATAAGACAGCCCTTTGTGTTCTTATGTCCCCACCCGACTCAACATAATACACACTTTTACAGTAAAAAAAAAAAAAAAGTAGAATTAATATTATACTATATGCATCTGTGAGTTGTATATTGTGATTTTTAGACATCCTAGCTTTCTTCCATGTTTGGTTTTCATTTCATTTTGATAAATGCATGTACACAAATGGCACTGCCTATTTATCGTTACCAATGAAAAAATGCCCTACTTAACTACATCTGCACAGAGCAGAACTGAAAATACAAGTTGCACTAATAGCAGGCAAAGATGAATTTCACTGTGGCACAGTAACAATAAGCAGTTTTTCAGCAAAGATACTGCTAACTTAACATGGTGTTGCTGGAGGAAAAAACCGTGCTGGGTTTTGAGGGTAATTTATAAGTATAAAGATTGCAAATAATCACTGATGTTGGAGATTATCACACAAGTAGTGCCAATTAGGATTCTTGCTAAGCTTGAGTAACCATCCAATGCTTTATGTCTGAATAATATCTGGTAATGGTTTCCTGGACTCTAGAATAGACCAGCACATTCTGTTCTGTGGTTATTTCACAAAAGAACAAACAGCAATATGTGTATGAGTCCACCTTTAAACCTATACACCTCACTGCCACTTCAGTGCCTATGTACTGTAAACTACACACATAGGAGTTATGTACAATGCTTTCTTCACATTAAAGTGTCAAACAAGCTATTGCTCCTGTAGTGTGGAGAATAAAGAACCTCCACCAAACTGTGTTTTGTGGAGGATTGCTAACACTAATCAGTCATTGAAGAGCTCCTGATTCCTACTATATGGGTTGAACCAGTGTGCAGAGCAGCAGAGTAACCCGGAATTTTAGTGAATCTGTGTGTTCCTTATAAACACCATTGTGTTCTGCACACAGTGTTATACGCGTTTCGTAGACTTCAGCTAGTTCATCAGGGGTCCCTGATGAAGTAGCTGAGGTCTACGAAATGCGTAGGGAATAGCTTGTGGTGATGCATATTCGCATTTACTTTGTCGGCTTATCTAACTTGGCTGTCCAGTGGATCCACTGTCAATATATGCTTTTAATATCGTCTGTTTGTAAGTTTTACTCAGTTGTGTTATAAAGAAAGTTGTATTACGTTAATAAGCAATCTCTTTTCTTCCTCCCTAGCAACAGTAGGCGGAGTTACACTTCACCCGCCGGAGCAGAGGAAAGAAACACTTTCACATTTACTGCACCTTACATTTTGTATCAACCAAGATACTGCAGACGGACTTTTATTTGGATTCTGTGGCATCTTTATGTTCGGCAACCCATTCATACACCACCACTAGATCTAGGACTATATACTACATGTGACAATTACCTATCTATGCTTCCGTGGAAGCAAATAGGTTATATTCATCACCAAAAGTATAATCACTGCGCTTTACAGAGCCTACTGTGTATTTAATGCCTGTTGACATACAAATTATTGTTTTTAGCTCTCTGAATCATTTTTAATTTATTTTCTTGCATTATTTATCACTATTGCTTTTGATTGTTTATTTTTGTATCTATAGGCTTATATCAGCCTTTTTGATTCTCTTTATCCTATTTTGTCTACCAGTTTTGTTTCACAATTTTTTGTTATCCTAATATTGTTTATTTGTTCATTTATAATATATGGACACCGTGGATACCAAAATTTTAAGAAACACAGAATGATCCATAGAAATACATTTTACGTAACACTCCTCTTACTAGAGATCTTCATAGCAGTCCCATTGGGACTATGCCAGGCCCTCGTTATTGAACCCCTAAAAAAATAAAATAAAAAGGAAATGGCAAGTATCAACTAATAACAAACATCTGACTCCTCTGGACCCAGTCAGAATAGCAAATGTCTGTCCTGTTTTATGTAAAGTCTAAACAGGCTAAACACATCTATTTATATGATAAATAGAAACACTTATTTAAATTATACTCTGCATGGTCTCAAGTCGTTCATATACATCTATCCAAAACTAGTACACACACTCACGAGTCCACTTGTAGAAGAACAGTCAATTTATTCATCAACGTTTCTGTCCCTACCAGGAATCTTGACTAAGGTTCTAGATCAGGGGTGGAAAACTCAAATTCATCGGGGGCCGCATCAGCAGTATGGTTACCCTCAAAGGGCCGGTTGTATAGTATTATGCATCTACTCTTTATTATCATGAATAATTGCCTCTGCATTCAGTTGCTACTGGTTTTAATAATAATTTAAGTAATAACTAGCCTTGAAAACAGAAGCCTAGGAAGAATAATAGCAAGCATGGGTCAGGACTGTACTAAGTACACAGTGCATGGGTCAGGACTGCGCTAAGTACACAGTGCATGGGTCAGGATTGCGCTACGTATACAGTGCAGCGGTCAGGATTGCGATAATTACACAGTGCATGGGCCAGTTATAGTGTGCCAGTCAGAGCCCAGTAATAGTGTGCCAGTCAGTGCCCAGTAATATAGTGCCACTCAGTGCCCAGGAATATTGTAACAGTCAGAGCCCAGTAATATTGTGCCAGTCAGAGCCCAGTAATAGTGTGCCAGTCAGTGCCCAGTAATAGTGTGCCACTCAGTGCCCAGGAATATTGTAACAGTCAGAGCCCAGTAATATTGTGCCAGTCAGAGCCCAGTAATATTGTGCCAGCCAGAGCCCAGTAATATAGTGCCAGCAAGAGCCCAGTAATATAGTGCCAGCCAGATGCCCAGTAATATAGTGCCAGCCAGATGCCCAGTAATATAGTGCCAGTCAGAGCCCAGTAATATAGTGCCAGCCAGATGCCCAGTAATATAGTGCCAGCCAGATGCCCAGTAATATTGTGCCAGCCAGAGCCCAGTAATATAGTGCCAGCCAGATGCCCAGTAATATTGTGCCAGCCAGAGCCCAGTAATATAGTGCCAGCCAGAACCCAGTAATATAGTGCCAGCCAGAGCCCAGTAATATAGTGCCAGCCAGAACCCAGTAATATAGTGCCAGCCAGATGCCCAGTAATATAGTGCCAGCCAGAGCCCAGTAATATAGTGCCAGCCAGATGCCCAGTAATATAGTGCCAGTCAGAGCCCAGTAATATAGTGCCAGCCAGATGCCCAGTAAAATAGTGCCAGCCAGATTCCCAGTAATATAGTGCCAGCCAGAGCCCAGTAATATAGTGCCAGCCAGATGCCCAGTAATATAGTGCCAGCCAGAGCCCAGTAATATAGTGCCAGCCAGAACCCAGTAATATTGTGCCAGCCAGATGCCCAGTAATATTGGGCTCCCTCCCCCCCCCCTTCCCCATGACTTACCGAGGCTGGTTTCTGCTCCCGGACGCCTCCTCCGTGCAGTCTTCTCTTCCCTCGCCGGATGTGACGTATCGTCGTACTGGGCATCTGGCCGGCTGCACCGGTGGCACCCCCCTAGTCACTGCTGTGCGGGCCACACTACAAGGTCCAGTGGCCCGGATTTCGGCCCGGGGGCCTTGTGTTTGCCACCCCTGTTCTAGATTGTAAACTTGCGAGCAGGGCTCCCTACCTCGTGTTTCAGTCTGTTCTTGTTCGTCTAACTTAGTATGTTGTTCACCTCTATATCGTACCGAGCACTAAGTAAATTGTTTGGCGTTATATAAATAAATGTTAATGTTATGTAATATATGCATATATATATATATGAATAGAACAGATATATAACCTACAAGTAGATACTGTATATATTTATATTTACATTTGCTATTGTCTATTATAAAATTTTCAAACAATGTTATCCACACAGGGTTTGACTTACAATACCGCAAAGCCTAAAAGTCACATTTCACAGAGCTGCATAAGGTTACAAAATACATTCTGAATTCAAGATGCATCTGAGTAAACTCTCCTTTGTGCACATAAATAGTTCCTTCTCCATTGGGTGTTTATCCCTGAGGGTCTTCTAAGTGTAGGCTTGTCTTGCCCTTTGAAAAGACCCAGCATGAGCTGTTTTGTATTGAAGAACTAAAATATTGTGTGTGGCAGCATTTCAGCTGATACAACACCCAAAGGTGGTGTTACAGCTCAGATAGACACAAGTGACATATTCCTCTTTCATTGGACTGGGTCTTGGCCGACACTGTCACTTTGCTTTCTTCAGACATGGGTTTAAATCTTTTAGGAAAAGTTTAACTCATTTAAGCCATTGTGAGGAAATCAATCCTACAAACAAATCTGACAACAGCCTTGTCCTTTGAAAATCGGTGCCTTTGTCACCTTTAATATAATTTATTGTACCTTGCCAGTTTGTTTGCAGCTTTATTGTACAACACTATGAAATCTATTTTTATCTTTCTAAACAATAATTAATAGTGGTTAAAAAGGTAATTTAGACAGTGATCTGCACAGATTACCTGCCACATACCTGAGCCTGTCCTATACACTAGCCTCGGGGCGTTGCTAGGTCTCCAAAAGATCTGGGGCTAGAGCCCATGGCAGATTTGATACAAATGGAGAAAAAAAGCTCACATGCTTGGGTGGGCATTTAAAGGATACACTGATCAGTCATAACATTATGACCACCTGCCAAATATTGTGTATGTCCCCTTTTCCCGCCAAAACAGCTCTGACCCATCGAGGCATGGACTCCACTAGACCTCTGAAAGTATGTTGTGGTATCTGTCACTAAGACATTAGCAGCAGATCCTTTAAGTCCTGTAAGTTGTGAGGTGGGGCCTCCATGGATTGGACATGTCTGTACATCACATCTCACAGATGCTTGATTGGACTGAGATCTGGGGAATTTGGAGGCCAAGTTGACACCTTGAACTTATTGTTGGGTTCCTTAAACCATTCCTTAACTAGTTTTGCTTTGTGGCAGGGCACATTATCGAGCTGGAAGAGGCCATTGCCATCAGGGAGTACTGTTTCCATGAAAGGATGTACATGATCTGTACAATGCTTAGGTAGGTGGTACATGTCAAAGTAACATCTACATGAATGGCATGACCCAAGGTTTCCCAGCAGAACATTGCCCATAGCATAACACTACCTCTGCCAGCTTTCCAACTGTCAGTGGTCATAAAGTAATTTCTGATCGGTGTATGATACCAGTGATCAAGCGGTACATAAAATATGAGCAATAAATACATATAAAGGATTCATATGATGCCAATGAACAAAATATATGTAAATAATCTATATAATGCCAAAGAGCAGTAACTTTAATTGGAAGGATACACTTTGTATACCATTCCAAAGAGCCATAAATGCATCATCTTTGTAAATCATGCCAAGGAGCATAACCTTTGTATATGATGCCAGTGATCAGTATTTCCATATTCTTCAAATATCATGCCAATGAGCAATTAATGCATAAATATGCATTTAGCTAGTCTGGGAGAGCTCCTCATCCTGCTGCTTTCTCATGTCTGCTCTGGTAGTGTGCACAGTGCGCATGCCATCGTGAGATTAATGGCGCTGGGGTGGATCTCAAGACCCTGTCTCACCATGCTGACATGTTTGTGACAACGTGCAAGAGCTTAAACCTCTGATTCCCAGAAGGAGGAAATCTCCAGGCATGTTGGATGAAAAACATGCTTTAGCCCCAGATTCTTGATGCAGAGCCACAGAGATTAAACTCAGGGCTGTAGTCATGGTAGCCCATCCCTCGCAACACCTCTGAGCTAGCCTAATGTTATCAAATGTGAAGTTGTACTTTGCCCCTTTCCATTTACCTCTTTTTTACACTTTGTTTTAACTCCTTACCGACACTGGACGTAACAGGTACATCATCAAAAAAATGTCACTCGGTGACAATGGACGTACCTTGCATGACCTGCGCTAAAACCCGCATAGGCAGAAATCACTGGTTGCTGCCTATGATTTGCTGATGTTGCTGTGATGCCTCAGTGTGAACAGAGAAGAAAAAAGATGAGCGTAATGCAGAGTGCAGGGCTACAGGACAAACTTCAGAGTAAAAGGGTAACTAAAGCATAGGAGGGCAAAGCATAAGGAGACATACAGAGGTACAAATATGGAGACATACAGAGGGACATATATAACACAGGGCAACATACAGAGAGCAGGGTAAGGGCTTAGGAACACAAGGGACAGAGTTAGAAGCTGAGATCATCAGAAGCTTCCAAAGGGGAAACAAGCTGGGACCTGGGAATAGGAGAGAGGAGCCTGAGATGATAAATGGTGAAGGTACATTAGTATACAGGGCAGACCCATTCCAGGGCTTCATGATGCAGGTGCAGGGATACAAGGAACAGGGCAGGTTCCAGATTATAACTTGATTGGGTAGGTGTCACACTGGGGCCTAACTAGGCAGGTACTGGTGTGGGGCGAACTGGGCAGGTGCCACTCTGGGGCCAAGTGGGCAGGTACCACTCTCGGGCCAACTAGGCAGGTGCCACTCTGGGGCCAAGAAAGGGAAGAGTGTCACACTGTTGCCAAGCAAATGAAAAGTGGCACTCTGGGGCTGAGCAAGGGAAGGGTGCCACTCTGTGGCAGCTATAGATACTATATAAATGTTGAAAAAAATACTGGAAATGCATGATGACATATATATTATGATAATTGTATATTAAATTATACTAGATATTTATGACACTTACATTGATAAATAGTAGACATGTGCAAAACTAAAATTTTCGTTTCATTTTCATCCATTCGGACGAAAATGTTATTTATTTCGTCTAAAACGAATTTCGTTCATTACTGCATTCGTTTCAGACGAAATTCGTTCATTATTTTCGTTTCGTTTTATTCGTTCGTTTTATTGAATACGTGTAATACTATTGGCTTTCTATAAACCGAACGAGAGCCCCATTCATAAGAAATTCTGAAATTTATGAATGGAGACTCTGTCTCCGTGTAGTGAAATGCCGACAGCCTATAAACCGAACGGAGACAGAGTTCGGTTTATAGGCTCTGTGTAGTGAAATGCCCGACAGCCTATAAACCGAACGTTCGGTTTATAGGCTGTCGGCATTTCACTACACGGAGACAAAGTCTCCATTCATAAATTTATGAATGGAGACTCTGTCTCCGTGTAGTGAAATGCCGACAGCCTATAAACCGAACGTTTATGAACCATTCGTTCATTCGGCTTTCGTTAGCTTAGCTTTTTCGTTATTCGTTTTTCGGACGAATGGACAAAAATGCTATTTTCGGACGAAAATGCATTCGTCCGAAAACGAATGCACATGTCTAATAAATAGGTTTTTCTCATATTCATACTGTTTATCATTTTTGACCAGTTTCATGATTTTCCTCCAATATTTAAACATTTTTAAAGAAGGTTACTCTTTCAAAAATAAATAAATGTATTAGATATATGTGCTTTAAAATGGTCGGCTATTACATTTAAAATTATACAATTTATTGGCTACCTGAGAGTTTGGTTGCAAGTTTTCAAGACCAAGTTGTTACTTCCCTTCAGCAGGCATAAATGAGGCTAAAACCAAATCCTAATTACAAAACATAGTTAACAGCTAAAAAAAAAAAAAACAGGATATATGAAGAAGTTCTACAGAGATCCAACAGATAAAACAGGTTGGGGGGGGGTCGCATAAAATCATTAGACACATGCATGAAGATGTTAAATGTTTGTAGTTTGAAATAAGTCCACTGCCGCAATCAGGGGCTTGTAAAAAGATTATTAATTAGTAAGGTTATATCTGGAGATCAGTTCACTGTCTTTATTAAGTCCAGTGATTAAGGCCTTAAACTGGGTTATTAATTTCACCTCCTATATTTTTGTTCTCCCTCTGTGTGCGAAACAATCCCATCAGTGCCAAAAGCTTCACATCCTGGATACTGTGTCCAGGTTGACAGAAATGTTCTCCAACACCTGGCTGATTTACTGCTGAGAACAATCTTCAGTACCTTATGTGTATCTTGCCCTTTCTTTTAAAGCTGTTAACCATGCTTTGTAATTTAAAATTTGGTTTTAGCCTCATATGCCTGTGAAAGGGACCTAACAACTTGGTCTTGAAAGCTTGCAATCAAACTCTCAGTTAGGGTTAAAATGATACCTTTTATTGGCTATTTGTTTCCTGTTTTTCCACGGCTAACACTGTACTACTCCTTTAACTATTAAATGTATGCATATGTGTTATAAGGGTTATAAAGGTTAGGCACTCCTTTATCATTTGGGTGATAAAAAAGAAATCAGCTTATTGCTTACATTCAAACTGGTGATTATATATATATATATATATATATATATACATATTTAATGCTTAGTCTTTTGTAATAGATATAACACCCAAATCCTCTAGGGTAGGGGTTCTCTAGTAAGTTGCTGAGTAATGGTATAGATAAACACAAGTGCAATTATAAGCAGATATTATATTTCTCTGTATATGCACAATGCAAGTATCAGCACTTAAAGCCTTTAAAACTGTAATTGCAGCTATTCAAAGAGAGACAATGCATTAGTCTTTTACCAAACTTGGCAATTTCTTTATCACCATTATGGATACATAAGATAAATGGTAGGCAAAAATAACTGGTATTCTATAGGATTAACTTGTTTTAGTTTTTGTTAATAAATCTTTTAGTTTATATAAATGTGTATACAACAGATAATAATTATACCTAATGATTATACATACATAAGCTACAATACTATATTACATATCATAAGTCAAGGCTTGACAAACTTAACTGAGTTTTTGGAGCCAGCAAAAAAATCTAGGAGCTAGACAACGGCACATACACGCAATCACACGCAGTAACTCACACACACACACACACATACCGTCAGTTTGTCACACGCACACGCACTGTCTATCACACCCACACACAGTCTGTCACATACACAGTCCAATACACACACACTCAGCAGGGTTTTTTTCAAGATAAAAAAAAAAGTTCATCTGTCAATATGTCTTCCCTCCCTGCTGCTATACCTCGTTGCAGGGAAGGGGGACGTTTCCGTTCCAACTTGATCTGAGCCTCTAACACAGGAACAGACCATCTTTGCTGTTAGCCCGTCTGAGTACACCCTGTGTTCGGATACCATAGTGCGGTGCGGTGCGCGAGGGGGCAGAGCAGGAAGTCTGGTGTGCAGCCGGTGCACACACTTAGCACCTTCGTGCTCGTTTTAAAAGTATGAAGGAAAAAAAAAATCTTATGAGTGAGCCAAGTGGGGAGAACTATACCCGGACGCCAGGTCAGATTTCCTGGTCACCATGGCGACCAGGTGCCCGAGGTTTGTCAAGCTCTGTCATAAGTATTTATATAAAAAATGCAGAGAAAAACAATTTTCAAATTTCAAAGTCAATGAATTGCCAGGATAGATAAACCGTTTCCTCTATCCAACCAGGTAGAATAATTTTTTTGCATTATTAGTTGTCTACCAGCTTAGACCTTTTCCTACTTTAAATTGAAATATAAACAGATTTTTTTTTAACTGTAATAGGTTAAAACTTTGATCCAAAGTTAAAACACAATGTGGAGTAAAATAGGAGCTGAGTGCCTGGAAATGAAAGAAACATGGCTTGAAAGGCACGACGTAGGGTGTTAACCCTGATAGCCAGGTACTCCAAGGTTGAGCCTGAGATACCAGCTACCAGGATTTCTGCAGCA
This sequence comes from Pelodytes ibericus, assembly GCA_036172795.1. NCBI lineage: Eukaryota > Metazoa > Chordata > Amphibia > Anura > Pelodytidae > Pelodytes > Pelodytes ibericus. The sequence goes on along the minus strand of CM069857.1, from coordinate 141,923,397 downwards.
CTGCTGTACCCAAAACGCCAAGAACCTGAAAGACCGGTTATGACAATTGACAGAAACAGATCAGACACAGTTATGTGTAGATATCGTATATAGCACTGGAGCGAAGCCTTGCTCAAAACAAGTCGAGGTCAAGGTGGAACTTTTTTCGTAAATAAATGTTTCATTTTCACAAAAATATAGGCACTATATCAGCGGTAGGTCAGAGGATAAAAGAGCAGTGGTGAAAATGTTAGGGAAATAAAGTATTGAGATGAGGAAAGCGAGAAAGAAAGGGAATGAAGAATAAGGGTGCGGAGGGAGGGAGGAAAAAGAGAGGTAGAGGTATTGAGGAAAAGAGGGGGGTAGATAGAGAGAGGGAATGAGGGCTGATACAAGAAAATGGGGCATTAACCCCTGGTGTGAAAGACCACCCATGACCAAAAGGGTTCATGAAAACAAAATGGGCAGTGAGTCATCGAAATGACCAAGAACTCCCCTCCTGCCCTGTCTGAGGTTGGGGGAGTATGCCCTAGGGGTGCCGTGTCCTTACCGCCGGCAATTTTGCAGAAAAGAGAATGAATCTGCGCAATAACAGATGGTGTACAGGGTGTAATCAGGAATGCTATATTCAGGCCAGCGGCCATTTAAAAGGGGCAACAAGAGTCCTAACAAGGTAAAGTTGTGTACCTTGTAATAACATGCTATTCCGGGAGAGTCTAGTCCACTCTTGGGCACCCCAACAGGGCCAGGAAGGTACTTGGCATATACCAGTCAGGTACTTGGATGTTAGGCAATCCAAAGCCACTCAGGAAAGAGGGTAGTTCCGCCGGGTGGCACAGAGTGTGAGTCTTATTGTCCTTCTTTACTATAAGGGCAAAAGGTGATCCCCATGAGTAGGAATACAGACAGATCTGCGAAAAGCACTATTGCAGCATCCCCGATTTTCAGTGGGTTTATTTTCCGATAGGCCTGAAGTATAGCATCTCGTTTATTAGGGTAGTGAAGTGTACAGACCACATCCCTTGAGACAGTTTTCCCCCTTGCTTTAGGGCTATTAAGTTTGTATACCTTCTCAAGCTCAACAGGATTGTCATCTTCTCTCTTCGTTATCTAAGAGGCCCTGCACCAGAGGCTGCAGCTCATCAGAGGAGGCTGCGATTGTTGAGTTCCTCGAATTTTTGCTGTAACGAATAGATCTGGTATTCCTGGTGCTGGACATGCTGGTTTAAGGCATCGACCGCATCTTGAGTGAGTGGTGCCCCCTCCTCCAGGGTAAGTACTCTGGCGTCGATTTGTTTAAGGTCTTGGCGGAGGCCCGTGATTTCCGAGTGGAGCGGCTGTATAACTCTTTCCACTATGTCCGTGATATCTGCTTTAGTAGGCAGGTGTTGGAAAGCCTCCCTCCAGCTTTCTGGCAGTAATCGGGGGCTAGATGAGTGCTGCGCCATGGATGTAGAGGCAGAGGCAGTATCAGCAGCCATTTTAGGTAGGCCTGTCACGTTCTTCGGGCTCAGTGAGTGGGCAAAGAACTCTCCCGGAGGTGGCTTAGGTGGGTCGTTGGCTCTATTTTGGCAACCCATGGCAGGTATATCACCCGACTCAAGCTGCAGGCACGGAACTGTTGCTAAATGCGTCTGCCATTGCCAGCTTCTGGACATGCCCCTGTGTGGAACTTTTAAATGAAACATACAAAAAAAGGTAATCCCACTTGGAAATTAGATATGCTTTAAAGAGCAACTAAATGTATTTTTCACGTGTGCTTAAATATAGAAGCATAAGTGAAATACCCATTGGCCCTAGTATGAGGATAAACTGGCATGTACTTTTTAAGGTACATTCCAGTTTATCCTCTGATGCTTCCAGCAGGCAACTTTTGACACTCCATATGTGTGGACTACATCTCCCAAAATATCAATAAAAAAGTAGACAGCGCTTAATATTTACAACAAAAATAAAGTGTACAAATAACACAAATAACCACTGATTATACAAAATATACAAAACATTTTAGTTAATCAAAAATTATCCAGTAATTTTATAAATATTTAGAAAATCCAAATATAAACTACAAATGATAGGAAGTCCCATATAAAGCAAGGATACATATATCAAATGGAGAGCTCCTTCAGAAAAAATATGTAAAATATATGTATAAAAAATACATTCAAATAAAAAAAATGAATAAAAATATATTAAAAAAATTGTATATATCTTTAAACAGACACACTATCTGAAAAACAGATAGTTGCTATATTTTTTTAGTTTAATGTTTTTTATATGCATATATTTTAAATATTTCTTCTGAAGGAGCTCTCCATTTGATATATGTATCCTTGCTTTATTTGTGACTTCCTATTATATTATACAATATTATATATTATATATTTGTATATTTATATTTGGATATTGGGTTGTATTTACTTATTATAAAGTGTTTGTATAATTTGTATTCAAATTTTTCACTCATTGGTGTTTTAATTTCATCTCTGTAATTACTGTATTTGCTGAAATATAAGACGACCCCCCAAACTTTCGATATTCCTTTAGGAAAAAAATTAAAAGCCTGAATATAAGACAACCCTATAGGAAAAAAGTTTAACTTGTATATATTTACATGTAAATAGCTTTTTAATATTTAATAAAAATTATGATATTTAGCAAATCCATTTCTTGTTTTTATTTCCTTTTATGTGCCAATGCTGCCTCTCTCTCCCCCAGTGTTATCTCTCTCCCCCTCCCTTGTTGTCTCTCCCTCCCCCCAAACTTTTCTCTCTCCCCTTCCTCCCCTTGTCTTTCTCTCCCCATGTTTCTCTCCCCCTCCCCTCCCCTTGTCTTTCTCTCCCCCCTCTCCTTGTCTTTCTCTTCCCCCTCCCTCCCTCCCTCCCCTTGTCTTTCTCCCCCCCTTGTCTTTCTCTTCCCCCCCTCCCTCCCTCCTCTTGTTATGATGGACAGCCAGTCCGTCATAATAGACGGAAGTGTTGGGCTGCATCAATCTCCCTGGTGCCTAGTGGAGGCAGCAGGAGGATGTCTGCACGATATGCGCAGACATCCTCCACTGCCTTCCAGCACTTCTGCCGGGACTTTTATGATGAAGCCGGAAGGACCCGGTGCGGAAACTCATGGTGTCACTCCCCTGGATTTCCTCCAATACAATGCCAAACAGATTCCTTAGTAATGCCAGTTAGATGGCCTATTAACTATGCCACACACAGGAGCACCTCACTATGCCACACACAGGAGCCCCATAAATTATGCCACACCAGAGCCCCATAAATTGTGCCACACCAGAGCCCCATAAATTATGCCACACAAAAGAGTCCCTTAATTATGCCACACAAAAGAGTCCTATAATTATGCACACATGGGACCGCCATTAATTATGTAACACACAGGAGCCCCACGAGGTGACAATTGTACAATTAGTGATACCAGGAATATTGTGCCACTCAGAGCCCAGTAATATTGTGCCAGTCAGATACCAGAAATATTGTGCCATTCAGAGCGCAGTAATAGTGTGCCAGTCAGATGCCAGTAATATTGTGCCAGTCAGATACCAGTAATATTGTGCCACTCAGAGCCCAGTGATATTGTGCCAGTCAGATACCAGGAATATTGTGTCATTCAGATACCAGTAATATTGTGCCAGTCAGAGCCCAGTAATATTGTGCCAGTCAGATACCAGTAATATTGTGCCATTCAGAGCACAGTAATAGTGTGCCAGTCAGAGCCCAGTAATAGTGTGCCAGTCAGAGCCCAGTAATATTGTGCCAGCCAGAGCCCAGTAATATTGTGCCAGTCAGAACCCAGGAATATTGTGCCTCTCAGAGCCCAGTAATAGTGTGCCACTCAGAGCCCAGTAATATTGTGCCAGTCAGAGCCCAGTAATAGTGTGCCACTCAGAGCCCAGTAATATTGTGCCAGTCAGAACCCAGGAATATTGTGCCACTCAGAGCCCAGTGATATTGTGCCAGTCAGATACCAGGAATATTGTGTCATTCAGATACCAGTAATATTGTGCCAGTCAGAGCCCAGGAATATTGTGCCAGTCAGAGCACAGTATTATTGTGCCAGTCAGAGCCCAGTAGTATTGTGCCAGTCAGAGCCCAGGAATATTGTGCCAGTTAGAGCCCAGTAATATTGTGCCAGTCAGAGCCCAGTAATATTATGCCATTCAGAGCCCAGTAATATTGTGCCAGTCAGATACCAGTAATATTATGCAATTAAAGGGCTCGTTTTCAACCACCCTCCTTCTTCCTTCCCCATCACTTACCGAATGGCTGCTGCTCCATGCCCCCGGACGGACGCACGCAGAAGGGGAAACACAGTCAGCGGATGTGATCTTTTTTTTTCTTTTTTCCGACGGCCGCATCCAGAAAAAAAAAAGTTAACCAGCGCGGTGTGGGGGGCGCCGGCAGCACTGCTGTCACCCCCGCTGGAGGTGTCACCCGGTGCTGTCCGAAACCCCCCGCACCCCCCTCGGGACGCCACTGGTTGTGTGCATTATTCTGCTATCAAGGCATTGGTAGTGTAATAAAGCACACAACTTTCACTTTGAGTGTCGGTCATTACATGTTGTTTATTATTACCAGCATTATGTCTATAGGACCGATACCCAGTGCAGTGCAGATCCATATACTGGTAAAGCATTAAGGAAAATATAGTCCACAACATCCCATGTGCCAAAGGTTACCTTAATCTGTGGCTGATAATCTCTTACGACCAGCAGTAAGAGACCTTTGTTTTCACATTCCACCAACAGACAGGAACTTAAGTAGGTACCATCGGTTGGTGGCATTCAATAAAGAAGCTCTTTCTCTCCACTCGGACCCAAGAGACTCCGATCTATATCTAAAGCCAGACCCTGGTCAACTATAGATCTATAGTAGAGTAAGATATATAATTCAGATAATTCAGGACCTATTTCTTTCCTAGCTATATTATTCAGTTTTATTAAGTGTCATCTTATTACTGCTTTATGTGCACACCAAGCTGTTGCAAAGGGAATCTCATCTGATCTGTTTTTATCGAAAAAATTATCTGTCATTTTTGCAATGCAAACTATATTTTCTTTTTTGAACAAAATAAAGTAATTTAATCTCTAGATAGTGAGAGGATATTTGTTTAAATCAGCTTTTGTTTCAAGAATAAAAATATTATCAACCAAGTATTATCTCTTATTACTTTTTTACTTTTATAAGCAACAAATAATTCCCTAGAACCATGTCAATCCTTGAATATGAATAATGTACTCTTGAGAAATAAGTAAAATCTCTTTCTTTTGGATGGTATATTCTCTAGATATCAGGCAGTTTCATTGTGGCTAACAAAACCATTTAAGGCTCTAAGATACACTTGATAGGCAAAAAACAATTAGTAATAGATTTTCTATAGCAATTCATATATAAAATTCCACTATTGCAGTTATAACTCGACTTTTATATGATAGACCTTCTGGTTAATTTGACAGGAGAAGTATATTATACGCATCTGGGATTTAAATATATTATACAGTCTGCTTGGTATGCAAAAAAACAATAATACATTTTTCAACGTGTCTAATACAGTCAAATATCTCATGCAATTATAGGCCAAGCTGGAGCTACACGTGGTGCCATCTCCCGGTCTGTTCATGCATGTGTTAACGGACATTAATGAATAATAATGAGCCCAGTTAAAGGGCCATGATATACATTCCCCCACCCTTCTAAGGAGGTGCCCATGTATTTAAACCCTCAGTTCTAATATGTCCATGCCTGTGATAGTGCCTTTTTATGCCTTACCAGCTTTGTTATACTTGTGCCTGAACCTTGTTGTGTACCCTGCTTGTACCAAACTATCCCTAATTGTTGTCTTAATCTGACCTCTGCTTGTAACTTGTTGTTCCTTTTGGTATTCCCTGCGGTGCTGCATCTAGGGCCGCCACCAGGAATTTCAGGGCCCCTTACTGAACACATTTTCTGGGCCCCCTACCCCCTCCCTGACAATATCTCGCCCCACCTACCACAAGCATGTTATCCCGGTCTAATGAAATATGGGAGGTGGTTGGGAGCAGTTGGTCAATATGCCAGTAATATTTTGCCACTCAATATGCCAGTATTATTTTGCCATTCAATATGCCTGTATTTTCCCCTCAATATGCCAGTATTTTGCCATTTAATATGCCAGGATTTTTTCCCTCAATATGCCATTCTTTTCCCATTTAATATGCCGGGATTTTCCCCTCAATATCCCATTTAATATGCCAGTATTTTGCCCCTCAATATGTCATTCCTTTGCCAATTAATATGCCAGGATTTTGCCAATTAATATGCCAGGATTTTGCCCCTCAATATTCCAGGATGTTGCCAATTAATATGCCAGGATTTTGCCCCTCAGAATGCTCGTTATGTACCACCCTCCTCCTCCCAGTACTTACCTCCTTGCTGCTTTCTCCCAGAGCTCTGCAGGTCCGCGGCTATGTGGGAAGCGTTGTGCGCTCCCCTACAACCACGCGGCTTCAATTAATTATGTTTAAAAAAAAAATGCAAACAGAGTTACTCCGGTCGCATTTTTTTCTTTTAACAAATTTTTGCTGGATGATATGACTGACATTATAAAGTGAGAGGGCACTAACTTCTAATGCTCTTGTATGCAATAGGATCTCTAATGCAACACATTGCCTTATTACATCATTAAACAGGAAATCATATTCCAATTCTTATTGTCTTCTGCTGGGAAAATAAACTCCCTTAGAACCCTAAGAGAGACGCCCATTGAGTGGGCTGTCCTGAACCTCTGCAAATGTCCATTTTCATCTAAGTGTAATATCTTAATTTTTTAAGTAATGCAAAATATAAAATATGCATTTTAAAGTACTTTGGAGGCATTTTGGGCACCTTTTTTTTTTCTGGTTTGACCTGGGCCTGCCGGGCCCCCTGGACTCGCCAGGCCCGGGACGCCAGTATCGCCCGTCACCCCCTGATGGCTGGTCTGGCTGCATCTACATTGCTGACCCTGTCTGTTCATGATGTTATTGATTTCTCCAGTCATTGACTTCACACCGTATCCCGATTTGTTCCTGTATTGGTTGTGACTTGTGAGTACTCTTCTCTGGGTTAAGAGTAGTGAATGGTGCAGCTAGTGGTGTCTACCTGCCACTCAAGGGTGAGTCACTATTGGGATAAATACCATTGATTATTACTCTTTGTTCCTAGTGAGTATATCTCTTCCATCTTTGCACCGCAGATCCAACTCTATCCTTGTCTCCGGTGACAATTTTATTACTCCCTTCAGCGGATATAACTTTGCCACCTCCTCTTATATGTAGATTACCACATTACAAGCAAGTTGTTAAACTGTTCCCATCTATCAACAAGGAAGGGTTCTTGTCATCGTATCATTGCTCATTGTCACCAGACATTCTCGGTCAGATTGATGCCTGTTACTTGAAAATCAATGTCCCTCCAAATTCTCACCCAACGTAGCATGCGTGATCACGTCATTGCTCCTCCTATATAGAAGGCCATGTATTTTCTATAAGACACTGCACAGATATGGACGCAAAAGTCTGCACTCAGGACACCGGGATTAATTTATTTCATAAATTACTACACGTAAAATAATTGTCTAAACATTAAATAGTTATGCAGATCCAAAACTTGTACAGAATTTTACATGTTAATACAACTTACAATGTCTAATGAGAAGTAAATCTTTTTGCTTCTCTGATCTAAGGATGAGTCACTTATACAAGGGATACATCTAGCAAAATATCTCCAGGAAGCTGCTCTATCAGAAGCAAGTGTACAGCTGTATATTGAGGTTTTAACCATCTGGCAGAGACATTAAAGGCTAGTGTTCATTTTAACTTAAGTCCAACTTAATTAAGATTCTTAAAAGATGCTTTGAAACCTGGATCCTCTTAGGAAATGACCTTGGTATATGAAAGGAAAGGTGAAATGTCACATGTGTGCTATCTAGAAAAAACGTGTTTATAATACAATTGTTGCTTTAGAGACATGGAGACTGTTTTAGGCGATAAATTAGATCTCCTTTTTATCTTCTGGCCAAAAACGTATTTTTGTCATCTCTGGCAGACACTGTAACATACACATGTACAAAGCAATAGGGGTTGTACTGCATCTATTAGCATGACAACTCTTGCCAGTTTATTACCCAGCTTGCTTTCTTGCTGCCTGTCTCTTTTGCTGGGGTCAGTCTAAGAAACATACGTTCTGCCTGCATGTCACTGTTATAAATAATTATAGGAAGAAAGATAATTCTATTTTAATTTTTTGTAGGTTTGTGTTGATTACTGAGCAAATGGTTCAACACTCTGATAGAATTATCAGAAAGGACTTTGCATTGTTAAATCTTAAAAAACCCTGACTTTTTAATACATGGATTATGCAGGGCCAACTTTGTCCATTGTTACAGGAGCTAACTAAGTTTGTCCCGGTGCAGCATATTAACTGTGTGAAATGTTTGTTTAACCTCAACACACTGGTAATTCACTTTTAAATTAATAGATTCTGATGTCTCAGAATGGATGTAATAGAGAAAAATAGATTGACGGCTATGGCTAGAAGTGCTTATTTAAAAAAAAAAAAGTGCAATTGCTTAGTGCAAGTATGCTCATACAGGTTGAGTAACCCTTATCCAAAATGTTTGGGACCACAACCATTTTGGATAACAGATCACTTTTACCAATAGGATATATTAAAGCTTCTAAGCACTCATAGAATACAGTAGTATAAATGCAAATACTGTATAGAGCAAATAAATCACTTTGAATGTGATGTAGATATGATGTGAGGAATCATTGGGAACCTGCCATTGGAGTGTCAGGCCTGCACACAAGATATTGTATTACTCTTTGTGAGTGTGAGTATCTGAGCATGCATTGAAAGGCTATATAACAGCTTAAGAGGGCTGGACAATAGCCTATAAAAATTTTGGATAATGGATTTCTGGGGATACTCAGCCTGTATTATTAGATGGTCTCAGCTCCCAAATATTTAATACAACAATACCTTCACATATTCACGAATAGAATTATTTTTTCATACCAGCCACATTTAGCAGAGAGTGTTCCAGGATGTTAGGGGGCGGAGCCAGAAGGGGCAGAGACATGTGACATCACGTGATGTTGCATGATACCACGAGATTGAGCACCACCTTTCTTGGTACAGATACCAGATGTCTGAAGCTCAATTCTTCAGTGTTTAAGCTGTCTATGTCTAAAAGAGGCAAGCGGGCACAGACCCAAATTTGACAGGACCCTAAAAAAGTATTTATCCATGCAAATCCGAGATTGCTGGCAACCCTGGTTTATTAGTTAAGTGGTCTAAATTTTCTCTGAGATTCTTTGGCTGTAATCTATTTTGAGAGTAAGGCTACATGGTTAATGTATTAATGTGTCTATTTTTTTGTCCTTAGGAGCATCTTGATTACTAATTATACATATACTATCATTCAAAAGTTTGGGGTCACTTAAAAAATTCCATCATCAGCAATCATCACTCCTGTGTTCCACTGGCATGTTATGTTAACTAATTCAAGTTTATCATTTTAAAAGTCAATGTGTTGACTATATTTCCTATTTATTTTGCAATTCATTTTATGTATGTTTTCATGGAAAACAGTTACTAACCCCAAACTTTTGAATGATAATGTAGTTTGGTGATTTATTTATTTTTTTCTGGTTCACTCGGATATTTTAAGAAAAAGTAAGCATTGTCTAGTTTTTTTTTTTTTTTACATTTTACAATATAAGCCTTTATAAACTGTGCTTAGAATAATGAAAACGAGAGTTAAAAAATATGGAGTCTTAAATTAGAGGAATATTTTGTGTGATTTTTAGCTTTTATAACATACAGTAAGTCTACTGACAGGTACCAGAGCAACAACAACAAAAAACATTCCCCAAGGGCGATTAAATCTTCTGGAATCTTAGGTGGATTTTTAGAACCAGATCTAATTTATTTATAGGAAACTAGTGCTGCAGATTAAGGTAAAATAATACCTAATACATACATAACATTTTTAAGCTAATGGAAGTTGCAATGTTTTGTGTGAAATATGTTTTGCTATCATCGTTACTGTGGGTTAATATTTTGGTTTATGGGTTATTTTTCTGTTCTCAATGATCTGCTAAGCTGCACTAATCACGACAAATATCCATAATTTAACCTTATTTTGGTTTATGTGAACCAAATACTGCACCCCATGCACCTGGATGATATCATCTCAAATTAAAAATTAATTTTCGTGCCTATTTTGTGATGTACTGATAAAGTGGAAGGGATCTTGGCTATGAATCTCAATTAAGGTTGCAAGAGCAGTTCATATTGGTCCAATGGCTACATCAGTCACTCGTTAAATTTTGTCCACATTCTATTAAGAATTCCATGAAAAATCTTGTAGCACCATCTTGTGGCAAAGCTAAGAATGGTTAGTTGGAGATGCCAAGTGTGAAATGAACTTCAGTTGAAAGATACAAAACCTAAACAGAATGCCTGTTTATTATATTGTTTAAATACTGTATAGTATATCAAACGATCTGTTTGCAGTCTTGATGTGTGCACTAAAGCTTGTTGCTACTGTGTCTCCTTTTTCTAAATTGCAAACAATCTCAATTAAACAGTCTTGTGCACAAAAAACGGGAAAAAACTAACTGTGACAGGCGAAACACGTTGTGAAGATATTGTACTCTGTATCCCCTCTTTCTACAGCAAATATCTACAAACTGAAATGGAAAGTACTATACATTAAATACTATTTTTACTTACATTTATTCTGATTCTTGCTTTTGTCTACTTTGCTCGGAGACATATTTCCTGGGGAGAAGCTTCCATAAAGACAGTCTAATCGAGATATTGCACTCAAGGCCCTGATATACTGGGAAAGTGTGAGTGCATAAATCATATACTATTACAATAAATGTTTTATATATACATACTGCCCTATTTGTCTCCTATATTTTTTTCTTCTTTTATCATTATACGAACATCTTCAATACTGATTGGGTGAATCTTACCATCTTGACACTGAAGATTAGAGCCTGTATTGCACTCAAGGCGCTGATATATTGGATGTGTGTGAGTGTAATAGTTATCATAAATACCCATACTGAGAGCTTATACATACTACACCATGTGTGTTGTTTTTATGTTTATTCCATACAGCTACTGGACAGATAGTGTCTGAGATATATCGCACTCATATACCAGAGGTTGTATAGTAATTTATTATTTCAATTTTTTCTGTTTTTTGTACACAAAGTCTCACACATATTCACATGGTGGGAACTCCATGATTTATTTTTTGTATTTCATATAGCGCACCTATACCTTCCTAATTTTTTGTCATATTCCTTTTTGTGATTTCAGGGTTATTCAGTTTAGGTTGCAGCTTGTATCTCTTAGCGCTGTTGACACACCTGTCTCTTATATGTGTTATTTAAATATTATACATGCACTTATTTTTGCCAAGTACATAAGGGAGAATTTCCAAATAAAAACATACCATGCACCATAGAATTGGCTTTAATGCAGATCTGAAACCTTCACTTTCCATAGTCATCCTCCCTTAAAGGACCCAACATGTTGGGCGCTATTCAATAAAAGGTGAGTTTAAGATGAGTTAAGGTGAGATGCACATTTCCTCTCATCAGTTTAGCAATACATTGTGTAGGGACACACCTGGTGAGTGCGCTCAGAGGAGAAAACTCACCAAGCTAAACTGGTGTGATAAAATGTTTCTCTCACCTGCAATTCACCTTTTAGTAAATAGCCACCATTGATCTGAGTGGATGTTCCTCCATTCCAGGTAGGAAGAGTTAACATGTGTATAGCCAAACACCAATGTGTGTGCAGTATCAGTTTGTCATTCTTTTGATATTTTCAGTGTTTACACTATGTCCTGCAAACTGTGGTCAACCGCGGTCAACTAAATAGATCTGCTTGACATCGGAATCACCAATGCCTCTTCAAAAACTGTGTGGGAGACTATCTCCCTTCAGACAATAGCATGGACAGCTGCTTTTAAAAAAAAACCCTATGCACAAATGGATAAAAGGCTGACATTAAACAACAAAGCAGAAAGCTAATGAAAACTAACGTTCTGTTTCAGTAGAAGTTAAATAAGAACTACATAAAAGCAAACGAGAAACAGGAAGTGTAAAATTGTCTGATACTGATTGTTATTGACAAATTGGCACTTCTGGATGAGAAGAGCAGAAATCCGATTGTACAAGAAGCAAGGCAACCGCTTAGTGTTAAAATAACCCTGCATTTAATCTACTAATCAATATCCAAAGTACAGAGAAGTTAGAGCGAATTATACTATCAGCGTAATGAATTGTGTACTTAATCAAGTACCTCTGTATTGTGTGCATTGAGATCTTCTAATATATATGACAGCAGTCTGTAAAGAAAGTTACTTGAAAGACTCTTCAGCAGACTATTTCTTAGGTAGGATAAGTGCTATCATCTTCAATTAACAACACACCAGTTAATTTTCAACCACTTTATGAAGTGTAAGTTATTTTAGTGTGCTGTACATAATATTAAAGAGTAAGACAAATACTACCTCAAAAATGCCTCACAATATATGTTTTTTTGCACAAAGATATCTGTATGGATTGAATTCTACTCTTTTTTAATGTTAAGACATATTACTTTTATTCATTTTACATATATGCAAACGTATGTAGCTGTGTCATTGAATTCTCCAAATAACCCTGTGGTGGGCCTATGCCCATGTCCTAAGCCTCACAGCTTGAGGTTAGTTCACTGGATGAGCAATTTTAGATTAGAAATCATTTCTTTCTATAATGAGCAAAACAAATTGATTTCTCTTCTTGCCCCCTATAGTGTATGCATCCTGTCTCATCAGCAGCATGCCCTGTCCCCTGCCAGCTCATTTAGCACTCACTGATGGTACTGCTACATCACTTAATTATGGTACATGTCCGGGCATTGCATAATATGGCAATGCAAAGCAAATAGGAAAGAAAAAATTATATATACATAATTCCTCGGTGTAGCACAACGATAGCAGGGGTGGATCATGAAAGTTTTACAAAAAAGATCCCATCACAAGCGGGCGTAACACATCATAAAAAAATGAATCAAATATATATATATATATATATTTACTGCTGTGATGCCCTCAGACACTCTACACATTACTGTGAGTTGTTATGTTGTGGAGCTCCATTATACCCTCACCAACACTGTACATTACTTTGAGGATATTCCTATGCACATTACTGCTAGTTTTTATTGCTGTGGAACATACACCATCCATTATTCTATGTTTTAGGTGTTCTTGCTGTACGGGTCTGTAATGAACTCTCACAAACTGCACATTACTGTGAATATTATTGTTGTTAGGTTTAGTAGTACGCAGAGGGGGCTATTCACTGAAATGTGAGTTGAGGTGAGACGAGAGTAGTTGAGGTGCGATGAACATTTCATCTCACCAGTTTAGCTATAGATTGTGCTGGGACAAACCTAGTGGGCTTCCTCTGATTAGCAATCATTAGGTTTGTCCCTGCACAATGTATATCTAAATTGGCGAGCAGGCAGCTTGGTGTCCAGGCGCACTGACGACCTCTGTTGCTGCCTCTCATGCTCCCTGCACACTGTTCTGAGGTCAGATCGGCAGGAATTACATGATCTGCTAGCACTCAGACTTCAGATCACGCAGGGAGCGCAAGAGGCAGCATGGTAGAATGTTTGATGTTGCAGCAGCAGTTCCGGCGGCGGGATGGGGAGCAGAGGAAGCAAGGTGAGTGAGACATACAGGGGGAAAGGGAGGGGTGAAAGACACTACAGGGGGAAGCGCAGGGGGGGAAGACACAACAGGGGGATGGGGAGGGGTGAAAGACACTACAGGGGGAAGGGAGTGAAAGACTTCAGGGGGAAGGGGGTGAAAGACTACAGGGGGAAGGGAGTGAAAGACTACAGGGGGAAGGGAGTGAAAGACTACAGGGGGAAGGGGGTGAAAGACTACAGGGGGAAGGGAGTGAAAGACTACAGGGGGAAGGGGGTGAAAGACTACAGGAGGAAGGGGGTGAAAGACTACAGGAGGAAGGGGGTGAAAGACACTAGGGACCTGGAAGGGGGTAAGAGAGACGCCACAGAAAGGACAGAGAGAGAGAGAGAGATGTCACAGAACGGACAGAGAGAGAGACGCCACAGAAAGGACAGAGAGAGAGAGAAAGACCACAGAAAGGACACACAGAGAGCGAGACGCCACAGAAAGGACAGAGAGAGAGAGAGATGTCACAGAAAGGACAGAGAGAGAGATGCCACAGAAAGGACAGAGAGAGAGAGAGAGAGACGCCACAGAAAGGACAGAGAGAGAGACCCCACCGACAGAGAGATGCCACAGAGAGAGACGCCACAGAGAGAGAGAGAGATGCCACAGAAATGACAGAGAGTGAGAGACGCCACAGAGAGAGAGAGAGAGAGAGAGACGCCACAGAGAGAGAGAGAGAGATGCCACAGAGAGAGAGAGAGAGAGAGACGCCACAGAGAGAGAGAGAGAGAGAGAGAGAGATGCCACAGAAAGGACAGAGAGAGAGAGATGCCACAGAAAGGACAGAGAGAGAGAGAGACACCACAGAGAGAGAGATGCCACAGAAAGGACAGAGAGAGAGAGACGCCACAGAAAGGATAGAGAAAGAGAGACGCCACAGAAAGGACAGAGAGAGAGAGAGAGAGACGCCACAGAAAGGACAGAGAGAGACGCCACAGATAGGACAGAGAGAGAGAGAAAGATACGCCACAGAAAGGACAGAGAGTGAGACGCCACAGAAAGTACAGAGAAAGACAGGCTACAGATATGCGAGAGACAGGCTACAGGATATGTCTCACACACTGCCCTGATATATACCTCTGCACAGGGCAATTCATTTAACTCTGTGTACATACTGGAGGTATATTTATTGCCCTAGGCAGGCTTATATATCAGTCTTATCTATAATAATTTTTTAAAATGCATGATTTTCCCTTCTATGAACAAAAGAAATTATATTATGCTATGGGGCTGGTTTGAAAATGTTATGCGGTGGGGCTGGTATACAAATTTTTTCCAGGGCTGGTTTTTGTTCCCAGTCCGGCCCTGATTGCATACCTCTATATAACTTCTATATCTGGCTACATAACATAGATTCCTCTAGAACATGGGTTCCTAACCTATTTCAAATTGTGCCCCAGTTTCAATTTCTAATAAAAGTCGGATTTTGTAGGCAGTATGGGAAACGTATAGGTAGAAATTAATGGTAATGAATGGTGAATAGTGGTACCAGAGTAATGTGAATTGTTTAATATATATTAATATAACAATAAAGAAAAATTATTTTGTAGACCGCTGGGCTACAGGTACTGTGAGGTACTGTGAGGCCTCTAGTAATATTTTCAAAATGAATACAAATACTTTCCACCCAGTTCCCTACCTGGTGAAGGCTACTCAATGACGAAGCTGCCCACTATTTATGCTAGTGATGGACACACATGTTAAAACACACATGCTGACACACATACACATGCTGACACACATATACAATCGTACGCACATGCTGACAAACTTGCTTATACACACAGACATGCTGACACATAATACATACTCACTAGGCTGACACATGGTAGAGGTTCAACACAGCAGAAGGTCTATCACTGCATTGGGGGCAGTGTAGCTTCACCATAAAGCTGTGTTTCCCAATTAAATGTAATATTATACACCATAACGGAAACCATAAATATACTGTATTTAAAATTATGTACCATGTTCACATTCACCAGTCTGACATCTTGTGGTAATAATTCCTGACTACTTATCTCTTCTGCACCAAGCTGTAACAACCGTGGGTTACAATGACGTAACAAAGGGTTTGCGCTCTGAATAACAGTCTAACTTTCCTGCAAAACCGAAAACACAGTTCATACGAGGTTGCTTTGGAATCCAGTGACATTCCAGTAAATGTGTACCATGAACAATATTGTTGCCATAAATGTGTAAATATTTTAGTGGAATGCTTATTTTTACATCTTGGACCCCCAGGGTTAATTAGAACACCATTTGGGACACACTATCATAAAGGAATGGTAGGGTTACTGAGCCTCCCCTCCTTCCTCCATCCTTCTCAAGCACAGCAGCAGTCTGGTGAGCAGGAGGAATAGAAAGCAGCGGGATGGCTGAATCTGTCTGCTGCTCTCTGCTGTTTGTGTAACTTCAGACTCACTGTTAAAACCATGTTCCCGGGAGTCAGGAGGCAGTTTCTCATCGCCATGGTGACCTGATGCCAGGAATTTGTCGAGCCCTGACTTAGGCATTCGATAGATTCCCTGTATCAGCGCTGACTTAGCCATGCAATAAATACCCCCTATTCACTCTGGTATTTGGCTCGTTTTGTTTTTTTGCTTTCCCAAACTTAGCTGCCTGTTGTTTGTGAAACAATAAAGAATATCCTGGCAATCTGTAAGATGTACACATGGATATGTCTTGTGCCCCTTCAGTTTGGGAAGCACTGATCTAGAACAGTAGTATATAGATTTCTTCAAACACTTTATTATTGAATATACTGTATGTAATATGCATCCTTCACAACATTTACAATGGTAAAAGACAGACACTATTATTTTTGTGAAGATGGCTGTGGGCATGGTATTACTTGCTGAACATTTTATTTTATTTTGATAAGTCAAATGAATAATACTTTATTTTATTTACACAAATAAATCTAAAAACACATTTAGTGCAGTTTAAACACAATTTTGTTTTCATTTCTGTGAATACACTCATACAAACTAAAAATTCTCAAAATGACCAGAAAAGAGGGGCAAATAGAGGAGGAAAGAGGGACAGGGGAATTTGGGTGCAATATAGGTTCATGTATGTTGCGAAAGAGAAAAAAAAAACATTGAATTGGTTAATAGGTTGAAAATTCTAGGCCGTTATTTCAGTTTATACAAAATGAAAATAGCAAGTGTTTTTTACACTAGTATGTTCTAATAGCACAATACTGTACATTTACAAAATCAAATTGCATGCTTTCACAGTACAGCAAGTGAGCAAACTTGTAAGCTACAAAAATAAAATTGGAACTAAATTACAGCTGTCAACACCAAGAGCTAGAGGGCATTGACCCAGGTCAGTTTGTAAGCAAAAACAAAATGTACTGTAAATTTTGCTACAAAAAAGTGATCATTATTTAGGCAGCCATTTGTATATGTAAAACTTTGGTTTTTAATTCACTGCAAATAAACCTTGTTTTTTGCTGTTAGTACATTTAAAGAAATACTAAACTTTATATTTCACTTGTGTTTCATAAATAGAAGCTTAAGTGAAATGTTAGTTGTTCCTATTGTGAGGATAAACTGACGTGTACTTTTGATAGTACCTGCCACCTTCCATATGAAGCAAGGGTTAAAACAAAGTGCAATGTCCTTTAAGGGTCGACTTTCAGTATAAAATGGTACCTCCAAATTGCGCACGTTAGTAGCCGATTTTCAAGCTACTCAGGTAGCTCTGATAGGGGATGGGACACTTCATCGCGGCTGCATCCGCGCAGCCGCTTCACCACCGTCTCTGCACCACAAGACAGCTCATCGCTAGGGATTTCATTGAGGGACATTTCATTGCTAAAGGTAAGTTTATTTTAGTATTTTAGCTATTTTAGTTTATTTTAGTAAGGATGGTTAGAATTAGGGTTTAGGGGGTTAGAATTAGTTTTTAGGGTTCGGGGTTAATTTTAGTATTAGGGTTTAGGGGGTTAATTTTAGTATTAGGGTTTCGGGGGTTAGTATTAGGGTTTAGGGGTTAGTATTAGGGTTCGTAGGTTAGTATTAGGGTTTAGGGGGTTAGTATTAGGGTTTAGGGGGTTAATTTTAGTATTAGGGTTCAGGGGAGTGTATTAGGGTTTAGGGGGTTAGTATTAGGGTTCGGGGGTTAGTATTAGGGATCGGGGGTTAATTTTAGTATTGGGGTTTTATGGGTTAATTTTAGTATTGGGGTTTTGGGGTTAATTTTAGTATTGGGGTTTGGGGGGAATCATTTATTGAGGGGGTTATTTTCTTTTGACTTTTACATTTGTAAGAGCTGAGAGTTCAGTGCTGAACTGTCAGCTCTTACAGAGCTGTGTCCGCAATGAAACGGCCGCGTTATTCTTCATTGCTGACAGTTCAGCATTCTAACTGCCGCGCTGAACTGTCAGCAATGAAGATGCTTCCTAGACCTGCTCTGATATGCCTCTGAAAACATCGGCAATTCAGACATCATAGCCGATTCCACACCGATAACTCATGATACCAAAATCATCCAAAATGCACCAAAACAAATTGGTATTCTTGGTCCTCCCAATAGACTTCTATGTGGAGGACTTCAGTTTATTTCAGGGCCATTCGACTGTTACGACTATAGCTGAATTTCTCCCCTATAAGTCAATAGCTATAGCCAAAGTAGCTGAAGTCCTCTTGAAGTGTAATAAAAATGATTAAAAATAAAAATGAAAAATAAATAAATAACATATATATTAATTAAATACATGCAATTAAAGTAAATGAACATTAAATAATATAAAATATTTTTTTATTATAATTTAGAAATGCTTATACTAAGGACCAGCCATTTGTAACATTTTTGGTCATTCTGGACAATGACTATTTTAACATTTCTGTGCTGTTTAGTAATTTTCTTCTTTGTCATTTACTGTACCAACACAAATTATATTTTGAGTAGTAATTTTTGTTGTTGTTTTTTCACACATGTACTTCAGACATAGATTCTCAGATTTTGTTATGTGTCACTGCCAAACAACACACCAATATGTGTTCAGCAACATCTCCTGAGTACAATGTACAAAGTACAATGATACCACCCATGCTTAGCTTTGTTTGCTTGTTTTGGGGTCTGGTTATAAGACGAACCTCAAATGCATTTTTCAGAGCATATTTACTCTGAAAAAAAAACCTTGTCTAATATTCAAGCAAATACAGTACTTTGTGCCCGAAGTTCAGAGTATGTTTTTTCGAGTGTACAAATCTATATCCCTGCTACTTCTCACTCCTGGCCAGTAAATAGGATATATGGGAGCAAAGATGCAACTCAGGACTGTGCATAACGTTTTTAAAAGTTATTGGGTTTTCTAGTGTCTTACTCACACATAAACACTCTTTTCCATTATCTCATTATCACAATTGATAATGGTGTTTTTTTTTATTATACTGCAGTATTGTTTTTATTTTTTGTATTGTATATCTGTTATATATCTGTTATAATAAAAATACTATTATTATAATATGATATGTGTAATGTGTGATGTTTCTTAAGCACTGTCTGTTGCGTCAATCTATATTTTATTCATTCATTAACTGTGCTTTCAAGGCAATTGGTCTTGCACAAAGCATAAATGAAGCCTTCCCAGATACCAAGATTTTTTGTTATCCAGGCACCAAGCAAACACAATCCATGTTTTCTATTATTTACACGTGTGTATAAGTCCAGCACTAAATATTGCTTACAGCAGTCAAAGGTAGATATAGAAGATAAACAGGTCCTGTAGATGTCTAAGTCCCTCCGCTATGGTATTTATTGATTTATCTATTTATGCCATGCATTATTTAAAACTTGTATTAAACAGAGTTCTAACTACATGCACAGCAGAGTTTATCATGGAATTTGCATATGCAACTGCAGAAATACTGAAACCATAGAACTGTACCCTGTGCTGATGGAAACTGACAGGATAATTAAACATGTGCTAAAGGGGACAATGATTAGAGATGGAATTATGCAGAAAACTGCTTCCCTCTAAAAAGGGTGATCTTATCAAATTAGGACCTGGCTTTCCACAGGAAAATATTTTACAGAATTCCTTTATAAGTCTGCCTACATCAACATTTGCCAAATCAGAACTTGCAGTGAACCACTATAAATCACCTTAAACTTTATAACCAGTTTACTACTGAATAGATATTTAATTACCATGAGGAATATATTGATTTCTCATTTTATGGTCCGGTGAGCCTGTCCAATACCAAGTCACATATTTAACCCTTTAAAGACAGACCCTATGAAACATATTTGGCCATTCTGGACAATGGCTGTTTTAACATTTCTGTGGTGTTTGTGTTTAGCTGTAATTTTCTGCTTTGTCATTTGCTGTACCAACACAAATTATATATTTTTTTTTTATCAGGGCAAGAAGGGCTTTCTTTGGGTGCCATTATTTTGATCATATCCTATAATATAATATGAAAAATATATATATATATATGGTTAAAAAAAAAAAACCCACAAATGTACTGACTTTTGTTTGAAACATATTCAGGGGTACAGGGATACCACCTATTCATAGCGTTGTTTGGGGACTATAATGCCACATTTGGGAGGTGTAGTTTTTTGTTTTCCAACTTGGAATTTTTTTTTTTATATAGGGATATAGGATCAACTTGTCTACAATTTAATCTTTCATAGATTTACCAGATTTTGTTTTTTGAGTTAGGATTTCCCCACTGCATAAAATGTGAGAACATTGTTGTATTGTGTAGAAAAAGTACATCAGGGAATGATATGCCCCCTTTAGCTAGTTTAGTAGTCATAGTTCTCTTCGCAATTCAGTTTTTTTTTACCGTTCCAGATATATGAGATAAAAAGTTTCTGGAAAAGATTTAAAATATCTCTGGGGAAATGTGGAATTGTTCGTAGGTAATAGACAAATTTTGGTATAATATAGGCATTAATATGTTAAGTCTTCCTACCCAGGAAGCATACATTTTATTCAATTTAGTAAGCATTGAAGACAGCTCATGGTACAGTGTCATATAGTTATTTTGGGTCCATGTTTCGACCTTAAAGTTTACTTTTATTCCCAAATATGAGATGTAGTCATTAGACCAAGTAAAATAATATCTTGATTTCAAATTTTGTTTGAGGTCTAGCGGAAGAGGACAGCTTATTACTTGTGTTTTCGTCATATTTATTTTATAATTAGAAAGCATACTATATTCCTCTATACATTTAAGGGTAGCTGGTATTGATTGTCCAGGGTTTGATAGTGTCAATATTATATCATCTGCGAAGAGTGTTATTTTTTGTTGTGTATCTCCCAGATATATCCCTGTAATATCATTAAGTTGTCTAATGTATATTGCCAAAGGTTCAATTGTAAGGATATAAAGGAGCGGGGCTAGGGGACACTCCTGTCTCGTTCCATTTCCCACAGAGAACCAATCTGAATCTAAACCATTACCATAGATCTTTGCTTTGGGAGAAGAGTACAAGGCCAAGGTCATGTCCCTAAAGAGTCCCCCCATCCCGAAGCCATCCAAGGAAGCAGACAAAAAATTCCAACTTACTCTGTCAAACGCTTTTTCAGCGTCGACAGAGATAAATACCGTAGGGAGAGGCTTCTTATTCACAACTTGTATGATGTTTAATAATTTCCGAACATTATCAGTTCCAGATCTCGCTTTCACAAATCCAGATTGGTCCGGGTGAATTAGGTCTGAAATAAACAAGCTAAGCCTGTCGGCTAAGATCTTAGAAAAGATCTTTATATCTAGATTTATGAGCGAGATCGGACGGTAGTTGCTTATAAAATGGGGATCTTTATCTGGCTTCGGGATGGGGGAAATCGTAGCTCCTAGTAGGTCTGAGGAAATTCTCTTAGAATTCCCAATCTCCAAAAAGAATTTACACAGTAAGGGAGTTATTATACGTTCCAGGAATTTTTAGAATTTGGCGGTGTAGCCATCGGGGCCTGGGGCCTTTCCATTTTTTAGATTTTTTATTGTTTGAGATATTTCTTCATTTCCTATAGGTTGGTTTAAATAGTCCAGTTTAATCGGGTCCAATTGCGGGAGGCTCAGTATAGAGAGAAAAGCCTCTATATCCAAAACAGAAGCTTTAGTTCTCTCGAGATTATATAAGGAGGAGTAATATTTAGCAAAAGCTTTGCTTATTTGGGAAGGGGACAGATGTGTTGGATCACCTACTACAATCTTTTTAATTGCTTTTTTTGCAAATTCTTACCCACTTTGTTGTTGCTATTATACCACTGCTGTTTTAGTGATGTAATCATATGTTTTACTTTTTCCTCAAGTCTTTGTTTTATCTGGGACTGGATTAAAGAGATGTTATCAGTCTGAAGTGAGTTGGGATTAATTTTGTTTTGGGCCGTTAGGTGGGCTAGTTGTATATAGAGGTCAGACAGAGGTGTCCCTCTGTCCTTCCTTCTTCATGCTTCCATTTTAATCAAGTGACCTCTCATGACACATTTGAAGGCAGACCATACGTTTTCCCCATTATCGTTAATGCTTACATATTCTCTAGCATGATCTAATAGTAAATTTTTAATGATCTCTGAAGAGAGGCAAGATTCATCAAGTCTCCATTGGTGAACATGTTTGTATTCTAGATTATTTGTTACCACAATTTCAATTGGAGCGTGGTCAGACCATTTAATTGCTCCAATATTTGATCTTTCAAATGTATTAATTATTTTAATGATCTCTCAAAAAATAATCAATTCTGGAGTAACTCCTGTGGATCTTGGAAAAGTAAGTAAAGTCTCTCTCTGTCGGATGGTGGACTCTCCATATGTCAAATAATTTATGTTCAAATCCAACTTGGAATTTTGACATGCAGACAACCTGCGCCCATGTCCCATTTCGGACATTTTTGAAGCAAGCCAGTATATTTTACCCCATCAAACCATATACTTTTTTTAAAGTAGACACCCTAGGCTATTTCAAATGGTGGTATTTTAAAACTTTTCATGCACTAGTTCTACCACCAGCCTTTGGCATAATTTGTTGTAGGGATTTTTTTGTTGGGGTTTTTTCACATACTTTGTACTTCAGACATGAATTTACAGATTTTGGTATGTGTCACTGCCAAACAAGAACCTAATATGTGTTCAACAACATCTCCTGAGTACAGGGATACCACCCATGCATAGGTTTGTTGGGTTGTTTGGGGGCTAAAAGGCCACATTTGGAAGGTGCACATTTCCAACTTGGAATTTTGACATGTAGTCAGCCTGTTCCCATATTTCATTAAGGACTTTATAAAAAATAAAAATAAACATTTATGTTAAACGTAATCGGTATAATTAACCCATAGCGGAAGTAATAAAAATTGTAAAAAAAAAAAAAAAATGCTTCAGCAGCAAGATCATTTAATTTGAATTTAATTAAAAAAAAAAAAAAATTACATTATCTGATCTGTCTCTTTCCCTCACTAAAACTATAGTGAGGAGAGGGAGGCAGATCAATACTTGCCAAAGGCAATATTTACGAAGGGCTCTGGTATATGAAAGTATATGAAAGGCACTAACACAGGTGAAATAGTGAATGGTAGTGTAAAACAATAGTAAAAAAATATATAAAAATACTCCTCCTATAGTACTGCAGCTCTCTGATCTGCTCCTCGGGCACTCCAAATGACAAAACACACCAGAATAGAGGCGCATGTACAAGGGAGAAAAAAAAAAAACAATAATAGGGCAATACAGTAAAAAATGAATGTATGGAATGATAATGTTTAGTTGTTACACTTACAAACAAAACAGAGTTTCAGGCTCATCGGAAAGTAAAATCTTCTAATTTATTCCATCATCTAAAAGACGCATATAAAAAGCCCATTGCGCAGTAACACAAAACAAATGGCAATCGTATAGAGACGTCTATCTACCACCAACGAGATTTGATCACCTGAATACCGAACTTTATTTAAAACATACACATTGCACAATATACCCTAACAGAGATGTCAATCGCCTTGCTATGGAAATAGAATAATGCGATATTACTATAATACAAAAATAGTAGAGATGTAAAATATATTTATATATGCAACCCAGATGAAAAACATACTTTTAAAAATATGCTTTTAAAATTAAATGCAAGATATGCTGCCCAAATGAAAAAGATGAAATGTTTATAGAAAATGACTGCTAAAAATGGGAGAAAGGGAGAGAAATAGGGGAGGGGAGAAAAAATGAATAATAATATGTGAAAAACAAAAAGTTAGGATGTAAAAAGTCAAAAGGAAGAAACCTAAAAATACAAAAAGGAAAGAAAAAGTGAAGAAAGAATAATAATAAAATAAATTAAATAAAATGAAATAAAAATAATAATAATGAGCAATGAAAAAAAAACTAAAACAAGAAATAAACAATAAATAGAATAAATAAATAAATAAAAAATAAAGACGTATAAATGTAAAAAAGTTATATGGAGATGAAAAAATAAATATGTGTGCAAATAAAAATGGGGATGGATACAACCACCTTGTATAAATTATCAAAAATGTCTAATGTGAGCTTAGCGATATCCATCTCTGTGTACAAACTACATAATGACATACTATACAAAAATATCACAATTTAAAATATATATAAATTATAATACTTATACAACAGTCAAAAAACTTGTAAAGACATTCTTCACAATTTCAATATGACTGTCAAAACTTGTGATTGCAGCTATTATCTTACTCAACACATAGTATTCACATTGTGATTAATATATTTAGATACATAGTATCCTTTTTTGTGATTTTAGTTGTTACTATTATCAGCCTTAAACATAGTAATTACATTATAATCCGGCGTCCGTTTTATTTACTTTCTTTTGTATGAACAACAGGCCCAGAAATTTACACAGGATTTTTTAGAACAAGGATATCCAACAAAAATAGTAGAAAAAGCTAAACAAGAAATAAAATCATTTGATCAGTCAATGTTGCTAAACAATCATCCTAAACCTAAACCCAAAAATAAAGACCAGGAAGTTTTTTGGCCTGGAGCAAGGGCTTTTTTAAATGCAATCCCTAGTGTGCAACAGTACCACAAAATAGAAGGACAGAAAAAGTGGTTAAAACAAGTGTAATGAATGAAGAATATCCAGTTAAATCTGTTATCATGTTTAATACCAAGAATGTAATCTATAGTTTGAGATGCGATTGTGGCTTACAATATGTAGGTCGGACTATTCGTCCTTTGCATGTTAGGATAGATGAACATGTCTGTAACATCAGGAAAGGATGCAGAAAGCATAGTGTGTCAGCACACTTCAAAAGTCATCATCAAAGTGACCATAAATATTTGTCCTTTATGGGAGTCCAAATTGTCCAGAGAAATGGGGGGGGGGGGGGGGGTAAAAAAGTAGGGCAGGAAGAAATGCTTTAGGTACACAAAATAAAGACAATGCACCCAAGGGGATTAAATTAATATTTCGATTTTAATAATTTTCTATGAAGAAAGACAGATCATCTGTTTTAGAGTTATATTTTTAACATTGATACTGTCCCCTTTTTCTTCTCTTTCATGCTATATAATATTATGAGACTGCATAGAATTAATGAGTGTAAATTGCATGAAGACTTTATTTATACATGTATGTTATTAATTGATACTGTTTTTATGCTGCATTTTGATCCAGTACAATAGCATGACATTTTATTGGAATGTGATAGGGAAATGGATCAATTTTGGGAAATAATTTTAACCCCTTAGTGCCAAGACATTTTAACCAAGATTTTCCCTTGGTGACTGTTTTGAATGGCTGTTTTGAAATTTCTGGGGTGTTTGTGTTTAGCTGTAATTTTCTTCTTTCTCACATACTGTACCGACACAAATTATATGTTGTTTTTATCGTTATAAGAAGGAATTTCATTAAATACCATTATGTTCATCATATCTTATATTTTACTACAAAAAAAATCATAAAATATGATGAAAAAATTAAAAAACACTTTTTTCTAATTTTGACCTAAAATATAATTTACACAAATACAATCATTAAAAAAGACCCAATCTAACAGTTTCTAAATGTTGTCCCGAGTTCAGAAATATGCATGTTTCCATATTTTTCTGTATTTGTTTGCGAGTTATGGAGCAAAAACCAAAAATAGTGTTTTTTGTTTTTTCCTATATTGACCTTTTGTCCCCAACCTGAACCCTAAATGTAACCCTAACACTAAATTTAACCCCAACTCTAACCCTTATGCTATCCCTTAATGTATTTTAATTTAATTTTAACCCTATCCCTCATGCTAAAAAATATTGTATTTTAACCCTAACAGCTAATCTAAGTTTAATCCTAGTTTTAAGCTAATTAAATCTTTTTTTTTTACATTGCAATGTTGCTGACTGCCTCTAGGGGCAGTCAAGCAACATATTCAGAGTGACGGAAGTGAATTTTTTTTCACTTTGAAGCTCTGACCACAAGAGGGCATAGCCATATTGAATATGGAGCCCACGATCCCTCGTAGGGCGATCGGGGGTGCCCCAGATAGGAAAATTCGGTGCTGGTTATTGCCTTGACATCGAGGCAATATACCAGCACTGTTAGAGCGCTTTTCGTGATTGTTGATCGCGAAAACCGCTCATTTCACCGGCCGGACGTTCCTGACACGTCCATTGTCACGAAGAGGTTAATATATATATATATATATATATATATATATATATATATATATATATATTTATATACAATTCTATTTTTCTATCTTTATACAATTTTTCTATTTTGATAATTAATTGAATTAAATGCTATGTAAACTTTCTACAATAATCTTCGTTTTATGTTTGTTTTGTTAGGGGATAAAAAGCCCAGAATTTATCTTTAAACACATTTCAATCAATAACAACCACCAATTAGGCAATAATATGCAGCAATGCAAGTGTTATTGACAAGAATTACAGCCTAATACAGGGGTGTCCAAGTTTATTCTGCAAAGAGCCACTTCTATAGAAATGTATGTGTGCGTGGGCCACATTAATTTTTCATTCATTATATAATTAATTATATACATTTATACGTGTGTGTATATATATACATTTATATATATACATATATATATATATATATATATATATATATATATGTATATATTTCACACTAATGTGCAGTGGTCACATTAACTACACACACACACATACACAGTCACACTTACCACATACACACACATACACATTTATACACACACACTTACCACACACAAACATACATACATACACTTACCCCACTGACATTTTTACACACAATCACATTCATACATTTAGCCCTCACCCACTTAAACATTTATACATACACACTCACATACATCCACTTACTCCACACACACTCACATACATACACTTACCCCACTGACACATACATATTTATACATACACAAACACACCCTCACATTCATACACTTAGCTCACACCCACTTACACATTTATACACACACACTAAATAAATACATTTACCCCACTGACATATACACATTTATACACACATGTACATACACCTACCCTATACACACACACTCACATACATAAACTTAACCCACTGACACATACACATTTATACACACACACTCACATACATCCACTTACTCCACACACACTCACATAAATACACTTACCCTACTGACACATACATATTTATACACACACACACACACACACACACACACTCACATACATCCACTTACTCCACACACACACACTCACATACATACACTTACCCCACTGACACATACATATTTATACATACACACACACACACTCACATTCATACACTTAGCTCGCACCCACTTACACATTTATACACAAACACACACAATACATACATTTACCCCACTAACACATACACTTACTTTACACACACTCACATACATAGACTTACCCCACTGACACATACACATTTATACATACACACTCACATACATCCACTTACTCCACACACACACACACTTACCAAATAGTTTTTTTTTTGTTTTAAACAGGGCTGTGGGTCTTTATGCTGCCACCGGTGTGCTTCTTCCCTCCCTCTGACCCTTGCGCATGAGCTCATGTGCAGGGTAAAGGAGGGGATATGCGCACGACAGCACAGCTTCCCGTGCGGTGAGTAGTTCGAGGTCCGGCTACCGGAGCAGAGCTCAGGCGGGCCGCACCTTAATGCCTAGCATTTAGCCCGCGGGCCACACGTTGGATACCCCTGGCCTAATATAAAGGAGGGAACCAGAGGAGGAGTTGAATGAGCACCAGACGAAGCCGAATAGGCGAAAAGCGTAGTGCCACGCCCATCCCGGAAGTGAAATCCTGATAGGAGATAAACAACACACGCTTACTTTTCGTTAGCTGAGTTGGTAATATGAAATATTCGGCTAGTTGGTTCATTCGTTTTGGAGCAGTTTACAGTGATTTTACATGTAAGAGACCCTTTTTTAAACATTTCCCTCCTCTGGTTCTCTTTGAGGGACGTTGTTTCCTCTCTCAAGGAACATCCAATTTGCCTGTGGGGCTCCTTGAGGCCATTATACTGAGCAGTAAATCTGCTCAGCAAAAAGTGAGTGTTCTGATTAAGGGGCATATATAAGGCTGGAATAGCTATTTGTCTACAGTATTGTGCTATTTCCTTTTTTTGTTCCCTATTTTCATCCTGTTTGTGAAACACCATGAAGCCCCAGGCACATAAGAAGATTGATTCACAATATAAATATAAGTATTTTTACTTAAGAGGTACACAAAGTGGTGTCTTAATGTTAAAAGCGCAGCACCTATTTGTTTATTGTTTGTTGTTGGGAACACACACTTGTGGCAGGTGTGTCTGGGTTGCAGCTGCTATAAGTGTTGAACACAGCAATTGTTTTTTGTCTTATATATATATAGCTCTGTTGGTGCACACTTCACTTTCCAATTGTGTTACACATTAAAAGTATTGCAGAATTAGTTTAATTCTAGCTACAGATATTTCAAGGGAACTCAGACTGATGGAAGATGTGATTGTTTTTTGAAGGTTATTTCACATTTGAGGACGTCTGTAAGTGAAGGCACCATGATCCACTTTCTTTTGTAATGTGTAAGTATAGTGTTTGACCTGAGTTCATGGAATGTATGTGGTGCAATTGAGCATAATGCTCAGGTAGTGAGAGAACTTTCCAGAAAAGCGGCTATGAAAAAAGGCAAGCATGGTAAAAGTGACCCTGGAGTCAAGCGTTACTTCTTTTAACATATCACAGTGGGGAGTATAATTACATTGGAGGACAAAATGGCTTTGTGAATTACAGTGTTGAGTATACTGGGATGGATATGTAGAAAACATACAGATTTTCGGTGTATCATTCAACTATCTAACTGTTGTGATTTTGTATTTTTTTTAAATGGATCATTTCATCTTGTAAAAATAATATCAAGCAATCTGGCAGATTCATTTAGCGGCTACTAGAATATGTATGGTGCCAGAAGGATAAGGCATTTGCTTATAAATTTACTGAATAATTGAAAAGTCCCTGTGACACGGCATACTTCAGTGTAATAAAATTGCCAATCTTTTATGATGTTTAAGGGCAACTCTTAACTCTCATTTTTTTTTTTCACTTGCACAGTTGCACTTCTTCGTCTAACAGCACAAATGAAAAACAAGTTGTGAAGTTAAACTGTGCAAAGAAGAAATGAATAAACCCCTGTGCAATAATCACCTATAACACCAACACAAAATGATGAAAAGGATGATAAAAAAAAAAGTGAATATATGGCTTACTTATTATATGAAGCATCTGAAAAGATAAAAAAAAATCTTATAGTGTAGTAAGCATGGGCTTCAAGGGGGGGGGGGGGGCGGGGGTGTTGGGCACTGGACCGGCAGCAAGGTGAGGGAGAAGCAGTATGCTATTTAGGTTAGGTTAACTAGATATATAGATCATGAAAAACATTGAATTGCAGCAAAAAAACTTTTATTTAATTCTATACTACCCCTGTCAGAATGGTTTGGTCTGCTCTCTCAGGGCCATTTTTACCACTGAGTAAAAAAAATGGGCTCGAAATGCGTAGGCATACTGTGTTTCACCGGGTAGAAGCAGGCACTTTGATGGAAAAGGCTGGTCGCCGCTGCTGTTCCTCTGAGTTTTTTCTTTTTGCTGGTATTTTAACACTTTCCATGCACTAATTCTACCACCAGCCACATTTGAGTGGTGCGCTTTTTGATTTTCCAACTTGGAATTTTTTTAGAACAAGGAAGGGGATAAAAGTTCATATAAGAACATTTGTAGCACAAAAAATGAACCCCTAAAAATGCACAGGCAATAAAAAAATGTGATCGGTGGCAGGGAAGGGGTTAATACACAGGGTACACTGTACATATGGTATGGCTTTTATAAAAGCTCTTGGGTCTATTTATTTTAATTATTACAAATTAAAACTTACATTGTACAGATCTGTCTCTCCCTCATTAAAACTCAAGTGAGCAGAGAGAGGCAGATCTACTGGTGTCAGATCAATATTTACAAATACTGATCTTATCAGGCGAATGGTGATGCTCATCTGAGCAATCACCAAACCACCTTTGCCACGATTGGCAGTTACTGATCGCTATTCATGTGCTCAAACTGCTTCAAAAAATGTTCACAATCACACCCTCCACCCTAATACCTCCCTACAAAAAAATGAACACACACACTTGCTTTGTGAGTGTGTTATATATATATATATATATATATATATATATCTATAAACTGATTTATATGAAATATAATATAAACCAGCCATATGCTATATATTATGTAAATATATAATTATTTAAAACTATATATATATATATATATATATATATATATATATATATATATATATATATAATGTATAGGTGGTTTATATAATATTTAGATTAAGTGTGTGTATATATATATGACTTACACAGGCAAACTTACACAGTCAGATAGGCACACTTACACACACAGACAACCTTACACAGTCAGATAGACACACTTACACACACAAACTTAAACACACACACTCGTTTGTCCCCCTCCCTGCTCACTTACCTTACATTTGCAGGGAAGGGGCTGTTTCTTCTGTGCGTGCCTCCATATGTTCTGAGCACCGTTATGTCACAGACATCTGGTGCTCTAACATGCTCTGTGAGGGGGCGGAGATTTCCCCCCTCACGTGATACACTTACACATATACATACACTTACACAGACACCCTTACACACACAGTCACCCTTACATACACACAGTTATACACACCCTTACACACAGTCACACTTACACAAAAATACACAAACACTCTTAGACATACACAGACACCCTTACACACAGTCACACTTACAGATACACTCTTAGACACCCTTACACACAGTCACACACTTACATTTTATTTATTTTTACTGGAAAAATATATATGCTTGTGTGACACTAACAGTCACACTTACAAATATACATACACAGACACCCTTACACACACAGTCACACTTTCATCCACACACAGAAATACACACCCACACAGTTATACACAGTCACACTTACACAGAAATTCACACACTCTTAAACACACAGTCACCCTTACACATATACATATACCCTTACACATAGTCACACTTACACACATAAATGCATGCCCACACTTACAGACACACTCTTAGCCAGCCTTACACACAGTCACACGCTCAAAAGAAAAAAAAAATAGGCTGCTTGTCCCACTCCCTGCACATTTACCTTTACTTGCAGGGAGGAGAACGTTTCAGTGTTCTGCCTCTACTCCCTGCAGAGGCAGAACACTCTCCGATAAATACTTCAGAGTGCCGGATGCTCTCTGAGTATCCGGAAGTTACACAGCGTGATGGGGCGGAGCTTGCCCCCGTCGCGCTGTGCTCACCCCTTGGTGGGGTTACCTCTCGCCTGCGGTCCGCACTTCGAGGTGAGGAGCTGTTAGGGAGTGAACTCCCTAAAGAAGCGTCTCTGGATTCCTGCGCCTGGGCGCGGTGCACTCCATTTACCCAGGGGCGGATCCAGAGTCTGATGTGGGGGGGGGCACATTCCGTCTGTCTCTTCCTTCCCATGTCTGCTTGTCTCTCTCCTCTCCCTTCCCATGTCCGCCTGTCTCTCTCATCCTCCTTCCCATGTCTGTCTTTGTATCCTCTTTTTTCCCATGTCTGTCTCTCTCCCATTGCTTCCCATGTCTGTCTGTCTGTCTCTCCTCTGTCTTCCCAGTTCACTCTCTTTTCTCTTCCACATGTATGTCTCTCCTCTCCACCGTCTGTATTCTCTTCTCTCCCTTCAGTGTTCTCACCTGTCCCCCCTGTGTTCTCTCCCGGTCCCCTCTTCTCTCCCCTGTGTTCTCTCCTCTGTCCCCCAATGTTCTCCCCCCCCAGTGTTCTCTCCTGTGTCCCCCATTGTCTCCCCAGTGTTCTCTCTATCCCCCCTCCCCAGTGTTCTCTCTATCCCCCCTCCCGAGTGTTCTTTCTACCACCCCTCCCCAGTGTTCTTTCTATCGCCCCCTCCCCAGTGTTCTTTCTATCGCCCCCTCCCCAGTGTTCTCTCTATCCACCCCTTCGCTCCCCATTGTGTTCTCTATCCCCCCTCTCCTCCCCACCCCAGTGTTCTCTCCTACCTGAGTGGAGCACGGGGAGACGCAGGCAGCATGGGCTCTGTGTGTGTTAAACACACTGAGAGCTCAATCCATGCTGCTCGCGTTCACCGCGCGTACTAATGACGCAGAGCATCGTATTTCCGAGAGGGAGTCGGAGAGAGGAGAGAACGCTGGGCGCCCCTGTACTATGCGATCAGTGCTGATCGCATAGTGCAGGTACAGTTACGGAAGGGCAGCATGACCACCGGGCAGCTGCCTTGGGCCCCCCAGGAGTAAGTGGGCCCGGGGCAGCTGCCCTGTTTGCCCCGCGTTAAAGACGGCCCTGTATAGAGTATAAGTTATACAGCCCCGATCCAGGGTTAAACAGCCAATCCTTGGTTTTCAGGGTAAGGATGGATTTTTTTTGCTATTACTCAGGTATTTTTGTATTTCTGGCATATTGAGGGGTTAAATCCTGGCATATTGAGGGGAAAAATCCTGGCATATTGAGGGGTTAAATCCTGGCATATTGATGGGTTAAATCCTGGCATATTGAGGGGTTAAATCCTGGAATATTGAGTGGCTAAATCCTGGCACATTGAGGGGTTAAATCCTTGCATATTGAGTGGCTAAATCCTGGCATATTGAGGGGTTAAATCCTGGCATATTGAGGGGTTAAATGCTGGAATATTGAGGGGTTAAATCCTGGCACATTGAGGGGTTAAATCCTGGCATATTGAGTGGCTAAATCCTGGCATATTGAGGGTTAAATCCTGGCATATTGAGGGGGAAAATCCTGGCATATTGAGGGGTTAAATCCTGGCATATTGAGGGGAAAAATCCTGGCATATTGAGGGGTTAAATCCTGGCATATTGAGGGGTTAAATCCTGGCATATTGAGGGGTTAAATCCTGGAATATTGAGTGGCTAAATCCTGACATATTGAGGGGTTAAATCCTGGCATATTGAGTGGCTAAATCCTGGCATATTGAGGGGTTAAATCCTGGCATATTGAGGGGTTAAATGCTGGCATATTGAGGGGTTAAATCCTGGCATCTTGAGTGGCTAAATCCTGGCATATTGAGGGGTTAAATCCTGGCATATTGAGTGGCTAAATCCTGGCATATTGAGGGGTTAAATCCTGGCATATTGAGGGGTTAAATGCTGGAATATTGAGGGGTTAAATGCTGAAATATTGAATGGCAAAATACTGGCATATTGAGGGGTTAAATGCTGAAATCTTAAATGGAAAAATAATACTGGCATATTATTAGGCAAATTGGCTGGCTTATTAATGGCAAAATAATACTGGCATATTATTAGGCAAATTGGCTGGCTTATTAATGGCAAAATAATAATGGCATATTATTGGGCAAATTGTATGGCTTATTAACGGCAAAATAATACTGGCATATTATTGGGCAAATTGTGGTTTATGAATGACAAAATAATACTGGCATTTATTGAGCAAATTGGCTGTGCCATATTTATGGGCAAACACTGGCATATTAATGGGAAAACTGGTTTATTTTGATTGACAAAGTGATGCTGTGGCATAGTCTATGGGGCAAAATAACATGTACTATGAGGAAAGTGACACTGGCTAGTTTTGTGGAGCAAAGTGACACTGTGGCATGCCAAATCATGTATGTGCAATATGAGTGCAAGCCAAATGTTGTGGGTGCAATATAGTTGCATGGCAAGTTCTGTGGGTACTGTATGGTGCTGTGTTAAGTCCTTTAGGTGCAATGTGGGTGCAGCAGAAGGGAATAAAATCAAGGAATGCAATTTTTCAATAAAATTTTTATTACATATGAAAATAGTTGAATATAATAAAAAATTCAAATAAGTATGAATGCAACTAGTTACAGAGAGAGAGATACAGAGATGTCTGTGTGTATAGATATGTATTGTTTTAGAATTGTACAATTGTCACCTCGTGGGGCTCCTGTGTGTCGCATAATTAATGGTGGTCCCTTGTGTGGCATAATTAAGGGGCCCCGCCTACAAGGGGCTATGTCAAGGGGTCCTATGTCAAGGACCTATTTTATGTTAATATTGTATGTTGTGTTTTTGTTGTTTGTAAAGGTCGGTCAACAAGGAAGTGCATCGCAATGCTATAGAAAAACAAAAACCAGATGGTAAAATTCCTTTCTTTAAACACTCAAGGCCTGAATAGTCCGCATAAAAGATCTGCTCTCTATAACTTAATAAAAAAAGAGAAAATAGATATATGTTTTGTACAGGAATCTCATTGGCTAAAGGATAATCCAAACCCTATCAAAGGGAAATATATAGCTAACATCATAGCGGCATCACTAGGAAAAAATAAATATAGGGGAGTTGCAATTATATTTTCCTCCAATATCGAGGTAGAGATCATATTCCAAGAGCAAGACCCGGATGCTAGATATCAAGTGTTGATCTGTAAAATTAAAGAAACAATCTACACCTTAATCGACATTTATGCCCCAAATAAAATTAGATTCATTCGAAATATTATCAAAAAATAATAAAAACTATTTAAAGGTATACTCATGATAGCAGGAGATTTTAATATGCATACCGGATGCAGTAATGGACAAAATGCTTAGCCGAGGGAAGCAGTTAGATAAGAATGTAGTCAAAACGGAAAAAAACAGTTTACAAATCTGCTAAAAAGACAGCAGCTGTATGACTTATGGCCAATCTTTAACCCTGATGAGAGAGATTACTCTCATTTTTTGGCACCACACTGCTCCTATTCACGTATAGATCTGATTCTGGGCAATATCTTACTTGCAAAAAAAATTAAAAAAAACAATAACTAGAGAAATAATATGTTCAGATCATAATGCTAATATTTGGACAGATGACAGTAATGAGAAAAAAATACTAACTAGAGAATGGAGAATAAACAATCAATTACTAAATAATAAAAAAAAACTAAAGTACCTACAAAGTATCACAGAATACTACTATAAGGAAAATGATAAGGATGAAATTTCCCCTCTGTAGTTGTGGTGTGCATATAAAAGTGTTATTCGGGGTCATTTAATAAAAATCGGAATAATGGCAAATAAAGAAAGGGGAGTGGAAATAGCCTCACAATATATCAAACTATATAATTTTGAAAATCTAAATAAAGTATCACCTTCAAAATTAAGATCAACAATAATACAATAATAACAGTAAGAAAAAAGATAAGAGATCATGAATTTGAATTCATTAACAGAAACATAGAAAAAAGGAAACAGTATTGGTATCACCAGAATAACAGAGTAGGTAAAGCACTAACAAATAGACTAAAAAAAAAACTGCCAACCAACCGGATATATAAGATTAGGGGGGAGTCGGGAATCCATATGGCCCCAGAAGAAATTGGACTGGCCTTTAATTCATATTATAGAAAATTATATAGTTTAGGAAATAAAGAATCACCAGAAGATCTAAACTTATACCTCAAAAATATTAAAATTCCAAAACTCCGGGAAGATCAAATAGAAGAGTTAAATACACCTATTACAGAGGAAGAGGTTAGACGAGCGATTGCCAAGTCTAAAGCACAACAATCTCCGGGGCCAGATGGATTCAGTGGACTCTACTATAAAAGTATGACCAATAGTATTATAAGAAATCTTGCAGAGATGTTTAATGAATTAGTAAATAAAGGGGTAGCTTCCGAAGAATTATTAAGGGCAAACATCCTCCCGATCCTAAAGCCATCTAAAGATCCAGAACTAGTTAAGAATTACCTTCCAATCTCCCTAATAAATGAAGATGTGAAGATATATGTGGCAGTGCTGCCGGAGAGGCTGAAGCATGTTGTCCATTTACTAGTCCACCTGGATCAAATCGGTTTGATGCCGGGTAGTTTGGCCTATGACAACATAAGATGCATAATAGATATTTTGGATACAGCTAAAAGAGAAAAAAGATCATTAGTGGTAATTACACTAGATGCGGAAAAGGCATTCGATCGGGTGGACTGGGGATTCATGTTTCAGGCTCTCCGTGCATATGGGCTAGAGGGAGGATTTTTGTCAGCTATTAAAGCACTATATTCTTGCCCAACGGCCAGAATATTCAAGCAAATTGGTTTAAACTGGAAAATGGGAGCCGACAGGGATGCCCCCTATCTCCCCTTTAATATATTTTGACGATGGAAATATTGGCATTAGACATTAGGAATAATATGAAAATAAAGGGATTTACATTCGACCAAGAAGAGCTTAAATTGCATCTATATGCAGATGATGTATTGATAACATTGACAGAGTCAGTAGACTCAATTAAGGAGTTGTTGTTAAGTTTGCAAAGATTCGAAAAATTTTCAAATTATAAACAATTATGCCAATTAACATAGGAAAAAAGATTAGGGACAAAATACAAAGTGACTTCAACTTTGAGTGGGAATTCCAGGAATTCAATTATCTAGCCCTAAAAAAAACAGCAAAAACCGATAACATGATGGAAAGAAATGTTATTCGTCTACTTAAAGAAACCTATTATTTACTGAAAGACTGGCGCAGCACTGAATTATCTTGGCTCGGTACAATTAACACCATAAAAGCATACATTATACGGAGGGGGTGGAGCGATGACGTGAGACGTGTTCACGTTCGCGGGTGGGAGGGGTTGCGAGTAGCGAGAGACGCATGGAGTCCAGCACCTCGGCATCGGTGTGAGACAGTGAGACGCCGGGTAAGATCTTCACCGACAACCGGATCCGGAGCACAGATCGAGCTTCCTATCCCTCTCACCGAGGATCTTAAAGAAGGGACCAGTTAACTGCCCCTCTGGAGGCCTAATGGACAGATAAGTAACGGAGGTGGTGGGGTCCGGTATACCAGATATATAGAGGTTTAAGGAATGTTAATGATGCTCACCTCCACAAGGCTTTGACAAGAGTTAAACTACAATACCCTCTGAGGGAAACTGGGTTCAAGGATAGGCTGTCTGACTGATCTCCAACCCACTCAGTTGTTAAAAATAAGGAGAATATTCAGCAGTTAGCCAAGTAATATAAATCTCCAGCCAATCTCCCTTTGCTTAATGAGTGCCGGGAACAAGTAGAATCAAAACACACACATTATAGTCATAAATAGGGGCATATAGGGGGCAGTACTTGTCGGTCTAACCTACCCCATAAGAAACTACTATCGCTACCTCCAGTTTTTTCTCTTAAGGTGGAAGAAAAGGAAAGTAGGGGGAAAGCCGTCTGGCTCCTCTTTTAGCCTATCAATCATACTATTACAAAACTGCAAGTAGACTTAAGCCTTAAGATGGCGTCAAAAAGACACCTGGAAAGTAGGCAGAACACTAAGAAGGAAAAAAAAACAGATAAGACAAAGAAACGTCTTTCTTTTTTTTCACCCCAAATCGGGACACACGATACAGATAGATCCTCCTTTGAAGAAATTAATATCCATTCAAGCCCTAAGGATAGTAATGAAAATCCAGCAGAGGTAGGCACTACGCAAGAATGCCAAACAATAACTCATATAGATTTACTCAAATGTCTCGATTCTCAATTTGAACGAATAAAATCTGAAATAGAGAGTAATACAGGCTCTATTAGAGAGGAGATGCAATCTTTAATCCAGAGAATAGCAAAGAACGAGGAAAAAGTAGAGGAAATGGCAATTCAACTACATATGAATCAAGAACAAGTACAATCGCTAGAACATAAGAACTTCACCCTGGAACAAAAGATTGCAGAACTTGAGGATAGATCCCGGCGTAATAATATTAGGATAAGAAATATACCGGAATCTGTCCCCAATGATAAACTGGAAGAATTTGTTATGGACTATTTCCAAAAGCTGGGTTTAGAAAAGTCCTTATCCCCACATATCCTGGAAAGGTGTCACAGAACAGCCAGACCTACAAACTTAGCCCCCCACCTCCCAAGAGATGTTATGATATGCTGCTCTTCATATAAAATTAAGGAAATTATTATGAGAGCCAACCGAGAAAAAGTAGTGGGGGAGCCTTATGACAAAATATCTACCTTCCCAGATCTATCATACTATACGAGATCCCAAAGGAGATTATACTCAGAATCAACTATGATATTACGATCAAACAACATTAAATATAGATGGGGATACCCCAGTAAAATCCAGGTTACAATGGATTTAGAAACGCTCTCCTTTGAAAAACCTGATCGGCTCTCAGCTTGGCTTAAGGCCAAGGGAATCAAAAAGAGAACATCAGTGGCCTAACTAGACTCACTGTGGGGAGGCCACAGGGGAAACTTGATAATATAGGGGAGGGATATGCGAATTAATTTTTTTTTTTTTTTTTGTTTCGATTCACATACCCCACAGTATAATTTTTCCTACTAGACACCAAACCTATGTGTATTTACAATCTCACACAATTCCCCTTCCATCTCTTTTTTCTTCTTCTTCTTCTTCTCTTCCACCCCCCTCACATATTCCCCTATCAGTACCACTCTCCCCTAATTAAAGGTTTTCCCTTTCGACACATCTTCAACCGCACTCATTCCAAGTAAATTGCACACTTGTTTAATTTCATTTTATTCACTCATCTCTTTCAAGTTTTTTTTTTTTTTTTTCTCTTTCCGGTTTCGATTCACATATCCCACATTTTAGCCTTTCCCATTAGACACCAAACCTACGGGTTTCTTCTTCTTCTCCTTCACCCCCCCTCACTTATTCCCCTATCAGGCCACTCTCCCAATTATAGGTTTTCCCTCTCGACACAACTCCAAGTGCACTTATAATTCCAACCAAATTTCACACTTTTTCAATTCTCCTTTTTTTTTTTTTTTTTTTTTTTTTTTTAGTTCCGAGTCACATATTCCACACTATAGCTTTCTCTATTAGACTCCAAACTAACGTATATTTATAATCCCACGAAATTTTTATCTATTTTTTATCTTCTTATTTATCCATACTTCTTCTTATTCCACCTTTCTGTGTTATAACATTGAATCACTTTCTTCAGGTCCACATCGCTCCTCATCTTGACAACATCACCTTTAAACCACAGTTTCAAATTTTTTTTTTTTTTTTCCTCTCTCCGCTCCCTCCAGTGCTTTCGCTCCCCTTTGCCCCCCCTCCGTGTCTTCCACATGATTAAGATAGTAATAACTATAACTAAATTAAATACTCATCATAAACTGGGGTAGCCCCCAGCTTAAATTACTCACGTGAAGGGGCAAGAGAAGGGTAATAGGTACAGAGCAAAAGATTCGACCCATGCTTCTCCCATTAGGGTCTCGCAGCCCCAAAACCTTATTCATCTAGACAGATGAATTATTCTTCCTGTGCGGAGCACCCACTCGGTGTCATAGCACGGGGAATACCCAGACGAGGGTCAAACTCTGGGTATATGTATGTTTCGTGTTTTGTGTGTGCAACAGTGGGGTGCCTTCTGAAGAGTAGTCGCTATTCAGTCCTTCGGAAGACTTTTTCATTTATAGTACCTTAGTGCAAACTAAATGATTAAAATATTAACACTAAACGTACGCGGCCTCAATTCTCCCCAAAAAAGAATGATGCTGACGGAATATATGAAGAAGGAACAAATTAATATCGCCGGGATTCAAGAAACACATCTATTAAAAAAAGACGAGAAGAGGCTCATCTCAAAAAGATACCCTTCAGTATTCTGTTCATCATTAAACTCGAAGAAAAAACGAGGTGTGGCCATCTTGATCTCTGAAGATCTAAATACACAGATAAAATATCAAGAATATGATTCGGAGGGTAGATACGTTCTATTGATAGCTGAAATAAACAATATGACGTATACAATTGTCACAGCTTACGCTCCTAATCACTCACCAGTTTCTTTTTTAGCCAGATTACTAAATAAGGTAGAACAAGTCAAACAAGGGTCAGTGATACTTTTGGGAGATTTTAATTGTATCATGGATCCTCAAATGGATAAAAAATCCATGAGGGATTTACAAAATGAAAAACCTATCCTGAACAATAGTAGGAAAATGAGAGCTCTAGTGTCAAAATATCAACTTTACGACTCGTGGCGGATATTTCATCCAACGGAATTAGATTTCACATGTTTGTCCAAAACACATCATTCATATTCTAGGATAGACCTGATCCTGGTTAACTTGAACTTAACGCGACAAATTAAAAAAGTGTCAATCCAGGACATCACATGGACAGACCATAGCCCTGTTATCATGGAATTAAAAGGAAGTTATAAAAAATTTAAATCCGACTGGAAACTTAATAACAACCTGTTGAGGTCAGAAGAGAACAAGGATTACATCAGACAAGAAACGAAGCAATTTTTTGAAGAAAACAGAAACAAAGATATCTCGCCATCCACCTTATGGTGTACCTTTAAGTGCGTTATCAGAGGATACCTAATTAAAATAGGAAGTCGAGAAAAAAAAAAGAGAGAACTCAACCTATCCGACCTATATATCCTCCTTGCAGCCCAGAAACAGATCAATAAAATGACACCTACTAGAGTCACAACCAAGAAAATTCAAGAACTGGAGGCTAAGATTAATGATCAACTGCTCAATAGAACGAATAGAAATCTGGATCTTCTGAACATTAAATGGTATTATAAGGGAAATAAAGCAGACAAGCTACTCTCCAACAAACTGAAACATAAAAGAACTTCGAAATGTGTAACAAAAATTGTCTATAGAGGTGAGACGAGTCTCATTCCGGATAAAATCGGTGAATCTTTTGCTCACTACTATAGAGAATTATATAATCTACCTAAAAATACTTTCAATGAAAATGCACAAGAATTTTTTAAGGGAAAACAATTCAAAAAAATCTCACAGGAACAACTATCATCACTGAACAAACCTATCTCCCTGGAAGAAATCGACAAAACAATAAAAAAATTAAAGGTCAATAAAGCTCCCGGTCCAGATGGATACGATAATACCTTTTATAAAATCTTAAGAGAAGAAATTAGGGAAGACTTAAAAAATCTATTTAATGAGTTTATGACTGAGAGTCAAATACCACCTGAAATTCTGAAAGCTAACATTGTCACTATTTTAAAACCAGGCAAAAACCCTGAAGAAGTCACCAGCTACCGCCCCATCTCCCTACTTAATACAGATTCAAAAATATTTTCGGGTATTCTTGCAGAGAGAATCAAAAAGGTTATAACGGAGGTTATCAAGTAGGGTTTATTCCAGGTCGTTACTCTATAAACCATATTCGGAGAATCATTAATCTCCTAGAAAAATCTCAGAGAGGGCAGATCCCCACCCTCGCCTTGTCTCTGGATGCAGAGAAAGCTTTCGATAGGGTGGGGTGGAACTTTCTGGAACACACGCTAGAGGCTTATGGTTTTTCGGGGAACATAAAAGAAGCCATTATGGCACTGTATTCAAACCCCTCCGGAAGAATCTTGGGCCCAGGGATAAAATCGGACTGGTTCGAAATTTCAAATGGAACCAGACAGGGTTGCCCCCTGTCACCATTATTGTACGTACTAACTCTTGAACCACTTGCAGCAGAGTTAAGAGCCAACCCTAAGATACCAGGATTTCAGAATAAGCAGGAGGAGTTAAAAATAATGCTATATGCCGATGATATCTTGATGCTGGTAAAAAATCCAGGACCAGCTCTAGAAGAATTGCTCGCAACAATAAAAACATACAGTCAATACTCGAACTACAAGTTAAACATAGAAAAAACAGTGGCACTACCCATTAACATTAATAAAACAGAATTAAAAAATCTTCAATTTCAATACGATTTACAATGGACAACAAAAAACTTCAGATACTTAGGCATTCTCATAACCCCTAAACCCGAGGGTATATAATGGAGAGCAACCTGTTACCTCTGATAAAAGAAATTAATAGCAAACTAAAAAACTGGAAGAAGGTGGAGATCTCATGGATTGGAAAAATAAATGCCGTGAAATCCTACATAATGCCCAAATTAACGTATATCCTGAGAATGGTCCCGTTAAGTATCCCACCGAGTTGGCTAAAAATGATTCAAACATCCTTTACAAAATTTATATGGTTAGGGAAAAAATCAAGGCTTAGCCTACAACTACTATCAAAACAAAATAAAAGAGGGGGCTGGGGAGTCTCAGACGTGGTGGATCAATACAAAGCAGCAACGCTACTTCACGCCTTTATCACCCAAAGTAGTCATTCTCAAAAAGAAAGTTGGGCCCTCTTGGAACAACGACAGAGACAAGCCAATCTACATACACTATTCTGGAATCTCTCAGGCAGGAAACAACCTTCAATCAAGCAAGTAGATAGTCTGGTCCTGAAACACATCCTAAAGGGTTGGCACAACTTTAAAGCAAAGACGGATCTGAGAAATAAAATAATACCACATCTTCCCCTCACTAGTCTGAAAGGCTTTATAGAGGACCTACAACTTGAAGCTTGGATAGACGGTGGGATAACCTCCATCAATGACCTTATCGACCAGAACACCATCTGCACATTCCTAAACCTTCAAGAGAGATACAAATTAAACAATAAAGAAATATATTCCTACATCAGAATTAAAACATTTCTGAAGAAACATCTGGCAATGACCAACAGCTCCCCAATCACTTCGAGAATATTAGAACTGCTGAATCTAAGCGACCAAAAAAAATTGATGGCAAAATGCCTAAATCTTATACAAATTAATAGGGAAGAGTACATCCCCCCAGCCATTAAAAAATGGGAACATGACCTCCAAATGAAGATTTCTCCAACAGAGTGGTACGGATCTTTATTCAAGATAAATCAAGCAATACACTGCCTGAATATTATAGAATGTAATTACAAGCTCTTTAATAGGTGGTATTATGTCCCGTCTACCCTAGCAAAAATGAGAGGGGGCATTTCAAATCAGTGCTGGCGCTGCGGTTCAGCCATAGGAGATTACAAACACATTTGGTGGGAATGTCCGCTAATTCAAAGTCTTTGGAGAGAGGTCTTCAACAAAATAAAATTCTACCTGAAAATAGAGCTGAAAGTGTCACCGGAGAGTGCTCTCCTGCACCAGAATCTCCCCCGGATTTCAAAAGATGAGGAATGCTTCCTAATCCATATCCTAACGGCAACAAAATTGACGGTAGCGAGGAATTGGAAATCCTCAAAACCTATGGTTTGGGAAAACATTCAACACCAACTGGTATTCCAACTAAAGATGGAAAGAGGCAATGCATCCCAAATAGGATTCAACAGTAAAAAATATATTATGTGGGATAGATGGGTCAAACGGTTGGTCCATTGGTAAATAAAGATACACCTTTACTAAAGGAAAAGAGAGAAAGAGGTAAGGAAAGGAGGAGAGAGAGAGAGAGAAAGGTAAAGAAAAGGAAAGAGATAAGGAAAAGACAAATTCAAATAAGCGGAAAGGAAACCTGAAGAAGAAGGATAGGAAATGTGCCGGGAAAGAGAACAAAACAGTAAAGAAAGCAAAAAACCAAACCAAATTGAGTCCGAAGTACTTTTGCCTAAGCATAATTCGGAAATTATGAAATCCCTTGGACTGATGGCGAACGAGCCGGAGTCGCCTCACTGTTGCACTTGTATGATGTACCTGTATGTTAGTTAGTCGTTGCCCCCTTGTTAGTCATAAGTTAGTCCACTCCCTTGTCTACCCATTAAGTCAGTGCCCAGCTTGAACAAAGCTGGATCGGACTGAGGTATGGAAGATCACAAACGATACTTCCCTAGAATGCCTCACCAAACCTCGCTTCTAGACATAGCCCCTATATAAAGATTGATCAACCCGCCTCCTACTTACCTCATAGTTCCCCCCTCTCTCCCCTCCATACTGAACGTAACGTTAAAACATAGGTCTGAGTTTCTCGGCTAGTCCGAAGGGGGGTTACGGAAGAGAAATATTTCACTTAATTGGAGCACCGGGATGATCTAAGAGTATGCTAGTTCTAACCAACCAATGGTGAGGCTCGTAGGATCTGAGTGCGAGAAAAGAAAAAAAAAAAGAAAAAAAAAAAAGCATACATTATACCTAAGTGGACGTATTTATTTAGAAGCAAAAATAAAGACGTTTGCACTCTCCAATCCGGTGAAATAAAAGTGTATTTATTATCAAAATGAACCGACGAAGATTGTTAGGAAACCATGTGCAGGAGCACAGACAGTGGGTGAATTGCCTTACGCGTTGCGTGCCTGCTGGCATTTAATCATAGGCTATGATCATAGGCTTAATCATATCACCGGTTTGGAGAGTGCAAACGTCTTTCTTTTTCTTTTTGCTCCATACATCCTGCTGCCTGCACAGCTTGACGCAGCACCTCATCACCGGACATCCCAATAGGAGGTATGCCTAATTTCCAAGGGTAGAGCCGGCGTTTTCCCTAAATACGGGGAAACCTCCTTTTTTCTCCGTATTTATTTAGACACTGCCCACTAAAAGTATCTGATAGATGGCTAAATATGGTACAGAGTGCAATCATAGATACATAAGTAGAGATAAAAAGCCACGTATAAGAGTAAAGCAACTTACAAAAAAGATAGATAAGGGAGGACTGGGACTCCCCTCTATTAGACACCTGTACAAAGCAACCATAATGACACATATATTACATTCAAAATAAAGCGGTACAAATACAACCCTGGTATAAACTAGAGAGCTACTTGATGAAAAACCCTCAACGTCATCTGCATGTGTGGAGCTGCGGAT
The DNA here is from genome assembly GCA_036172795.1 of Pelodytes ibericus. NCBI lineage: Eukaryota > Metazoa > Chordata > Amphibia > Anura > Pelodytidae > Pelodytes > Pelodytes ibericus. The sequence goes on along the minus strand of CM069857.1, from coordinate 141,878,460 downwards.
TGGTAGGGGAAGAAAGGGTAGAATTGAGGGTTCGACAGTGGTGGAGGATATGTTTGCAGCCTGGAAAAAAATAAAGAAAAACTAGGATTCAATAAAAAGATATTACCTGCCACAGAATTGGAAAGTATTGAGTACAATATACAGGACATAAATTTAGATAAATGGAAAAAAGCAGGAATACTGCACATAAATAACATAATGGATAGAGGGGATATTATACCCTTCGACAGAATCATGTCGCTATTTAAGTTATCGAGAGCAGAAATATTCAATTACCTAAGAATTAAGAGCTTGCTGATGGACACTAAACCGAAAGATGACATATTGTTACATAATATGAAGATGATCTATTCGGAACACACAGTGGAGAAGATACTAACAAAGACCACTAAAATAATAAGAACGTATAAAGAGGAGGAATCAATCCCAATAATAACAAAATGGTCTGACGTGCTAAAAGCTCCAATTAATTGTAGTGATTGGCTAAAGGCAATTAAAGTTACTTTGAAAACCATCCATAATATTACAATCATAGAAAACCAGTTCAAAGTAAAGAACCAATGGTATATGGTTCCAGCGAGAATAAGGAAGATGTACCCAGCAGCAAGCGATATATGCTGGCGATGCAATAAAGAAAAGGGGAATTTTATGCATATATGGTGGGAGTGTGAGAGTTTAAAAACCACTTGGCAAATAATAAGTAAAATAGCAAATACATAAAAAATACCCAACGTTGAATAACAGCCAGAAATAATCTTATTACATCTATTTCCAGAAGGAACAGAAAGAGAGTCCAAACTATTGACGATTAGTAGCCACAGCGGGTCTAGGACACTTCTTCGCCGCATCTTCATCGCTGACAGTTCAGCGTGGCAGTTAGAACGCTAAACTGTCAGCAATGAAGAATAACGCGGCCGTGGCTATGTAAGAGCTGACAGTTCAGCCCTGAACTGTCAGCTCTTACAAATGTAAAAGTAAAAAGAAAATAACCCGCCCTAATAAATGATTCCCAAACCCCAATACTAAAATTAACCCAATACTAAAATTAACCCCTGAACCCTAATGCTAACCCTCGAACCCTAATACTAACCCCCGACCCCTAATACTAACCCCGACCCCTAATACTAACCCCCTAAATCCTAATACTAACCCACGAACCCTAATACTAAAATTAACCCCTAAACCCTAATACTAACCCCCGAACCCTAATACTAACCCCCGACCCCTAATACTAACCCCCTAAACCCTAATACTAACCCCGACCCCTAATACTAACCCCCTAAACCCTAATACTAACCCCCGAACCCTAATACTAAAATTAACCCCTAAACCCTAATACTAACCCCCGACCCCTAATACTAACCCCCTAAACCCTAATACTAACCCCCGAACCATAATACTAAAATTAACCCCCTAAACCCTAATACTAAAATTAACCCCCTAAACCCTAATACTAACCCCCTAAACCCTAATACTAACACCCGAGCCCTAATACTAACCCCCTAAATACTAATACTAACCCCCGACCCCTAATACTAACCCCCGAACCCTAATACTAAAATTAACCCCCTAAACCCTAATACTAACCCTAATACTAACACCCGAACCCTAATACTAACCCCCTAAACCCTAATACTAACCCCCTAAACCATAATACTAACATTAACCCCCTAAACCCTAATACTAAAATTAACCCCGAACCCTAATAATAAAATTAACCCCCTAAACCCTAATTCTAACCCCCTAAACCCTAATTCTAACCACCCTTACTAAAATAAACTAAAATAGCTAAAATACTTACCTTTAGCGATGAAATGTCCCGCGATGAAATCTCCAGCGACGAGCTGTCTTGCAGTGCAGAGTCGGTGGTGAAGTGGCTGCGCGGAAGCAGCAGCGATGAAGTGTCCCATCCCCGCCACTGCTATAAAAATACTGATCGCCAGAAAATGGAAACTCCCACAGTCAATATCAGGGGCAGAATTAAAGAACCAACTGATATTCCAAATAAAAATGGAGCAGGGCCTAAAATGGATGGGTAGAGAGGCTGATAGAAAAGCCAAAAACTAAAGGGATTGAATTGAGAAACTAGAGCATATAGAAATCTGAGGCTAAAATGCCACTTCCAGGGTTGACCGACCCAAAATATGTTTTATGTTGGATACACAGTAAGATTTACACAAGAAACAGAAACCTCACTTTATTTGGTATTATAAGCACTTTAGGAAGCATAGAGGGCTGAAGCTTGTTAAAAATGCACTTTAAAAGGCTGTGTATTGGGTTGTTGAGTATTTTTAATGTTATGTAATGTATCTCTCTTTTTGTAATCTAAAGTACACTAAATAAAGAAAAAGATTATTGAATCAAAAAATGAAGGGACTCTTTTGTGTGGCATAATTATGGGGTGCTTGTGTGTGGCATAATTAAGGGGCGTCTGTGTGTGTGGCATAATTATGGGGTGCTTGTGTGTGGCATAATTAAGGGGCGTCTGTGTGTGTGGCATAAATAATGGGGCTCTGGTGTGGCATAATTTATGGAACTCTGGTGTGGCATAATTTACAGGGCTGCTGTGTGTGTCATAGTTATGGGGCTCCTGTGTGTGGCATAGTTATGGGGCTCCTGTGTGTGGCATAGTTAATGGGCTCCTGTGTGTGACATAATTTGTGGGGCTCCTGTATGTGGCATATTTAATGGGCCATCTGACTGGCATTTCTAAGGAATCTGTTTGGCATGGTATTGGAGGAAATCCAGGTGGTGACACCATGAGTTACCGCACCGGGTGACACCAACCCTAGCAACGCCTCTGTTCATTGTCCATAACATATGCCTGCCATGCCATCACCCCACCGTCACCATGGGCCACTGAATCCACAACGCTGGCATCAGCAAACCGCTCACCCACACGATGCCATACACACTGTCTGTCATCTGCCCTCTACAATAAAAAAACTGTGATTCATCCGTGAAGAGAACACCTCTCCAAAGTGCCAGATGCCATCGAATGTGAGCATTTGGATAAAAAACGGTGTGTGTAAACAAAACGTGCAAAAATGTCAATGATACTTGCTGATCAACTTGAATGCAGCCCCCTAGTGCACTCTTCCAAGTGCCAAAACATACAGATAATGTCACCTATCTTGCTTCTCCTCCTGATCCGCCGCCATCGCGGATCAGGAGGACGCCATCCCGTCGGCTGGGGCTCAGAGTGAGAGTCCCAGCATCCCTTGATACTGAGACGGCTCAGTGACGTCACGCATGCGCGAACGGGTGTTTCATGAATATTCATGAGCCCAGTTAAAGGGCTATTTATTAAATTAACCACTCCCTTGCCAATTGATCAGAGGTGTGTCCTGATCAATTGGTAGTGTATTTAAACAGTCATTTCACAGGTTACCTTTGCCTGTGATAGTGCCTTGTGTACCTCACTAGCGTTTTGACTCCTGATTGACTCCGTTTATCTGTTGCTGACCCGGTTTGTCCCTGTATACTCCGCTTTTCTCCATCCGTTTGTTCCTGCATTCCTGATTATTCTGTGTATGACCCTGCTGTTCCTGACTATTCTCCGTCCGCCGCCTGCCTCGATTTCTGCCAGTGACCTGTTTATCCGTATCTCTCCTGTCCGGGACCCGGCCTGTCTCCTGACTCTCCGTTTGCCTGTATTCCTGTACGATCCTATATGGGCTCCACTTGCTGAGTATCCGGTAGTAAGTGTTCCAGCAAAATCCTTGGTGACATACCACCGGCGGCTCAACCAAGGGTGTGTAGTCATTAAGGTGAAGACCAATACTTGCTACCTACGGTACTTAGTGAGTGTCCCTATAGCCTCATCTACACTTGTGGTCCATCTCCTGAACAAGACCGTTACAGATAAAACCGGGGGGGGGGGGGGGGGGATCAGGAAGGTGCAGTATCAAGTTGAACCTTAAAATATAAATGCAAAAACACTAATCGTGTGATACAGTATAGACCCAAAATATAGGTAAGTATTACAATCACAAACAGAATTATAGATGGAGCTTGTCATAAATGGCTGGGTATAAAACTTGGTTTAATCTGCAACAAAGTAGTACCTCCAGCAGTAGCCATTTCTTTCATCTACTGAATTTGACTCCGTTTTACACCTTGGACTATATCTACATGCTCATTTGAGACCAACAGCTTGTAAGTGGAATTCCAGTGGGGCCAAGAGTTGTGTCTATCTGGTCCTGCACATGTGTGTTCTTTTACTTTTTTGCAGATTAAACCAAGTTTTATACCAATCCATTTGTGACAAGCTCCATCTATACTTCTGTGAGTGTAATACTTCCCTGAGATGGTTTCTGACAGTTTGTGCAGAAATTATTTGGTTATGCAAAAAGATTGTTGCAGCAGCTGTCCAGGGGCTCGTCTCAGACAATCTTGGAGGTGAAGATGCTGGATGTGGAGATCCTGGGCTGGTATGGTTACACGTAGTCTGCGGTTGTGAGACTGGTTGGATGTACTGGCAAATTCTCTGAAACGCCTTTGGAGACGGCATATGATAGAGAAATGAACATTTAATTCATGGACTACAGCTCTGGTGGACATTCCTGCAGTCAGCATGCCAATTGCACACTTCCTCAAAACTTGCGACATCTGTGGCATTGTGCTGTGTGATAAAACTGCACATTTTAGAGTGGCCTTTTATTGTGGCCAGCCTAAGCATCTTGATTTGCCACACCTGTGAGGTGGATGGATTATCTCGGCAAAGGAGAAGAGCTCACTAACACAGATTTAGACAGATTTGTGAACAATATTTGAGAGAAATAGGCCTTTTGTGTACATAGAAAAAGTTTTAGATCTTTCAGTTCAGCTCATGATAAATGGGGGCAAAAACAAAAGTGTTGCATATATCATTTTGTTCAGTGTATATAACCATGGAGATAGTAGCTAACAGACCAGCATATATCTGAGCATCATGGGAAGTCTATAAATCCTGGAGTGATAAAGATTAGCCATTATTACCCCAGTCTACAATTTCTATGCTATTCAGGCGGGCTGGCTGTATATCATGGGAGCTGCGGTCAACAACAACAACAGAAAGTTAGTGTGCAGTGGAACAATCCCAGTCTGTAACTACAAATCCAGTAAATTTATGCTAATAATATGGCTGATTGAATATTATTGTAGATGCAGTCAACAATAACAGTTAGTGTTTGTAGACTTACTGTAACTTCAATCAGGTCACTCTAGACCTAATGCAATATATCCAAAGTTATTAAAAGAACTTAGTGGTGTACTAACAAAACCGTTAACAGATTTATTTAACCAATCATTGTTAACGGGAGTAGTTCCAGAAGATTAAAAATTAGCTGCCCATTCACAAGAAAGGTAGTAGGGAGGAGGCAGGCAACTATAGACCAGTAAGTCTTACTTCAGTAGTGGGGAAAATAATGGAAACCTTGTTAAAGAATAGGATTGTTGAACATCTAAAGTCGCTTGGATTTCAAGATCAGAGACAGCATGGGTTTACTTCAGGGAGATCATGCCAAACTAATCTTATTGATTTTTTTGATTGGGTGACTAAAATAATAGATCAGGGTGGTCCAGTAGACATTGCTTACCTAGATTTCAGTAAGGCTTTTTACACTGTCGCACATAGAAGGCTTATCAATAAACTGAAATCTTTAAGTTTGGATTTCAATATTGTTGAATGGATTAGACAATGGCTGAGTGACAGGCAACAAAGGGTTGTAGTCAATGGAGTATATTCGATGCAAGGTCTATGTTACTAGTGGGGTACCTCAGGGATCTTTACTTGGACCCATTCTGTTTAATATTTTTATAAGTGATATTGCAGAGGGTCTTGTTGGCAAAGTATGTCTTTTTGCTGATGATACAAAGATTTGCAGCAGGGTTGATATTCATGGAGAGATAAACCAAATGGCAAATGATTTAGCTAAACTGGAAAAATGGTCAGAGCTGTGGCAACTGACATTTAATGTGGACAAGTGCAAGATTATGCACCTTGGTCTAAAACGCAAAAGCAGAATATGGACTATTTGGTACAGTCCTAACCTTAACATCTGAGGAAAGGGATTTAGGAGTAATAATTTCAGAGCACTTAAAGGTAGGTAGGCAATGCAATAGAGTAGCAGGAAATGCTAGCAGAATGCTTGGTTGCAAAGGAAGAGGTATTAGCAGTAGAAAGAGGGAAGTGCTCATGCCATTGTACAGAGCACTGGTGAGACCTCACTTGGAGTATTGTACACAGTAGTGGAGACCGTATCTCCAGAAGGATATTGAAACTTTGGAGAGAGTTCAGAGAAGGGCTACTAAACTGGTTCATGGGTTGAAGGATAAAACTTACCAGGATAGGTTAAAGCATCTTAACACATATAGCTTGGAGGAAAGACGTAACAGGGGGGATATGATAGAAACATTTAAATACATAAAGGGAATCAACACAGTAAAGGAAGAGAGTATATTTAAAAGAAGAAAAACTACCACAACTAGAGGACATAGTCTTAAATTAGAGGGGTACCGATTTAAAAGTAATATCAGGAAGTATAACTTTACTGAGAGGATAGTGGATGTATGGAAAAGCCTTCCAGCAGAAGTGGTAGAGGTAAACACAGTCAAGGATTTTAAGCATGCGTGGGATAGGCACAAGGCTATCCTAGCTATAAGATAGGGAACTGGGGATTAATAAAAGTATTTAGAAAAATTGGGCAGACTAGATGGACCGAATGGTTCTTATCTCCCAACACATTCTATGTTTCTACTATATACATTCCATTTTGTATTTTTCATATATACATTTTTATATTTCTATATTACTCCCAATATGTGCACTTCACATAAGGGTCTATTTTTATCCTCAATATTATTATTTCTCCCCAAGTACATTGATATAGTATTATATATCTATTCAATTTTTAATTTGCATAATAAACCATTGTTTTACACCAGTATATTTAGACAATATTTGTTTCTAAATTCAAAGCATTCAGCGCTAGCCAATTCTAAACTACTCCGCAAGCGATCCCATATTCGTTGTTTCTGCTCACTGCTGTACTGTTTATGGAATTTCGTTATGCATTAAACCATCTTACATTGGAACCCACTTAGTGTATGTGGTTCTGGCGTTCTTAGTGCTCCATATATCTTACTGGAGGCTCGTGTGAGTTGCATTCCTTACACTCTTTTCACCATTGATCTAGTTTCACCTGTTTTTTTTTTTTTATCTTTTCAGACGTTTCACATCATATGTCAGTTATTTAATCACTTTGTTTTAGCATTCTTTTCTGTAAGTATATATTTTTTCCTTTCATACACATCATTTTGTGTTAGTGTTATAGCTTATCTTTGCGCAGGGGTTTATTAATTTCTTCTTTGCCCTGTTTGCTCCAGTTTTGTGAGCTGGTTGTCCAACCCCAGCTGCAGTTTGTCCTTTGTTTCCTTGTCCATTCCATACACCATTCCTGTTTATGAAGTTAAACTGGCATGAACTTTTAAGAGCGCATGGCAATTTATCTTCTGACCTGCAGCTGCCATGCTTCCTTGCCAGGTCAGTGACTGTCTTACTCTCTGGTAGGGCAGAAAGAGATTCTTGTTTTTACATTGGGTCAGCAGGGGGACGTTAACTAATTTAGACCCCTATCAGGCAGAGCTCAGTGTAAACCCATGTGCGTCTATAAAAGTACCATTTTTTTACGGAAGCAAAGGTTAAAATAAATTTAACTGTACTTTAAAAGTGATTCTTGGGTGAAGGGGTGTGTGTAGTTGTTAGTTTAACCACTAGTGACCGAGACTTTTTGAATCAGTCAATAAGTGTGAGAATGAAAGTGAAACGTTTAGGCGACCTAGTGCCTCGAACTAGCATTTCAACCTGTTTCTGTCAATTGGTGTGTGTATTATATGCATTATAACTTGTTGCAGTTCTCAAGATGGACAGTTTATTTTTTTTTACTTAGATATGTCATAGTATGTTCAATATATGGAAGTTCAGGGAAGTTTAAGTGGAGATTGTAACACACAACAGCTTTCTATTGTTTTGTTACGTTTCTGACAATAAGATCTTAGATTTCTCGTTTAAAATGTAGACCACAAAAAGAAACAAAACGAGTAAAAAGCTAGTGACGTGTGTTTACTATATGTGCTATGGCGCACACATTATGAAAGAAGAATATTCATAAATTGTTGTTAATATGCTCGCTTGTTTAACACACCTGTGAGTTTGCATTTCCTGGCTTAACTGAGTGCATAACAAAAATTACCTTGGCATGGTATAGTATTACGAATGGCTCAAGCCCAGCTTAGGAGGAAAACAATATAAACGTTTTTCAAATTCACAAAACAAATCGATAGTTATATATTATGCAGAACCAGATTAATCAAAGCTGGACATGCAATCCGCACAAAAAAGAAGCTGTAATTGGACGTCAAGATGTTTGTTTTCTTTTGCTTCCATGGTGTAAACATGCCTGAAGAAGAGACCTGATAGCTCTTGAACGCTTGCACTCTAAACCAAATTTGTGTTATGTTATGAAAATAAATTCAGAAATTCCAAGATAATAAACATGTCTAGTAATCATTAGTGTCTATATTGATATTTTATGCATATTTTGCCAGTTTAATAGAAAAATCATGTATAGAACAGTAAAGTAAATTCCAAAAGTCCTTTGGCTCTGCTACGACTCTCACTGTGGTCTCGTACTTAAGCAGAGAATAAGCTACGAGGTAATGGGCTGTGTGTCGGTCTTATCAGAGGACATTGGTTCTTGCTGAATTTCTTCCAATACATCTTTAATGTTTACATTATTTAACGCATTATCGTCTGCAGCATCTGAGGACTGTTGATGTTGTACCTAGGAGGGAATAGGAAATAACTTAATTAGAATGCTATGAGTGTAAAAGAGCAAGGAGAGTATAAGATGAAGAGACACAGCAAAATGAATTCATAGAATAATTAACTATAAACCAGGAAGCACATAATGCACTGCAAACCAAACAAGCTGATGCTGTGTTATGCCTGATAACAGATGGATAGTTTAGACTGCATTTACAAAAACCAATAGTAACCAACAGTTGCTTCACTCTTGATCAACAAATGTTTATGGATAGAATTTTTGGCCAAAAAATTAGAATGTCTGAGGAAAGAGTTTGTGGGCACAGATGACATAGAATACACAGTGGGCTTTATATCATGTGCCCTAGGACTGTTGAAGGATTCCTAAGAATGGGTAAAATGTGAACTGCGCTTGCGCAAGTCAGTATGTATGTATGCATGCAGTACCGAGAGCTGTCACCTGTGGAGAACTTCTATGGTAAGTATTTTTTTTATTTTTTAACAAAAATAAAAATGTAAAATAAAAAACTGAAAGTGACAGTCTAGTTCACTCTTTGGTGCCTACAAGTTGCACCAACGTCATATAGGTGACTAGACTGTCCCTTTAAATGCAGAATTGTATATGGGAGAGACAAGGATGCACTCTTTTCTGACACCCATTAGTCTGAGTGGAATACCAGAATAAAGAGCATATCTAACTACCTGGCTCCTATCCCATTGATCCCAGCCACCATTTCATCTCAGGAAGATGGCAGCCTGTCTGCAATCCGTGGCAGTGCATTTCAAAGTATGAAGTGGTGCAGCTCTGGCAGCGCGAATTGTGAGAGTGGCACAGCGGTAATTGCACCCTTACCAAACTCCACATCATCTACTTGTCAGGGTGAATTTGTTAAGTCGCTTCTTATACAACTTAAAATATCCGTGCAAAGAGTTAAGAAAGTTTGGTAGCTGATCTTACCGCAGAAACCCCTTTTCTTCTTAAAATGACGCCTTCTGATAACAGAGCTTTTCCTGCTTCTTCAAATAGTTTCTCTTCATCACTTTCTACTTTCTGAAGTTCAGTGTATTTATCCACAAACCTAATATTAGATGAAAACATCAAATTAGAAAGATGTATTAACTATATGCAATACTTTAATAAAGCAAACATAATATATGAGTTATGATTTAAAAATGGGCACACTATATGGGCCAAAATCAGACTAGATGGGCCAAATGGTTTTATTGTCCGACACATTATATGTTTCTAAAATGCACCAGTTAACACAGGGCTTGACAAACTGAGTTTTAGAAGCCAGCAGAAAAATCTAGGAGCCAGACAATGGCACATACACACAGTCAGCTACAGACACACACGTCACAAACAGCCAGTCAGTCATTCACATATATACATTCAGTCAGTCATTTACATACATACACACACAGTCAGTCACACATACAGTCAATCAAACATATGCCTACAGTCAGTCAAACACATAAGCAAGTTTTTTTTTTTTAAGATAAAAAAAAACAAGAAAAAATGTTTATCAATAAATATGTCTCCCCTCCCTGCTGCTATATACCTCATTGCAGGGAAGGGGGCATTTCCATTCCAGCTTGGTCTGTGCTAAGAGGCCCAGACCATGCTTGCTGCTAGCCATGATGAGCACCTGGTGCTTGGGCACTACATCACGGTGCGTGAGGCAAGAAATCTGTGCAGCCGGTGCACAAACTCTGCTCCCTCACACGTCGCTGGATTAAAGTTGAAATTTTTTTTTTTAAAAGACCTCAGCGATAATTGCACCATGCGGGGCTCATAGTTCACGGGCACCAGGTCTGATTTCGGTGCCTGGGGTTTGTCGAGCCACAAGTTAACAATAGAAAAATGTTATTTCCTCAAGCAGGTTAGCATGAGTTCTACATATTTCCAATATATAAAATGTCAATGTTTATTTCTACCAATGCATTGTTTGATTACGGTATTTAGATTAAAGCCCCACTCCAAGCTAAAAAAAAAACCTCATAAGGGTGTCAAAAACAGGGTGTCAAGAATGTCTTTAAAACAACCCACCTTCCAAACTAAGCAATGCCTAAGCAAAATTGCCAATAAATTCACTACATCAATGTTATCTGTGAGACTTTATACAAAGTAATTACTTTAATAGATCTAATTAATTTGCATAGCAGGCCACACTGTAATGTTAAAAAATATATGTAACAATCTAATTAAAAACACATTGTTCTTAGTGAGTGATAATTGTGCTTTTTGCAATTTTCGTGGCTTAGTCCACAGAACATTTAACACAGAATGCAACCAATGGCACCTGATGTTTGTATAAATGGAAAGGGAATTGTTAAAAGTCCAGGAAATATTAATAACATGTTAGAGGTGCAATAACAAAAGTTCTGGACCTCAGAAACGAAAATGAAAACCAATTATAATCAACACTACACAATACCATGCACGGAATTCCCCAAAACATTTGAAATATCCTGTTATCTTACCTTTGGCATGTGGATTTAAAATTCTTTTGTGATAAATCAAAGATTCGTGGGCCGTTTCCGTAAGCTTCATAGAATTTACTGATAGCGGGAAAAAAAGAGAATCATTTTTATTTTTCCTTACATGAAAACAAATATTTAAATTTGGTTAAAGCACTGGGTAATGAAATGTGTGATTTTATTTTCATATGCTTAACATTATCAGTTTTTCAGTTTATAATCTAAGCAATTTTGGAAAATGGACAGATTTTTTAAATTCTCTACCCTAATCTTAATATTGAAGATGCTGGTAAAATCAAGATAAAAAATTTAATGCAGGATTTAGATGAGTAAAAAAACCACAAATCGCCTGGGTGAGGAGAATAAATTTATAAGATCATGTTTACCCAAGTTTTCCATCAGTTCAGGAATATATTTTCAGTATTAAACAAAACTTTTTTTTCCTTGTGCATTATATTTGGAAGCACAAGTGGAAATCCTCTGACAGTTTTTTTTACTGTTATTTACAGCTAAACAAGGGACTAAACCGTCCAATTTTAATCACACAGAAGGCAGTGATGCGCTGTAAGATGTAAGCTTCCTATAGAATCTATACATTGTGTTGGCAAAATTGCAAGCAAATGCCTAAATTAGGAGAAAAATGTGTTTTAAATGTGTCATTTGCTTTGATATGCAAATGAACCACTTTTTAATAGGAACTGTAATTTGAATAAAGGCACAGGTGATGTCATAAGCAGGAGACTCCACAGACACACTTAAAACACATTTTTCTCCCAATTGTAGGCATTTGCTTGTAATTTTTCTAATACAATGTATAGATCATGTTCAATCATTTTTATTCTCAACTTTCACAGTAAAAAAATGTTTATGTGATACAGTCCCTTTCAAAACTATTGTTTGCACTTTGGCTTCTTAATAAATACCAATATAACAAACCATTAACTAAAGAAAACCTTGATCAGTAGCAAAAATGTTATTTCAACATTTCATTTATATATTCTGTATTTATTTCTATTTAAAATAACACTTTTTTTTTTTTAAACAAGACGACATTCCAAACATGAAGATGAACTTGGTGAACTAAACTCACGCTCGGATTAAATCTTCTTGGTAGAAAATAGAAGGCACGTTGTCTTGGATCTGTCTCCTACGTGTTGGCGGCTTTTCATACAATGGCTCTCTTTTTGGTGGGAAGGCAGCGTAAACGTCAAACCAGATAGGCTTCTCTTTGGGTTTTATTACTCCAGCACGCAACAAATCTCGTACTCTATGGGAATAAAAAAGGATAAGTCGACAACACAGTGAGCTCTAGGATTCTGGATTTATTTAAAATGCATGAAGCTTGTAAGTTTTTGCAGTTTTTAAACTGTGATACAGAAATAAAATGTGGTGCTGGAGAAAGCATCTCTTAGGTGTGGGTATTTCATTGACTTGTACTGGGTTAAGTTATCTATTATTAATAAAATGGATAGTTCCATCTTGAAATATATTTTTTTACATTGAATGAAGTTAAAAAAAAAAGTTTCTGAAACACACTTCATATTACCTTGTCTACCCGTATTGACGCCATAAGTTGGTATATAAAAATTGGGGTGGTTAAATTCTGTCCGATTTCAACTCTGTTGATGGAATTCCTTTTCCTTTCAAGACATTCAATCTAGATTCTTACTGCCCAATAGCGAAATATTCTCATATATCACATTTTCAGACTAAACCTTATCAGCCTCCATTCTCTCTTGGTTTGCTTTAATAACAAACATAATTCTAGATTGGTCTCGAGATCCTTGAACCTATTTCACAAGAGTCATCATGAAATTAAGTCTGGTTCCTTGGAGAGGTGGGAAAAAGATCTGGGTAGAGATTTTGATGTGTATTCCTGGTTGGATAGCAGAAAGGCTAAGAAACTATATAGTCCCATATAGGCTTCAAAAATGTTTTACTCGAACCCTGACTCATGCTGGAGGAGGTGTGCCACGATGGTGGGACTGCAGACTTCAAAAACAGATTAGGGGAGAATTTCCAGGCTATGTTTGGTCTTAGGATCAATATGTCTCCTCAACCTTTTCTGTTTCTTCTGCATATGCCCAACCTGAGCAAACCTTGCAAAATATTTAATATATATACTTCTGGCTGCCAAGTTGTCTATAGGAAGACTGGTGGAAAATATACCCCACTCCCCCCATCTGGCACAAAATAAAAGGGTAGAAAGAATATCCATTTGAGATGGAGAAGTATGTTTTGTGTTAAACTCAAGCACTGTACTTTACAATGAGATCTGGCATCCTTGGTTGGTAAATAAGGACCTGATGCTATGAGCTCTGGTGATTATCGGGACAGTTGCTTTCCTTTGTGGGTTCCGCCCTCTGGACCACATCCATCTTATACATTCTGGTTCCCTTTTAGAGCTCTACACAAAACCTGTTTCACTTGCATTAACGTTAATAATCTTATAAACTGATATCTGGTGTATTGCTTCTGGATATGTTGTAAGTCAGTGTTGTATGCTTGTATTATTTTCATCTTTATGGATTTCTAAGGAATGTTTATAAATGTGCAGCGATTGTTCTATCTTTTAAAAATTTTGTACACAATAAAAAGAATTTGAACAACACTGTGAGGACTAGTCACTAATAAGTAAACTCTTGTGAACTACAAAAATCAGATTATTTTTTAGTGATCAAACACTTTGGAATTTATATGCCAGGATTGCCACTGTAACATCTCCCTATCCTGGCATGTAATGGATAAAACATACAAGTTTTTGAACACTTTGAATTGCACATTCCCGTGCTTCTCCCCCAGAAAATAACAAGACATGCATGCCTGTGAAGTCAGGAGTGTATGTACAATGCATCTTCTTGACATGACACATGCATGTGTTTGGGAGTTCTCTTGCACCTTTGTTATATCCATCTGATTTGCACTCTCAAGCTGCATGAAGCCCCTTTCAGGTAAGATAAAGGGGGGGAACTGAAAATAATACATTTCAAAGTTAAACCATTCATGCCAGATGTTGCTTTGGTCATTAACAACCAAAGCACCATCCGGCGTCTGTGTGTTCTTGGCTGCATATCATGATATACCTTGTCAACATCCCATGATACTCTGTGACGTTACGGAGGCGTGCCCGAACTTCAGGGATGCCAGAGATGTGGCGAGCGCTCGGTTTGAACGTTAGCTACATTTCTTATGTCAGACTGAGGCCACTCAAAGTGGCCTCACCTGACAGTGGGGTCCCCGCTGCAAGACCCTACGGCAGGATCCGCACACAGCTCATTACGGGCGGGCGTGATGAGAGGTTTAATACAGGATTTTCTATGCCGTCATACTAGCATCTAGGCACTAAAAAGTGGGACGGCATAGAAGCGGAAGGTTTAGCTCTTTCAAAATACAGGCTGAGTATCCCATATCCAGATATGGCTATCCAAAATAAAAATTCGGATTTAGCAGATGTTGCTAATTCCACACACCCCTGCCAGAATATAAGCACTTAACATTTCATCCAGTGTCCAGCCCCCGTAAGCTGTGATATAGCCTTTCCATGCATGCTCAGATTCCCCTACGTCCACAAAGGGTAATACAATGGCTTTTGTGTAGTCCTGACGCGCCGACGGCAGGTTCCAAATGATGCCTCGCATCACAGTAAAAGGTACCTATTTGCTCTATACAGTTTTGCATTGATATGACTATAGTTAATGAGTGCTGAGAGGCTTTTAAATATCATATTGGTGAAAATGATCAGTTACCCAAAATACTACTGGTCCCAAAGCATTTTGGATAAGGTATACTCAAACTGTATAAAGATAAATGCATTTTTTAAATGTCTGCTTTACTCCCTTTTTCAGGCTGGAGTCACCATTTGATAGGATAAGATTTACAAAAGAGCAATTAAACCGAATAAAAACACCAAAAGAAAATGTCTTAAACAAAGTAATAAGTAATGTATTGCTGATTTGCAAGCTATATTATTTCGGGTTAGATATTTATATTGCTGCCAACTGCTCCACTTTTACAAGCTTTAGACTACCTCTACATGCATATATCGCTGGTTTTGTGTTTGAAGGGCAAAGTATACCATTATAAAAACATTATGGCCAAATTAGTCTTAGTTAACTAATTCTACTGCGGGAAACATAAGTGGCCAACAATTGTTAATGTGGGACTTTGGGGTGGACGATATATTGATGCTCTATGGACCTTGTCACCGACCCTAGTGTCCTTGGACTGACTTCGATTTTACCCGAGTTTAAGATTCATGTCAGCGGCGCCACTCTATGGCATAACTCATTCCTCTTCCTGTCAGTTACCTGGTAAATACCGTTCCCAATTTCTCTAATCTGCTTCCAGCCATGCTGCAGTTTTGGGACCCACAATCCGAACACTTCTGTCACTTGCAGACGCACTGTGATGATGCCAAAGACTCGACAGGCGCACAATCGGCAGCCATTTTGGAATCTGGCCGAAGTCAAAGCTAGATTTCGGAATATCCAAAATAAAAATATGGCTTTAAATCTCAACATAATGTCGGAGAAAACACTATTTTCGGCTTCATTCAACTACATACACCCTCATTTACACTTATTGCAGTTTATTACCAGCATCAAACAGGTGTTCTGAGCATCGCCTTAAGAGTTGCACACACAGACGGGGGATGAACCTAACTCGAAGTAATATACTTTATACGCTGCATAAAACACAAATTCTCTCTCATTGGAACAGTGCAGTTATTTATTTCGTGTGTAATATCTGCAGCACAATCCTAAAATACATTTGTGCTTCGCGCTTCTTTTGGCTCGGTGCGTATTGCACTTTCTTTTTCTTAGTGCTCAGTGAAGACTGGCGTTGGGCAGTTGATGATCACTATAAATGGGAAACTAATATCCAGGAACAGGCAAAATGAGCAGAGCTCAACATTACTGTTACCAACTGCAGCC
This sequence comes from Pelodytes ibericus, assembly GCA_036172795.1. Lineage (NCBI taxonomy): Eukaryota > Metazoa > Chordata > Amphibia > Anura > Pelodytidae > Pelodytes > Pelodytes ibericus. Next base: position 141,862,239 of record CM069857.1, on the reverse strand, counting down.
GTCTGCTACACCACGTGACTTTGTTCTTTGTCCAATAGGAGCACAAGGAAAAAACGAGGCGTTGTTTTTGAATTAGTCATCCTGCCACTGCTGTTAACTGCAACGATGGCGAAGCACTTAAAAGGGAAAGCTTTGAAAAACAACGAGGTAACTATCACTGTCCTGTGTATTCTACTCGTTTCGCATACCATGGGACCTTCATTTTTTTAATTTAAATTACACATAATAACCTTTTTTTTTTAATTAAAATCCTGTTTTGTATGGTGGTTGCACGGCACGCAAAGAGACTGTATCACCTAAACATTGCTTTTACTGGGCATGTAGAGAATTTAAAAAAATGATTGAAAGATATATAATATATAATCTATGCTTTTGCTTGCTAATAGCAAATGCCTAGATTCGGAGAAAATTTATTTTAAACGGGTCAGTGGATTCTCCAGTTAATGACATCATCTGTGTATTCTCTACATCCACAGTAGAAAACAATGTGTAGGATCATCTGATTGGATGATGCTATTATGCAGTCCCTGCTTTATTTCAAAATTAGCAGAATGACAAGTTCACCTTCTGACAGGTATGCCAGATTTAACCCCTTCAAGACGCTATGACTGCATAGAACGTCCTGCATTTAACAGCTCATTGCTACCCCGAGATCTCACCTGTCAGATGAGGCCATTTTGAGTGGCCTCAGTCTGACAAGGAAAATGTAACGATGCTCAAAGCGAACACTGGCTACATTTTTCTAAATGGTACCGTGCCCCATCTTCAAAGTCTGTATCTGATTCTGTACCAAAGAGGACATCCCAAATTAACGAGGTTTACAATCACAACCAGGGGAAAAACAGCAGAGAGACTCCAAAGTCTGGTTCAAAAGTAAGAAGGTGCTTTTAATGCTTCATAATCACACGGGAAAGGACAGATCACAGAAAAACAACCACACGCTTTATGAAGTGTGTGTGTGTGAACAATTATCTCAACCGCCATAAATAGGGAAGCACATTTTTGGTTGGATCCGACCTAAATAATTTCCACTATCACTGCAGACAGAATTCTCTAGGGGGAAAATGGGACCTTAAAATTTGTTTTATATAGAGTTGATGGAAAACAAAATAAAATTTTACAGTACATTAGTTTCTTTAATTTTCTAATTAATACAATTTTTTTGCCCCCAATTGTTGTTTCTTTCTCTTTCACTAGGTCTTTGCTGTGAATGTAGCTCCGGAATTACACATTGATTTGTTATCTGGCCTGGACCAAAATGAAAAGAGATTTCAAGATAAGATGAGAGAGATCTTTAGAAAGGTAGGTCTCCACAAGAGCAGAGGAGTTATGGTCTCCAGAGTTTTGGAGTGGAGTGTGAGCAGTGGAGCAGAACCGTAGCAAAAATATTTTAGATTGCCCCATGTTCCACACGCATTTGTCAAAAATTACTTTTAATATGTCTAAAAATGATGTCATATCACTGTCATGACAACTGGCATTCTTAGATACCGTACTTTGGTGAATCGAGACACTGAATCTAGAAATTAGTTGCAAAAATATAAAAAAAGACAAAATTGTAAACTATGCATTTGCCATTTTTGAATATTAACACTGGTGAATGCAGGGGGTAGAGGACGGCAAGAGACAGAACCCTCGCACTTTGAAAATGTGCCTGCTCCAAACAGTGATGGTCCCCCAAAATGTTGCTATTGGATATTTTTTTGAGCATTTTATGTTTTATTCCCAGGCTCCTGGAAATAAAAAAAAATCAAAAATTTTTTTTTAAGGAATTAATTATTTTACTTCTCTTACAAATTCAATCACAAGCCTTTCATACATGCATTCCGTGTGTGTTCACGACATAACCGTTTTTTCCCACATTATTGTTACATACTGAACCGTTGTACACTTACATTTTAAAATGGGGTTAATGTCATAATTGTTCTTATCTTGCATGTGAAAATGTGGATAAGTTCAGTTTCAAACAGTGTAGAACCTGAGTGACAGTTATTGGTGTTAATTCTGCTATCAAGCCTGATGCAGATCTTTGTGATGCTTAAAGTTTTTAACCAATGGCTTTTTGTTTCAGCTTATTGACAATTTCCACATACCGTAATGTTCCCTTGAAATATTTGGTTTCATTATTTTTACAAAATTTGCTGATTATAAGGACCTACTTGCACACCTGGGGGAAAATACAAATCCCCTGTAGTTAATACTGGAGGTGTAGTCCGCTAAAATGCCACCATACCAGACTCCATTGGATCATGTGCTAAATAGGGTGACCACATCCCAACGCTCAACTGGACTATGAGTGGAGATGGTCTGTACCTGTAAATATTTATAGATGACCTTTTATTTTCTCTTGTTATAAAACAAACATTTGATTATTTGCATTGTCTGACCCTGTTTCATCTGTGCAGGACTTTATAAAAGTTATTTTGTATAGTAGCACAATTGTAGTGACTTGCTTTCCTAGTCTTTTTCCATGATGAACCTGGTTTTAGCTTTACCTAGATCATTCTCCAATTTCACAAGTGTCAGTTTTGCCTCCATAATAATTAACAAACAATAAATGTCTTAATTTGAAGTTAAGGTTTGCATTTTGATGTTTGTTAATCAAGCCATCGAGTATCGACTGTTGTTGAAGGTGGATTAAGTTACAGAAGGATAAGAAGTTTTTATATTATTCAAACGTTGAGACTGATCATTTTTGTTGAAATTCTGGAAAGGTTAAAATTAATCTGATCCTTATAGAGATCCGCTTTAATTCTAATCCCATATGCTCTCCACCTGTATATATTAATATACTGAATATACAGCTGAAGGGTTTCTATAGAAGAATCCAATATATATATATATATATATATATATATATATATATATATATATATTATATTCTGTAAGACCTAGAAACCTCCTACATTTTTGGAGGGACTTAAGAATATCGTTCAGAATAGGGCTGAAAACCATAAGAGATTTAATATATGAAGGTTCACCCCAAATGAAATTAAAAGGGTTGTACAGTTTAATTATTTTTGTATATAAGCCAACCAAGATTTGAATCCCTTTTAACATCATAGGCCATAAAGTGTGAGTCGACAGTAACATGTAGCTCACGGAGATCAGGAAAATCCAAACCAGGGAATACTTCCAAATCCCTGAGTTTGAATTCTCCTTTTCCTGACTTTTTTGTGTAAAATATTTTACTAAGCTACAAAAGCTAATGAGAAATCCTGCTAAATATATTCTAATATTGGTCCCGAGTTTAGAAATACCCAATGTTTATATGTTTTAGCACAAAGCTGTTGAAAAAACTTTGTTTTTCAAAATTTGCATTTGTGACATTGTGTCACCAATATCTGTCATGAATACCACACACACACATGTACACATTTTTATAAAGTAGACATCCCAGGGTATTGAACTTGGGGTATTTTGACACTTTTCATATAATAATTTTGCCACTTTTTTTTTTTTCCCTCACACACGTTCTACTTTAGGTATGAATTTAACCCCTTCCCGACCTTATGACGAGTTAACTCGTCATAAGAGCCGCAGCATTAACGACCTTATGACGAGTTAACTCGTCATGCAGTCTAGCCGGCGGTGCGTTCTGTGGGCACCGCCAGCTAGTCTGCAACGGGTCCAGGACTAAGTCTCGCACCCGAGGCAAAGCTCCTGGACCCGATCGGTGCATTTCCGGGCATGTGATCGCGGTGATTGAGTGATCTCCGCGATAACATGCAAATTAGATGCAAACTGACTTTGCCTCTAATTCACTCTCTGTGCTTCACATTCTTATAGTGAAGCACAGAGAGTGACCTGTAAGTAAAAATAAATTAATAACATACACAGAGGTAAAAAAAATTAACCCTTTCATTGTTGATCACAGTTTTTAACTGTGATCAGTTTCCTTCCACTTTATGGCCCTCGTTTAGTTTTTTTGTAACAGATTTTTTTTATTTTTACAATTTATAAAGTTTTTTTTAATAAATAAAGGTAATTTTAATATATTTATTTAATAAAATGTAACCCCTGCATGCCTGTTGCATGATTTTTACGGATCTGACATCGCACTGTTCAGAGTTTTTTTCTGTCTTTTTTTGTTTAGGGGGGTTTGGGAACCAATATTTTTCTTTTTTATTAGTTAGTTAATTAGGGGGGATAAGTGGGTTAGTGTTGCACTAGTTGTGTAGCTTATTATTGGGGAAATAATGGGGAAAAACTTTTTTTTTTTTTTTCCTCAAAAATTTCCTCTTTTATATGTATTTTTTAATACTAAAATGTAAATCATTTTTATGTATAGGGTATCAAAAGAAAGCTCTAACTGTCCTTTAAAAAACAACATATAACTTGTATGTGTACGTTAAATGAGAGAGAGGAAAATTATGTTTCAAAAACCGCATATTAAAAATTAAAAAAGGCTCTGGTCCTTGGCCCAGGAAAATCCCTGGTCCTTAAAGGGGTTGTTCTGTTTTATTGCCAAACACCCCAATATATGTTCAGCAACTTCCCCTGAGTATAGTGGTACCCCACATGTATAGGTTTTCTAGGGTTAGAATGTGGCAGGTACAAGGCCAAATTTAGGATACGGTCATTGCAGCTTTAAAACGTGTATTTTTTTTATGTAATGCTTGTGGACTACATTTCCTATCATGCTCAGCCAACCAAAAGCAACTTTAGCATTATGTGAAATGTAGTCTGTCATAGGAAGCACAGATTGTTGCTACCCTGCGGCTGCATGGATGATATATCCAGCTGCTTTGGGCCCCTATATCCTACTGAGCGGTCACCTGTCATTGGTTATGAAGGGAGTTTTTCCCCATGACGGGACAGTCATTGGTCACGAAGGGGTTAAAGGTTATTTTTGAGAAACATAAGGCCAAAAAATTCAATTTGGTGTCGATCTTCTTATCCTTTAGTAGGCCTGTATTCAAGCCAGGATCCGCAACATAAAATAAGCATTCGCTGTAAGAGTCTCTACATTTTTCCAAACACAGACTTTAAGAATTTCACAGGGTGATTATTGGGAGCATATAGGTAAGAACAATATTGTCCAGTTTACAGATAAAGATTAAATTAAGAAACTTGAAGTAAGTTGCATATAAGGCCAAACGAGCTATCTTGAAAACAAACACCCTTTGGGTGTTCTCCTTAGGTTCCCTGCCTGTTATGAACTTTTTCAGCTTCATGGTGAATATATAATCAAATGTTAATCTTTGGGAAATAATGATGACCACACCCCTTTCCTTTCTCTCCTTTAATATTGAATTATATACCACTGGATATTTTCGGAATTGCCAATAGACGGCCCTCCATCATCTCAATGAGTCTCCTGGGCAAAGCAGCTGTCTTATTGTATAACATATATAAGGGAGCGGTTTTTTTTATGGAGAGTTCAGCCCCCGATTATTGATCATACCTAGTTTAATCTTCATGGATATTTGAAATTATCCAAATTATATCTCAAGATGAAACTGGTTATCAGCGATGACCTATACCAGGGGCGTCCAACGTGCGGCCCGCATGACAGCTGTAACCGCACCTCCAACCGCACGTTACTAGAAGCAGCGTCGGAGAACTAAGTTCCCCGGCAGAACGCTGCAGTGCATGCCCAGCACATAATCCCTCCTCTGCCCTGCACTTGACGTCAGAGGGAAGGAAGATTAAAAAAGGAACCACTACTTGCATGATGAAGCAGCCCATATGCCCGGTATCAAGAAAATAAAGAAGTCTAAGTATGTAAGTGACTCTGTGTGTGTGTAAGTGACTCTGTGTGTGTGTAAGTGACTCTGTGTGTGTGTAAGTGACTCTGTGTGTGTGTGTGTGTGTGTAAGTGACTCTGTGTGTGTGGGTGTAAGTGACTCTGTGTGTGTGTGTGGGTGTAAGTGACTCTGTGTGTGTGTGTGGGTGTAAGTGACTCTGTGTGTGTGTGTGTGTGTAAGTGACTCTGTGTGTGTGTGTGTGTGTAAGTGACTCTGTGTGTGTGTGGGTGTAAGTGACTCTGTGTGTGTGTGGGTGTAAGTGACTCTGTGTGTGTGTGGGTGTAAGTGACTCTGTGTGTGTGTGTGTGTGTGTAAGTGACTCTGTGTGTGTGTGTGTGTAAGTGACTCTGTGTGTGTGTGTGTAAGTGACTCTGTGTGTGTGTGTGTGTGTGTAAGTGACTCTGTGTGTGTGTGTGTAAGTGACTCTGTGTGTGTGTGTGTGTGTAAGTGACTCTGTGTGTGTGTGTGTAAGTGACTCTGTGTGTGTGTGTGTGTGTGTGTAAGTGACTCTGTGTGTGTGTAAGTGACTCTGTGTGTGTGTAAGTGACTCTGTGTGTGTGTAAGTGACTCTGTGTGTGTAAGTCACTGTGTGCATGTGACTGTGTGCATGTAAGTGACTGTGTGCATGTAAGTGACTGTGTGCATGTAAGTGACTCTGTGTGCATGTAAGTGACTCTGTGTGTATGTAAGTGACTCTGTGTGTATGTAAGTGACTCTGTGTGTATGTAAGTGACTCTGTGTGTATGTAAGTGACTGTGTGTATGTAAGTGACTCTGTGTGTGCATGTGACTCCATTTGTGCATGTAAGTGACTGTGTCCATGTAAGTGACTCTGTGTATAAGTGACTGTGTGTGTGTGTGTGTGTGTGTGTAAGTGAGTGACTCTGTGTGCAAGTGACTGTGTGTGTAAGTGACTGTGTATGTGACTCTGTGTGTGCGTGTAAGTGACTCTGTGTGTATGTAAGCGACTCTGTGTGTGCATGTGACTCCATTTGTGCATGTAAGTGACTCTGTGTCCATGTAAGTGACTCTGTGTGTGCATGTGACTCCATTTGTGCATGTAAGTGACTCTGTGTCCATGTAAGTGACTCTGTGTATAAGTGACTGTGTGTGTGTGTGTGTGTGTGTGTGTGTGTGTGTGTGTGTGTGTGTGTAAGTGACTCTGTGTGTCCATGTAAGTGACTCTGTGTGTGCATGTAATTGACTCTGGGTGTGCATGTAATTGACTCTGTGTGTGCATGTAAGTGACTCTGTGTGTGCATGTAAGTGACTCTGTGTGTAAGTGACTGTGTGTGTGTGTGTAAGTGACTGTGTGTGTATGTGACTGTGTATGTGACTGTGTGTGCATGTAAGTGACTCTGTGTGTGCGTGTAAGTGACTCTGTATGTATGTGTAAGTGACTCTGTGTGTATGTGTAAGTGACTGTCCATGTAAGTGACTGTGTGCATGTAATTGACTCTGTGTGTAAATGTAACTGTGTATGTAAATGTAACTGTGTATGTAAATGTGACTATGTGTGTGTGTAAGAGTGACTGTATGTATGTGTATTTGTGTGTGGCTGTGTATGTATGGGTTGTATTGCTGTACAGTCTGTGATGCCCTAACACTGCGCACACACACACACAAAATATATATATATATATATATATATATATATATATATATATATATATATATATAAATATAAATAAAAAAAATATATAAATATATATGTGTGTGTGTGTTTATAATTTTTTCTTAATGAAAAAAGAATGTGGCCCACGAACACATAAATTTTATGTGAAGTGGCCCACTGCAAAAAAAACTTGGACACCCCTGACCTATACCAACAGTCCGTGATGGTGCACACAACTAACAATACAATCCTAATGAAATTATTTATATATTAGATAAAAATGACTTGGATATAAATCCATCCAGAGCAAAACCAAGAACAGTTTTCTGCCTGGGGCAAGAGAGCCGAAAAAGCTGACCATTACACCCCCTGAATCATGGTATAGCCCGGGTTCCCTTCTCTGTCCATGGCATTCATGTGTCTTCAGTCCTGATGCTGTCTCTCCACAGAGGATTAATTTATTCACCCATTCCCTGTAAGAATATTATATTTTATTTCTTGTTATGTAAGAAACTAAAGTGTTATATATATATATATATATATATATATATATATATATATATATATATATATATATATATATATTACAATTAAAAAAAAATATTTAATCATAGCTCTTCTCTTAATACAGTATGACCACCCATTTGAAAATGATGTTCTTGTGAATTTGGAAGATATTCCTACGGAAGGTAAGAAAACACTGAATGGCAACTCAGGTTCTGTTTGAAAAGTGCTTGTATTGGTATGTTGACATATTTTCCCAAATTTGGTATTTATTTGTATTCTGTTATCTTTTATTTAGGGGTTCAAAAACGCAAAGACAAAAATAAATATAAAAAAAAGAGGAAAATACCACGAAGACATTCCTTGATTAAGGTGTGTTAACCGGTTCTTGTTTATAATAGTTTTCTTCCTTTTTAATATCTTATATAGTGATATTGGAATACCATATCAATGAGAGAGACATTTTTTCCTATGTGGCATTCCTTCAAATAAGGGGATAGTGACTCCCTTCCCCACCTCTCACCAGCTTCTTGTACTTTGCTTTTGCTCACTGTATTATATACCTTGTATATTTACTAAAAAAATATCTCTAATTTGCAGAAAAAAGAGCAAAGCCCGAGATGTAATGGTGTGTGTAGGTTATCACGTCATGTAAAAGTTGTATGGTATCACTTTAAAGATAATATTTTCTTTTATACATAATGTTGCTTCATTACTAGCAAATATATTTAAAAATGCAATTGATTGCCCAGGGCATACAAGTAAAACAATGTCTTCGAGCAGACCGAAGCAAGCTACAGATAAATATACTTTGCTGTAGATTATGGCAGGACATATACGTTTTAAAAGTTGAACTTGCCATCCACAATCTTTGTGACAGGTTCATTTTTAACACCTACACTCTTAAAGTCACCAAAACGTTGATTGCAACACAAAGCTGACATTGACTTGCCCATTACTTAGTTTAGGCTAGTATTGTCTGCTTCTGTTGTATTTTACACAGTTTTATGATGTCATGGATTTACTAAATAAACCATTTAATAAAGCTTCTTCAGTGTACATTGCCTCAACGGCAGCAACCGGGTTGCATGGAAGGTTAACTTCATTGGACATTCAAACCCAATTACTTTTTTACTCGTGAGGATAATCCCATTGCATTCTTTATTAGAGCAGCATTCTGCACTGAACCCTTTGGCATGTTATCCATGCCTAGAACAAAGGAGGCTTTTTAGGCTAAGGAGTTAACGTCACAGAAGGAGAAGTTTCTAAGTACAATATGTCAATAATGCTATAGATTTCTTATGAAATACTGGCAATGAATACAAATTCCACATGTGACATGAAGTGTTTTTGTATTTGCATAGGTCCAGGAACTGAACAAACCTGTGAGGGATGATGGCATCATTGGGCATGGTAAGATGGGTGTGTGTAAGCTTTCATGTTTTAAGCCTGTATTTAGATTTTATTGAGCATTCAGTGTCAAAGCTTGTAGTAGCTGACTTTGGTGGGGAACAACATGAGGTGAATGAAATTCAGCCAATTTCCCTGAAATTAATGGAGATCCCACCTTTTGAGAATTGTGTAATCCTAATTCCATGTTCACAAAAGCTGTAGATATATTTTGATTAATTGTTTGAAAGCATAGCTCTCTCTTCAACACTCAAGTTGCCCACATCATTTCACTTGTTAGCTTGGATACGTGATTGTACTGTATTTTTGTCAATACATATTACTTTAATATAAAACTAGCAGACATGTCCGAACAATATAATCTCTTATTTTACAAAAATAGTTTATTGAATAATTTACAGTGGAAATAGTAAAGTAATTTACGAATGCTTGGAATGTGCATAAGGCTATCCTAAAGAGCAAATAAATCTAAGTATTTTAACCCAGAGGCTATATTAGACATGCCAGATACACTCTGCAGTGGCATTCACAGTTTGCCCACAGGCGAATCACGGTTGGGCTGTAAATGATACAGCATTGAATGATACAGCATAATTTGTGTAGATACAGTAAATGAGAGAGAGGAATATTACAGCTAGACACAAACTACTCAGAAATGTTAATACATTGTCAAGCAAAACAAAATATTTTTAAAAAGTCTGTCTTATGTCTGCAATGTCAAGGGTTGTTTGATACATACAATTTTCAGCAAAAGTGTCTGGTATTTATTTTCTTATTATGTTACTTTTTGCCACATTCCACAAGATGACTGCCATTCCCAAAGGAATAGTTCAGCGGATTTCCTTCTGGAACCTTCTAAGGTACATGTTTTACATGCATGACATTGCTTTTATTGTTATAAGGGCCTTAAGCTCACATGAAAAGTATAAAACAATGAAAGGCTAGGTTTTAATTGCTATCTGCATATGATGACGTGCTTCATTGCATACCAGATACATCTGCTTTTGTTTATTAACCCTAGACAATTGGATACCAGGATTTTTCCAATATTGGAAGTGGTTGCTGTTTTATTTAAATGTTTTATTTTATAACTTTCCCTGTACTAGCAACCTTACATTCTATAAAAAAAAAGACATCTGTACATGTGATAAAACTCATTGTAACGTGTTGAAATATTTTATTAAAAAAACAAAGAAATGGGAGCCACATCTCACAGAGTACATATAGCGCTAAAAGTCTCACCTGCACGAGGAACACAGCAACCACAGACATACATTTCGGTCTCGCATAACCCTTGTGAGTGTGGTATTGCTGGTGTCCCTCTAGGTTCAGTGTGCCAGGGACTCCTGTCTGGGCATATCATGAATAACCCAGGAACACAAAACAAAGAAATGGGAGCCACATCTCGCTGAGAACGGACAGCGATTAAATAGCCTGCCCTATAGGATAATCCCTACAGTAACATATTCAGACTGCTCTCACCCAAAAGGGCAGTCCAGACCCAAAATGCATGGCAAGCCTCCCCTGCATGAGGAACACAGCTCTCACTTCTTCCCAAGAGTTATCAGGATAGGCCCAAGCGTGGATCCCTCACTCAGTGCACCTAGAGGAACCTCCTCATGCAGAGGAGACTTGCCATGCATTTTGGGTCTGGTCTGCCCTTATAGGTGGGATTAGTCTGATATGTTAATAGTAAGGCCCCTCTCGAGTGGGTACCATCCTACAGGGCAGGCTACTTCAGGGCTGTCTTTTGTCAAACATTTTATTCCAGATAGTTGGGTGGACAGTTGCAGATTACCAGACTGCCTTTGAGGTCTAAAGTGTTTCATATAACTGCACTATGGTGTTTATTGAAATATGCCTGTCTTATCATATCTGTCTTACCCATATAAACTGGAAGAGCGACTCCCAAGAACACTGTGTCGTGTGCATGCGTAAACATTCTTACATTCAGTGTTATATGAGCCATCTTCAAGAATATTTACTGCACATGCATATAAGACTGAATTGCAGGCCATATTTTCTAACCCTGTGTACTTTTGAAAAATGGCTGCTTTCTCTCAAAGCATTACACCTTTGGGAGGGACAGAATTTTTAGAGAATCTTCTATAATAACCCACATGATTTTTTTTATTTTATTTTTTTATCATTTTGTCCACCATTTTATGTCACAGTATTCCTTTAAAACAGATTTCAAAGAGCAGGTGTTTTTTCCAGTTTCACCATCTGAATAAGCAGTTTCAGAAGATTGCCTTAGCTGTAAACAAATAAAAAAAATATATTGTTTAACCCATTAGTGACCGAGTGCTATGTTGCATTTGATGTGCCTTGAAGACCAGAATTCCATTATTTTTGTCATCCGTTTACTGAACTGTGAATTTCTTTCTTTGTGTTCAGTCCACCCACACAAATTATATATCATTTTTTAAAGGACAGATAGGGCTTTCATTTGATACTATTATTTTCATCATATGATATCATTTACTATAAAAAAATATATAAAATATGATGAAAATATGCCATAAAAAACACTTTTTCCAACTTTGACCAATTTTTTTTTTTTTTTTACACAATTACAAATGGTAAAAAAGACCCCGTCTATATATTTCTAATATTTGTCCTGAGTTTATTAATACCAATGTTTCCTTGTTTGTCTATGTTTTATTTCAAGTAATAGGGCAATAAACAATATTAGTGTTTTTTTTGTTTGTTTTTTTGTTTGTTTTCTAATCATTTTTTTCTACAGAGACTTTTTTTTTACCCCAACCCTAAATTTACCCTAACCCTAAATCTATCCCCACCCCTTGATCTAACCCTTGCAATCATCCGAACCCCCCTGTAACCCTAATTAAGACCCTAACCTAGATCTAGGGTTAGCTTTTTCCATTTATTTAATTCATTTTTTCTTTCAAACTGTAATATACTTAACTGCCTCTAGGGGCAGTCAATTAGCGGTTTCAGAGCGACGGAAGAGATATTTTTTCTCTCTCTTCCGTCGCTCTGTGCTGGAGCATGCTCCTCCAATACAGCACCCACCCGCGATCACCGGGTGATCGGGGGGCACAGAATGTGTTGCATGATGCCTCGATCGAGGCATCATTTCAACACTTTAACACACATAGGCAGTGATCAGCTTTCACTGCCTATGTGTGTAACGCGCATACGATCACATTCGCGGTGATCGTATGCGCAAGGGGTGAGGGGGGCTGAAAGCCCTCTCAGAGGCTGCTTCGGATCCTCTGTAAACGGAGGACGTATATATATGTCCTCATGGTCCTCAAGGACCATGCTTTTCAGGACGTAAATATACGTCCAAATGCGTTAAGGGGTTAAAATGTTTTCAATATTGCTTTTTTTTTTGTTTTGGTTTTTTATACATACCATGCTTTCAAAAAATGCATAATTTTTCATTCTTTCTTTTTAGGAATCGGATGGAATCTGTAATGAAACCTATGTAATTCCTGGTGAGATAAAGGGTCATTCTGTTGTATGCCTGTAAAAATATTAAAATGTATGTAAACCTTAACCTCTCATTTGTTTCAATCTAGATGATGATTCTAAAAAAATGCATTCTGAAGATGAAGATCAGCTAGTGGATGTTAACGTAAGTATTCTTTGTTTTCACAAATTGTTTTGCGTTGACTATTTTATAAGACAGATGTAACTAAGTTGTTTGTCATCTTTGCAAATATCGGATGGTAAATGTAAGATGTATGAAGTTAAAACTATTGGATAACAGCCCAATCAATAACCGTAAGGGTAACCATTCGTTTCTCGCAAATCTAACCTCCTGAGGACAGATCATGTGCCATGGCCATTGAAGAAATCCATTTCTAGAAGACAAATGTTATTTGATCTCACATTAAATTTCAGATCTGAAAGAATTTATGCTTCTTTATACTTTTTAAAGAGGCGAAGTTCTGAAAATTTACAGGTCAGCCATATAGCTCATTTTGACAGGGGGAATGTAGAACATAAAAAAATTGATTTAATCAATATATTTGTAGAAAAATGGGTTTGGAAGTTGTCTGTGCGTTCTCCTATTTACAGCATGAAATGCAAATAACATGTTCTCACTTTCATCTCACTAATGTTTGTTTACGTTCTATGCCAGTGATGGCGATACTATGGCACAGATGCCACAAGTGGTTCCCGCTAATGTGGCACTCAGCATGTGTGTATCACTATCACATTGAAGTATCACTATCAATTGTGGAGGACCCAATAAATGTTATGATCTAATACTGACATTTGAGGATATTCTGTAGTGCACAGTTTTTACTTGAAATTATGGTAAGGGAAGGAGGCTGATATTGATGGGCCGAAAAATGCCTGATATGAAAAGGCACTTTGAGAGGTTCATCTTGGCTTCCTGTAGAAGATTGGGCTCACCGCTTAAAAAAATCTTCCCCGTTACTGGTCCATGCTTACAACACAAACAATGTTGACAGATTCTTATTAAATTAAACATGGATTATTGCAAAAATACCAGATTGCCTTTTTTAGTTGAGCAGGAATTTTGACCCTAGCTAAAAGAGCAGAATGAGGTTTATTTATTAATTTGACCTCTTTTGATTGAACTTATATCATTTCTTCTAAAAATTGCTTAAATGAGCTTGTGATTAAATTTTTTTTCTACCCTTCACATTAATTGTTTATGCCTGCATAGTTAAAAACTGGGTACTGAGGCTCTATATCCCATTTTGTTGCAAACCGTAAATTCAGAGAAGTTCATACAACTGAAATGTAAATGTTTAATTACCACACTGACTATAGAATCAGGAAACACAACTAGAGGTACAGTAAAAAAAGTTGGACGAGCAAATATGCACGACAACAAGTGTAAAATACAACAGCCTTCAACTGTATGACCCCCACAGCTCAGGGGGCAATCAGCATATGAAGATTGCTCCTGTGCTAAGGATCAAATACTATTATTTTTATGTGTCAATATTCACTGTGTTGTTCATTACAGTGCTGATCATCAGCATATTTTTGCACTTTGCATTTATTGTCACTAATGTGTATGTGACATATTATATTATTATTACAATAACTGTTACCTACGACTATCAGTCACTCTAAGGGCATTTACCTAACTTTTGTATATAAGTGTCTATACACTGGGCGCAGAAAATATCTTCTTTGTTAACACAACTAGAGGACATAGTCTTAAATTAGAGGGGCAACGATTTAAAAGTAATATCAGGAAGTATTACTTTACAGAAGGGTAGTGGATGTTTGGAACAGCCTTCCAGCCGAAGTGGTAGAGGTAAACACAGTCAAGGATTTTAAGCATGCGTGGGATAGGCACAAGGCTATCCTAGATATAAGATAGGGAACTGGGTACTAATAAAAGTATTTAGAAAATTGGGCAAACTAGATGGACCGAATGGTTCTTATCTGCCGACACATTCTATGTTAAGGGGAGTTAAAGGTATTATGTCTGTTTTTACTCTTATGTTTAGTGGCTTCATTTATTTGATTTATTTTTTTTAAAATTATATTTACCTTTTGTCTCCACAGAGCCTTACGCCATTCGTGAATTTTTTAGATATAGAATGTGGTAAAAAATATATTGCAGAAACTGATGTGCTTATTGATCAAAGTGCTTCGATTTTTGTGAGTATATTAATGTTTGTGTCATTTATTCCCAAATCTCCCCTGCAAATCATCTGTATATTTCTTCTGACCTATTTGCCTTACGTTTTCTTGTTCAGTACATACTGAACCAATAATATTTGACTGATATTTCAAAGGGTGTATGCGAGTTGCATAAGAACGGCATTTCTGTAGATGTGAGACAGCCAGCAGCAATCTTTGAGTCATGATTGCTCGCCACTTAAAAATCTGCCCCAGAATGTCTTTTTATAATTGGCAAACATTTATTATAATTTATGTCGGCATAAATGCATAAAGAAATAGATTTGGCAAGTACACTATTAATATTGTTATTTTGTTTTCTACCAGAAAATTTAGGTTAACTTAATTACATTGCGCTATGGAATATACCACCTAACAATTTCTTGCCCTATTTATTGAAGTTTTGTTGATTTTCTATACAATCATTCCACTTATTACATGGATCTTCAACAATGAACTTTTCAGTAGTGACCACTCTAAAGAATGTACAAACCGGCAACTGCATTTTGGCGACAGAGAGCACAACTTACTCCAAATCACTCCAAGGGCTTTTTAACACCTTAGTGACAGGCACTGTTCTCGAAATGTTCTACCCTTTTGTGACAATGGCGGTTTTAATGGTCTGTGTTTAGCTGTAATTTTCCGCTTTCTTATTTGATGCACCCAAACTTATTATATACTGCTTTTATCCCCATATAAAAAAATTTCTTTAGATACCATTATTTTCATCATATTATATATAATTTACTGAGATATAGAAAATGTGATGAAAACATTGAAAAAAACACTTTTTATAACCCTTACGCGCCCTTACAGGGCAGCACCATATTCAAGGGGAATTTTGTCTCCAATATGGCACCTGCGAACTCTCTCGTGAGCAAAATTTTGGTTTTGCTGTATGCCTCAATAACGAGGTATCACAGCAACTCAGTCTATGCATAGGCAGGGACCATTGATCGCTGCTTATGCATAATTCACCGCATAATGTACATTACTGACCGCTTTTCCGTAACGTGTCTGATATATCCATTACCGGGTATGGGTTAAAAATAACCCATTGTTGTATATTGGAATGTTGATGTACAAATACGTTTTTTGGGGGTTTGTTTTCACTGTTGCTTCTTTTTTTAATTTTATTATTGAGTTCACAGTATAGTTACATACATACATACATATGTGTGTATATATATATATATTTAAACATTACATAAATAAGACGATATAAATAAACCTAAATGAAGATATAAATTGAGTTCACATTATGATTACATACCTATAAATATATGACATATAAGACATTACATTCATACTCATATAATAAGATATAAATAGGATATACATTTGCATATAATAAACATATATACACTGCCTGGCCAAAAAAAACCTCTAATATTTCGTTGGACCGCCTTTTACCTTTGATTACAGCACGGATTCGCTGTGGCATTGTTTCGATAAGCTTCTGCAATGTCACAAGATTTATCTCCATCCAGTGTTGCATTCATTTTTCACCAAGATCTTGTAAAGCAAAGCCTTCTCCAGCACATCTCAAATATTCTCAATGGGGATAAGACCTGGTCTCTGTGATGGCCAATCCATGTGTGAAAATGATGTCTCTTGCTCCCTGAACCACTCTTTCACAATTTGTGCCTGATGAATCCTGGTATTGTCATCTTGGAATATGCCTTCGCCATCAGGGAAGAATAAATCCATTGATGGAATAACCTTGTCATTCAGTATATTCAGGTAGTCAGCTGACCTCATTCTTTGGGCACATAATGTTGCTGAACCTAGACCTGACCAACTGCAGCAACCCCAGACCTATTTACTTAGTTAAATCTAGGTAGAAACTTTTTTTGGGCCAGGCAGTGTAAATAAGATATACCGTATATACTCGAGTATAAGCCGAGTTTTTCAGCACATTTTTTGTGCTGAAAAATGCCCCCCTCGGCTTATACTCGAGTCGGTGTCTGAAAAAAAATAAAAATCTAAAACTTACCTCGTTCCTGCTCCGTCTCCCGGTGCTCTGAAGGTCCGTGGCTGTGAGGGAAGCGTTGTGCGTTATTGATCCGCGCGGCTGGAGGGGAGTTCACAACGCTTCCCTCACAGCCACGGACCTTCAGAGCACCGGGAGACGGAGCAGGAAAGAGGTAAGTACTGGGGAAGGGGGGGAGGAGGGTGGCATAACGAGCATACTAAGGGGCAATATCCTGGCATATTGGGGGCAATATCCTGGCATATTAAAATGGCATATTGGGGGCAAAATCATGGCATATTGGGGGCAATATCCTGGCATATTGGGGGCAAAATCCTGACATATTAACCCCTTGACAACAAAGGACGTGCCAGGCACGTCCTGGGAGAAACTCCCTTAACGACAAAGGACGTGCCTGGCACGTCCTGCAGTGAATGAAGCGGTTTTCGCGATCAACGACAAAAAACGCTTTAACAGTGCTGGTCTATTGCCTCGACATCGAGGCAATAGCCAGCACCGATATTTCTATTTTGGGACCCCCACGGAGCGATCGTGGGGAGCCATATTGACAGAGCATGCTGCTCCGTCAATATGGCTAAGCCCTCTGCCGGTCTGAGCTTCGGAAGTGAAAGTAACTTCACTTCCGTCGCTCTGAATATGCTACTTGACTGCCCCTAGTGGTAGCATTGCAATGGAAAATATTTAAAATACATATTTAATTAATTAAAAACAGGTTATTTAGCTATATTAGCCTATAGGGTTAAAATTAAAGTTAAAAAATATTAAGGGATATAATAAGGATTAGATTTGGGGTTAAATTTAGTGTTGGGGTTAAATTTTGGGTTCGGGTTGGGGTCAAAAGATAAATATAGGAAAAAAACAAAAAACACTATTTTTGGTTTTCGCCCCATAACTCGCAAAAAAATATATGGAAACATGCATATTTTTGAATTCAGGAGAACATTTAGAAACTATTTAGACGGGGTCTTTTTTAATTTCAATAATGTTTTATTGGTGTTTTTGTTAATTTACAATTATAAACCTACCGGGAAATGTCAGGGAGGGGGGGGGGGGTACAGAAAAAGAGAAAAAAGGGGGGGGAGGGGAGACGGGGTAGGGGGGGATAAGTGAATGTTAAATTCAAATCATACATTTCATATCAATTTTCCATACATTTGTTTTATACAGTATAAAATAAAATACATGTTGTGACAGACTGTTGATATCTAACTTGTTCTTCTCATATTCAGGGGAGGGAGGGGCTGCGGCCTATCAGATGGGAGGGGTACCGTCAAATCTACTCATGGGCCATGGGTATAGAATCATGGTGTATAGCTTCGGGGGGAAGGTTTGGGGAGGGCCCAGGGAAGTGCATGACCTCCTCATCCCACATGTGTTAGGAGCGTGGGGGATTTAAGGAATTCCAGCCAGTGGAACCAAATGCCAATATATTTCTCCCTTTCTTCTGGGGAGCGTGGGGATATTTCTGTCATTGTCCGTAATTCTTCTACTCTATCTACCCAGTTTTTGATGGAGGGGGTGGTGGCAGTCCTCCAATGTAACGGAATTAGGCTGTTAGCGGCAATAATTAAATTCGGCAGTAGTGTCCTTTTATATCGAGAGGTTTTAAGGGGCGTGTTGTGGAACAAAAGGTTTTCTTGTTTGTACTTAGGTGGTTTGTCGATGAGTAGGGTGATGATGGCATATACTGCTTTCCAGAAAATTTTTTATGTGATCGCACTCCCACCACAAGTGAAGAAGAGTGCCTGGGGCTGAAGAACAGCGCCAGCATAAGCCATTGTGTATGGGGGAGATTTTTTGTAGATTGATTGGAGTTGTATACCACATGGATAGCAATTTATATGCGTTTTCTTGGTATTTAGTAGAGATCGTTGCATGGTGTGCTAGGTACAGTATTTTTTCCCAGCGATTGGGCGTGAATGAGGTTCCAAGTGCATTTTCCCACTTTCCCATGAAAGGGGGGCTAGCTTTGTTAGCCGTCTGGAGAAGTAAATTATACAGTCTGGAGATACCCTTTCTAGGGGGTCCCGTTTGAGTGCATTCTTTTTCGAATTGTGTTAGTTTCCTTGTGATTCTGTGTTTTGGTGTGAGCGACTTGATATAATGGGTCAGTTGGTGGTATCTAAAATTATCCAGGAAAGTGGGGTGGGTATTGTTGATGAGTTGTGTGATAGGGACTACAGATTGCCCTTGTAGAACTTGATATAAATGTGTGTTGGGGGGGTCTTCTGCGGGAAACAGCCGACTACCCTTGATTCCTGGAGTGTAGTCTGGGTTATGGTGGAGGGGTGTCATCGGTGATGGGAAGGAGGTCATGTTGTACCTAAGACTGATAGTGTTCCAAATACGCATGTTCGCCTTAATCAGTGTGCTTTGGTAATAATTGTGTGTTCTTTTTTCTAATGGGAGCCAGACAGATGTGGCTACTGTGTGGTCAGTCATGTCTTGGTCAATCTGTACCCATTGTTTCTTGTCAGCTGAGATCGACCAGTCTACTATACGTAAGAGGTGGCTTTCTTTATGGTATAGGTTCAGGTCAGGAAGAGCTAGCCCTCCTTGGTTTTTAGGCAGGGTGAGTTGGGAAATCTTCTGTCTCGGGTGTTTCCCTTGCCAGATATATTTGGTAATAGCAGATCGTAGGGTGTTGAAGAAATGTCGTGGGATCGTAATGGGAAGTGTCTGAAAAAGGTATAGGAGACGGGGCAATAGGTTCATTTTTATTACGTTGATTCTTCCTATCCATGTGATATGGGAATAATCCCACGTTTTGAGGTCGGCCTGCAGTCTAGTGAGTATGGGGGCAAAATTAGCTCGATAGAGGTCAGACAGGTCAGGGGTAAGTCTGGTGCCTAAATACGTCAGCTGTCTTGTACACCATTTGTAGGGGTATGTTCTTCGAATCTTATCTGCCTGGTAGGTTGGTGTAGAAATATTGAGTATCTCTGACTTAGTGGTGTTTATCTTTAGGTTAGTGAGGTGACCGAAACAGGATAGCTCTGACTGGATGGCTGGTAAGGAAACTAGCGGCCGGGATATAGTAAATAGCATGTCGTCGGCAAAAGCCGATACCTTGTATTGCGAACGTCCCACTTGAATGCCATGGACTTTTTTGTTATGTCTGATGGCGTTCAAGAAGGGTTCTAGGGAAAGTACAAATAGGAGGGGTGACAGGGGGCACCCCTGTCTTGTCCCATTCGAAATTTGAAAAGATTGTGAGTGAATTCCGTTAACCCTCACTGTAGCGGTGGGGCCAGTGTATAGTGCCTTGATCCACCGTAGAATGTTGTGACCAAAGCCCACTCTATGCAGAGTCTCCATCAAGTACTCCCAGTTCACCCTATCGAACGCCTTTTCCGCGTCCGTTGCTAATAGTAGCATGTCTGTTTTGGTCTTTTGGGCGTGTTCGATAAGGGTGGAACTTTAGTGGTGTTGTCCCTGGCCTCGCGGCCAGAAACAAAACCGGTCTGGTCTGGGTGGACTAGGTCGGGGATATGGGGGGATAGTCGCATAGCGAGTGTCTTAGCTAAGAGTTTCAGGTCTGTATTTAGCAGTGAAATGGGACGGTAACTGGGACATAGTTCTTTGTCCTTTCCTTCTTTGGGAATGACCGTGATAGTGGCCTGTAGTGTGTGGGGGTGGAGTGAGTCGTTCTGCAAGAGGGCATTGAATAAATCAACTAAGTATTTACCGATTATGGGGAAAAATGTCTTATAGTAACTAAGTGGGAGGCCGTCTGGGCCTGGGGCCTTGCCTGTGTGGGAGGCTTGTATTACCGCCGTTAATTCCTCAATAGTAATAGGGTGTTCCAGAGTGCTTGCTGTTTCTGGTGAAAGGGTTTTATGTATGTGCTTTGTTAGATAGTCGTGTATGGAGTGTGACTCCGGTAGCGTGGAGGGTCTAGGGTTGTGTGGGTGTAAATTGTAAAGGGTTTCATAGTAGTCTCGGAATGTGTTAGCTATACCTGTAGGGGTAAGAACCACTTTACCTGTGGTACTTCTAATCTTGGGTACATGAGCCAGGTGGCTGCGTTTCCGTAGCACCCGGGCCAGGTACCTACCACTTTTGTTGCTGTGTTCAAAAAAGAAACGCTTGGTCCTTTGTTGGATGAACTGGTTCTTAGCTCTTAGGAGTTCAGCTAGCTCTCTTCGTTTGGAGAGCAGAGTTTGATATGTGGCTGCCTGCTGTGTTGTTTTGTGTGTAGATTCAAGGGAAGAGATTTCCCTGACAAGAGTATCGAGTTTCGTTGTGTGTTCCCTTTTCCTCTTTGTTCCCTGGGCAATGAGATGTCCTCGTACTACGCATTTGTGTGCTTCCCATACTACTGACTGGGGTGTATCGGAAATCGTGTTTTCGGCGAAATATTGCTGGAGCACTGTGGATGTGTCGGCTGCCAGGAGGGGGTCTAATATCAGAGATTCATTAAGTCTCCAAGTGGCTTGTTTCGGTTTGGATAGAGGGGAGGTTAGTTGTATTAGGACTGGGGCATGGTCAGACCAAGTGATTGGCCCTATAGAGGCCTTAGTGAGCGTGTCCAGGTCTCTGTGGGCTACACATATATAATCGAGTCTAGAGTACGTTTTATGCGGGGCTGAGTAATAGGTGTAATCTCGTGTGTTATGGTTTAGTGTTCTCCATCCGTCTACTAGCTGGTGTGATGCCAGTAGGGCCTTTATTTTCCTGGGAATTGTTGTTGGCACTCTGGTGGAGGTGGAGGAGGTGTCTAATTGTGGGTCTAGGGGTACGTTGAAGTCTCCCCCCAATATCAGAGAACCTTCCTGAAAATTGCTTAGATTGCGTAATAATTTTCTTAGGAAGGGGATCTGTTTATTGTTGGGGAAATAGGCGTTGGCAAACGTGTACCTCTTGTTCATTAGGGTTCCTTTCAAGAACAAGTATCTGCCATCTGGGTCCGTCTCAGTCTCAGCTTCAGTTAGGGGTAAGTATTTCAAGAGGAGGATTGCGACTCCTTTTGACTTGTTCAGTCTATTATTACAATAAAATGTCTGGGGGTAGTATTTGTCTGTCAGGGGAGGGTGTTTATTGTCCAAGAAATGTGTTTCTTGGACCATAGCGACCGAGACCTTATGCTTTCTAAGATCTCTCAAGAGGTTAGTTCTCTTTTCAGGGATGTTCAGACCTCTCGTGTTTTGAGTGTATATAATAAGAGGGTTGGGAGTCACTGCCATTGTTGGAGCTGTGCTTGCTACACCAACTATGGGTAATCGGGGGTGTGTGGGAGGGGAAAAGGGTAATTATGGGTATTGGGGTTCGGAAATGTCAGGGGGATGGAAATATTGGTGGTAAGGATAGGATTAGAACAGTGGGTAATTGTGTCTGGCACCTTCCACAAATAAGGGGGTGGTGGTGCCGAATTGTGACACTAAATCTCCCTGGAGGGATGCAGGGTGTCGGTATACAGTTAAATCAATTAGGTTGTAGATATATCAGAACAATACTATACTACACCTCATTACAGTAATAACAATAATAATACAGTAAAGAAAGTCTATTGAACGACTTTCAAGTAAGTGTAAAATCAGGACCAGGTTGTGCGCTCGCGCCCAACGGTCCCGGTTGACACTTGTAACAGACAGAAATACAATGGGACTGAAATAACCATAACTGGGGATCGGTGTGGATTCTAGGTTTCCGTGGCACAGTGGCGGGAGGGGGGGGGGGGGGGATTGCGTATGACATAACATAACAGTAATGTACTGTGGAGACCATGGCCATCATTCCGGGATTTCTTTGGGGGCTTGGGTTCCCCAGATCCTTTATCAGATATGGGTTCCCACTTTACACAATATGCCCTTGGGTAAATTTATAAATGGACCCTTCGTGCTAAACAGGTAATGTCCACATGAATATGGTGTGAGGGGGAGTAATATACTCATCTCCTGGAGTGGGAGTCAAGCGTGGTTGTAAAACGTCACGTAACAGCTTGTTCAAGATTGTGGTCAACGAACATCTAGGCCTTCTCTCGGTTGTCTGCTGTTACTGGCAATCCCCAGACGTTCAAGCTCAGGTTGGGTCTCTCCACTGTGCCCGTTTTCATTGTACTATTCTTTACTCCTCACGTGCCCAGCTATTTCTGGGAGACCTGGAACGGGGTGGCGAAATCCTGGGTTGAGGTCTTGGGGGCCGCTCCCTTCGTGGGCGCTGTGGTCTAGGAGGAGGTAGGTAGTTCGGATCCAACCAGTCTGGGATTGTAACACCCGTAATCCCAGCTGCTTCCATGAACGCTGTAGCTTCTGTCGGGTAGCGTATCGTGTGCGCCCTATTTCCCAGGGTGGCGGTAAGACTGAAAGGGAATCCCCATCTATAGGTGATGTGTCTGGCTGTTAGAGCCTGGGTGAGTGGCCGGAGTGCCCTTCGGGTTTGTAGGGTAATCCAGGATAAGTCTTGGAACAACGCCACCTCCTGCCCTTCGAAGGGCCATGTGCGCCTAGTTCTGGCTGCAGTCATGATCTCGTCTTTCAGGCGAAAGCTGGTCAGGCAACAAATGATGTCCCGTGGGGGGCTTCCCGGGGGGCCTGGTTGTCTCAGGGCTCGGTGTGCACGTTCGTATTCTATGCGAGTACCTGTAGGCCTGTTGAGGATACTATTGAATAGGGTGGTGAGAAGTCCTGCCACGTTTTCCGACGGTCCCCCTTCCTGGAGGCCGCGTACTCTGATGTTATTCCTCCTGCCTCTGTTGTCTAGATCTTCCAGAGCTCTTCTTAGCTCCACAAGTTGTTTGGCCTGGAGTGACACAGCCGATTGTGCTGCTGCGGCTTGCTCCTCCGCTCTGGCCACACTCTGTTCCACCACAGAGACCCTGGAGTCAACTTCCGCAATGTCTGCTCTCAGGCCTGCCACATCCGCTCTCACCTCCCTTATTGCCTGTTTTATTTCGGCAGCAAGTGTCGCGAAGTCGTCCTTGGAAGGGATTGACTGAAGGAGGGTGAGTATGTGGTGTGGGATCGCTGGTTGCGGCGAGGCTGCACATGGTGACTGTGATAGGGAGTCTCCAGACTCAGGGGAAAGCGCGGGAGTATCCGCCATGTTGGAGTCCTCGGGTGGCAGCACGTTCGACTGGTGCGGGGTGAAAAAATGCCTCACCGAGGATTCGTTTGGTTTCCTTGCCGTCCCGGGCGTTAGGGGGTCTGTGGGGATCCTTTTATTCCGTCCCATCGTCTGTCTGTGCGATTTAAACGCTTATTATGCAGGTCGTCGGCACGGAGCTCCGTGCTTAAGCGGCCATATTGTCTCGTGGCCAGACACGCCCCCCGACGGGGTCTTTTTTAATGATTTTATTTGTGTAAATTATATTTTAGGTCAAAGTTAGAAAAAGTGGGTTTTTTTAAATTTTTCATCATATTTTATGATTTTTTTTGTAGTAAATTATAAGATATGATGAACATAATGGTATCTAATGAAAGCCATTCTTATGACGATAAAAACAACATATAATTTGTGTGGGTACTGTATGTGAGAGAAAAAAATTACAGCTAAACACAAACACCCTAGAAATGTCAAAACAGCCATTGTCACCAAGGGGTTGCCAAACCATACATAAAAAGAAGATAAAACTGGGAAACTGGAAAGGTAACTTGTAGGCAGCTGCATCATATAGTGAGAGACGAGTACGCAGGGGAAATCATAAAATCTTATTTTCAGCCCATGATTGCAAAGTGTCTTTGAACCTGGGGAAATGACCAAGACCTCTAAGTACCAGTTCCTCTATCTGGAGAGTATCATTTAATCTAGCAATCCACTCAGGAATGGGCAGGGGATTGGGGTACAAATACGTTTTTATATATTTATTTATTTTTTATCCTAGGTTGAATGCAAGAAAAATAACCAATATTCCTTTTCATATTCTCCATTGAAGGTTGGAATGATCATGAGTCAACAAGGTATTGCAATTTCATACTTAAAATTCTGAGTATGTTAGATATCTAAAGCAGTAGCAAGTTTACCTTGGTGTAGTCTATAGAACAGATGGTGCTAATAAGCGCAAAAAAGTATGATAGGTGAATGTGTACACACGTATAAAATCGCCATTGATAATTTTAAATGAGTGCTGCATACAATACAGAGCAGTCTCCACAACTGCTCACAAACAGTCAAGTTTAATAAAGAAAAAGTAGCGCACATCTTTATATAAGAGAAAGTCATATACCTCCAAATCAGACTTTTATATCCTCATGGCAACAGAAGCGATGAGCGATCTTATAAAAAAGAGATCAGAAATAAATCATGGTGCAGTATGTCAACCTTCAATATCAGATTATATGGGGGAGAAAAATGTCAGGAGAGACTAACACTTTACAGTATGTTCAGCATAGTTGGGTCACAACCCAAGCAAAATTGGTCACTCGGTGGAACAACAGTGGAATCCGTACATGTTTGATGACTCATAAGGGAAATGGGAGATAGACAAGATTCAGTTCAAACAGAGATTTAATACAAAAGATATAAAACTGGTCTCCGTGATCTTAACTGCAAAAGTGGATATGTTTTATATCTTTTGTATTAAAGCTCCATTTGCACTGAATCTTGTCTATCTCCCATTTCATGTTTCCCTTGAAACATCAGACACGTTCGGATTCCACTGTTGTTCCACCGAGTGACCAATTTTGCTTGGGTTGTGACCTAACTACACTGAACATACTCGAGCACTTATTGCTCTGTAAAGTGTAAGTCTCTCCTGACATTTTTTTCCCCCATATAATCTGATATTGAAGGTTGACATACTGCACCATGATTTATTTCTGTTTGTCTTTTTTATAAAGCGCTCATTGCTTCTGTTGCCATGAGAATATACAAGTCTGTTTGTGAAGTATATGACTTTCTCTTAAATAAAGATGTGCGCTACATTTTCTTTATTTAACTTGGGTATATAAAATTGTTGGATCTTTTCTGTGGTTTACAGTTTATCCTAATCACAGACATGTCAGACATTTCCACTTATATTAACTGTAACTCTTCTTGAGTTGTTCTGGGTGAGAATGACATTGGAGATTGCATATCTCTACAATGAAGTCCGTTATGTACACTGGGGCTGAATTACTGATCTCAGAATGTATTTTTAAAAAATGTGACTAATATGTCAGGAAGATTATAAATGTGTATGTAGCATGCTATACACATTGTTTGCATGAATTATTTTATGTTTTATTGGTATTAAGCACCATATTGTTTTCCAGTATACTACAATTTAAAAGGGATTGCCTCACCTAAACATTGTCTTTACCATGGATGTAGAGAATAAAAAATGATCTATGCATTGTGTTATCAAAACTGCAAGCAAATATCTAAATTAGAAGAAAAATCTGTTTTAAATGTGTCTGTGGAGCCTCCGGCTTATGACATCATTTGTGGCTTGATATGCAAATGAACTGGTTTTCAATGTGGAATTTGCATTTCAAGCCACAAGTGATGTCATAAGCATTGTTCTAATTTAGGCATTTGCTTGCAATTCTGCTAACACAATGTATAGATGGTTTTTAATCAATTTTCATTTTCTACATTTACATGATAAGCAATATTTAGGCGATAGTCCCTTTAAGTAACAGATGTAATTAAAATAACACAAGTTTAATTTGGGAAAACAATATTTCTTAAAATATGGCAGACATGCATAAATAAGATTCTTCTTATGTTCTCATATTTAGATAGTAGAAAAGACATTACTCAACAAGATCGTGGAAACAATGGGTCCACTAGCCTTTCACCTTCAAAAAGCTCTGTCTACATACAACTAAAGAAATTCATTGGCAGACACAATACTACCAATTTTTCTGATTGCACGGTGTTACTAAAGCAGGATAAGACAGACTGTGAAACAGGAATTGATGTTATATGCATGGAAGAGCCTATTCCCTCTGACCCAGCAAATGTCAGTCTTGCTGACTTTTACCCCAATATGATCGAGTGTCTGAGCAGACTGATGGACTTCCCAAGGAAAGCAAAGGCTGCATCGAAAATAATTCGGTATTATAGACATCACGTTTGGTATGCTAATAAACATAAGGTGGCTCTCACAAAGGCAAAAAGGCATAAGGTGGCTCTCACAAAGGCAAAAAGGCATAAGGTGGATCTCACAAAGGCAAAAAGGCATAAGGTGGATCCCACAAAGGCAAAAAGGGCAACTCATAGTTCCAAGTGCTCGGGGCAGATGGCTGACATGAAACCTGATGAGGGGAATATCTTGAACAATGCTAACTGTGGAACACATGAGCAAAGTCCATGGCCTCATTCAGATTTCAATAAGGCCCGTGTCACCAGATCTAGGGAAAGAAAGACTTTCGCTGGGTGTCCAGACATGGCCACAGCTTTAGAAATTTCAAAATCATCTTCAAAGTCTAACAGTTTGTCAAATACTGTTATTTTTAGCTCTGATAAGACTTTCATAATAAATAAGAGCAACATGACCACAAGCCCGGAATTAAGGAGGACAAACACTGCACTTAAATCTCCTGCGTTCGCAAAAATGAACACCCTAGCCATATTTCCTTCAAAAGTTATCTCTGAATCTCAGAAAATGACAAATCAAGTGAAGAAAAATGAGGCGACACCAATATTTGAGTGGTGTCCATACCCAAATAGACTGCTTAAGGAGCCCCAAGAAATTAAAAGTACACTTAAACGTAGACACTCTTTTTCTACCTTTCCCAGTATACACGGATCTCTTAAGAGCCCTGTTGATACATCACTTGCCTTTGAAGCATTGTACAAGGAGATTGTTCTGCAAAATTCCTACCATAAGCTTTTAACATCTGTTTCTCGGGCTCACTTATCAGGGACAATAAACTCTCTGGTTAATTCACCGGGGTCAAGAAGAGGTAAGCGAGAAGCAAGTAACGATTGGTCAGTATCACAACTTAAAAGATATCGTATGGCTAGATCCTTTGAACCGACTATGTCAAGTTCACAAACTCACTGTGAGATGAATTGGAATAACAGATCCAGCCGATTTCCTCAGATCACAGTTT
The DNA here is from genome assembly GCA_036172795.1 of Pelodytes ibericus. NCBI lineage: Eukaryota > Metazoa > Chordata > Amphibia > Anura > Pelodytidae > Pelodytes > Pelodytes ibericus. The sequence goes on along the minus strand of CM069857.1, from coordinate 141,834,346 downwards.
CTAACGCACTAGAGCATCACAACCATCAAAAGAAGCACCAGGTAAGTGAAACCATACCTTTGTTCTAGAGTTCGCCAATATTATTCTTATGAAGATCTATGGAAAGTGTCTTTTCAGCAACACTGAGTGTTTTCCTTCATCTTTTTTGGAGTGGCATTAATTTAAATTCAGATTCTGGTACCATTGGAACCAAGAAGTAATGTCAGTGAGTTCAGTGAGGGTTAACGTGAACCTTCTGTCCACAAAACGTAAAGGCCCGGTATAGTCGCCAAACTAAATTTGGTGCATGTTGAAGATTACTGTTTGATTAGTGCACAGGCTTTTCCTAGTGTGATTTGATACTGGCATAATATTTTACTGAAGCCCTCCCCCCAGAGTGAGTACTCTGCATATATACTGCAGGTGCGACACTGAGCATATAAAGTGTTGTTTAATTTATTCACTTTCTTGCTGATGGAATAGAAAGCAATGCTGAATGTAACCGGATTTTTTCTGTACTGATCGCTCCTCTCCAAGACCTGACTGAAACTAAATGACTGACAACTAATTAAATATGGACTGGCAGACCCACTCATAGCCATGGATGGGGTTTTTTTTTTTTTTTTTTTTACTTGGTTTGAATACATTTAATTCCATCTGTCTGTAAACAAGGTGTTTTAATAGTTTATGACTGTATCCCAGATGTAACAAAAGTGCAGGGAAATTAAATGGACAAATTAACAAGAATGTTTACATTTGTACATGATTCACAAGACCCCAAAACAGAAGCAAATACGAATGTCTTTACAGAAGTGCCATTTCAAAGAAATGGCGGTGAGGGGGGGTGTATTTGTAAAGGGCAAATTCTTATGTACTACAGAGTTGAACAGACTGACAGGTACATAATGCAGAGACACCGATAATGTCCAGTATTCTATAATGCAGTGAAATAATGAAAGAAAGTGGTGATAGATACATTACACAGACAGAGCTTAGGCTAGTAGTGTAACATGGGTTTCCAGATGAATAGGGTACAGCCCTATACAATTAGCAATTGTACAGGAAGTCAGACCAGTGGTTCACCGACGACATCTGTTTTGCCAGTTTGGTGTCAGTGATTTCACACCTTTTTTGGTAAACTGGCATTAGAGATGAGCTGCCTATAATCCTCAGCCAGCTGAAATTTATATGAGAGAGAGATGAAATGCTTTGATGACATGGCTGATGTTATGTAGTGACAGGGAACTAACTTATGATGCTCTTGTAGACACTGGGATCTCTAATAGTGCAACACATTGTCTGATGACATCACTAGGGAAATATGTATATATTTTTTAACAAACACATGTTTACGGCATATGTGACCGAAGAGCGACCAGGATTTCAGCAACGGGTGCTTGTTAAAGCAGGACATTCTTTTTGGAGCCAAGAACAACCAAAAATGTTCTCAAGGAAACTTGAAACCCATTAGACAAGGGGGGACATTATCTCAGAAAATTGGAAACCTTTATTGGGATTTTCAAACATTTATTTGTTACATTTCATGTGCATGTGTGCTGTTCTACTAACGATGATTATCATTCTGCGAAATCATCTAAATCAAAACAAGCACTTAAGAATTGTGTGTTCATTCTCCAAAATCCTTGATTCCAAGGATATTAAAAATGTGTACCTTTTTCATGAAGCTTCTTTCACCATGTATTTTAAAGCAGGGGCATCCAAGTTTATTAACCCCTTCGCGACAATGGACGTGTCAGGCACATCCTGCTGGGAACTCTGTTCCCGACAATGGACGTGCCTGGCACATCCTTCGGTGAAACAAGCGGTTTTCACGATCAACAATACACAATTATGTCCTGTTTATTTAGCACTAATACAAAAGCAGTCTAACTTTTATACAAATAAATCATGTAATGAGCCTTGTGTGATATCCCTGTCTAAAGCCACATTTCATGTATCAGACTAGTAAAATAAATTCTATATTCTCTTTTAAATATGTTAAAAATACTGCTTGTATTGAATGTGTCATCTGCTTTTATGCCTTAAATTTACCAGTTATATTTACCTGCTTCATATTGATATCACCTTTTGCTTTGCAGGGTGTTTATTCTCCTGTGCAAAGAATCATGCAGCCACAAAATTCCTCCCCTTCTGGTAAGTCTGCTAGTTTGTAAGAACGCAAGCAAGGTACATTTGACCTGCACAATGAAATAAATAGAAAGGGATTAGGCTTTCAGAGGATCAAATAAAATAAAGTTCGAAGACTACTTCCCAAATGCATACACTGTATCTTCCACTCCTTCAAGTGCACACAGAATAGAGAAAATTACCCCAATATGCCAGGATATTGCCCCCAATATGCCAGGATATTGCCCCTTACTATGCTCGTTATGCCACCCTCCTCCCCCAGACCCCAGCACTTACCTTGTTCCTGCTCTGTCCCCCAGTGCTCTGTAGCTGCGTGGCTGAGGGAACGTTGTGAGCTTCCCTCCAGCCGCGCGGTCAATAAAGTTTGTTTTAAAAAAAAAAAAAACACACTTTATTGACCGCGCGACCGGAGGGAAGCTCACAACGCTTCCCTCACAGCCACGCAGCTTCAGAGCACCGAGGGACAGAGCAGGAACGAGGTAAGTTTTAGATTTTTTTTTTATCCCCACCGACTCGAGTATAAGCCGAGGGGGGCATTTTTCAGCACAAAAATTGTGCTGAAAAACTCTGCTTATACTCGAGTATATACGGTACATTCCATAGAATTTGCATTATTAGATCAACTGATCGCAAATAAAAATGGGAAACGCATACAAATTTGCACGGATTTAAATAGACAAACATGGATCTATGCCCATTTCTAAAGCTTTGATTCATTTGTTTTTATTAGAATAGCCTTACACGCATGCAAGAATCTCTTCATTTTCCTTACAGTGTTAGCCTTTTTTTATATGCACTCAAGTAAAACGAAACCCAGCCAATCAGAAAATGAAGGTGTGTATACTATTAATTATTGATCAAAAACACAAGTAAGCAAAATACAAAAAAAATAAACATGATTTTAGTTTGTAACATTTTGACACAAATTGTAAAATTGATTAAAACTTTGCCCACACAAAACACCTATCACAAAGAGGGTTACAGATATGTATCTTGTTGTTTTCCAAAGTAAAAGAAGCTTATTTCTTGTGGCAGATGCAAACTTCACATATGGAAATTCTTTTTTTTTTGTGGCATTTTATTATGGTACTTTTGCCTTCATTGTAAATCAAGTCGAGTAGAATATCTGACAGATTTGGAGATTCTCGCCTTTCTCCTGATTAAGTAGAAGTCTTTCTTCCCACCATTTTCCTCAATTTTTTTTTTTATATATATAAAGGTTCCTGGGTTCTGAGACAATACAGTGGAAGCCCAAGTATGAAACCACAAATCTCATCAAATACAGCAAATCAGACTAATTCAAGGTATTGTTGAGTCCAACATATTGTTCACTTATATTTTAAAAGCATCTTTTCCTGTAGTTATATTTTCATAGTTCCCATGCTGAGGTTTTCTCCCCTGCACTGTAAAATTTATATCCCCTTTATTTAAAAATATAAGTGGTGTTTTTTTATATATAGAGGGCTTTTTTATGTTGATATGTAAAAAAAACCAAGACGTACAATGCATTTTCTGCAACAGGCTGAAGGAAAAAAAAATATTTGCAGATTTTTATGATTACTTTAGACTTTTTTTCTTGTCATCAGTCTTTCCATTACAAAAATATTTCCATGTCGGTGCATTATGAAATATAATGCGTTGTGACCTATCAAAGTGCTTTTTATGTGAATTGTATTGTATGTATGAACATGTTTGTATTGTCTCTGTTTTATATATGATATGAAAAATTAAAATAAAAAAAGAAATATAATGCGTTGTGCACAGACCAAAAAAAAATCTAATGTATCTGTCCTATATGCTGTTTATAGCACTGGAAAATATACACAACTCGACCCCCATTAGTAGTAGGAAATAAATTCAAAGTGTGTCCTGAACAGGTTAAATAGATTTAATTGATTACTTTTGTACGTTCATTAGAAAATGTGGGCAATGAAAGTGCTTTATAAACCCAATAAAATAAAAACTCATTGAAACATATTAGACTAATTAGAACGAATAGGAAAGCCAGAGATGCTTTTTTGCTCCTGAGAAATGTCCCAACGTCTGTGGTTGATGGTAGACAAAGCATCGCTGAGGTTGTGTTCTACGGCCATGCTGTTCCTATATTTTGTCGTCACCTGGACCAGAACTGAGAAGCCACTGTCTCGAAGATAGGTACATTACAAACTCACTGCTGTGTATCTGCCGCATCTAGCCAAACTTCACTTGACCCATATCAGGGGAATTTTTAAACCGTATCCCTAAATTAAATGGTTCCACCTCAGCTGCTTCCAAATCCTAGAGGGGTTACTGGAAGAGATATCAGCGGCACTATCGGCACTGTCATCAGTTTCTTCATGAGCTTCTCAGTTTCAGACAGTGAACGCAGATTGCATTGCGACATCATCATTCCTCCCCCCAATCAAGTTAGACTTTTTTCTTGAATCTGAAGCACATGTTCAGTACCCACTTCACATCAGCTTGTGACCCACCAGTTGAGAAACACTTCTGTAGATCATATACTTGATGGCTCTGCATGTATTCGAAAGGCAAATATTGCCAAGAAAATGTAAAACACATTGATAGAAATCTTCCATATGTGAAGGAAGTAGCTTATGCATAGGTATACATGACAAAGTTATATATCCTCCAAACAATTGCAACATAATGAACACACAGACTCCAATTAAACTATGCACCAGGCAATCTTCAAAGAGGTAAGAACAGTAGTGATAAAGATTGATAACGATCTCACCAGTATGTTGACTCACTTGAGTATCCAGTAGGTATCTCATCAAGTCATGACCAAACAGTCCCAAAACATTTGGGGGTTGGTGAAAAGATGAGCTACGTGTTCATACGTGTTTTTTAAACATTTTATTACTTTAATGTCTTTCTTTGTCATATCCTAAATAGAAGTCTAATGTGTACTAGACAGTCCTGTCATATACAGGCTGAGTGCTTTCCTTTTCATTTTTTTTTTGATACATATGTTTGCTTATTTTTATATATTTAATTCTGTCCAATAAAAAAACCTAAATCCGGAATTATTATGTTGTACGTGTCATAACAGCATGATAACCTGAATGTCATTTTTTTTTTTCTTACTTTCAGAGTGTACAGAAAACTTGACTACACTTATGATTCTGACAACAGCAAGACGTTTAAGAGCCATTTTTAGGACGGAAAGTGCTTATTTATATGGTTTTATTATGCCTTTTATACACAAACGTTACCAGCATAGTTTTACCAAGAGTTTCTGAAAAATTGTGGAACTGGTGACAAAACAGGGGTTTAAAAAAAGAAAAATGAGACATGTTAATCTCTCTGTTTTTGTAATTTTAATTGTATTATGTTAAATAAATGTCCATAATGTCATACAGTTTCTGGTAAAATGTGTGAATTTCATAACTGGTTAATGTTCTATGTTTTAAATGTATTTTTTTTTGTTATGTTACATCATTAAAGTGTTTATGCTATAGCTTTTTATTGCTTACTAATCATTACTCATTACATTGTTTGTTTGTTAAAATAAAAATATTTAAAGAGATAAATTTTAAAGTGTGATTATATTGTATTGCTACACACGCCTATGAATCTATATAGCAAGAACACTTTTGCCACCAGATGGCAGTGCAACAGATGGCAGAAACCTATCTTAGTGTTAAATGTAGTATGAGGAGATGGGAGGTGTTTTATTTTTTTGTTTGTTTTTTATTTAAGTCAGATGTTAGTGTTTCAAATAAAAAGGAGACTTATTTTTCTTTTCACCCTAAAATAAAAAAGTCTGATTTACACATTGTATTACTTTTCTAAGTATATTTCTTTTCTTTGAATTAGGGATCGACCGATATTGATTTTTTAGAGCCGATACCGATAACCTGTGAACTTTCAGGCCGATAGCCGATAACTTATACCGATATTTCGTGCATTTTAATTTTTTGGGAAAAAAAACAATTTCTACACAAATCTGCTGTTAAATGAACATGTTTATTGTTAACGTTTAGCTTTTTTTTGTAAATCTTTTTCATTGCTAAATAAAAATAAATAATGCAGCAAAACAATGGTGATATGGTCAAATACAACAAATTGGACCACTTTTTTTTTTTTTTTTTAAATAAATATCAGTCAAAAGGTAACAAGAACAACAATGTTCAATTGCACATAGTCCATACTTAGATTAAATCTTAGTAAAATGAGCAGCAATGACATAGGCAATTATATCAAAGGGACACTACAGTAAATATAAGCAAGGCATCAAAACAGCTTAATTAACCCCTTAGTGACAAGACATTTTCACCTTGACTTTCCCTTGGTGACAATGGCTGTTTTGACATTTCTAGGGTGTTTGTGTTTAGCTGTAATTTTTTGCTTTCTCACATACAGTACCCACACAAATTATATGTTGTTTTTATCGTCATAAGAAGGGCTTTCATTAGATACCATTATGTTCATCATATCTTATAATTTACTACAAAAAAAATCATAAAATATGATGAAAAATTAAAAAAAAACACTTTTTCTAACTTTGACCTAAAATATAATTTACACAAATAAAATCATTAAAAAAGACCCCGGCTAAATAGTTTCTAAATGTTGTCCCGAGTTCAAAAATATGCATGTTTCCATATTTTTCGGTATTTTTTTGCGCGTTATGGGGCAAAAACCAAAAATAGTGTTTTTTGGTTTTTTCCTATATTGATCTTTTGACCCCAACCCGAACCCAAAATTTAACCCTAACACTAAATTTAACCCCAACTCTAATCCTTATTATATCCCTTAATATTTTTTAACTTTAATTTAATTTTAACCCTATCCCTTATGCTAAAAAATATTTAATTGTAACCCTATAGGCTAATATAGCTAAATAACCGATTTTTATTTAATTAAATATGTATTTTAATTATTTTCCATTGCAATGCTACTAAACTACCACTAGGGGTAGTCAAGTAGCATATTCAGAGCGACGGAAGTGAAGTTACTTTCACTTCCGAAGCTCAGACCGGCAGAGGGCTTAGCCATATTGACGGAGCAGCATGCTCCGTGGGGCGATCGTGGGGGTCCCAAAATAGAAATATCGGTGCTGGCTATTGCCTCGATGTCGAGGCAATAGACCAGCACTGTTAAAGCGGTTTTCGCGATCGTTGATCGCGAAATCTGCTTCATTCAAATATTATCGGCATTATCGGTAAAGTTAGATGCCGATACCGATAGTTTAGGAAACTGTGAATATCGGCCGATAATATCGGTTAATCCGATAATCGGTCGATCCCTACTTTGAATATATATATTGCATCCTAGCATACATATTATTCATATATCCATCAGAAAATGCATTTTTTTTTTCTAATTAGCTTAGGTTTTTGCCTAAATATACAGACCTCTGTTTCAGAGAGCCCAAAATGGAAAATTCCTGCAGACCCCACACGATACAAAATCGTGCTTATGGTATTTTTGTCTTTAGTTACAAAAACAGCCCATATCCTTAAAGGAATTTTATCGCCTGAACATTGTTGTTACTGTGCTTGTAGAGAAAAAAAATAATTGAAATTGAGCTATACTTTGTGTTGGCAAAACTGGAAGCAAATGCCTACATTAAGAGAAAAATGTTTCTATGTAGTCCCCTGCTTATGACATCACCTGTGGCCTGATGTGCAAATTACACATTTCTCATTGAAAACCAGGTAAAAACAATGTTTATTAGATACAGTCCCTTTAAAGTGCCACTAAACTTTTTTTCACTTGTTGTTCTAATAAAGAAACACAAATGAAAAAAAAAAACATTTGGCCCTAATATGAGCTTAAACTGGCATGTGCTTTTTAAGTACAATGAGAGACCTTCATTTACATATACCACTAACACAAGGGAATTTAACTAGGTCCCCTCTGATGGTGGCATGTGAAAACGAAGGTCTCTCTGCACTAGCCAGGACCCCTGTTTGAATTGGCTGAAAGTACATGTCAGCTGAGAGGCAGAGCCCAGAATAAACCCATGTGTATCTGCAAAGGTACATGATAGGTGGCACCAGGTTTTTAACAGGCACTTCTGTTAACCCCTTGCCGACACAGGACATGCTAGGTCCGTCCTGTGTGGCAAGACGTTAGTGACACAGGACGGACCTAGTCCGTCCTGTGTCAAAACGAGCACTGAAAGCGGAGTTTTTCCGCTTTCAGTGCTCAGCAGTATTGAAACGATGAAACGGGTTTTAAAGTCACAGCGCCTTTAAAACGACGGGCATGAAAAACGAGCATTGGAAGCGAATTATATCGCTTCCTATGCTCTGTAAGTGTTACTGATTGCCTCACAAGTCGAGACAATCAGTAACACGCAAAAAAATGCACGATCTTGGTCACTGTGTGACCAAGATGGCGCTGCCCTTCTAAGGGCAAAAGCACAGGAGGCAAGAAGTACCTGCTTCCTGTGCTCTATAAGCAGTCACAGGATTGCCTCTTCACAGAGGCAATCTGTGACTGCCAGGCACACTGACAAGCAGTGGGGATGCTCTGATGAGCACCCCCACTGCCTGGTCAGATCAATATTAACCCTATATTGATCTGACCAGTTAGGATCTGCCTCCCTCTCCTCACATTTTTTTTAGTGAGGGAGAGAGACAGATCAAAGTAATAAAAGCAAGTTTAAGTACAAAAAAGTAATAAATACACAACACACTAATTATAAAACAATAACAAAAAGTTTATAAAAGCAATTCCCTGTATTTAACTTCTTCCCTGCCACTGATCTTGCGTAAGCAGTGATCGTGCACATCAGCGCATTTATTTTTGCTGTTTGTGCATTTTTTAGGGGTTAATTTTTTTTGTACTGTAATTTATTACAGTACTACAAAGGCTCTTCTACGAGTTATTAACCCCTTCTTTGCCGTCGATCACTGCTTATGCAATGATATTGACACCAAAGCAATTTTTATCTGTCTGCATTTTTTTTTTTTTAGACATACCAGCTAGTGGATTACGTGTAAAATAAAAATATTTTAGTTTTTTTTTTTAAGCTGTCTGAGCGCATGGCGATCAGTATCAGCGAATTAGTGGCAAAGTCGGTTTGGTGATTCCTCAAATGAACATCACAATTCGCCCTGGTCGGATCAATATTTACAAATATTGATCTGCCTCCCTCTCCTCACTTACATTTTTTGTGACGGAAAGAGACATATCAGTATTAGTGATATAAAATAACATTTTATAAAATTGTCAGGTTTTATGAAAGCCATTCACTGTGTATTAACCCCTTCCCTGCCATTCATCACTGTATAAGCAGTAATCTTGCACAGCAACAGTATGTTTTGCTGTCTGCACTGTTTTATGGATTAATTTCTTTGTACTGTAATGTATTACAGTACTAGATAGGCTCTTCTAAGAGCTATTAACCCCTTCTTTGCTCAAGATCACTGCTTAGACACTGATTCTGAGGCCGCGGACTCAGGGTTTGATTTTGACCCTGGTCAGCTTTCTGATACATCATCTAGTGATATATCGGTGGCTGCTGAGCCCTTGCCACAAGGCGTGATGGGTGTCTACTTTTAAAAAATATATGGTTTGGTGGGGGTATATTACATTGGCTGGCTTCAAAGATATCTCCCATATAGGACACGGACGCAGGTTGACTACATGTCAAAATTCCAAGTTTGAATTTTGAGATGCGCACCTCACAAATGTTGCCTTCTAGCCAAAAAACAAACCAACAAACCTATGCATGGGTGCTATCCCTGTACTCGGGAGATGTTGCTGAACACATATTGGGTTGTTGTTGTTTGGCAGTGACATATACCAGGATCCGTGAATTCATGCCTGAAGTACAATCTATGTGGGGGAAAAAACTCCCTAAAAATTACTACCACAAACTTTTACAAAGGCTGGTGGTAGAATTAGTACATATACCACAATTTTAAATACCCTAGGATGTCTAGTTTTCCAAAATATATGGTTTGATGGGGTAAAATACTTTGACAGGCTTCAAAAGTGTCCCAAATGGAACATGGGGGCAGGCTGACTACATGTCAAAATTCCAAGTTGGAAATGCACCCCCCCTAAATGTGGCCCTTTAGCCCCAAACAAGTCAACAAACCTATGCATGCGTGGTATCCCTGGACTCAGGAGATGTTGCTGAACACATATCGAGGTGTTGTTTGGCACTGACACATAACAGGATCTGTGAATTCATGCTCCATATACAATGTATGTGGAAACAAAACATTAAAAAATTACTAACCTAAAATTTGACAAAGGCTGGTGTTAGAATTAGTACATGGAAAGTGTTAAAATACTACCATTTGAAATACCCTAGGGTGTCTAGTTTGCAAAAATGTATGGTTTCTTGGGGTAAAATACACATTCTGGCTTCAAAAATGTCCCAAATGGAACATGGGCGCAGGTTTACTGCATGTCAGAATTCCAAGTTGGAAAACCAAAAAGCGCAGGCATTTTAAACCCCCAAATAATCTAACTAAACTACACATGGGTGGTATCCCTGTACTCAGGAGATGTTGCTGAACACATATTGAGGTGTTGTTTGGCACTGACACATAATAGGGTCTGTGAATTCATGCCCAAAGTACAATGTATGTGAAAAAAAATTACTACCCAAAACATTGACATAGGCTGGTAGTATAATTAGTGCATGGAAAGTGTTAAAATACTACCATTTGAAATACCCTAGGGCAGGGGTGGCAAACACAAGGCACGCGGGCCGAATCCGGCCCGCCGGACCTTGTAATGTGGCCCGCACAGCAGTGGCGTACTGCGGGGGGGGCGGCCCGCCCCGCCCCGGGTGCCACTGACTAGGGGGGTGCCACCGGTGCAGCCGGCACCCCCCCGCGCTGCTTACCTTTTTTTTTTTTCTTTTTCAGGCGGCCGTATCCTCTGGATGCGACCGCCGGGTGGAAAAAAAAAACATCACAGCGACCGGATGTGACGATACGTCACATCCGGCGACTGTGTTTCCCTCCTCCGTGCAGGAGGGAAGACTGCACGGAGGAGTCGTCCGTCCGGGACCACAGACAAGCAGCGATTCGGTAAGTGATGGGGAAGGGGTGGGGGGGGGGAGGAGTGGCACAATATTACTGGGCATCTGGCTGGCACAATATTACTGGGTTCTGGCTGGCACTATATTACTGGGCATCTGGCTGGCACTATATTACTGGGCTCTGACTGTCACTATATTACTGGGCATCTGGCTGGCACTATATTACTGGGCTCTGACTGGCACTATATTACTGGGCATCTGGCTGGCACAATATTACTTGGCTCTGACTGGCACAATATTACTGGGCTCTGACTGTTAGAATATTTCTGGGCACTGAGTGGCACACTATTACTGGGCACTGACTGGCACACTATTACTGGGCTCTGACTGTTACAATATTCCTGGGCACTGACTGGCACACTATTACTGGGCTCTGACTGGCACACTATTACTGGGCTCTGACTGGCACTATATTACTGGGCTCTGACTGGCACAATAATACTGGCTCTGACTGGCACAATATACAGATGTGAGGAATTTTTAGGCGCAATCCTGACCCATGCACTGTGTACTTGGTGCAATCTTGACCCATGCACTGTGTACTTAGTGCAATCCTGACCCCTGCGCTGTATAAGTAGAATAATCCTGACCCATGCACTGTGTAATTAGCACAATCCTGACCGCTGCACTGTATACGTAGCGCAATCCTGACCCATGCACTGTGTACTTAGCGCAATCCTGACCGCTGCACTGTATACGTAGCGCAATCCTGACCCATGCACTGTGTACTTAGCGCAATCCTGACCGCTGCACTGTTTACGTAGCGCAATCCTGACCCATGCACTGTGTACTTAGCGCAGTCCTGACCCATGCACTGTGTACTTAGTGCAGTCCTGACCCATGCTTGCTATTATTCTTCCTAGGCTTCTGTTTTCAAGGCTAGTTATTACTTAAATTATTATTAAAACCAGTAGCAACTGAATGCAGAGGCAATTATTCATGATAATAAAGAGTAGATGCATAATCCTATACAACCGGCCCTTTGAGGGTAACCATACTGCTGATGCGGCCCACGATGAATTTGAGTTTGCCACCCTGCCCTAGGGTGTCTAGTTTTCAAAACTATATGGCTTTGTGGGGTAGAATACACTTTCTGGCTTCAAAAATGTCCCAAATGGGACATGGGCGCAGGTTTTCTGCATGTCAGAATTTCGAGTTGGAAAACCAAAATGTGAACCCCTTAAATGTGGCCTTTTAGCCCCAAAACAAACCAACAAACCTATGCATGGGTGGTATCCCTGTACTCAGGAGATGTTGCTGAACACATATTGAGGTGCTATTTGAAAATACCCCTTCACATTTTAAGGTAATGTTTATCTAAATTGCAATCTATGTGAAAAATTAAAAAAAAAAAAAAATTCTGCAAACTTTGGCAAAGATTGGTGGTAAAATGGCTACATGAAATGTGTCAAAATACCCCAAGTTAAATGCCCTGAGTGGTCTAGTTTTCAAAAATATGTACATGTTGGGGGTCATTCATGGATTTAGTACAGATATCAGTGTTATAATGTCACTATCGCTAATTTTGAAAAAAAGGATTTTAAAATAGCTTTGCACAACTTATAGTTCTGGCCCTGTAACATGAATAAAAAAGCACAAAAACATAAAACATGGGCTATTTCTGAACTCAGGACATATATTAGAAACTATTTAGCAGTGTTTTTTTGTTGTCTCTTGTACATGAATATACGATTTTTCAAATAAAAGTCATAAAAAATGTTTTTTTTGCCATATTTTATTATTTTTTCTATATCAAATTATATGCTATTATCAAAAATAATGGTATCGAAAGAAAGCCCTTCTTATGACGATAAAAATGATATATAGTTTGTGTAGGTACACTAAATGAGATCAATTATAGCAAAACACAAACACCTCAGAAATGTTAAAGCAGCCCGTCACCAAGCGTCGGACAAGCCAAAAAAAGTAATGTCACTAAGGGGTTAATGAAGCAAAAATTAAAAATAAACTTTAGTGCCACTTCAAGGGGTTAATGTGTTCCATTCCACTTTATCTAGATTTTGTCTGATTCAGCTATCTTTCTTGATGTTTGAACACAATGGCTTATTCCATGAACCTATTCTTTTTATCCTTTGTCAGCACTCTCAGATTGTTCCCTGATACCAACTTTTTAAAGGCACTGCACCTTTAACATCATATCTGCCTCCACTTTTGGGATACTCTAGGATCTCTATTATTTATTATTGCCCAGGAATATGCTGTGTTTCCTTTAATTTCTCTACACAGCAGTGCATCTCATGTGGTACATTACAACATGGGTTTGAGTCCATAAGTCACATATTCTATCCTTTGGAATTTTTTTAAAAGGGCCACAATTCATTTAGCGTCACAATTCATTTAGCTTCATACAAATTGTTGCTGTTAGAAATACATGCGGACTGAAACGTGAATTTCAGGGATAGCTGAAATATATTACAATTAATAAGTAGTTACATGATGTATGAGAGATTACATTAGGTCTAATTTGGATGAGAGGTACAAAAACCAGTCACAATGAGTATATCCAAAACGTTTTCAGATTGAGCAGTCTCTTTGACTTTGGTCTTCTATAGTCGGGTTGTTTCTTCTTTTTGTTTTCTGTATCTTTTTACAAATTCTGACTGGGTCATCATGGATTAAGTCATCATCTTTATTGATTTCAGCTATTAGCTGCTCACTGTTGAGATATATGCTGGATCTAGATAAACCATTGCTCATATTTACTAGTGATATGTCTTCCAAACCATTCTTAGAGTACAATGGTAATGTATTTTGTTTATGAATTGTCTTTGGCTTTTTGGGATTGAGGTTCAGAGCAGCATAGCACAATGTTTCCTGAAGCCCCAACTGTGGAATAGAGATCATAAAAATGTACTTCAAACATAAGTCAGAATAATAAAACATGCCTGATGTTATCATTACTATATGCAGGGCCTGTTATTTACAGTATAATTTGTTATCTAAATAGAAAGTGGTTTCTAGTTACACTCCTGCTTAGTGCTCCACCCAATTCTCAGCATTCAGCTGTACAGTCAGAATACTTACAATACAGGTAGAGAGTGGAACAGGGCTATTTTCCCTTATGCAAACAGTGCATGATTGAGCATGGTTAAAAATGCTTCAATGGGACTCTGTCGAACTAAACAGTTATTATACTGTGAATCTAAAGAATAGAAATTGATCCATATATTGTGCTAGGAGAATTGCATGCAAAGGCATAAAATAAGAAAAGAAAGTGTGTTGTGTCTCCTGTTTTTATCACATGTGGCTTGATATGCAAATTAAACGCTTCATATTGAAAATTAGCTAATTTGTATATTAAGCCACAGGTGACATGACGGACATATTTCTCTTATTTTATACATTTGCAATGTTTAGGTTGTCAGAGTCCATTTAATAAAACACCAAATGAAAGATAAATCAAGCCATTATTGTATTGTCTGAATAGAAAAATGCAATATGTTCTTTTTTAAAAGACATCTTTTCTTTATTTTTTGTTATTTCCAATATCAGAAAACATTTAAGTACAAAAATTGAATTTTACGATTCTAATACATAACAAGTACTGTGTATTTTGATAATTTATGGTTTTATTTAAACTATTATGACAGATAAAGAAACTTACACTATAATCAATAAACTTCTAAATCACCTATTCTTTCATTTTCCATTCAAACCGCACCAGCGAGGGAGGGAGGGGAACCGCTAATTCCAAAGAGGAGTACTAGTTATTTAACAGATCATTCATTGTATTCCTTCCATTGGGCCTGAATCGACTTCTATTATAAATTGGTGATTTGCTTGTTGTATTACTTCCGACAGTGGAAAAGCTCTCCTATGTTTCCAATTTTCTTTCTATACATATTTGCAATAACGATATGGACAAATAACCAATAAAAATAATTGTGCTGGCAATCCTTCTTCTATAAGGGCGATATATATGTTTGTGTATCTGGCTTTGTGTAATGGAAATTATTGTTTTTAATTATGAACATTATAACCAAATATGGGAGAAAGTTCCCTTTTCAATACCTCATCTCCAACACAATGGGAAAGTCTTGGGATTAATTTTATGTAGTCTCATGGGGACTAAATACCATCTAAGAATAATCTTGTATCTCAATTATGTTTATACAATGTATGTTTTTCCTCACTAGTGTTATACCATTGACCCAATCTTCTCAGGAGAGGGAGATATCCAATTCCCTTTCCTGATTAATCCAGGACATTTCCTTCTCCTGAGGTTTCAAAAGGCTGATAAATTTTGACATCCTTGATGTGAGTTTATTTCTTTGATGGTTTCCCAAGAACTCATCTAAAGGTCCACCATCCACTATACTCTTTTTTTGATAGGAAATTCTAGTCTATGTCAGCTTTGAATAATGTCAAACAGGACCAATGAGCCTTGCTTTACCATGTCTCTCACGATCTCAATATTTTCCCATTTCCAGTTACTTAACTTGATGTTTCCTATATCGCGCTCCAAACATTCAAGTGAAGTGAAAAAGAGCTCTGTATCTGTAGCTTGACTGCCCCTAGAGGCAGTCAACAACATTGCAATGAAGAAGAAGAAAAAGATAATTAGCTTAAATCTAGGGTTAGGGTTACAATTAAATTATGGTTAGCATAAGGGGTAGGGTTAAAATCAAATTAAACTATATAAAGGGTTAGAGTTGGGGTTATATTTAGAGTTCGGGTTTGGGTCAAAATAGGAAAAACCCTATTTTTGGTTTTTGCCCTATAACTCGCAGAAAAACATGGAAATAAGCATATTTCTGAACTCGGGACATAATTTAGAAACTACTTAGATAGGGCTTTTTTAATGATTGTATTTGTGTATTCTAGGTCAAAGTTAGAAAAAGTGTTTTTTCTTAATTTTTTAATCATATTTTATGAATTTGTTTTGTAGTAAATTATAAGATATGATGAACATAATGGTATCTAATGAAAGCCCTTCTTATGACAATAAAAGCAAAATATAATTTGTGTGGGTATAGTATGTGAGAAAGAAGAAAATTGCAGCTAAACACAAACACCCCAGAAATGTAAAAACAGCCCTTGTCGCCAAGGGAAAGTCAAGGTCAAAATGTCTTGTCACTAAGGGGTTAAATAAACACAATGTCCTCTTGTTGTGGTAGTGTTCCTTATTTTGAATATACTCTCCTCCTTTACTGCGTGTTAATTGCTTTTGTGTAGTATTTCTTCCAAACTATACATGTTAAGGTCCTCTAAACTTTCCTGGTAATGTTCACCAATATTGGAATCCAAAGATTGCAGTTTATTGACATGTTTTCTACGTGGGACAGTGTCCAAAGCCATACTGAAAACTAAATAAGTGATGTCTTCTGCACCACCGTAATCTATTATTTGAGTCACCCAATCAAAAAAATCAGTAAGATTAGTTTGGCATGATCTCCCTGAAGTAAACCCATGTAGTTTCTGATCTACTAATCCATGTGATTTCAGATGTACTGTCCTTTAACATCGTTTCCATTTATTTTCTCATCACTGATGTATGTACACTAAATGGACAAAAGTATTGGGACACAATACTTAATTGTTGAATTCATACCCATTGCCACAGGTGTATAAAATGAAGCGCCTTGCCATGTAGTCTGCATTTACAGGATTTGTAGTTTGAAGAGCCCAGTGAATTCAAGCGTGGTACTGTGATAGATTGCCACCTTTGCAATTAGTCAGTTCATGAAATTTCATCCCTGCTAGATATTCCACGGTCAACTGTAAGCTGTATTATTATTAAGAAGTGCAAGTGATTAAGCACAGCAACCAAAAAGCAGAATACCACGTAAAGTCACATTCGCATGGTGAATAAAAGTTGCCACTGGCATTAATATCAGCACAAATATTGTACAATGCCAAGTGTCATATCGAGTTGTGTAAAGCATGCTGCCACTGCACTCTGGAGCAGTGGAAACTTGTTCTGTGACACATCATACTTGTTTGTTAGTCTGATAAGCGAGTGTGGGTTTTATGTGGAAGAACTTGACTAATTATTATCATTGGGGCCACAGGCACATTTAAGTCATGGGGGGGGGTTGGTGTAAATTAAGATTTTTGTTGCCTGTTAATTTTTACCGGCTGTTATCGAATTACTGTTTTTGTGGTAATTACCTCACAGAAAAGTGTTTCAATGCCACTTTTTTTTTTTAATTTAACAGAGACTATTGAATCTACCCAATAATGTTATGATCTTTCAGAGAGTCTATTGCTTGAACATTCAACAACATGAACATGTTTTCACCAGCTAACATCTCCAACTTTTCACCAGTTAACATTCATTTGATGGCCGGCTCATAAGACTATGGAGAGTATCAGACTGGTTGGTAAATGGCAGAGGCGTCGCTAGGGGTGGGCTACTGGGGCTATAGCCCCGAGTCCCCCCTTCATAGCCCCGAATGGAGACTCTGGGGCTAAAGTATTCTTTAGCCCCGAGACTCCAGGGCTGTAATTGTTAAAAAAAAAAAAAATCCCCCGCTGAGCTTTCCTCCATCTGGGACATGGTCCCAGAATCGGAGGATTGAGCTCACGCGGGGGTGATGGCCGATCTGGAGGAGAGGCTGCTATAGGGAGCTCTCTCCCTAGCCTCTCCTCCTCAAGCTGCGGCCCACAGGCAAGTGCCTGCGGTGTCCGCACCTCCTAGCCATGCAGAAACAGCGCAACGGGTGCAAGCTCCGCCCAGTCGCGCTGTGAGATCAGCATCCGGCAGAAGTTCCTGAAGACACCGCCAAAAACGCAAGTAAGCTGAAGGTAAGGTAATACAAAAAAAAAAGTAAAAAATTTAAGAAATGTGTGACTGTATGTGGGTGTCTCAATGTGTGCAAGTGTGTGTCTCAGTGGGTGTCAGGGTGTCTCAGTGGGTGTCGTTTCTGGATGTCTCAGTGGGTGTCTGGGTGTCTCATTGGGTGTCTCAGTGTATATAAGTGTGTGTCTGGGTGTCTCAATGTGTGTAAGTATGTGTCTGGGTGTCTCAATGTGTGCAAGTGTGGGTCTGGGTGTCTCAATGTGTGTAAGTATGTGTCTGGGTGTCTCAATGTGTGCAAGTGTGTGTCTGGGTGTCTCAGTGTGTGTCTGGGTGTCTCAGTGGGTGTCTCAGTGTGTATAAGTATGTGTCTGGATGTCTCAATGTGTGCAAGTGTGTGTCTGCGTGTCTCAATGTGTGTCTGGATGTCTCAGTGTGTGTAAGTGTGTGTCTGGCTGTCTCAGTGAGTGTAAGTGTTTATCTGGGTGTCTCAGTGTGTGTAAGTATGTGTCTGGGTGTCTCAGTGTGTGTCTATATGTGTCTCAGTGTGCGTCTGGGTGTCTCAGTGTGTGTCTCAATGTGTGTGTATGGTTGTCTCAATGTGTGTGTGTCTCAATGTGTATGTCTGGGTGTCTCAATGTGTGTAAGGGTGTTTGCGTAAGTGTATGTGCATGAGTGTGTCTCAGGGTGTCTGTGTGAGAGAGAGAGATGGTGTGTGTGAGAGAGAGATGGTGTGTGTGTGTGTGTGAAAGAGAGAGACGGTGTGTGTGTGTGTGAGAGAGAGAGAGACTGTGTGAGAGAGAAATAGACGGTGTGTGTGTGAGAAAGAGAGATAGACGGTGTGTGTGTGTGAGAGAAAGAGACAGTGTGTGTGTGAGAGAGAGAGACAGTGTGTGTGAGAGAGAGAGAGACAGTGTGTGTGTGTGAGAGAGAGAGACAGTGTGTGTGTGAGAGAGAGAGACAGTGTGTGTGTGAGAGAGAGACAGTGTGTGTGTGAGAGAGAGACGGTGTGTGTGAGAAAGAGAGAGAGACTGTGTGAGAGAGAAATAGACGGTGTGTGTGTGAGAAAGAGAGATAGACGGTGTGTGTGTGAGAGAGAGAGAGACTGTGTGAGAGAGAAATAGACGGTGTGTGTGTGAGAAAGAGAGATAGACGGTGTGTGTGTGAGAGAGAGAGAGACAGTGTGTGTGTGAGAGAGAGATGGTGTGTGTTAGAAAGAGAGAGAGACTGTGTGAGAGAGAAATAGACGGTGTGTGTGTGAGAAAGAGAGATAGACGGTGTGTGTGTGAGAGAGAGAGAGACGTGTGTGTGTGAGAGAGACAGTGTGTGTGTGTGAGAGAGAGAGACAGTGTGTGTGTGAGAGAGAGAGACAGCGTGTGTGTGAGAGAGAGAGACAGTGTGTGTGTGAGAGAGCGAGACGGTGTGTGTGAGAGAGAGAGACAGAGAGAGACGGCGTGTGTGAGAAAGAGAGAGACGGTGTATGTGAGAAAGAGACGCAGTGTGTGTGACAGAGCTCATCTGGGCTCTAGCCCCAGATCATTGGAAGACTTAGCAACGCCCCTGGTAAATGGAATGTAGAAAATCCCACCGTGGCTTCTCTATTTCGCTGAGGCTTGGACATCTGCTCGTAGCAGCTTTCATCAGTATGATCTGAAATAAAAGACAGAAACTAAAAAAAAACTGCAAAGGAACAGTTTTTAATTTGACATTAAACAAAGTCGTGTTTTCCCCCCTATGTAAATGCTCATTCTTAACACTACCTTTGTCCAGACACATTGAGTAAACGCTTTTTTGCTTGACAAAGGATTTTACTTAAACGCATCATTCTTTTTATCCTCTCTGACTTTTCGCATCCAAGTGTATTATGTGTCTGCATAAAGGTGTATATATATTGCATTCCATATATATGGTTTGTGTTCCTTATTATTATTGCTGTTTTTTCTTTGTATTTTATACTTATTATGTGATGAGATTTTTTTTTATATATGCGCTTTTGAAGATATTTCTCAATGAAATATGCTCGTATGCACTTGTTTTTGCTATATGTATGTATATTCTTTTTAATTATTAATTTATACATGCATTTCATTTGTGTATTTGTGTGATTTATACATTTACATGTTGAGCGCTGTCTACTTTTTTAAAAATATTTTTGCATTGCAGTGTTAGTTATTTTACACAAAAGTCCTTTTTCCCCACTCCAATTACTGCCATCGTAAAACACAAAGAAACTGATGCAGTTACCCAAATTAAGCTGTTACTGCACATGCTCAATGCAAGAGAAAGCAGCATTGGAAGTAGAAAAACTTTGAAAGAGATTCCATGCATACATATCTTAAATAAAAAAACCTGTACAATATACAGATAAGATACTAAAATGCATCACACATTAGTGTAGTGCCTAGAGTGTCCACTACAGGTAGGTACACATATTTAGTGTATCCATTTGTTGAAGAAATTTCTAAATGTGAAGATTTAAACAAACACTTAACTGTAGCTTAAACCTACAACTCCTAATGTGCAAGTAGCATTATGGGAAAAAAACATCACCAGTTGGGCCCTTAAAGATATATGTGCATCCATTTCAGTATTGGAACTTTTTTTTTACCTGTGTGCATTTGCCTTAGTAAGAGCTTCACACACAATGTATTTATTTAACTATGGTAGTTTCAGCAGGAAATCACCAGATATGTCTTCCATACACATTTCATACTTTAAACTGATTTGGTCCTTTTCCTGGTTGACCATATTATATTAATGTTAAAATATTTTTAAAAATTGAATGCAAATGTTATATGCTTATGGTCCTATTAATTTAACGATGAATGAAAAAGTGGGCAACAAAAATCAGCCATTAGGATCTGAATTGAAATGATAGACTAGTTGGAGATTTTTTCCAACAATGCTATTAATGCCTGACTTTTACTATCACCATTACAATTCACAGTTCAATGTTTAGTGAATATACCCCATTTGTGTATTGAATATTTAGTGAGAGTGACATATATTAAAAACGAATGAATAAACACTACATATTAAGTACTTATTAAGAAATGTAAATGTCTTAAAAACAATATGCTTACCAAGATTTGGTTGATTTAGGTTACCATATATTGGATTATTTTCAATAAATTGCTTCTCGTATCTGCAATACAAATTGAAATATATAATTGTTATATTTCAAATAGAAATATTGACATGGTTTGAGAGACTTCTGGGCAGCGATAAGGGTGCAGCAGGTTTAGTGAAGAACAATAGAACCTTTAATGTGTCCACCACTAAGTCCAGTAAATGTCCAACATGAACAATGATATCGGTGCCTATTACTTCTTTGGTGGGTTTAGGAAAGCTGTGTTTTTAGATGTTTTACAGTATTGATGCAGTTGAGCATTGTGGCATCTGGGTGGCGCGAGTACCTGTGTGCATCCATTTCAGAAACTGTTTTGTATGTGTTGGTGGCCCTACTGGAGGAAGTGGAAGCAAGCTTCATGCAAGATTGTTTTTAATCTATGCATTTGCTATGCTTTAGTTTCAGCCACAGATTTAAGGTCATACCTATTAAACTATGTGGAGTCTGCTCACTCGCAGGTGAGTTAAAGGGAGATGAACATTTCAACTCACAGACTCAACTATACATAGTGCAGGGATAAGCTTGGTGAGTTTCTCCTGCTAGAAGAACTCAGTTTGCCATGGATAATGAATTTCTTGAAGGAGAACCTCACCAGGTTTGTCCCTCACTGGTTAAGCCACTGAGATCACTGGCAACTCACCTTTTATTGAAAAGGTCTCTATGGTAGCTCTCTCATTGGCTTCATGAGAAGTTATTGATGTTCATTTGAAAATAGGACTGGCAACAACATTGGAGGAGCTAAGTGTCCGCTTAGTTTGCAAGATACAATGGCATTTTTGCAAAATTTGGAGAAGATACTTTGCAATATCAGCATCCCCTGTGTATTTTAATTTTCAATTCAGAAATACTTTGTTGAGATTGGTGTGGAAAAATATGATAGACCTACACCAAGCCCTGACCATAACTTCATTTATCTGCTTTTGAATGAATTGGAACTTTTACAGTAAGCCAGGCATAATCACTCAATATCAGTGCCCAACCTCCCTAGCATTAATGTGTCTTAATGGCAGCAAATCATGGCAGCAATGTTCCAACATCTAAAAAGAGAGGATTATGTTAAAGCAGCAGAGGGGGGAACAACTCTACATTAATGCCCATTTAATCAGCAATATGTTATTAAACAAAACTAATATTCTCTCAAGACATAGTAACATGGTAATTTAGGTTGAAAAAAGACACAACTCCATCAAGTTCAACTCTTCTACCCATCATTCCAGCTTTTGATCCAAAAGAAGGCAAAAACCCCTAAGGAAGCTATTTCTAATTTTGCCTCCTAGGGGGGGAAATTCCTTCTTGACTCCAAAGGGCAATCAAATTTCTCATCAATAAGCTCTATTATTAATGCTTATTCTACTATTAATAGCCCTATATGTTATGTTTTTCTAAAAAAAACAAAAAAAACCCATCCAGACCATTTTTAAATGCATCTATTCTAGTTGATAGCACCACCTCTCTTGGCAGTGAGTTCCATAACTTTATTGTTCTTACCGTAAAGAATCCCTTCCTTTGCTGTCTATGAAACCTCTGCTCTTCCAGTCTTAGGATGGAAAGCAAAAATAATAATTGGATTAAATTGCTACCAACTAGGGAAGCTATATTATTACACCATTTACTTTTAAACACAGTTCTTCATGGTTACAAATCGGGTTTAGAAATTATTGCTCAATTTCCTGTGTTAAAAAAGTGTAAATCTTATCTTACTGATTTTAATGTCAACAACACACAGCATATGTTTTTAATCACGTATCGTTATAAGGATAAATTTATTGCATATCTGAAACCTGTGCCATCAATCGAAAACATTATGTATTTTCTATTAGCTGCATATCCCTGACAAATAATTCGATAGCAAGTGCTGTAGAATAGAAGTGGACAATACAGGCAAATAATCAATACAGAGGACACAACATGTACCTTCCTTTCTTGTCTACCTTTCTACCTTCCATGTCTTTTTATCTATGTACGAGCACTGTATTATTTGTGTGCCAATAAACTTTTGTTTACACATAACTCTATGGGACGTCCTTTCCAATTTGATTGTAGGAAATCTAAAAAATTTGGACGGTTATTTATCATTAAATTTGGGTAGATGGGACTACGGGAAGGATTTCAATCCTTGATTTGGAAATATTTTTTTCCTTGAGAGCAGTTTGATATTTCTCCATTTCATGGTGGGATTTCCAAGTTGTGACACACAATGCTATTTATTGAGAAATTTGATATATTGCATCTGTATGTATATTTTTCTGTGTAACACTGTTTGAGCTTTTATCTTTTATAAAAATAGTTTTGTAAGAAAATCATACTTTTATTACATCTTTGCAAAAAACACAATTTTTACTTATTTTTTACTCAGTTACTTTGGCCTTAAGTTTGAGGTTCCCGTCTCAGTTCCCTCAATTCACTCTTTATTGAGTAGACCCTATAGTAATATAATAATAAAACTATATTAATAATATAACTTTTTTTCGCAACACTGGGTCTTAGTAATGTCAAAAATACATTGAATGCCTTATCAATGTTCAGTGCCAAGTTTAGTTGGACTTATGCTTGAGTGTGTTTTCCTAAATGTAAAGCTTTTAGAAATAAAACTACTTTAGTTTTACAGGTAAAAGGTTTTAAATGCAATGAATGTCTGTTATTTTAATACTACATCAAAACATTTCTCATACAAGATCTTAGAAAAATAGTAAATAAACTTTATTAGATTTTTTACTCCTACAAACACTATGCTTAAAAAAAGTTAGAAAATGTGCAAAACAGCATTCTGTTTTTGTGGGCTGTCAGTTAACCACAACCTCATTTAGATAGAGCAATACTTAGCAGGTGTAGTCAAAAAAGACAATTGTTGCATTATACAGTCCCTTGTGGGGTTTTTGTCGTCTTGTTTGGTTGAGCTAAAAAAAAGTCATGTTTATTAATATAATGTGCACTTTTTACAGTTGTAATTGCTGTATCAATTAAACTTAAAACTTATTTCAAAGCATTATGTGTAATCACCTGTCCTTCTTCATGTTGACTTGGTTGAACTTTACAACCATATTTTGATAGGTATCTTTCTATTTCCTACTGAACTTAATGTACCCTGAAACAAATGTTAAAAGCCTTCTTTCTACTTCAATAAAATCTCAGCTCAACCATCATCCATATATTAAAGGGACAGTCTAATCCCCAAACTCACTTTGGTGCAAGATGAAAATTACTGCTTGTGTATTGCACAGGCTTTTTTCCAGTGTGATTTGATGTTGGCATTCTGCATAAACAATGCCTGCATGTTTACTGCAGATGTGGCAGCACTGATTATATAGACACCTAGGATATAAAGTTTTGTTTCAATTTGTTACTTCCTGTGCTCTTGGAATTGAATACATTGTGTGGACTGTGATAAACTTGCTCTTGTACACAGTAGGATCTCTTAACAGTGCAACACATTGTCTGATAGGCACTAGACAGTCCATTTAATGAACCATATTACTTGGCTAGACCAAAGTTAGAGTTGTTTTATTAATCATAGATAGTGAAGCACACTTTACATATAAGTCCTGGTTGCTATTACTGGTACCCAATATAATATTCAACATAACACAAAATTAGCTGCAATGCTAAGGTTTAAATATTAAGCTTCTGTATCTTAGATGTTAGGATGGATGTTATTTTTGGTAAAAAAAAAATGACAGTGTCTGACCAGGAAGAATGCATTAAATGAGTCCATCACATAAATAGTGTTTATATTGTTAATAAACAAAACAGATGCAAAAAGTGACAAATAGTATGAATGCTGAACACAAAGAAGAGACAAAACTCCACAGTTGTCCCACGTTGAATAAACAATGTGTGCACATCTAAGTGGGATAAATTAGATTCCCAACAGATAATTTCCTCAGCATATGATGTTGTATCATCACATGAGAAAAAGAGACAAATCAAGACACATATAGTGTAATGTATCAAAACTTTAATGGTGTTCAAAGTAGAGTTAAGGTAGACTCTTATATTTATTAGAACACTCTCTGTTCATATATGTAAGCACACACAACCCTTAGTTAGCTGAACTGGAGGTCTTAATATGTTCTTCCCACAAGGTGTTACAGCTCACAGATCAGGTACCAATGAAATTGATGGAGGTGGGGAACAAGGGGTTAATTGACTGTAGAGAATAAAAATGACCTCTGCCTAGTTTTAGCAGAATTGCATATAAAATGCAGAAATTAAAGGGAAAATACATCTTCCACATATTAATGCATATTAATGTGCTTTCAAAGTACTTTAAAATTTTATTATTTCCCCTCTTTTGTTGTCAGGTGGACTTTGTTGTCAGGTGGCACAGTCAGAGCCCAGTAATATTGTGCCATTCAGAGCCCAGTAATATTGTACCATTCAGAGCCCAGTAATATTGTGCAAGTCAGATGCCTGTAATATTGTGCCATTCAGAGCCCAGTAATATTGTGCCAGCCAGAGCCCAGGAATATTGTGCCAGTCAGATGCCAGGAATATTGTGCCAGTCAGAGCCCAGTAATATTGTGCCAGTAAGATGCCTGTAATATTGTGCCAGTCAGAGCCCAGTAATAGTGTGCCAGTCAGAGCCCAGTAATAGTGTGCCAGTCAGAGCCCAGTAATAGTGTGCCAGTCAGAGTCCAGGAATATTGTGCCAGTCAGAGCCCAGTAATAGTGTGCCACTCAGAGCCCAGTAATAGTGTGCCACTCAGAGCCCAGTAATATTGTGCCAGTCAGAGCCCAGTAATATTGTGCCAGTCAGATACCAGTAATATTGTGCCAGTCAGATGCCTGTAATATTGTGCCAGTCAGAGCCCAGGAATATTGTGCCAGTCAGAGCCCAGGAATATTGTGACAGTCAGAGCCCAGTAATAGTGTGCCAGTCAGATGCCTGTAATATTGTGCCAGTCAGATGCCTGTAATATTATGCCAGTCAGATGCCTGTAATATTGTGCCAGTCAGATGCCTATAATATTATGCCAGTCAGATGCCTGTAATATTGTGCCATTCAGAATGCAGTATTATTGTGCCAGTCAGAGCCCAGTAATATTGTGCCATTCAGAGCCCAGTAATATTGTGCCATTCAGAGCCCAGTAATATTGTGCCAGTCAGAGCCCAGTAATATTGTGCCATTCAGAGCCCAGTAATATTGTGCCATTCAGAGCCCAGGAATATTGTACCATTCAGAGCCCAGTAATATTGTGCCAGTCAGAGCCCAGTAATATTGTGCCATTCAGAGCCCAGTAATATTGTGCCAGTCAGAGCCCAGTAATATTGTGCCATTCAGAGCCCAGTAATAGTGTGCCAGTCAGAGCCCAGTAATAGTGTGCCAGTCAGAAGCCAGTAATAGTGTGCCAGTCAGATGCCTGTTATATTGTGCCACTCAGAGCCCAGTAATAGTGTGCCACTCAGAGCCCAGTAATATTGTGCCAGTCAGAGCCCAGTAAATATTTTGCCAGTCAGATGCCTGTAATATTGTACCAGTCATAGCCCAGGAATATTGTGCCAGTCAGAGCCCAGTAATAGTGTGCCAGTCAGAGCCCAGTAATATTGTGCCAGTCAGAGCCCAGTAATATTGTGCCAGTCAGATACCAGTAATATTATGCCAGTCAGATGCCTGTAATATTATGCCAGTCAGATGCCTGTAATATTGTGCCAGTCAGATGCCTGTAATATTATGCCAGTCAGATGCCTGTAATATTATGCCATTCAGAGCCCAGTAATATTGTGCCAGTCAGAGCCCAGTAATATTGTGCCATTCAGAGCCCAGTAATATTGTGCCATTCAGAGCCCAGTAATATTGTACCATTCAGAGCCCAGTAATATTGTGCCAGTCAGAGCCCAGTAATTTTGTGCCATTCAGAGCCCAGTAATATTGTGCCAGTCAGAGCCCAGTAATATTGTGCCAGTCAGAGCCCAGTAATAGTGTGCCAGTCAGAGCCCAGTAATAGTGTGCCAGTCAGAGACCAGTAATAGTGTGCCACTCAGAGCCCAGTAATATTGTGCCAGTCAGAGCCCAGTAAATATTTTGCCAGTCAGATGCCTGTAATATTGTACCAGTCATAGCCCAGGAATATTGTGCCAGTCAGAGCCCAGTAATAGTGTGCCAGTCAGAGCCCAGTAATAGTGTGCCAGTCAGATGCCTGTAATATTGTGCCAGTCAGATGCCTGTAATATTATGCCAGTCAGATGCCTGTAATATTATGCCAGTCAGATGCCTGTAATATTATGCCAGTCAGATGCCTGTAATATTGTGCCAGTCAGATGCATGTAGTATTATGCCAGTCAGATGCCTGTAAAATTGTGTCAGTCAGATGCCTGTGATATTATGCCAGTCAGATGCCTGTAATATTGTGCCAGTCAGATGCCTGTAATATTGTGCCAGTCAGAGCCCAGTAATAGTGTGCCACTCAGAGCCCAGTAATAGTGTGCCACTCAGAGCCCAGTAATAGTGTGCCAGTCAGAGCCCAGTAAATATTGTGCCAGTCAGAGCCCAGTAAATATTGTGCCAGTCAGATACCAGTAATATTGTGCCAGTCAGATGCCTGTAATATTGTACCAGTCAGAGCCCAGTAATAGTGTGCCACTCAGAGCCCAGTAATAGTGTGCCAGTCAGATGCCTGTAATATTGTGCCAGTCAGATGCCTGTAATATTATGCCAGTCAGATGCCTGTAATATTGTGCCAGTCAGATGCCTGTAATATTATGCCAGTCAGATGCCTGTAATATTGTGCCAGTCAGATGCCTATAATATTATGCCAGTCAGATGCCTGTAATATTGTGCCATTCAGAATGCAGTATTATTGTGCTAGTCAGAGCCCAGTCATATTGTGCCATTCAGAGCCCAGTAATATTGTGCCATTCAGAGCCCAGTAATATTGTGCCAGTCAGAGCCCAGTAATATTGTGCCATTCAGAGCCCAGTAATATTGTGCCATTCAGAGCCCAGTAATATTGTGCCATTCAGAGCCCAGTAATATTGTACCATTCAGAGCCCAGTAATATTGTGCCAGTCAGAGCCCAGTAATATTGTGCCATTCAGAGCCCAGTAATATTGTGCCAGTCAGAGCCCAGTAATATTGTGCCAGTCAGAGCCCAGTAATAGTGTGCCAGTCAGAGCCCAGTAATAGTGTGCCCGTCAGAAGCCAGTAATAGTGTGCCAGTCAGATGCCTGTTATATTGTGCCAGTCAGAGCCCAGTAATAGTGTGCCACTCAGAGCCCAGTAATAGTGTGCCACTCAGAGCCCAGTAATATTGTGCCAGTCAGAGCCCAGTAAATATTTTGCCAGTCAGATGCCTGTAATATTGTACCAGTCATAGCCCAGGAATATTGTGCCAGTCAGAGCCCAGTAATAGTGTGCCAGTTAGAGCCCAGTAATAGTGTGCCAGTCAGATGCCTGTAATATTGTGCCAGTCAGATGCCTGTAATATTATGCCAGTCAGATGCCTGTAATATTATGCCAGTCAGATGCCTGTAATATTGTGCCAGTCAGATGCCTGTAATATTATGCCAGTCAGATGCCTGTAATATTATGCCAGTCAGATGCCTGTAAAATTGTGTCAGTCAGATGCCTGTGATATTATGCCAGTCAGATGCCTGTAATATTGTGCCAGTCAGATGCCTGTAATATTGTGCCAGTCAGAGCCCAGTAATAGTGTGCCACTCAGAGCCCAGTAATAGTGTGCCACTCAGAGCCCAGTAATAGTGTGCCAGTCAGAGCCCAGTAAATATTGTGCCAGTCAGAGCCCAGTAAATATTGTGCCAGTCAGATACCAGTAATATTGTGCCAGTCAGATGCCTGTAATATTG
Organism: Pelodytes ibericus; assembly: GCA_036172795.1. Lineage (NCBI taxonomy): Eukaryota > Metazoa > Chordata > Amphibia > Anura > Pelodytidae > Pelodytes > Pelodytes ibericus. The sequence goes on along the minus strand of CM069857.1, from coordinate 141,805,510 downwards.
TACCAGTCAGAGCCCAGTAATATTGTGCCAGTCAGAGCCCAGTAATATTGTGCCAGTCAGAGCCCAGTAATAGTCTGCCAGTCAGATGCCTGTAATATTGTGCCAGTCAGATGCCTGTAATATTATGCCAGTCAGATGCCTGTAATATTGTGCCAGTCAGATGCCTATAATATTATGCCAGTCAGATGCCTGTAATATTGTGCCATTCAGAATGCAGTATTATTGTGCCAGTCAGAGCCCAGTAATATTGTGCCATTCAGAGCCCAGTAATATTGTGCCATTCAGAGCCCAGTAATATTGTGCCAGTCAGAGCCCAGTAATATTGTGCCATTCAGAGCCCAGTAATATTGTGCCATTCAGAGCCCAGTAATATTGTACCATTCAGAGCCCAGTAATATTGTGCCAGTCAGAGCCCAGTAATATTGTGCCATTCAGAGCCCAGTAATATTGTGCCAGTCAGAGCCCAGTAATATTGTGCCAGTCAGAGCCCAGTAATAGTGTGCCAGTCAGAGACCAGTAATAGTGTGCCAGTCAGAAGCCAGTAATAGTGTGCCAGTCAGATGCCTGTTATATTGTGCAAGTCAGAGCCCAGTAATAGTGTGCCACTCAGAGCCCAGTAATAGTGTGCCACTCAGAGCCCAGTAATATTGTGCCAGTCAGAGCCCAGTAAATATTTTGCCAGTCAGATGCCTGTAATATTGTACCAGTCATAGCCCAGGAATATTGTGCCAGTCAGAGCCCAGTAATAGTGTGCCAGTCAGAGCCCAGTAATAGTGTGCCAGTCAGATGCCTGTAATATTGTGCCAGTCAGATGCCTGTAATATTATGCCAGTCAGATGCCTGTAATATTATGCCAGTCAGATGCCTGTAATATTATGCCAGTGTGATGCCTGTAATATTATGCCAGTCAGATGCCTGTAATATTGTGCCAGTCAGATGCATGTAGTATTATGCCAGTCAGATGCCTGTAAAATTGTGTCAGTCAGATGCCTGTGATATTATGCCAGTCAGATGCCTGTAATATTGTGCCAGTCAGATGCCTGTAATATTGTGCCAGTCTGAGCCCAGTAATAGTGTGCCACTCAGAGCCCAGTAATAGTGTGCCACTCAGAGCCCAGTAATAGTGTGCCAGTCAGAGCCCAGTAAATATTGTGCCAGTCAGAGCCCAGTAATATTGTGCCAGTCAGATGCCTGTAATATTGTACCAGTCAGAGCCCAGTAATATTGTGCCAGTCAGAGCCCAGTAATAGTGTGCCAGTCAGATGCCTGTAATATTGTGCCAGTCAGATGCCTGTAATATTATGCCAGTCAGATGCCTGTAATATTGTGCCAGTCAGATGCCTGTAATATTGTGCCAGTCAGATGCCTGTAATATTATGCCAGTCAGATGCCTGTAATATTGTGGCAGTCAGATGCCTGTAATATTATGCCAGTCAGATGCCTGTAATATTGTGCCAGTCAGATGCCTGTAATATTGTGCCAGTCAGATGTTTGTAAAACCTCCCAACCTCCCTTCCCTAGTACTAACATGAATCTGCTCCTTGTCCCCCGCCGGATGTCTCCTCCGTGCAGTCTTCCCTCCCGCATGGAGGAGGGAAAGAGTCACCGGATGTGACGCGACGTCACATCCGGCGTCAGTTTTTTTTTTCTTTTCAGTCGTCGCATCCAGCGGATGCGGCTTTCCGGAAAAAAACATTCACAAGCGCAATGCGCTGTGAACTCGGCAAGCAGGGGCTGGGGGCCCACGGGACATCTGCCTTGGGGCCCCCCAGGAGTAACTGGGCCCAGGGCAGCTGCCCCGTTTGCCCCGCGTTAAAGACGGCCCTGTTTATTGCAAACTTTTGCATTGAAGTTGGATACCTGACTTCTGAGAGCTGCTTCTACTGTTCCTGATCTTCTGCTAAAGCTCATTTTGAATTTCTATCATGTTCCTGCTTTAGTCACCCTTCTCAATGGTGTTCCTGCTTCAGTCAGCCTTTCTAGGGTGTTCCTGATTCAGTCACCCTCTCTAGGGTGTTGCTGCTTAGTCACCCTAAGGTCTAACCACTTGTTTACCTTTCTCTCTACCCCACCTCTGCTTTGTCTACAGTCCCTGCTAAAGCTCTTTGTTTATACTGCAGTTTCTACTCAAACCCTTTTCCTATTCTGCAGTTCCTTGCTAAAGTTACCTTTTTTCTCCAGTCCTTATTCCAATCCTTATTTCTTTGTTTCTATATCTATTCTCACCCTGCACAGTGAATAACAACGTGCAACCAGACTCTTCCTCTATCCCTGCACTGAAACTTCTACCTGACCTGGTAAAGGCCCTGACAGTAGTATTTTATATACAAGTACAACATACCTTATTGTGCATTGATTATAGCAGTTCTTTTGTTTTCCTGTGTGAAAAGCACAAAATATAGTATTTATTTTTTACATATATAAATATGCTTCATATACGGCAAGATAAATATTGAGAATAAAATATAAAATATGTTAAAATGAAAAAGAAAAACAATGAATAATATACATACATATGTGCAATAAACTATAACGCACTGGTGGGTCCTGGACAGAGCTTTTTTAGTGGGGACTCATTCCTCCCAATTTCAGCAATTTTTACAAGAATAACAAAGGTTTATCAAAAATAATATGCACAGAAGAAATGCAAAGTATTATGCCACCTCACATTCCCTCTTTCTACCCCAATTTCCTCTAAATGGTACTATGGGCAATTGGTCTCTTCACCCTAACATGCTTGATGCTTGGCCAGTGGTGGTAAAAGGTAGCCCCAGTTAAGAAATGTTTCTGCTCCCAAATAATCTGAAACTTTATTTCCCCAGCATTTCCATCAGATTAGTTTTCCAATTTGGGGAAAATTAAACCTGGCTGTGGATGGTGGGCAAATGGCCATTTTGTCCCAGTCCTCAGAATATTTATATGTATATATAAATATGAATCCACTTGTACCTATCACTTCAAATCAAACTCAGGAGGTGATGCACCAATGAAGATAAACTATATAAAAGGCACAGGAAAACTAATAACAGCTACTACTGGAATTCTTGCCACATTTTGCTTTCTCCGTGATTGGTAGCAGAATCACCAACAAATGTATAGTTCAGATTAAAAATTAGTTCACACTGAGTATCTTTGCAGACACAATATTAGATGCCATAATATAGGTGAAAGTATGCTCAAAATAAATGTCAAGTATGGAAAATAAACTATAAACTTATAGTAGTATGCCAAAATAAACCTGATATATCAGAGGGATAAGCCTCTATAGCAGCCAGCCATTAAACTGCCTCTAAATATGTCCATTAGTATTACCCAATCTACAATAGCTAATTTTAGTAAAGATAAACAGAGGTAGACATGTGTACAGTACATTATATCTTTAAACTTATCATAACTATTGCATCCATGGTCATCTTTATTTATATCAACAGTGAACAATTTAGCTGTGTATGTATATAGTTTTTTATTGCAACAAAATATTTTTTTTTCTCTTTTTTTTTTTGTAGTTCATTATGTGGATGGCCGTCCGGCGACGCTTATCGCATTCAATTTTTCCTGAAGAATGGCGCTCCGCTGGCACACGCATCTTATCTATACAGTTGATATTGTTTATTCGCTTGTGTTTTTAGTACTACATTTTTTACTTTTTTCATTAAGTGTGCCCTCCCCATTACTTTTTTGGTACATTTACCCACGCCTCTCTATTTGGTTCTTATCTATTTTTTGTCTTTTTATTAGCAATTTATATTTGTATGTGTCTTATCCTGTATTTTTGTGTTTGTGTATCTTATATACATAATATTTTTTTACTATTCTTTTTTTATTATTTTCATTTTTTTACTATTTTTTATTCGTATTTCATATTTTATATTATTTCTTCCTATTGTTTCCTTTAGTAGTTATCTTTACTAGTGTGTGGCTATTTCTTCTCTTCATTATCATCTGTTTTTCCTCATTTTCGTTTTTTTACTATCATATCTGTTTTGTTGTTTAATCTCCTATTTGGTACATTAATACCATCCTCCCAATATTACAAGGTGCTACCGACAAGACCTGCTCAGGTACCTGAGCAGTCAATTTCGGCAATAGGAGAAACAAGGCCTTCTCAGTCAATGCAGTAGCAAGTAAAGGAGAATTTGTGGTAGATCGTACTCTGGTGGCGTGGAACCGGTAGGGGTCAATGGAGCAGAGTAAGTGCCAACAGGGCATTTTCCACACACGGCTAGAGTGCAAAAGAAATATGAGAGAGGAGGGGCATGTAGCACAGTACTTATCTGGTAAAGAAACATCTCAGCCCCATGCTCCAGGTAGGCTTTCAGGATATTTGCATGGCTGAGTAGGATGATCTGATGTTGCGCTCCCTTAGCCACTACATAGGTAGTCTCCCCTTTACGCTCTACCACTTTATAGAAACCATATGGCCTTTTAAACTGGTTCATATAAGGCACTGCTCCATAACCTCGCATAGATGTCTAGGTTGTAGTAAGGCGGACACCTGATTGTGCTGGTCTGGCAATGTCCTTCGTTCCTGCAGCAGCAATTCACGGTCTTCTACTGGTCCAGAGGGGCGGCAGCTGGGCTGCGTCATCTCTGTCATTGAGGATGTGCATTTTTCACTGCATTCACCATCCTCAAAACCTGTTCGCCCCCAGGGTCCCAGTCAGGGAGGTAATGCAAAGGTCTTTAAAGAGTCTGGAAGATCCTCTTATGTATGGAGGAAGGCCATTACTTCACCTCGATTAGCCTTCAGGGAGAAAGGAAAGTTCAATTGGTAGCGAATATCAGCCTCCCTCTGTACCACGGTTAGTGGGCAGAGTGCCCTTCTGGATTGCAGCGTGATCCAGGAGAGGTCTGGCAGGATCTGGATGGCCGCATCTGAACTACTAAATTCTGGGTGTCTTGGGGTCTGTCGCAAGATATTCTCTTTTATTCTATATTTGTGTACCCGTCAGATAACATCTCTGGGACGGGACTCTGTGGGCTCTGTCCAGTTCCAATGACGCATTGTCATCATCGTCAAACTTGGCGGATATGCATGGCAAGGGAACAGTCCAATTCACTCTGTTTGGCCTCTAATGTGAGCACTCTTTTGTCCATTTTGGCAAAGTCTGTGCGCAAACTGCGGACTTCTTCCTTAATCATTTGAGTGATGTGAGATAAATGCTGAATTTCCCTTTCAACGAAGCCGGGCGCCATTTTAGGAATTCTTGCCGTCGTTGATGGTGACGGTTGCAGGGTAAAGAAATGCTGCATAGGTGATTCCCCAGAGTTAGCCTTAGTAGGAGGCAGGCGGACCATGTTACGTAGCTTTTTTTGTTCGCAGATGTCGACTTGGTTCTGGTAGGATTTGCGCGATTAGCAAGCCACAAGCAGGAGCTCAAAACACATTCATCTCGTTCAGCGGTCAGCCACGCCCCCCTACCATAGCTAATTCATTTCTTCTTCAAGTTAAAATAACTGCAGCGATCTGGGGGTTCTCTGGGTTTGCAAAGTATTTGAGAAATACTTTATACCACTGATGGACCGATTCCATATCATGCCATCATTATAATCTGCCATTTAAAAAACAAATTCCAGCATGAACTATTCGGCTCATTTAACATTTACCGTTCCACCCCAGCTAAATTTAAATGGAAAACAGTTACCTCAAATTGAAAAAAAACCAAGCATAGCCCCCCCCCCCCCCCCCCCCCCCAGAGCTGAGACAGAGCTTGTCAAAAGTTTGGTGCATGCTGACAGTACCAGTGAGTGCACAGACAATAAGAGGGCTCAGTCTGATCTGGGTCTGTATGAAGAGGCCCTCTTTTTACAATTAATTATAGGTTCTCTGCTGGTCCCATATAAAAACGAGGGTCTCCCTGTGCACTAGCAGAGAGAGACAGTTGCCGACCAGACCAGGCTGTCTGCTTCCCAGGTAAGCATGGCCACAGCTGGTCACCGGAAGCTGGCAAGTACTTAGAATTACATGCCAGTTTATCCTCATACTAGAGGCACTACATTTTTCACTTGTGCCTCTCTATATGATCTACAAATTAGTATTTGTAAAACAAATTACAAAAAATGAACACAGGGTAAACTTATTTATCAAGCTAATGCTTACCTTTTCTGTGTTTCAGGACCCAGTAAACAATGTTAACAGTGAGAGATACTAGGAAAGCCACACACATAACTGCAAGTGCAGGCCAAAGTCCTGTACATTCTAAAGAAAGAAATAACAGAAAGCAATTTATTAGAATCAACAATAACAAATATTTTTTTATGTTATTGAAAACCACAATTTATTTATTATTGAAAATGTAACTATAAACAAGTTTTCCCTAACTGTTATCTGTTAGAGGCATGATCAAAAGTAGAAAAAAAGTGCATATGTAACTTTGTAGACATCAACATCAACTGTGGTATAAAATACATTGTGCACCTTAAAAGTACATTGTATACTAAATACAGACTAGAAATTTAAATTGCAGTATGTTGACAGAGCCATTAGGGCATTAAAAGAAATTATTTACCCATATCAAGTACAATAATACCAAATCCCCAGTGAATAAGTGATATATCGTTTTGTAATTTAAATGTATTGAAAATTTGAAACAACCTGAACGAAAAGATTACATTTTTAGAAACTTTTGTAATTGTGAAGTATTTTTTTTTTACATGTAAGCTATATGGTATGAATTCTGAATGTCTTTATATGTACAAATAAGGGGTATATAAATATAAAAATGAACATAGAAATACATAATATATATCATTTTTGGAGATGGATTTTTTTCAAAACATTCCCTTCCAGGGCCGGACTGGCCCACCGGGATACCGGGAAAAATCCCGGTGGGCCGCCTGCCCCGGGGCCGCCTTGGCCACTTAAAGTGAAGCGGCGGCGGCCGCCACTTTAAGAGTTCGGCTGCTGCAGCATCCGGCGGTAGCAGACGAATTTCTTAAAGCGGCGACGGCCGCCGAATTGCTTAAAGCGGCGGTGGGCCACTTTAAGCAATTCGGCGGCCGTCGCCGCTTTAAGAAATTCGCCTGCTGCCGCCGGATGCTGCAGCAGCAGTTCCGGCGGCGGGATGGGGAGCAGAGAACGCAAGGTGAGTGAGCCATAAAGGGGAGGGGGTGAAAGACACTACAGGGGGGGAAGGGGGGTGAAAGACACTACAGGGGGAGGGGGAAGGGTGGGGTGAAAGACACTACAGGGGGAGGGGGAAGGGTGGGGTGAAAGACACTACAGGGGGGGAAGGGGGGGTGAAAGACACTACAGGGGGAGGGGGAAGGGTGGGGTGAAAGACACTACAGGGGGGGAAGGGGGGTGAAAGACACTACAGGGGGAGGTGGAAGGGGGGGGTGAAAGTCACTACAGGGGGAGGTGGAAGGGTGGGTGAAAGACACTACAGGGGGAGGTGGAAGGGGGGGTGAAAGACTGTACAGGGGAAGAGGAGGGTGTGAAAGACTACAGGGGGAAAGGGGTGAAAGACACTAAGGGGAAAGGTGGGAAGAGAGACGCCACAGAAAGGACAGAGAGAGAGAGAGATGCCACAGAAAGGACACACAGAGAGCGAGACGCCACAGAGAGCGAGACGCCACAGAGAGCGTGATACCCAACAGAGAGAGAGACGCCACAGAGAGAGAGAGAGACGCCACAGAAAGGACAGAGAGAGAGAGAAAGGACACACAGAGAGAGAGACGCCACAGAAAAGACAGAGAGAGAGAGACGCCACAGAAAAGACAGAGAGAGAGACGCCACAGAAAAGACAGAGAGAGAGACGCCACAGAAAAGACAGAGAGAGAGACGCCACAGAAAAGACAGAGAGAGAGACCCCACAGAAAAGACAGAGAGAGAGACGCCACAAAAAAAAAGACAGAGAGAGAGACGCCACAGAAAGGACAGAGAGAGAGACGCCACAGAAAGGACAGAGAGAGAGACGCCACAGAAAAGACAGAGAGAGAGACGCCACAGAAAGAACAGAGAGAGAGAGACGCCACAGAAAGGACAGAGAGAGAGAGACGCCACAGAAAGGACAGAGAGAGACAGGCTACAGATATGCGAGAGACAGGATATGTCTCACACACTGCCCTGATATATACCTCTGCACAGGGCAATTCATATAACTCTGTGTACATACTGGAGGTATATATATTGCCCTAGACAGGCTTATATATCAGTCTTATCTATAAATAATACACTGTTCAGATGTGCTTTTTAAAATGCATGATTTTCCCTTCTATGAATAAAAAAATTATATTATGCTATGGGCTGGTTTAAAAATCTTATGCGATGGGGCTGGTATATAAATTTTTTCCAGGGCTGGTTTTTGTTCCCAGTCCGGCCCTGATTCCCCCCCTTTTTTTAAATTAGAATGATGTAAATACTGTAGTATGCCCAGGGCTGGACTGGCCCACTGGGATACTGGGAAAAATCCCAGCAGGCCGGCTTCCCCTGGGTCGCTGTGGCCAGCAATTCAGTGGCAACATTAAGCAGTCCCGTAAGTAACTCCCCTGCTGCCCCCAGGCACGCCATCAGGGGGTGACGGGCGATACTGGCGCCCCGGGCCCGGCGGCTCCAGGTGGCCCGGTGGGCCCAGGTCACGCCAGGAAAAAAAATTCCAATCCACCCCCTCTGTTAAGCCAGTCCACGGCTGTGAGGGAAGCGTTCTGCGCTCCCCTCCAGCTGCACGGCTTCAATAAAGTTTGTTTGAAAATAAAATGCGACCTGGGTGAGAGAGAGACACTACAGGGGCAAGGGGGGAGGGGAGAAAGCCTATACAGGTAGAAGAGGGGGAGAAAAACGGGGAGGGTGAGAGATACAATACAGGGGGAAGGGGGAGAGACACTACAGGGGAAAGGGGGTAGAGAGATGCTACAGGGGGAAGGGGGAGAGAGACGCTACAGGGGTAAGGGGGAAAGAGACACTACAGGTGGAGGGGGGAGAGAGACACTACAGGGGAAAGGGAGAGAGAGATACACTACAGGTGGAAGGGGGAAAGAGACACTACAGGTAGAGGGGGAGAGAGACACTACAGGGGGAAGGGGGGAGAGACACTTCAGGGGAAAGGGGGGGAAAGAGACACTACAGGGGAAAGGGGGTAGAGAGATGCTACAGGGGGAAGGGGGAGAGAGACGCTACAGGGGTAAAAAGGGAAAGAGACACTACAGGTGGAGGGGGGAGATAAACACTACAGGGGAAAGGGGGAGAGAGATACACTACAGGTAGAAGGGGGAAAGAGACACTACAGGTAGAGGGGGAGAGAGACACTACAGGGGAAAGGGGGAGAGAGACACTACAGGGAGGATGGAAGGCAGAGAGAGACACTACAGAAAGGAGAGCAAGAGAGACACTTCAGAAATTAGAGAGAGACACACACACTTCAGAAATAAGAGAGAGACGCTAAAGAAATGAGAGCGATGCTACAGAAATGAGAGAGAGACACTACAAAAATGAGAGAGATGGTACAGAAATGAGAGAGAGAGACACTACAGAAATGAGAGAGATGGTACAGAAATGAGAAAGACACACTTCAGAAATGAGAGACAGACACTACAGAAATGAGAGACACTATAGAAATAAGAGGGAGAGAGACTACAGATATGAGAAAAATATGGGTGCTGGGGTACGTCAGTATTTACACAAGGTATATCTAACACACTTCCCTGATATATACTTCTGCATAGGGTAACATATGCCCTCAGTATGTACACAAAGATATGTCTCACACACTGCACTGATATATACCTCCGCCCAGGGCAATTCATATAACTTTGTGTACATACTGGAGGTATAAATTGCCCTAGGCAGGCTTATGTATCAGTCTTATCTATAAATAATACATCTTCAGATGTGCTTTTAAAATTCATGGTTTTCCCTTTTATCAACAAAAAAATATATACGGGGCTGGTTTAATAATTTTATGCTATGGGGCTGGTATATAAATATTTTCCTGGGCTGGTTTTTGTTCCCTGTCCTGCCCTGAGTATGCCCATGATGACTTTCTGAGTAATCAATCACATGTGAAATACCCTGCTTTCTATAAAGTGTATAGGAAGCTGACGTCTATGCTTATGAGCTGATCATAGCTTGAATAAGTGAGGCATAATCTGTTGGGATATATCTGTGTGTATACTATTTTTATTGCACTTACAATAAGGATATTTGCATATCCCTCTATCTATATAATTTATTGAGGTGAATTTTCACTTTTCTATAAGATCTTTTTATTCTAACCACTGCCCCCCTTTTTTGAATTAGAGAGATGGAATTACTGTAGTATGCCCAGGGCCGGCCTTAAGTGTTCCGGCGCCCTGTGCGGGCTTCCCCCATGGCGCACCCCCGTCTTTCACCCCCCTATGTATGTGTCCTTTTCCTCTTCCTTGCCATGTCTGTCTCTCCCCCCCCTCCACCTGTTCTGTCTCTCTCCCACCTCCTGTCTCTCTTTCTTCCACCTCGCTTGTTCTGTTTCTCTATCCCCCCTCCACCTGTTCTGTCTCTCTATCTCTCCCTCTGTTCTGTCTCTCTCTCTCCCCTCCCCCTGTTCTGTCTCTCTCTCTCTCCCCTCCCCCTGTTCTGTCTCTCTCTCTCCCTTCCCCCTGTTCTGTCTCTCTCTCTCCCCTCCCCCTGTTCTGTCTCTCTCTCTCCCCTCCCCCTGTTCTGTCTCTCTCCCCCCGTCCCCCTGTTCTGTCTCTCTCCCCCCCCCCTGTTCTGTGTCTCTCCCCTCCTCCCCCTGTTCTGTCTCCACTCCCCCCTCCCCCTGTTCTGCCTCTCTCTCCCTCTGTTCTGCCTCTCACCCCCTGTTCTGTCCTTCTCTCACCCCCTGTTCTGTCCTTCTCTCACCCCCTGTTCTGCCTCTCTCTCCCCCCTCCCCCTGTTCTGCCTCTCACCCCTGTCTGTCCTTCTCTCACCCCCTGTTCTGTCTCTCTCTCCCCCCCTCCCCCTGTTCTGCCTCTCACTCCCTGTTCTGTCCCTCTCTCAACCCCCCCCCCCTTTGCCTGCAAATGTGGCTCAAGGGAGGGGGCGGAGCTAACCGGCTCAGTGGTGTAGCTCTGCCCCCACCCTGTGAAGCAGAGCAGCGTCTGCTTCACAGGGAGCCATGCCTGCATTAAGCATGGGGAGCCGAGCAGCACTTTCTATTGCTGTCTGTGGCTCCCTGTGAAGCAGACGCTGCTCTGCTTCACAGGGTGGGGGCGGAGCTACACCACTGAGATGGTAAGCTCCGCCCCCTCCCCGGACCCAGCACAACTTGTCGGGCTGGTGAGGGGGGATCTTTTGATCTCCCCCACCCAGTGCCTCTACCGGATTTTTTTTTTTTTTTAACTTTTATTTTTTATTTTTTTCGATGGCCGGGCAGGCGCCCCTTGGAGTGTTGTGCCCTGAGCGATCGCACAGGTCGCACACCCCTAAGGCCGCCCTTGGTGTACCACTTTTGTGGCATACTCTGGTAACAGGTCGGATACAGTGGTGTTAATGCTCTGGACAACCATCTAGTGTAATCATTATCATATTTTCTAATATATATGTTGACAGTTCACACAGAAGTAAAATTGCCAACTTCCAGGATAGTCCCAACACTCCCAGACAATATATAACAATATTCTTTAACAGTTGCTATCAAAGAAAGCAGCTATTCACAAGAGGTTTATTTATTTACATTACATAATATTAATGATTTCTTGTATAGTGCCAACAATTTACACAGTATTTGATCGGTACTATCTATTAGCAGTTATTAATGGATTTACTAAATTACAATATCTAATTGTTCGACCGGACGCTTATTAATTTAAATAGTAAACATAAAGTAAGTAAATAGCTGTGAAAACACATTTGGCGATACAATAGTCGCTGTAAAAATATAGGCTATAGTAGAAAATATGCTATTGCCATTAAAATAATTTCTGATAGTAGTGTTTTTGCAGGTAGATGAAGCTAGATAGCAGCTGGATTAGGTATTCTCCTATTTCAGCCATTGACCGACATATATAAACTGCAGGATCATCCCTAATAAATTGTTCAGTGATATTCAGTGTTAATTAATATATTTATTAAATATATATATTATATTTTTATTTCTTTAATATGTATATTATACATTATTTCTTTAATATATATATATATATATATATATATATATTAAAGAAATAATGGCAATTGGCAGGATTGCTGCATTTGAAGTTTAACACTAGGGTTAGGGCTAAAGCGGCAAGCTAATTTACAAAATATGTAAATTTAAATTTTCATCAGTAATATACATCAGTCAGTCATAACATCATGATGACAACCTGTCTAATATTGTGTAGGTCCCCTATTGACGCCAAAACAGCCCTGATCCATTGAGTCATGGACTCCACTAGACTTCTAAAGGTGTGCTGTGGTATCTAGTTAGCAATGGATCCTTTAAGTCCTGTAAGTTGCAAGGTGGGGCCTTCATGTTTGACCAGCACATCCCACATATGCTCGATTGGATTGATAATTTGCAGGCTAAGTCAACCCCTTGAACTCGTTGTTGTGTTCCTCAAACCATTTTTGCTTTGTGGCAGGGTGCATTATCCTGCTCAAAGAGGCCAATTTCAACACAGAACAGTGTTTCCATGAAAGGGTGTACATGGTCTGCAACAATCATTAGGTAGGTGGTATGTGTCAACAATGCTTAGGTAGGAAGAGACAATCATATGAATGGCAGGACCCAAGGTTTCCCAGCAGAACATTGACCAAAGCATTACACTGCCTCCACCAGCTTGCCACCTGTCAATGGTCATAATGTTATTGGTGATCGATGTACATAGTAATGAGTCAGTATTTGGGTGGTTTAGATGGTGGAAATGATTCATGTTTTAGGAATGGTGTAAAACAATGCAACATATTGCATATAAATCAATATTGACTAACCGCCAATGGGTAAGCAGAATGTGTTGATGTCTCAGCTGGCTGTATCATAAACAGAAAAGAGTCAGAAGAAATCTGAGTCCCAAACGTGCTTTAAGGAATACTAAACTTAATTTTTCACTTGTGCTAATATAGAAGCACAAGTGAAACGTCAGTCGGCCCTAGTATCCTCTGACTGACAGTTGCCATACTTCCATAGGAAGCAGGCACTCATCTGGTCGACGACTGTCTCTCTCTGCTGGCGCAGAGAGAGCCCCTCATTTTTGCATGGTATCAGCAGGGGGGACCTTAACCAGGTCCCCCTGCAAAAACGAGGGTCTCTCTCTGCGCTAGCACCGAGAGACCCTCACTTTCAGCTGTCAGAGTGGGGTGAGCCCCCGCTATGACAACCAGGAACTGCTGTGTCTCAACTGTGAGACACAGCAGTTAGTAATCCCTCGTGTATCTATAAAGATACACATCGGGTTTACTTAATTGTACCGGGACATGTATTGTTTCACCCTTGCTTCCTTCAAAAACAATGTTTAATGCTCCTTTAAAAACAGTTTGACAAATTGTAACAGTCTGTCAAAGTTCAATCTTTTCTATTCACAGGGGGGAAATAAGGAAGATAGACTGTTAACATTTGTCAAACCCTTTTTTACATTATGAAGCACCCTGCCTTTATCCAACTCTTTTCTATTTAGGAATCACACAACTTGCGTTTTTGTAGTAGAAAAAATTGTAGTATAAAAATGTAGATACTGCTTTGTTAAGTGCTTAACTTAAATTACTATTAGTAGATGCTAAGCTTTATTGATATTTAGTAAATCCACCTGTGACACAGAGAAATAAGTTCTAAAAGTGGAGCAAATAGCAAGCGTGTTCCACATGTTTCTATGGTGATTGCTCTTTTAAAACCAACCTCCAAGCCCTGACATTTCCATAGCTTTATCTAGGTTAACAGTTACCTTTTAAGTCTGCAATCTTACATATCTTACAAGATAAACACCTTTTGTCGCACCCATATGCTGTTTTTCTATCCTGTGCTTTTAATAGAAATGTGAACCAAATACATCAAAGGGGAAAGAGTGTCATAGGAACACAGATGGCTAATAGATTTGTGCAGGACACAAACAATATTAGAAAGAATAAATAAAATGCTCATTTATATTCTATGGGTGCGACAAAAGGTGTTTAAGTCACGCTCAAGTCGAGGTTTCTTATATAAATATATAAGGTTGAATCAAACAAAAAAAAAACAACAACAAACAGTAATAATTTTGACCTAGTATACTAAACAAGTGGAATCACGATAAAGAAACGCGTGCAAGCTTTTACAGCTGCTTAGGCCTCGAATTGAATCGAAAAGAACTGAAATCCAGAACTCAAATTCTCCTTAGGTAGCCAATAAAGATATCTTTTTGAAACCAACTTGTTTCCTTTGTATCCATAGTGAACACCATGATATAAATGATGAAACTATTATTAATTAAATATATATATATTTTAAGGAAATTATATGTAAACTATTATTTTAAGTGCTGTGTAAATTACTGTTACCTCTGGTGCAGCGTGCTCAGGTCTGTGAGGATGTCTGCACCCAGTGGTGTATCTTGATTTTGTGCTGCCCTAGGCAGACAAAATCCGGGCACCCCCCTACCCAAGCTGCACACCCACGTTACACACCTAAGACATGCCCCATCACCTCCATTTCATGACCCCACATCACACATAACATTCAGACTCACATCAAGCTCATACTCCCATCACACACACACTTCTACTCCCATCACACTCAGTCACACACACTGTCTCCCATCACACACACTCTGACTCCCATCACACTCAGTCACACACACTGTCTCCCATCACACACACTCTGACTCCCATCAGCACTTACCTTTCCCTGGTGGCTAGTGGCAGGCAGCATGGTCCCTCCATGCTGCCTGTTCGGCTTTCCGGCAATTGTGCCTACAGGTCATGTGACCGGGCGCGCGTCTGACGTCAGCGCGCCCGTCACGTGACTGTCGGCACTTCCGTGTCACACTGCACGGGGAGCCGAACAGGCAGCACGGAGGTTTCTCTGTGCTGCCTGTTCGGCTCCCCGTGCAGCCTGGCAGGCAGAGCGATGGTGAGGGGGAATCTTCCGATCCCCTCTCACCTCCGTCTCTGCCTACAAGCGCGGTCTTTTTTTTTTTTTTAAAGGGCCGGGGTTTTTTTTTTTTTTTTTTTGCAGTGCTGGGGGGGCGGCACTGCTGCCGCCCCCCAAAATTTGCCGCCCTAGGCATCCGCCTAGGATGCCTCGCGGTAAATACAGCACTATCTGCACCCCATCATCTCTTCTCACCATTAAAGGACTACTGTCGGCAAAAAGTCAAGGTATATGTAATTGAATCATATGTAGGAATTTCAAAAGGAAATACTTTAATGAAAGAATACTAATAAAGTTCCTTATAGAACCCAAAGATATCTGCCATCTGGTAGAGCAATAGAAGTAGGGATGGCTCTATAAGTTTCTTTATTTTTATTCTTTCATGAAAGCATTTCTAGTTAAAATGCCTAAACTTGATGCAATCTTTCAATTTAAAATAACTATTTTTTGTCAACAGTTGTCCTTTAAAGGGATTTATTTAGTTCCAAAAGTATGAAATAAAATGATAAAAGCAGAGTTGGAAGAAATCTACCAAATCTACAATTTAGCTGCACTGAAGAATTTTTTTCCAGCTCGGTTATTTTGGCCTAGAGTTTGAAATTCCCATTTGAATATATTACTGTCATTATTTTCCACATTTACAATATCTAACAGTTTATTACATAAAATTACCCAGTAAATATTTCAACATTTGTCCATACATATAGCAAATCTTTAATACTCCTTCTTGGTTTATGCATTTTTTTCTTAGCTGATAATTAAATCACATAGGAGTCAAAAATATTATTAACTGTCCTTAACAAGTAATAACTAATGTGTGTAGGAATCCCATTACCATATTTGTAAAACTATATTAACTGAAAGTCAATATATCACTTATCAGTTGTATTATGAGCAACATAGTAATTAAAAGTATCTACCTTTAGTCATCTTCGAATATTTTTAGAGGAATCTGAAGTTGGCTTTCTGCACACAACAAGAGTTTGTGCTTACTGCCTGCTTAGATGATGCATCCCTTGTACAATTTTATTTTAAACAGGAAATGAGGTGCACAAACAGAAAGGGAGCTTCTTTTTGTGTCACAAAGCAGAAATTTTATTTATCTTTTTTTGACACTTTTTAGCATTTCTAGGTTTCAGAATATACATGCCAGCTTTATAATGTAACCTGAAACCACTAGTGGTATTTTGAAATTAAACAGGCATTCATTTTTTGATTCTCTATAGTTATTAAAGGTCCACTCCAAATTTCCACCTTTTAAATTACTTGTACCTTGAACAGCCAACATTTCAATCACATTTTCTGAATCGTTAATATTTTCTTGCTGTTAAACTTTCCTTAACTCCACCCACTGCCTGCATCCGAAAGATTGCAAGTGTTCAGCTGTATGGGTTACCAGATTGTCCATTTATTTCAGGAACATCTAACATATACATACTATCATGCGGAGGGTGTAGTTCATTTCTATTCAGAATGAAAATAATTTGTTAATCAAAGTAGTACCTATGGGATCCCCTCCTTGATTTATAAATGAATTAATTTCCCTGGACACACATGCATTCGACATTCTGCTTCAGTGCATGTAGAATGTTTATGTGTGTCTGTTGTAGACACGCATTTATTTATGCTAGTTTGTTGATCTTATACACAGATATCACTTAGATAGCAATATATATATATATATATATATATATATATATATATATATATATATATATGTATTGGTTTATATGTGTGGGGTATATGGAGGTGGCTGGTGGTCTAAGCAACAGTGTTTCCAGGTAAACATACTGGCTATTGTTCAAGAGTGGACTGTAAACAACATGGAGTCTGACAGTTTGGTCACCTGACCAGGGTTACTATGGGAAAGCTGTACCAACAAATGCTTCATGTTAAAAGAGATGCATGTTAAAGAGATTTCAGAACTTTCCTGAAGCTCCAACAAATGGACATCACAAAAGGAGTGCTGAGGCCAGTCTTTCCACCTGAGTTCTCCTGGCAACGTAACATCTAAGTATCAGCATTTATATTTTATTTTACTTTCTTTTACTTGAATAGAGTTAACTATTCTTGTTTCTGTTAATAGATTAAGTATTTAGCATTGTTTATTTGTATAACCTATATTAGATATTGTTGTAGAATTATCATTCAATTTTGTTATGCTTTAACCTATTCAAGTGTGTGGATATTCTGCTTCAGTGCATGTAGAATGCTATTGCAGAGTTATTATATATAATAATTATATAATAATTAATAACTGAATTCCGCATTTTCCAAAAATGTTCCTAATGTTTCTTGTTTATGTGTAAAAAACAAAAAAGTAATTGTTTGGCATTTAGAGTGCTTGTTACCTAGTCAAGTGACTAACTAGCAACTGAACCTTTACTTGGACATTGACTAGTCACTAGCACTTGTAACTAGACAGGTGACTCTGGCCAAGCAGATTATTATTTAGTCTATAAACCCCCTAAGTTATTTTAGTGTTGCCATTGCTGCAATGGGTTTATTTACTAAACAGTGTTTTTTTTTTTTTTTTGTGAATAATAGATTTTTTAGTACTACTCATTATTATCCTATATTGCTTATAAGTAGGCTTTTGAAACTTATTAGCAATAGTTATATATATTGCTCTGGGAAGGTGGCAGGCTATTTATTACATGTGAAGTAATAAATGGTTCTAAGAGACCAGGAAATACATTGTGTGTTTATGTATAACATGTAAGCCTAGTGCATAGTGTTTATGTATGTAATACTGTATGCTGCTCTGGAAGAAATATGTTCTATTTGCATGTGGGCTGTGCGTGCAACACAGCTGAGATGGCACTATAGGGACCTCTACAGACCAGGAAGTGTACGGCCGAGTGCATGGACCTGGGAAGGATGAAAGGCTATTAAATGACTAGTAATAGGTGCCACTGAGAGACCAGGAAATATGTTGTATGTGAATTTGTAGTATTATGTCTATTGATTGGTGTATGTATGTCTGCATGGAAAAGGGAAGCTATACCATAAGTAGTGACCCACAGGAACCAGTAGGTATTTGTGTGTAAACCGACATGGGGTGGGAGGGCTCTAATGAGGGACCCCACTGTCCAGTAGTTATGTGTATGTATAAACCGTCCTGGGGTGGGAGGGCTCTAATGAGGGACCCCATTGTCCAGTAGGTATTTGTATGTATAAACCGTCCTGGGGTGGGAGGGCTCTAATGAGGGACCCCACTGTCCAGTAGTTATGTGTGTTTAACCGACCTGGGGTGGGCGGGCTCTAATGATGGACCCCATTGTCCAGTAGGTATGTGTATGTATAAACCGTCCTGGGGTGGGAGGGCTCTAATGAGGGACCCCACTGTCCAGTAGGTATGGGCGTGTAAACTGACCTGGGGTGGGAGGGCTCTAATGAGGGACCCCATTGTCCAGTAAGTATGTGTGTGTAAACCGACCTGGGGTGGGAGGGCTCTAATGAGGGACCCCATTGTCCAGTAAGTATGTGTGTGTAAATCGACCTGGGGTGGGAGGGCTCTAATGAGGGAACCCATTGTCCAGTAGGGTTTTGACTTAAATGTCTATGTAAAATGTTTGTGTGGTCCATCCACTCATGTAGTCCTCACAAGTGTTTTAAATCTTTCCCAATTTACTAGCCAGATATCAGGAATTAATAACTTGAAGCTGGACAGTACAGAAACGTTTAGAGAGGAGTGTTTGTTTTCATGATTCCCTAGCAAAAGCATCTTAAGGGAACATGTAAAACCTGATAAAGTTTCTTCCTCAGCCATGCTGGTTTGCTATGTGCAGAACCAACAGCCTGAAGGACAGAAGAGATAGATATTCAACCCGCTGTGAGCTCTATTAACATGTTTGTCTTGCCTGTTTTAATAGTCAGATGACTCTGGGTTGGCTGCTGACTACCGGGAGGTGGATGCAGTAGTGCCATCAGTGAGCACTGCGGTTCCGAGTACCGTCAACGCAGATGAAGGGCAAACAGGCAGACACGTGGCAAATAGGGTTTGAATTAGCGAATGCTCTCTCTTTAATTCTCCTTGCACCAGAGATGCACTAATAAGCTAGCTTTGCCTGGGAGAAGATATCATATACATCCAGGTAGTGCATCAAGACAGTGAACAGGGTTGTGAGTCATCGTATCCTGAAGACTCCGGTGTCTCTAAAGAAACAGAAGAGATACTCCCAGCACTGATTGAGCCTTGACAGGCCTGGACAGACATCAGTGTCCAGAAATAAACCGTCTACCTGAGCACAGTGCAAGAAGAATATGAAGATACAGACAAAGAAAAAAAGCATCAAGCAAGATTGCCAATGACACAGCACATTGTCTTTCTGTACTCCTGCAGCTGCAAGCTGGCACCCAGGTCAAAAATACGGGTCACAGAAGAGGTGAACTCACTCAGAAGAGAAAGAGGATGAGCAGCTGATTCCACCTGTCAAGAAAGTTGGCCATACCAAGTAGCCCTCAAGAATAAAGTTGGGCAGACTTGGCAGTTGAACTGTGGAGGCCGAAGACCAAGAGGTGGATTGAATTGCTGCATTGTTGTGCAAAACTATTCTGAAGAGTTGTGGCTTGCAGAGAATGCAGCAAGAAGACAAGAACTTGTTATCTATGGACAGTTGTGCTTATGTTATTGAGCTATCACTAAGCATATTGTGGTCCCTAGACTATCACCCTAAAGCCTCTAGGTTGATAGAGTGGTGCAAAGAGTTTTCAGGAGACCACATTTGAGTACTGTCCCCAGTAGTGATAGACTGTGGGTGGGAATGTGTTTGCAACCATTTTTTCCTTTTTACAGTACTGCCCACAATGATTCTAGTGTGGGATGTTGGGTTGTATTACATGTTAGAGTGTTAAGCAGGTTTCAGGGGGTGGTGAGTGTTTGTTTGTGACAGTCCCCTTGTCTGATTGACTTGGAACCTGGTGAATGCATGTGAGTATGTGGCGTGAAGTGAAGGTGGTGAGCTGTGTGCGTGTACTGTGTTGGGGGAGATAGCCATCTGGGTAACTCAAACAGTGTAAGTTACAAAGGACCAGAGCTAGCTGATTCAGATGGGGACCAAAGTGTGAGTGCTACCCAGATCTAGCAAGCAACAGAGGCAGAAGCTCAAAATAATATCAGATGGACCTGGTGATAATTAGGTTGTATTATTATGCTGTGATATTAAATCTATTTTCTTTCCTTCCAGCCGACTGGTGGCAGTTTGAGTCAGCGGAACCAATGGTCCTCCAACACCTTTGTGCACATAAGAGTTGTAACCTTCCACCTATGCCTTGGTGTGTTAGCCACCAAGGGAGAAGTCTGACAGTTGTCAGCAAAGAAGTACTGCAGCTACCTCATTAAAAACGCAGAAGTTAACCATGATTTGACCAAACTTTCTGCCATGTGGGAAAAGTGGATACCGACTTTTGGGTGGCTGGGGAGTTTGGGAAACACGATTGTTCATGGACTGTTTAGTAGCTGTGGTCATATGGTTTTTCTACTGTTATATGTGTAGCTTTATTATTATTATTAGCGCAACATTTAGAGTAATATAGTAGTGATGTCAGTGGTATTTGACCAAGGGGTGGAGTGTTGTAGACACGCATTTATTTATGCTAGTTTGTTGATCTTATACACAGATATCACTTAGATAGCAATATATATATATATATATATATATATATATATATATATATATATTGGTTTATATGTGTGGGGTATATGGAGGTGGCTGGTGGTCTAAGCAACAGTGTTTCCAGGTAAACATACTGGCTATTGTTCAAGAGTGGACTGTAAACAACATGGAGTCTGACAGTTTGGTCACCTGACCAGGGTTACTATGGGAAAGCTGTACCAACAAATGCTTCATGTTAAAAGAGATGCATGTTAAAGAGATTTCAGAACTTTCCTGAAGCTCTAACAAATGGACATCACAAAAGGAGTGCTGAGGCCAGTCTTTCCACCTGAGTTCTCCTGGCAACGTAACATCTAAGTATCAGCATTTTATTTTATTTTACTTTCTTTTACTTGAATAGAGTTAACTATTCTTGTTTCTATTAATAGATTGAGTATTTAGCATTGTTTATTTGTATAACCTATATTAGATATTGTTGTAGAATTATCATTAAATTTTGTTATGCTTTAACCTATTCAAGTGTGTGGATATTCTGTTATTTAGTTATTGAATATAACTCTCTAATAATACCTTATGGAATAATATAATCGTTGTATTGTTATATTATTTCCATTTATAAATTTGTTGTTGAGGTTGTGCTCATTTGGCTCCTATTGTTATGTGTAACTGTGGGAACCAAACTGTAACGTGTTAAACAGACACCAGTTGATACCATATCTGGTATTAATTTAGATAGAGCATTTACTAATCTTCACCATTTCCAATACAGTGTCCCACATAAAAATGTCTGCAGTGTGAAGCATGTATATGCACATTGGAAATATAGTTATTATTTCCCAAACTTAGATTATTGCTTTTTTTTCTTCCTACCTTTTTCTCCCTACCAGGCTCCAGCAGATTGCTGGAGAGCGGTGTGGGAGGATATTTAGAATATATTACATATTTAATAAATGGATTTTTTTTATAGTTATTGAACTCAGATGCACATTAAAAAAGGTTGATCACTTTCAAGACGGAGTGGTCTTTAAATTAGAGATGATGCATATTGTATTAGTGTTTCTGCACATTATGCATAAAATACCCCACAATAATACTAATAACATATTCAGCATAATAGGTAAAGGTCAGATATAATTTTATTATTGTTGGTATCACTGTATGTATGTAGCAGCTATAACTTCCATAGGATTCAGTACAGTGGCTGACCTGAACGACGTAAAAAACTGAACATAGTAGGTACCAAAGGCCCTACCATAGGAACAGGTTCTAAGAGGAAAACAAAGGGATTATAACTTAAGCATTTTACAGGTAGAGATGATCCAGTATCTCTGAGCAAAAACAAAACAAATATAATGCAAATGAAATCAGTTAAAAATCACATGCATCCTCCAAGTCTTGAGCACAAACAAAACACTTTGCTACTAACATTACTAGCACATTCGCCAATATTTACCAATGTGCCCCACACCCGAAACCTCCCTTGCTTATTTCTATGTAAACCACAATGTTGCAACACCTTAATTAGTAGTTAATTAGTCTTTAGGAAACTGCTTTGGAACACCACCATTTGTATCACTATGCTGTTGGTCAGCACAGCTGTACATCGTTTGAACTTAAACCACATCTTTCCGTTAAATCATTGACTGATAGATGAATTGATTACCACATGATATGTGACCAATGCTATTCATTTTTTTTTTTTTTTTTTTATTCTTTATTAAATTTAATATGGTATAAAAGACATACATACATTTACATAGATATACAGGCAGAAAACACATACACAAATATCATTAATAGCATATACAGTACTCAAAAGATAAAGGTACAATATTAAAGGACTTTGTAATAGATTTTCTTAACTAGCTCTCAAGTTTATATATATGTTTTAGTCCGTCCATCTACCAGAGATAATACATAAAACATTAAAAGACAATGGAGCACATACAGAATCTATCTAATTAACGCTCTATATGCCTGAGATAGGTCATCGTCCCCCGACCAGCCTGCCCAAACTTCCCTTCACCCTCACTTCATTTCCAGTGCTTAGCATTATCATATTTATCAATATAGTCTAGCCATCTCCGTGTTATATTTCTTTGAGAATCAGAGGCAAAGGAAAGAGCTCTTTCCATTTTCAGCTGCAAGCCCAATTGGTTCTCGAAGTGTCTTATTTCAAGGTTTCTACTTTGCTTCCACTCTCTGGTTATTATCTTTTTTGTAGCTAGAAGAGTATGTACTTTTAGAGTTATTTGTGTTTTAGTCAATATTGGCCAACCAATGTGTAACGGCAGTGAGTTTGGATCATTGGGGATAGCAATGTTGTCTGCTTGTTTTAGAAAGGTCAAGACCTTATTCCAGTAAGTTCTTATTTTATTACAGCCCCACCATATGTGGATGAACGTGCCTTCTTCCTGATGGCATCGCCAGCATATTCCGGTAGTATGAGGATACATTGCTGCTAATCTGGCTGGGACAAGATACAATTTATTAAGAATTTTATAATGCATTTCCAAGAGGGACAGGTCATGAGCCTTTCTCAATACTCCACAAATAGACTTTCTCCAGTCATGCATTGTAATTTTGAGTCCCGTGTATTTTTCCCATTTTTTAATAATTGGCAAATCTGTCAGATTCTGTGGTGATCTAACACACTCCAAACATTCGGCGTATAATTTTTTATTACTTTCGATTGTTATTAATTTTGTAAGTTTAGCCAAACATGTACTGTTCACTTCCTGTACATGTTTTCATAAGCATCTTTTTATTCTGAAATAACGAAAGACATTTGCATTGGGTATATTATATTTCTTGGTTAAATCTGAGAATATCATGACCTGGCCTCTTCTGGAAAAAATCATCTATCTTCTAGGCTCCAGCATTTACCCATTCCCTTAAGGAGAGATCCTCCAGCAGAGTCTCCAATAGACTTATTCGTTGTATTTTAAATATTTTATTGTTTATTTTCTTTTTTTTTGAGAGAGAGAACCAAATGGGGAAAATACCATCTATAACTAGGCTTTTATTTTTTATGTAGTTCAGATATTTTTTGTCTTTTATGGACCAAATTATTGTTGACAGATCTTTAATACCCACTAATTCTAGTTCTATTTGATACCAAGTCTCTTGTCCTCATTATTATTCTGTCTCAATCTTGTAGCCAGCAGGAGCAACAGGGGGCAACCCTGTCATGTTCCATTGTGTAGGTCAAACCAGTTGGAGCATAAACCCGCTCCGACTACTCTGGCACTGTGGGACTGATAAAGAGCAACAATCGCTGAGTATATCCATCCTGTCAGTCCATAGGCCCTCAATGTTTCATTTATATATCCCCACCTGACCCTGTCAAATGCTTTTTCAGCGTCTAGTGACAGGGTCAGGAGGGGAATCTTATTCCTACGGGCATAATCTGCAACATCGAAGAGCCGTCTAATATTGTTTGCTGAATCTCTGCCCAGGATGAATCCCACCTGATCAGCGTGGATCAAAGCATGCAGGACTGACTTCAGCCTCTCTGCAAGTATAGAAGAATATATCTTGATATCCACGTTGATCAGTGAGATTGGCCTATAGTTCGCTATGCTGTCCGGGGACTTGTCGTTTTTAAGAATCGGAACAATATTGGCCAGTAGCATCTCTTTACGACAAGTTCCAGTTTCCAAGATCTCCTTATATGCCTCTAATAATGGGTCAGTTAAAGTTATCTTCAATATCTTATAAAAAATAGTGTCCAAAGCCATCCGGGCCCTGGGTCTTATGTTTCGGTAGCTTATCTATAGCCTTCACTAGGTCACTTTTTTCTAGGGGCCTATTCAGCAACTGTACCTGATCATTTGTAAGTCTTGGAAGCCCTATTTTTTTTTTAGTGAAGTCTCTACATCTCTATCTGAGGGAGCCTACGCTATATTGTATAATGCCTCATAGTATTCCCTGAAACCGCTGGTTTTTGATTATTTTATTAATTCTGTTATTTGCTCTTTTTTTCTTTAATTGATCCATCATCAATCGATCTGGTCTGTTGCTTTTATGGTAGTATTTTAGCCTTAGTTTATCCATAGCTTTAGTAGTCTGTTCTAACTCTTTTTGATTGATCTGTTTTTGGATCTTCTCTCTTTCCTGAATTTTTATCAGAGGGGTTTATCTTATTGAGCGCTGAGATTTTATATAATGCTACGTACAGATCTGATAGTGGTCTATCAAAAGTTTTTCTATTCTCTTTCTTTAGTTGTATAAGATAACCTCTGAGCACTGCCTTGTAGGCACACCATATTATGCAGCAGAAGTTTGTGTGGGTCCATTTTCTTTAACCCCTTAGTGACAAGACATTTTCACCTTGACTTTCCCTTGGTGACAATGGCCGTTTTGACATTTCTAGCGTGTTTGTGTTTAGCTGTAATTTTTTTCTTTCTCACATACAGTACCCACACAAATTATATGTTGTTTTTATCGTCATAAGAAGGGCTTTCATTAGATACCATTATGTTCATCATATCTTATAATTTACTACAAAAAAAAATCAGAAAATATGATGAAAAATTTTAAAAAACCCACTTTTTCTAACTTTGACCTAAAATATAATTTACACAAATAAAATCATTTAAAAAGACCCCGTCTAAATAGTTTCTAAATGTTCTCCCGAGTTCAAAAATATGCATGTTTCCATATTTTTCGGTATTTTTTTGCGAGTTATGTTGCAAAAACCAAAAATAGTGTTTTTTTGTTTTTTCCTATATTGATCTTTTGACCCCAAACCGAACCCAAAATTGAACCCTAACACAAAATTTAACCCCAACTCTAATCCTTATTATATCTCTTAATATTTTTTAACTTTAATTTAATTTTAATCCTATCCCTTATGCTAAAAAATATTTAATTTTAACCCTATAGGCTAATATAGCTAAATAACCTGTTTTTAATTAATTAAATATGTATTTAAAATGTTTTCCATTGCAATGCTACTAAACTACCACTAGGGGCAGTCAAGTAGCATATTCAGAGCGACGGAAGTGAAGTTACTTTCACTTCCGAAGCTCAGACCGGCAGAGGGCTTAGCCATATTGACGGAGCAGCATGCTCCGTCAATATGGCTCCCCACGATCGCTCCATGGGGCGATCGTGGGGGTCCCAAAATAGAAATTTCGGTGCTGGCTATTGCCTCGATGTCGAGGCAATAGACCAGCAGTGTTAAAGCGGTTTTCGCTATCGTTGATCGCGAAAACCGCTTAATTCACTGCAGGACGTGCCAGGCACGTCCTTTGTCGTTAAGGGAGTTTCTCCCAGGACGTGCCTGGCACGTCCTTTGTCGTCAAGGGGTTAAAGAAGAGATTAGACATTTGGGAAATATAATCTCTATGTTCTTGCTTATATAGAAGGGAATCATCCAATTGCCAGGTGGTAATCAGATACCTATCTATGTCACCTTTTATCTCCAGCACCAACAAACTATGGTCCGACCATGTAATTTCTTTTATATTTATAAGCTTTAACTTCTTTACAACATTACTATCCCCAAGGATTAAGTCGATTCTGGAGTAAGTATGATGTATATTTGAAAAATGCGTATACTCTCTATCTTTAGGATGGGAGATTCTCCATAAATCCTATAGGGCAAATTTGTGGAACAGGTTCCTAAAAGCCATTGCCTTCTTAATTAGGTTTTTATTGACTTTTTTATTTTTTAGGATCTTTTTATCCATATTTGGATCCATCCCACAGTTAAAATCTCCTACAATAATAGTCCTCCCTTCTCTTATGCTAATTTTGGCTAGAATGGTAATTGGATCTGTATTGGGGAGGTATGTGCTCACCAGAGTATAGTTCACTTCATCTATTTTCCCAATCCAGATCAGATAACGCACATTCATATCTTGTTCCAGATATTTAAGATCTAATCTTAAGGTATTTGAGAAGACAATTGCCACTCCTCCCCGCCCTATTGGATAAAAGTCCAATACCACCGTGAATAGAGGGGAAAAAAACAAAAAAACATTTAAGTTCTTTTCAGATATTGTATCGATCCACCAGTAAATATATGGAATATATAATCTAGGTGTAACTTTATGTTCCCCCTCCACTTTTCGTAAGGTTACAAAAGTTATTAATAGGATACCTGTTAGTAGTAGTCAAATCTAGTACAATAGTGAATCGGTACAAGATAATATTACAATAAATAGATTTGTGGTCACTCAAAAAGACCAAATAATAATAATTTAGTGTTTTTCAAGTATTGTGTTAGTCTACCCCTGACAATTGAGAACATGTAATTTAAGATTCCTTTGTATTATAGCTCAACATTTCAAACATATAGACCAATTATTAGTAGTGATCATTTAGTAGTTTTTAAATCCAATACCAACGTGAATAAACAAGACAAAAAAAAATACATTTAGATTCTTTTGATATATTATATTGATCTAGTTGTGAGAGTAAAAAATATATATATTAAGTATTCTTTGTGTTACACCTCAACTTTTTACAGTATTTCAGGAATTATTATTAATATTCTTGTTAGTAGAAGTCAAATCTAATACAATAGTGAATCGACACAGACAAAAAAAATCAAAATATATTACTTATTGGTTACTCAAAACGACAAGAAAAAGAGAAGAAAAAAAATGTAGTGCTTTTCAAGTATTATCAGTCTACCAGTGAAAAATATGCAATGTAAGTGTCTCTTTATATTATAGTTCAACCATTCATAGATAAACACCAAATTATTTATAGTGTTCATTTAGTGGTATTCAAATCCACTACCAATGTGGAACGGAATCAAAAAGGAATAAAAAAGCCTTTAAATACTTTTAAAATATAATATCAATCATCTGGTGGCCATAGAAAAAGTATAATTTTAGTTATTTCTTTATGTTACACCTCAGCATTTTGTAGAAATATCGCCACTGTCAACAGTAGCAGTATTCAAGTCTAATACATTCATAATTAGACAGGCCCTATAACATTGCAATAGATTTTTTCTTGGTCTCTCAAAGGACATAACAAAAACCACGGTGTGTTCGTTTTACACTTCGTTCTCCTCCCCCTGCTTCAAGGGTCAAAATATGTCGAATGGACTAATCATAGTCCCCAGAGCAGTAACTGTTTAAGCCAAATGCCGCTTCTTATTTCGGATCCACTCAGCAAGAGATTCTTGGGTTGAGAAGTTTTCAAACTTATCGTCCGACATAACCCTTAGGGTTCTTGGAAAACCTCAGCTATATCTCACTTCTCTTTGTCTGAGAAGTTTTAAATCCTCCTGGAATGATCTCCTCCACATTCTGGTTTCGTAGGAGAGATCAGAGTATATTTGAATGTTATTAAATTGTAAGTCTATTGACTTCCTATCTCTTGCTGCTCTTAGTACTTGTTCCTTAAACACATAGGACAGGAAACATACAATGACATCTCTCAAGCTTTCTGGATGTAGGTTGCTTGGCTTCCCCATTCCATGCCACCTCTCCATATGTGAGAGTGGGGATGTAAGGTCCAGTTGCATATCCTTAACCCCTTCCCGACCTTATGGCGAGTTAACTCGTCATAAGAGCCGCAGCATTAGCAACCTTACGACGAGTTAACTCGTCATGCAGTCTAGCCGGCGGTGCGCTCTGTGTGCACCGCCAGCTAGTCTGCAACGGGTCCAGGACTAAGTCTCGCACCCGAGGCAAAGCTCCTGGACCCGATCGGTGCATTTCCGGGCATGTGATCGCAGTGATTGAGTGATCACCGCGATAACATGCAAATTAGATGCAAAGTCAGTGTGTTCACACACTGACTTTGCCTCTAATTCACTCTCTGTGCTTCACGTTCTTATAGTGAAGCACAGAGAGTGACCTGTAAGTAAAAATAAATTAATAACATACACAGAGGTAAAAAAAAAAAAAAAAATTAACCCTTTCATTGCTGATCAGTTTTTAACTGTGATCAGTTTCCTTCCACTTTATGGCCCTCATTTAGTTTTTTTTTAACAGATTTTTTTTATTTTTACAATTTATAAAGTTTTTTTTAATAAATAAAGGTAATTTTAATATATTTATTTAATAAAATGTAACCCCTGCATGCCTGTTGCATGATTTTTACTGATCTGACATCGCACTCTTCAGAGTTTTTTTCTGTCTTTTTTGTTTAGGGGGGTTTGGGAACCAATATTTTTCTTTTTTATTAGTTAGTTAATTAGGGGGGATAAGTGGGTTAGTGTTGCACTAGTTGTGTAGCTTATTTTCCTCAAAAATTTCCTCTTTTATATGTATTTTTTAATACTAAAATGTAAATCATTTTTATGTTTAGGGTATCAAAAGAAAGCTCTAACTGTCCTTTAAAAAACAACGTATAAGTTGTATGGGTACGTTAAATGAGAGAGAGGAAAATTATGTTTCAAAAACCGCGTATTAAAAATTGAAAAACACTCTGGTCCTTGGCCCAGGAAAATTCCTGGTCCTTAAAGGGTTAAATAGATCCAGAAGATATTGTTTTAGCTTATCAGAGGAGTAAGACTCCGGTATGCCTCTAAAGCGCAGATTTAGATGCCGAGATTGATTCTCCATGTCCGCTAACTTATGCTCTTTAGCTTCTATTTTAGTGGCTGAAGTAGCCAGCATGCTTTTAACCATTTTCTGTTGATCATCCAGAATTTCTATTTTTTTTTTCGATTAACTTTATACTTTCAGTTAGATCGGTAATATCCTTTTTAAGGTCTTTAGAGCTGTTTTTTATCTCGGATTTTATTACTTTTACTACATCATCTAAGGCCCCTTTTAAAAAGGATTGAGTAACCCCTGCTGAATCAGATGTAGTTAAACCTTCCATAGAGTCTTCTGTAGATACCGATATCTTCAAATGGGATCTATCCTGATTTTCCCGGATAGCTTTTGGGGAAAAAAATCGGTAGCGGCCTTTCCATTCTTTTGGTCTCTTATCTTTTGATTTAACCACTGGGAGGGGTTTAGGCGGCATTTTGGGGATCCTCTTTCAGTTTACCCTTTTGATTCCTTTTTCTCTCTCTTGTTCTCTGTCTTCCCCCTTCTGTCTTTTCTCTCTCCCCTCGTTCCCCCTAACTTCCTTCAATTTTGGGGAATTTGAGTGAGACACAGACCTCTATAATCCCGATCTATATGCTTTTTAAATGTTTCTCAGATAGCTCCTCAGCTTTTAGCTTGAGCAATGGGAGAGGGGGTCAGCCTGAGTGAGGCCAGGCTCAATCGACAGCTCCACCAGGCTACGGCCTTGGAGGAGATTATATGTTTGGTGTTTGTAAGTAGGGGAAGGATTTAAGGGTCCTTCTTTTTTTCTTTCTTCCTTCCTCTCTTTCCCCTTTTTCCTTTGCCTTCTCCTTTTTTTTTAATCCAGAGACGAAACAAAGAGCACAAGTTGCGAATATAATAGAAACAATAAATAATTACTTATCATGTTTTGGCTTCTCCACAAGATGTGTTGCCTCCTCCCAGGGTTCAGTCAGCTTGCAGAGACCCTTTTCCCTAAATGGAATTGACTGCTTCGGCGGTTTCTCAGTATTAGGGGTTTTAACTTCAGGCAGCCGTGTCTCCTCATCCAGTGACTCCGCGTTCTGAGCTGTATGGGCCTTCAATGCGCTTTTCATCAGGACTCAGCCGTGCATCTCCTTCCAACCCTTCGTCTGCAGCCCAAGAGCCACTGCCCCACCTCTTATACCTGCGTCGTGAATTAATGTGTCAGGTTCTAGCAAACGGTGTCCCCCTCTGTCACACTGTCTGTGTGTGTGTATGGGTGCTGCTGCCACATGGGCGGTGATTACAACCTGTTCCGCTGCAGGCTGGTCACGTCTCCGCAGAGTGCAGAGTAGCCAAGCGGCAGAGTTGATTTTGATGGAGCTATTATACTTTAATATTCTGCTAAGTAGAGCACTTGAAGGGAAATAAGAAAGCAAATAAAGAAAGAAGCAAACCCCCCCCCCCAATAAAAAAGCCCACAGTCATGATAATTCAAACTAAAATGAAAGTGATAATTTAATGCAAGAGCACCTTTCAATATGCAAAATTATATGGTGCAAGTATTGACTGGCCATGATTAAAATGTGTACCCTAACTGTTTGAGCATTTAAACGTAATGTACAATATTTCAGTCATGTTATAGGTCAGTGGCCACATGTTTTGTTTTGGGGAACTGCACAACCTATTTTCATAATAATGTTATGTGCTCTTAGAAAAAAAATATTTTATATTTATATGACCACTAAAGCACTTCTTATATACATAATAAAATATTTTTTTCAAAGAGCTCACCCATATGACGAAAAGAGAGTAATGGTAAATCATCATTATGATATTAGGCTGTGCAATTCCCTAAAACATAAATTGACCAGTGACAAAATAACAAAATCCAGATAGATATAGTCAGTGTCAGAGGAGTTAACCCCTGGATTTCTTGACATTTATAGGCAGTGTCAGAGGAGTTAACCCCTTGGTAGCTAGACAGATATTGGCAGTATCAGATGACTTGACCCCTTGGGTGGCTAGACAGATCTAGGCAGTGTCAGATGAGTTAACCCATTGGGTAGCTAGACAGATAGAGGCAGTGTCAGAGAAGTTAACACCTTGGGTGGCTAAACAGATAGAGGCAGAATCAGAGGAGTTAATTCCTTTATCCACACACTCATTCATTCACACACACTCACTCACACTGACATACACACACACTTTCAATCACACTAACATAAACACACTCTCACTCACACTGACATACACACACACACACACACACACACACACTCAGGGCCACTTTAAGACCCTAGTTGGCCCTGGGCAAAGTCTTTAGCAGTGAGGCCCCCTCAACACAATTTTTCTAAAGTTGCATTGTAAAAAAATGGATATAAATGTAAACTTTTTCTTATTATATGCAACTATTTTCATATCACATTCAACTATTTATATATATGCAATAAAAATGATATTGAAAAATTGCATTTCTTGTTTTTATTCTCTCTTTCTGCACACACATTGCACCTAAAGGACTTAACACAGCACCATACAGTGCCCACAGCACTTGCCATGCACCTATATTGCACCCACAGCACTTGGCTTGCACTTATATTGCACCCACAGCACTTGGCTTGCACTTATATTGCACCCACACTATTTGGCATGCCACAGTGTCAATTTGCCCTACAAAACATACCACAGTGTCAATTTGTCCACAGAACTGCCCCTGCAGAACAAGCCACAGTGTTACTTTCCTCCATAGTACATGTTATTTTGCCCCACAGAACATGCCACAGTATCACTTTGCCAATTAAAAAAGCCACTATCAGGTACCAATTAACATGCCACAGTCACTTTATCATTAACATATGTAACAGTCAGTTTGCCTATTAAAACATGCCACTGTTTGCCCATTAAATATGCCACAGCTTGCCATTAATATGCCAGTATTACCTTTGCCATTAATATGCAATTATTACTTCTGCCATTAATATTCCAGTATTATTTTGTCATTAAAAAGACACAGCCAATATACCACCCTCCTCTCCCCTTTCCCAGTACTCACCCCCTGGCTGCTCGCTATCCCCGGTCGTCTCCTCCGTGCAGTCTTCACTCCTGCACGGAGGAGGGAAGTACAGTCACCGGATATGACGGACTGCCATATCTGGTCGCAATGATTATTTTTTGTGACTTTTTTTTTCATGGGCTGCCCCCCCCCCCCAAAAAAAAGTTCAGCAACGCGATTTGGGGGATGCCGGCACCACAGGTGTGACCCCCACTGGGCAAGTGCCCGGTTTGCCCATTGGTTAAAGCGGTCCTGCACACAGTCACTCAGACTGTTATACACACACACACTGATATACACACACTCACACTGACATACACACACACACACACACACACACACAAACACTGTCAGTTTTTAACTAAACTGCTGTAAGCATCTCTTTGCTTTGAGCTCCTCATTTGAAGGAGGGACTGAGCCAATCACGGGAGGTTTCTGAACTCTCAGCCAATCAGGAGAGTTGAGTGGTCTCACCTGATTTGCTGAGACCTCCTTCTATCAAGCTCCCCTGGACACAGGAAAAGATTTAAGAAAAAGACAGCTACATGGAGCAGCAAAGTGCTGCCTCTGCCAGGGTATACAATGTATACAGTGTACAGCCAATCGCGCTGTATTTGCCTGTTTGGTAGGCTTCATTATTTGAGCCTGTTACATTTTTCTTTTCCCATTTCTTATGTTTTATTCTTTACATGAAGAAACAATGTTTAGGCTGACATTTCCATGCAAAAAACAAGTATTAAATACATCAACTATAAACTAAAAGCAACACTAAAATTATATTTGTAAAATGTGCATGCTTAACGTTTAATCAATAAAGGTAATTTGCACCTGAATTACTTTTTATAAATAACTGATAACACACAAGATAACATATTTTGATATTGATTTTTACATCACAGATACATTAAGCATTTAGCATTATGGTGACTACATTGCAAGTAGAGCCTTATATTTTTACATATACAGTACAGATAATTAGTTTGCTGCTCTCTAGTGACCAAATGACCACTGAACATCATGACTGAACTACTCAGTCACTCTGTCACTCTACCTTCAAGCACGCCAGGCACTCTTTCTTATCATGATGTCCATTTCACAGATGAAACCATAACAACATTTGTTCCATGACGAACCCCGTTTCCTGTTATCTGTAGGTTTAGTCTTGTGGTCTCACAGTTTTAGCTTTTAGCTGTTAGAAAACAAAAATTATGCTCATAAATAAATTAACAAGCCTGATGTTTGTTTGTAAGCTGTATATTCTACCCTATAAACCATTTTATTTTATCTTTATAATTTCATTATTGTGATAAATACTCCCAAGCGTAGCAAAAAAAATTAAATACAGATACTGGGAACATGTATCTAATGGGTCTATTGACTGGGAAATAGAGTAAGGCAAACTGACAAGTGAAATGCAAAATAACAGGCTCCAATAACATGAACTGGAAAGATAAAAAACCTGAAGAATATGTTTGAAATGCAGCTGTTAATGTCTGATTTTTGTTGTTCACTTGTAAGTTTGCCACAGTCCACTTTTTGGTGAGTAGTCCGGTATATTTTCTCACTGATCTGCTGCAAGTAAACTTTTGTGCTTAACAGATCTAGTTGTCAGATTGAACGACCCCCAGTGTGGGCTGAAACCTATGTACCTCACCTTTGTGGATGGTCCAGATGACGTGTCCCAGGAACAGAGAGAGGGCTGTCCTCTGTCCATGTGTGCATGTGACCCCCATTAGTATCAAATATAAGAAATGAAAAAGAACAGAGGCGTTTTTTGGCTCAAAATTTAATTTATTATTAACCCCTTAGTGATTGGACTATTTTTGCAGTGTCTTAACCCTCGTGAATGAGGCTATTTTAACATTTCTGCAGTGAATGGGTGTGATTTTCCTCTCTTTAATGTACCCACACATATTATATACTTTTATTATCAGGATAAGAAGCGCTTTCTTAAGATACCATTATTTTCATCATATCATATAATTTAGTATACAAAAAAAATCATAAAATATTATGAAAATGTAAAAAAAAAAACTAACTTTTACATGAAAAATCTTTTAAATATCTATAAAAGCTAATAAAAATTTTTTTTGCAAGTTGTAGGGCAGAAACGAAGTAGTGTTTTTTTTTAATAAACCATTCTCTCCTACAGTGACCTTTCGACCCTAAACTTCACCCTAGCACTAACCCTCGAATCCTAACCCTAGGTCTAAGGCTAACATGGCCCTTTTTTTAGTTGGTAGATCACTTCCAAAGCTCTTGCCTACAGCAATCTAGGAACACCAATAGAGTGTTTCCAGATCAGTTACGAAGCTCTTGCCTACAACATGCTGCCCTCCCCTGATTTTTCCGAGAGTGATCACTGTTCAATCTGGTTAACATCGTGGCATCACAGCAACACTGACTGAGAAGTGGACATGATCATTGATCACTTGCACTACTCATTTAAACACAGGGCGTATATGTACATCCTGTGTCGCCAAGTGTATGTATGTATTTCATGGTGTTAATTTACTGATCATATAAATAATACTTGAATTTCGATTAATGTATTTAAATGTTGTGCTTGGGGTGACCACACTTCCTTTTTGCTATTCAGGGACATCTCTTGGGAATTCATAATTTAACCAAGAGTTTCAAGCCACTCTTGGGATACATGGCGTCTACAGAAAACAAAAACTGCCAGTCCTCCTTGGAAAACTGCAGGGCTCAAAACCAAATGTAAAACATTCTTCTTTATTAATTGAAAACATTAAAATTGGCACAGCGGGAGGGAACACACAGAATTAGTCAAACGCCAACACCTTACACATTTCATGCATGTTTCCCTTAGTCATAGGTGACACTGGACTAGAAAACAACTCTATTATATCGCTAGAGATTAATTACAATAATCAATTGCACCTGGGAACATTCTGAGCTTAACCACATGTGTGCATGATGGTAAATGTAGAATCAACTAAAAATATAAATAGCTTTGGGATATGTTTACTATTCATAATACTGCAGTATATATTGTACTCCCAGGAGAATCATAAATTATATCTCTGTTGCAACTATAATTTAATGCAATGCACACTATACAGTGGCCAAATATAATAAACTGGATATATTTTGAATTATTCGTCAGTGATGCTGACAGTCCCAACATCATTTAATATTGACATCAAAATGTGCATTCCAGTCCATCCGTATTTACCACAATCTACACGAGACAATAATTACAAAATTTGCATACCAACCATGGCAAACCATTTATTGTCTCAGTAGGTAAGAAATGCCCACAACTGCTGATCTCTGAAAGTAGAAGTGGTATATCCTCTGAAGTAATGAAGTACCGGTGTTCTATCAAATTCCTCAAGCAAATTCTACTGCACAGGCGCAGTAGAATTTGCTCATTGCACACCACAGTGCATGCGCACACAGTTACGGCGGTCAATCAGCCGTAACTTTGGCAGAAGTGCGCCTGCGCGAGGGACACACACCACCTCACGCCCCCTCCGGATCAGCTGCGGTGACAGGTAAATATAGGCGTATTACTCATTATTGTCATTTACTAGCGTAGCAAGCAATTGGTTAAACTTATATCAGTTACATGCCACGCTAGTAAGTGGAAGACACACACGGGGGACAGAGGGGGACACAAAGGGGGGGCTGGCTCATCTTGATGGGAGTTGTGATCGGCACCTTAGGCTCCCGTGTGTCCCCCTCTGTCCCCCGTGTGTCTTCCACTTACTAGCGTAGCATGTACCTGATATAAGTTTTACCAATTGCTTGCTACGCTAGTAAATGACAATAATGAGTAATACGCTTATACTTACCTGTCACCACAGCTGATCCGGAGGGGGCGTGTGTCCATCGCGCAGGCACACTTCTGCCAAAGTTACGGCTGATTGACAGCGTAACTGTGTGCGCATGCGCTGTGGTGCGCAATGAGCAAATTCTACTGGTCCTGTGCAGTAGAATTTGCTCGAGTTTTTTTTCAGAACACCGGTGGTGAGGAAACCCTACATGCTCCAGGGACTGGACAGCTCCTAGGATCACATACAGATTGCTGAATGTCCATGTTATGAGTGTGCTGTATGCCAGCAACAATCACAGCTACTGTTGAGCCAATGAGCTCGGTCTGCATTTTGCATGAATCTACATCCATTCCAAGCCCTTTACACTTGCATAAACATGATATATATGAGACCTACAAATAAGTGCCTGATTGGCACAAAACGCGTGACTGCACGCTGTGCGTGCCTGTTTCTATATAAATGCGTGGTTTTTACTTTTTGGTTAAGGCTACAAATACATCTTGATATTTTTTTACTATGCTGGAGTGTTCTACATCATTTTGGCTACAAGTAAACAAGATATATAGCCATGTATGTCTATATATTGCCTTGTACAGGTACATCTACATGTCCCAATAACTCATTTATACTCGTGTAAATGAGTTGAAAAGAATAGAATATATTTTTCTGGATTTTTAATTACACATACATATATATTTATGTAACAATTGCTATGCTGTTTTATTTGTTGTTGTTTTTTTTTTTTTTTTTTTACAATTTCTGTGTTTTCCATATCGTAGATGCTTGCTTTTCTCCGGTTGACTTGTTTGTCTAATTGTTCAATTACTCACCTGTTCACATCATTTTGTGTGCAATCACTTTAGTAAATATACTGCATTTATCAGTCTGTATGATCTAGCTTACGACTAAACACTAAGGTTGTGAAACATGTCAAGCTTTAGTTGCTCATACACTTTTGCCTTGTGCAATTCCTATTTGAATACATTTTACATGGAATTGGTCCACCATTGTTTAGAATATTGTTTGTAGTGATTCACCACCAATCTTTTTGCTTTGGAGTTTGCCTTATCAGTTTGTAGTTAGATTCCATGTGAGAAGTGTGAACACCAGGCAGCTTCCATAGAAAGCTAACACTTTTCTCCATTGTATTTCTAAAAAGAGTTCGAAAAGTTAAGCAATTACCAATTTCAGATAAAGATGTATGGACAGACAGAATGGCAAACAGATTGGCATTTAGACAGTCAGGAACATGGAGCAGTATTTATATATGTTATTATTTCCTTTCCTGCATTGTCAAAGGAAAAGGAATCAGGTCAGCAGGGGAGGGAAAAAAGGAATGGCTTCTTTGCAGCTTCCCCTTGTTAGGCTCAGCACCTTCACCTGTTGTGTTTAGTTATGATCACTGTGCTCAGATCCCGCTACAGGGACTTGCAGTGGGATCCCACCTGTCAGATGAGGCCACTTGGAGTTACCTCAGTCTGACAGGGGAAATGTAGCCGGTGCTCAAAGCGAGCACCGGCTACATTTAACGAAATCACGCCTTGCCTGAACTTCCGGGCTTCGGGACGCCTCCGTGACGATTTTTTGACAGGGACCCACAGGGTCGGGTCGGGTCTCTGCCATAGTGTTCCTGTCTACCGATCACCTTGTGAACGCGTGAGTCAGGCAGTCGTGATGTCCATTATGAACATAGTTGCCATTTTTTTTA
The DNA here is from genome assembly GCA_036172795.1 of Pelodytes ibericus. Lineage (NCBI taxonomy): Eukaryota > Metazoa > Chordata > Amphibia > Anura > Pelodytidae > Pelodytes > Pelodytes ibericus. The sequence continues at coordinate 141,767,871 of CM069857.1, read as the reverse complement.
AATGCTCAAATAAACATATAGTTTTTTTGAACCTAATCAAGTGAGCCTCTCCTATTTGTGCTGCACTTTTTGGGAGATCAAAGGTGTTCCAGTAGGGTTATACATTCTTTGTCACACAAAGGTACATTAATGGTGGGCTATTTTGTTTCAGATTTATTTTAGTTATAAACAATCTTTAGGTGGCAGAGTACTTTTAAAATTCATGTTTTACATTTTGCATTGCCACCATTGTTGCTTTTATACGGACTTTTTATCCTGCTTTTAACTCATTGTATGCTGTTTTACTACTTGCTGTTTTTGCACATCCAGAATGTAAAAGCTGAGAGGATTTTTGCTATGGAGATTCCTTATGCTGTTCTACCTGCTTCTCAGATGTAAGATACTACTATAATACATTACATTTTGTAAGTCTTTTACACTCAATATATGCCTTTGGTCTTTTCCTCTATATATATGTGAGCGTCTGACTGAAAGAAAGGAAGACTCCACAAGTTTATAGAAGAGCTTTGATCATCTGCTGGTTTTGTGAGTGGAATCATCTACCTCCAAATACCACACTAATATATAACAGAATTATGTTATGATCTATGTGCTTTTTTCTGTTTTTTTTCTTATATATACACTGTATACATACTGAGGATCATCTGCAAGGTGTACAGCAACACCATCATTCCTCAGGCAAATATTACATTTATTTTTATTTGCACTAAGGGTTCACTTAGCGCACCTACCACTCCTATTTTTTGGGTTATTTTGTCTGTCTATTTCACCACGTGCGTACACAGAGAAACACACAGGCTGGTGCTGCTTTGTATAGGATTAAGCGCCAGAATCTACCCCCCCTTTTTTTTTTTTGTATTTGTACCTTCAATGTCACTTAGAGTCCACATAATGTATTGTGCTGCAGCAGTAAAGGAAGTGACTAAATAAAAAAACTGTCTATATAATCAGTGCTGCCACCCCTTGTCATATACATGCTACATAATCACTGTGTGAGGTCTTGAGTACTATATAAAAATGTGATTTAAGCAAAATGCCTGCATCAAATCACACTGGAACAAAAGCCTGTGCACTATACAGGCAGCAATTTTCATCTTGCACCAAAGTGAGTTTGGGGACTAGACTGTCTCTTTAATAAGAACCTTCAATGGGAAACAGGCAAATTATAAGAAATGGTATATGGGTATCATTTGAAATTACAAATACAAAGTGTAATATATGTTGTTCTGCCTTGGTTGTACATGAATACATGCAAGTTCTGTTTTAAGTGTTCAATAGAGGTAGAATCCACAGATGATACATAATAGATACATTTTGTCAAAGTGATGGCAGAGATAGCACAGTGTGTTAAAACATGATATAGAGCTTCCTGTGTATGAGAAGTAAACAGTAAATACATTGCAGAACTTACCTACAGAAACAGGCATGTACCCAGAAGGGCATAACATAGTTACTAGGATAGTGTATGCAATTAATCAATTCTGTTAGCAGAGGCAGGGCAGTCTTTAATACTGATTGGACCCCGGGCAAGCATTTGCTTGGGCCCCCCGATCTAGCCCCCCCCCCCCCCCCCCCCTTGCATGCAATCACATCATCCACCATAATGTGTGTTGTGGAAGTTTATCACAGAGCTCCACAGCAATTCAACTCACAGTAATCTGAAGCAAATCATTGTATTACCAAGCTCTACAGCAATATAACTCCCAGTAAAGTGCAATGTGTAATTGTATCACACATCACCTCAGCAATACAATGCACAGAAATGTACAGTGTGTGTGAATATATCAGAGAGCTCCACAGCAATAAACTCACACTGATGTGCAGCATATCAGTGTACTGCATAGCTCCACAACAATACAACTCACAGTAATATGTATCACAGAGCACCACAGCAATACATCTCACAATAATGTGCAGTGTGTGAGTGTATCACAGTGCTCCACAGCAAATACAATGCATATTTAAAAAGTATTTAAAATGCAGTAAATATTCATTAGGAGACAAAAAGTAAATGCATGATTGGTATTTTGATACAACTAGTGGAATATTACTGCACATTTTTTTTTATCTAGTTCATTAGACACCTTCACCAAGACATATCCTGGGCTTGCTTAAGCTGCTTAAATATATACTTCAATAATAATTTTTATATATAGCTGGTTTATAAAATATTTATATAATAAATTATATCAACTATATATATTATATAATATTATATTAACCAGACAAACATGTGACTGGATATATCATTAAATATTATATAAACTATATATATATATATATATATATATATATATATATATATAGGGTTTATATTATAGCAGTTTTATATTATAATATTTCAATATTATTTAAACTAGCCAGATATATAAATATATTATGTAGATATATTGCTGGCTTACATAATATAATTTTTTTTAAAAATAGTTCCAGGGGGTTGGGGGCTGTATAGCTGGCTGGGGGGACACATTATATATGGCTGGCACCTGGATGGCTGTATAGCTGGCTGGAGGGGGGCTGTATAGCTGGCTGGAGGGGGGCTGTATAGCTGGCTGGAGGGGGGCTGTATAGCTGGCTGGAGGGGGGCTGCACAACTGTTTTGGGCGGCTGCACCTGTAATTCATTCTGGTGAGGATGGAAGCTGCAGCAGAGACCTCACATTCACTGTCTGTCTGTCCGTCCATCGTCCAGTCCAGAAATGGTGTGGTGTCACACGTGAAGACATGCCGCACGCACTGTTTGACTTGAAGGAGAATGGTGTCACGTGTGACCAGGGGAGGGGCAAGTAAAAAACTATGGGATGCGTGCCGATCGCATCTCATAGTATGATAAAATGCACGCGATCGTTAAAAATATTTTTTCGGGCAGCGGGCCCACGGGGCAGCTGCTTTGGGCCCCCCAGGAATAAATGGGCCCGGGGCAGCTGCCCCGTTTGCCCCGCGTTAAAGACGGCCCTGAGCAGAGGTAGTGTGGAGGAACAATTCATTGTCTAGCAGTCTGGCGCAGGTTCAGAAGAAAGTACTGAAGATGACACAAAATTATTAAAGGGACACTCCCACTTACATAAGATGTTACTAGATTACCTGTGCGTTTAAAACAAACAAGTCAGACATATGCCACTATTTGTTTTCTTCTATGTTTGAATTAATTGCATATAAAAGTTAACCCCTTAGTGACAAGAGCTTTTGACCTTGTCTTTCCCTTGGTGACAAGGGGTGTTTTGACATTTCTTGGGTGTTTGTGTTTAGCTGAAATTTTCTTCTTTCTCACATGCTGTACCCACACAAATTATATGTTGTTTGTATCGTTATAAGAAGGGCTTTTGTTAGATACCATTATGTTCATTATATCATATAATTTACTACAAACAAAATCATAAAATATGCTGAAAAAAAAAAAAAAAAACTTTTTCTAACTTTGACCATTTTTTCTTTTTTTTTTTACAAAAATGCAATCATTAAAAAAGACTCCAATCTAAATAGTTTGTAAATGTTGTCCCAAGTTCAGAAATATGCCTGTTCCCATTTTTTCTGCAGTTTTTTGCGAGTTATACCAAAAATAGTGGGGGGGGGGGGTTCCTACAGTGAACTTTTGACCTGAACCCTAAATTTAACCCTAACCCTAAATATTACCCCAACTCTAACCCTTATGCTAATCCTTAATATATTCTAATTGTAATTTAATTTTTAACCCTATCCCTTTTGCTAACCCTAATTTATTTGTAACCCCAAAAACTATTCTAACCCTAACCCTAGATTTTTAGCTAATTAAGTATTTTTTTTAATTGCAATGTTGCGGACTGCCTCTAGGGGAAGTCAAGCAACAGATTCAGAGCATTGGAAGTGAATTTTTTTTCACTTCCAAAGCTCTACCCACAAGATGGCACAGCCATATTCTGCAATATGGCGCCCACAATCACTCCGTGGAGCGATCATGGGTGCCCCAGAGCTGAAATTTCGGTGCTGCCTAAAGCAGTACCGAAGGACGTGTCAGGCACATCCACTGTCGGCAACAGAGTTGCTGGCTGGACGTGCCTGACACGTCCATTGTCGCGATGGGGATACAATAAAAATAGGTGTTTATCTCCAGCATCTATTTTGAGTATTTTACTCATAATACAACATTCTCCAAAATCTCCCAGCAAGTCTCACTTTACAACTGTGGCCAAAGCCTGCATGATGATGTCGTAAGATCCACCCCTGCTCCTGTGTATCATCTTTGACCTGGACAGCCTGTTGCTCGGTGTGTATATTGTTCCCTCATTATTTTGTTGGTACTGTAGTGCCTAAAAGCAACGCCATTATCATATGTTTTTTTTCTGTGGGCTTCAAAGCAGTGGTGCATGCAGAACTCATAATCTCATAATTTCTGTCTCCAGACTGCAGCAGAATTATTACTATTGGACCTGTTTATGCTGTTCCAAGTTATCTTGGAGCCACTACAAAGTTAACTATGCATTCACCTATGGCGCCAACTCTGTTTACCACTGCTGGCAGCCCCATGACTTTTTAAAAATAAAATCTTTATTTGTGCATGTTGGGGTGCCTCCTATGTCAAAGGAGCTGGCTCACAGCCATCTCTGTGCGCTGATACACACGAATCCTACCACGCTCCCCTCTGACTACAGTGACTGCCTGGAAGCATTGTGCTGCGGGATTTAGGCAGAGGCTGCTGGACTCTGATTGGCTGAGTGTAAGTGACAGAGTGAGAATGGCAGAGTGTGAGTGGCAAAGTGTAAGTGTGAATGGTAGAGTGTAAGTGTGTGTATTTGAGTGGCAGTGTGTGTGTGAGAGCAGGAAGAATGTGTGTGTGGGCGGAAGAGTGTTACAGTAAGGCCTTTGACACTGTCGCACATAGAAGGCTTATTAATAAACTGCAATCTCAGAGTTTTGATTTCAATATTGTTGAATGGTTTGACAATGGCTAAGTGACAAGCAACAGAGGGTTGTAGTCAATGGAGTATATTCGAACCAAGGTGTTGCTACTAGGGAGGTACCTCAGGGATCTGTACCTGGACCCATTCTTTGGGTGATGTGATGTGTTGGGTTTGCACCAGACATAGCGTTTTCTTTGATGCCAAAAAGTTCAATTTTAGTCTCATCACACTAGAGCACCTTCCTCCATACATTTTGGGAGTCTCCCACATGCCTTTCCGCAAACTCAAAACATGCCATTTTGTTTTTTTCTGAAAGTAATGGCTTTCTTCTGGCCACTCTGCCATAGAGCCCAACTCTATGGAGCGTACGGCTTGTTGTCGTCCTATGTACAGATACTCCAGTCTCTGCTGTGGAACTCTGCAGCATCTCCAGGGTTACCTTAGGTCTCTGTGCTGCCTCTCTGATTAATGCCCTCCTTGCCCGGTCTGTGAGTTTTGGTGTGCAGCCGTCTGTTGGCAGGTTTGCTGTTGTGCCATGTTCTTTCCATTTGGTTATGATAGATTTGATGGTGCTCCTGGGGATCATCAAAGATTTCAATATTTTTTATAACCTAACCCTGACTTGTACTTCTAAACAACATTGTCCCTTACTTGTTTGGAGAGTTCTTTGGTCTTCATGGCAGTGTTTGGTTAGTGGTGCCTCTTGCTTAGGTGTTGCAGCCTCTGGGGCCTTTCAAAAAAAGTGTGTATATGTAATGACAGATCATGTGACACTTAGATTGCGCACAGGTGGACATCATTTCACTAATTATGTGACTTCTGAAGGTAATTGGTTGCACCAGAGCTTTTTATGGGCTTCATAACAAAGGGGGTGAATACATACGCACATGCCAATTTTCTGTTTTCTATTTCTAAAAAATAGTTTTATGTATATATTTTTCTCATTTCACTTCACCAACTTAGACTATTGTGTTCTGATCCATCACATAAAATTCAGATTAATAAAACATTGAACTTAAGGCTGTAATATAAAAAAATAGGTAAAAAGTCAAGGGGGGTAAATACTTGCAAGGCACTGTATGTCTTTTTTCTGATGATACAAAGTTTTGCAGGAGGTTTGATGTTCCTGGAGGGATGAGCCAAATGGCAAATGATTTAGCTAAACTAGCAAAATGATCAGAGCTGTGGCAACTGACATATAATGTGGATAAGAGCAAGATTATGCACCATGGGAGTAAAAACCCAAAAGCAGAATACAGAATATTTGAGTCCTAACCTCAACATCTGAGTAAATTTAGGAGTGATAATGTCAGAGGACTTAAAGGTAGGTAGGCAATGTAATAGAGCAGCAGGAAATGCTAACAGAATGCTTGGTTGCATATGGAGAGGTATTCGCAGTAGAAAGAGGGAAGTGCTCATGCCATTGTAGAGAGCACTGATGAGACCTCACTTGGAGTATTGTACGCAGTACTGGAGACCGTATCTCCAGAAGGATATGGATGCTTTGGAGAAAATTCAGAAAAGGTCTACTAGACTCGTTCATGGTTTGAAGGATAAAACATACCAGGAAAGGTTAAAGCATCTTAACATGTATAGCTTGGAGGAAAGACGTAATAGGGGGGATATGATAGAAACATTTAAATACATAAAGGGAATCAACACAGTAAAGGAAGAGAGTATATTTAAAAGAAGAAAAACTACCACCATTAACAATGTAAAAGTAATATCAGGAAGCATTACATTACTGAGAGAGTAGTGGATGTATGGAATAGACTTCCAGCTGAAGTGGTAGAGGTAAACACAGCAAAGGAGTTTAAGCATACATGGGATATAGGCACAAGGCAATCCTTGATATAAGATAGGGAACTGGGGACTTATAAAAGTATATAGAAAATTGTGCTGACTAGATGGACCGAATGGTTCTTATCTGCCGACATTCTATAAATGGGTGTATCACAGTGCTCTATTTATATGTTACTTCAACTGTGTCTGTGCAAATATGTGTCTGTGTATATGTGTTACTAGCGTGTGAGCCACTGTATATGTTTGTCTGCATCTGCCTGTGCCTCTGAATGTGTGACAGTGTGTATTTGTTGCTGAGGGGGGGATAAACAAGGGGCCGCAAAATAAATGCTCGCCTAAGGCGGCAAAGAGTCTTGCACCGGCCCTGTTTGGAGCCACACTTGTGATCACCAGTTCTTCCAGTATACTCATATTGTTTGTAGCATCTACACTATATACTTTTTTTTTTTTTTTTACCTCATTTGGGTTTCTTTGAAACTACTCCAAGCGCCACTTCAATTAGCACTATTTGGTTACTCACGATTTTGGGGGATTTTATTGTTAATATTCTTTTTTTTCTTAAAGGGACACTACCACCAAGAAATGAAAAGTTTTTATTTTTTATTTTGTATTGTTGATTTCAGACATGTCTTTTGTTTTTGTTATATGAGTGTATATAATAAAATATTTAACTAAACAAGTGTGACTGGGCCATTTTGTGAAATATAATGTTCTTGGGTGCCACCCCCTAGTGATTTTACAACACAAATGTCTCACTTTGGGGCTGGGGACAAAAAACGCTGTCTATAAGTCAGAATTCTGATCATAGACTTGCATTGAAAGGGAGGGTAATGTAACTATTACATCACAAGGGAACAGTGTTATGATCCTGTTTGATCTTCTCTCTTTGAGTCATAAGGCAGGTAAAAGAAAATTGTACACAGCCACCTATTCCTGCCCACTATGATACACAGGGGCCAGTAAGAGAGCAGGGGAGTATCTTATGACATCATGTAAAGGTGGCAAAGTTCCTTTAACATATAATTGTCCTCCTTGATCAAACATTTTCACCACAAGTATTTACAACTGAATAATATATGTGGTAAATTGTGTATAAATTTTATTATAAAAGTTTGTTTTCCATTTTTTTTAAAAATCTGATAGTTTGAATATTTTCATTACTTATATGAATAAATCATTATCCATTCATATTTATTGGCCATCTGTTAGAATACCAGTTGGGTGGCAGCCTTAGTTTAGTCAATTGTATGACTTAGATCAGTCATTTCACACAGGTCAACAAACAAATCTCTGACTTTAAACACAACCATATGCATATATTATGAAGGTACAAAAAAAGAAAAGAAAACTCAATCCTTAACACATGACTACTAGCATTTTTAAATTTAGAATCAACCTCAAACATCCTGAAGGCAAGAACAAAACAGGAAACAAGTTTACTCTTCAATTCAGTTCAGTCTGTAACAGGGTTACATAGTCTTACATAGTCATGGCCTACATGATGTCAGGAGGTCTATTGAAAACTGATCAGGTCTCTGCCATTGTGTTCCTGGCTACCGATCACCTTGTGATCTATGGCCAGGAACAAAATGTGGACGCAAGCACCATGCGTCACAAAGGGGTTAAACCCTTGCATCTTCTCCTTATGTGTCTCAACAGAACATTCCCCCTCCATGACCTCACGTGTCACACAAGTCCTCTCCTTCATATTGTCACGTTTCTGTGCTTATTGGGCCACAAGGTGATGTAATATACAAGAGACACCACACACATATTTAAATACATTTTCTCTTAATCTATGCATTTGCTTTCAATTCTCCTAAAACAATGTATATATGTTTATTCTCTACATTCACACAAAAAAGGAGACGGAAGAGAGCGAAATTTGAAGGAGGCAGATATGTCCATTCCTACACACCAGCCTTTCCTGCAGCATAGGAATTATTTATATGTTACATTTATGTGTATGAGACACACTCTGTAATAAAGAATCTCACAAACATATATATATATATATACACATAACATATAAATAATTCCTATGCTGTTTAGCAGTCCTGTAATAAAGAACCACACACACATGAATAAATAACATACATAATTCCTATGCTGTTTAGCAGTACTGTAATAAAGAACCACACACACACATAAATATATATCAAATAATCGTTATGCTGTTTAACAGTCCTGTAATAAAGAATCTCACAGACGTATATGTAACTTAAATAAATAAATAAATCATGTAATAACTGTACAATACCTATGAATAGATTAAATGCATGAGGGAGGCTGTAAATAAGTGACCTTTGTTACCCTAAACTGCACTTTCTCCACAAAACCCAGACCTTCCCTGTGTATGTAAATGACCAGGGAGTAAACTGTTGCTTGTTTCAGACCTGCTCTTTATCCTCAGCAGGTGAAGAGCTGCTTCTCTGTCCTGCGTGGAGCTTTCCTCACATTCCAGAATTCACACACAGTGCTGATGCCGTGTAGAAGCCCTGCACTGATTGGCTGACACCTCACTCTCCATCCTATCAGTGCAGGGCTTTTCACACACTGTGTGAGGCTGCATGATGTCAGAGGGCACAGAGGGTGGAGCTTCAGCCCCATTAGCTCACCCCTAGCAATGCCTCTGCTGTGCACTACTGCTAGGTCTATTGTCTACAACTACTATCAAATCTTGTTCATTGGTAGATTTCCCCAAGGAAACACCATTAAAGCTATATGTTGCATTTTTTTATTATTGTACCCAAAATGCATAATTTTACACTTGTCTACATTGAATCGCATTTGCCATTTGTCTGCCCAATTACCCAATTTGTCCAAATCCTCTTGCAGCGAATATACATCTAGTACAAACTGTATTACCCTACTTAATTTTGTGTCATCAGTAAACATTTAAACATGGCTCCCTATGCCCTCTGGGAGATCATTAATAAACAAATTAAAAAGAAAAGGACCCTGGTCAGAACTTTGAGGTACTCCACTTATCACATCTGCCCAATTTGAGAACTTCCCATTTACCACCACCCTTTGCATTCTGTCTTTCAACCAATTGACAATCCACAAACAAATCTTTGGCCTTAAGCCTATTTCAGTCAATTTTTACTGTAACCTATTTTGTGGAACTGTATCAAATGACTTAGTTTGCTAAAGCATTTGCTAAATATATCAATCCACTGAAGCACCCATATCCATATTTTTACTCACCTCTTCATAGAAAATAATTACAGATTATAAGATGAGTTTTTTTTTTCCAGAAATAAATGTCTGAAAAAACGACATCGTCTTATAATCAGGGTCGTCTTTTAATCAGACCTCCGATACCTCTTACCTCCAACGATCGTTGCCTGCTGCCGCCGCCACCCCTTCAGACTGTGCACCGCGAATGAACTGGAAGCGGATGCAGCATTAAAGTTTTAACCCTTTTAGTGACCGAGTGCTATGCTGCATTTGATGTGCCTTGAAGACCAGAATTCCATTATTTTTGTCATACGTTTACTGAACTGTGAATTTCTTTCTTTGTGTTCAGTCCACCCACACAAATTATATATCATTTTTTTAAAGGACGGATAGGGCTTTCATTTGATACAATTATTTTCATTATATGATATTATTTACTATTTAAAAAAATATAAAATATGATGAAAATATGCCACAAAAAACACTTTTTCTAACTTTGACCTGATTTTTTTTTTACACAATTACAAAGGGTAAAAAAGACCCCGTCTATATATTTCTAATATTTGTCCTAAGTTTAGTAATACCAATGTTTCCTTGTTTGTCTATGTTTTATTTCAAGTAATATGGCAATAAACAATATTAGTGTTTTTTTTTTCTCTAACCATTTTCTTCTACAGTGACTTTTTAACCCCAACCCTAAATCTACCCCCACCCCTTAATCTAACCCTTGTAATCATCCGAACCCCCTGTAACCCTAATTATAACCCTAGTTATGACCCTAACCCTAGATCTAGGTTTAGTAGATCAAGGGTTAGCTTTTTCCATTTATTTATTTATTTTATTTATTTAATTCATTTTCTATTTCTAACTGTAGTATACTTAACTGCCTCTAGGGGCAGTCAAGTAGTAGTTTCAGAGCAACGGAAGAGAATTTTTTTTTTCTCTCTTCCGTCGCTCTCCTCTGGGCACGCTGTATTGGAGGAGCATGCTTCTCCAATCCAGCACCCACCCACGATCACCGGGAGGCATCATTGCAACACTTTTACACACATAGGCAGTGATCAGCTTTCACTGCCTATGTGTGTAACACGAATACGATCACATTCGCAGTGATCGTATGCGCACAGGGGGGGGGATCAAGGGGAGGCTGAAGGCACTCTCAGAGGTTGCTTCGGATCCGAAGCAGCCTCTGGGAATAGCTACAGACATGTAGCGTTGCGTTCCATGAAATCCTAAAGGACCATGCTTTTCAGGACGTATATATACGTCCACATGCGTTAAGGGGTTAATAAAAAATAAAGCAGAGTCACGTGAGTGCTGCATGACCCACGTGACCTGTGCTACCTGCTGAAACTTTATCTGTAGTGAGCCCGAAAAAAGGCTCACTGCAGATAAAGTTTCAGCCCCTAGTGGAGTCATGTGGGTCACGCAGCGATCACGTGACTCGCTTCTTTTAGTAAGAAGTTTTATAGCCCTGCCTACCCATTTGTGCTCCTCTTCACAAGTTGTGAAGAGGAGCTAGTTCAAAAATGGGGGGCATATCAATGAACTACATTTCCCATGATTCCCAAACTGCCTTAAGGGTGACTGAGAATCATGGGATATGTGCTTCCTAAAGATGTGTTACGCATCTCTGAGCCACTGACGGATCAGCAGGTCTGTACTTTAAAGTAAAAAAAAAAAGCACTTTACACATATTACTACCCCTAGTCCTACCCCCCAGTACTACCCCCACATTAGTGTTCACACATATGTCTATGAGTGAGTGTCAAATTTTAAGTGTACATATGAGTGTAAGTGTACATATGAGTGTAAGTGTGCATATGAGTGTAAGTGTGCATATGATTGTAAGTGTACATATGAGTGGATGTGTGCATATGAGTGCGTGTCATAGTGTAAGAGTGCAGATAAGTGAGTGTCAGTTTCACTGCATGGCCTATTTCATTCGACAGTGCACCAGATGTACATTACTCAAAAAAAGTACAGTAATGCTGGTAGTGTTTAAAGGTACTGGTACGTAACATACCATACGTTTAATTGGAATAAAAATCACATTACCGTGAAAACACTTTAGAGATACACATATCATATACAGTAACAGAATAGCATGACTAGTGTCTTCTTGTTGTGTTGGCTTACAGTACCAGACACGTGTTTTAATGATGAAACAATGTTTTATGGCAAAAGAAGTGGTTTTGATTATTTCCCCCATAGGGTAGTCAGTTATATTCAGGCCTTTTCTGTTTTTTCCCCAATAAGATCCAAAATGTGGGGGTCGTCTTATAATCAGTGTCATCTTATAATCGAGCAAATGCGGTTAGAAAGACAATATCTGTCCTTCACAAAGCCATGTTGGCTTCTGCTAATGAGATTCCTGTTCAATATGAAATCTTGAATATATTTTCTTAGCAACCATTCAAACAGTTTCCCCACCACAGATGTCAAGCTAACAGGTCTGTAATTACCAGGCTGGGATATTGATCACTTTTTAAATATGGGCACCACATCAGCTTTATGCCAATCTGTGGGCACCATGCCTGAAATAAAAGAATCGCTAAAAATGAAAAATAGCTCTTTAAGTACCCTTGGGTGTATACCATCCGGCCCTGGGGCTTTGTTTATCTTAACACCATTTCATTGTTCATTGTACTTTTTCTTGTGTCAACCAATCACATGCTTGTGGTGACTGTTATGTAAAAGTAGCTTGCATGTTCTTTGTCCTCCGGGAGGCATAACCACCTAGCAAAGCTAGTGGGTATGCGGCAGCCTCCCGGAGAAATATGCCTGAGCTGAAAAACGCTTGAGCTGTGCATCTACACAGCAACAGCGTTTCAGCCAATCAGGTGATCCGTGCTGATTTTTTAAAATGGCATTGATGGAGGACGCTATTTCTGTGTCTGTCACAACCCCATCAATGCTAGAAAGCTTCATAAGAGAGCTTTCCTTGCCAGGGATCTATCCTCTTCATCTTCTGAGGAGGATTGGACCCCAGTTTTAAATAAAAAGAATAAAGAAAGGCGGCTGGTCTCCTCTGCCAGTTCTTCATCTGAGGACAACTTCTCTGCCTTTCATTCCCCTCACACTGGTATGTGTAAAATTAAGGGGACAGGACCGTAAAAAAGGGATAGTGTGTTTCCCTCGTTTGAGAACCAGAAACACCTTCAAGATAAAAAGACCAAATCTCGTTTGAGGCTAGATGGTTTTTCCCCTTCTTCTTCTAGAGCGTTTGCTCATTCTTCCTCCGGTCCGATCTGGCCCCCAAATCTTATGAGTTCCCAAATTTGGAGGATTCTTACCTTTTTGGTCCCTCGTTTATTCAGGAGGTTAAAGGCCGTTATAAGGCAAGGAGATCATTTTCAGAACTCAAGAAGTCCGTTCCTGGCTACAAAAAGCCCTTTCGGACAGAGGGTCGGTCCTATAGGGCTGCAGGAGCGTCCCGAGAAGTCTCACACCAGGGCCAGTACCGCCACTACAGTGGAAGACACAAGTTCCAGGGCGGTTGTAGAGGTGCGCTTTCCAGAGGCGGTTCCGCTTCCAAAAGAAAACCCATGCATTTAAGTAAGTGTGCCTCCTCATATGCCAATGTATTGGAAGGACATTTCCTCAGACAAATGGGTTCTAAAAAATGTTCAAAGTGGTTTACATCTCCCCCTTTTAAGGTTCCCAGTCCAGAGATTTGCACCTCACAGAGGGGTAAACCCAGTGCTAGATACCTCTGTTTCCCTAGCTTTAAGTCAGGGGAAGATAAAGTTGGCAGACATGTCTATGATAGGATGGGTCAGCACATTGTTCCCAATCCCAAAATCAGACGGTTCCTGGAGACCGGTCCTAAACGTGAGGGCACTGAACGCTTTCATCAAAAGGAAAAGGTTCAGGATGGAGGGTTTATCAGATCTTCCAGGCTTAGTTCAGAAAGATTTTTTCTGCATAAAGCTAGACCTAAAAGATGCTTTCCATTCAGTCCCTATAGCCAAGAAACACATGCGTTTTCTCAGGTTTCAGTGGAAAGGAAAGGTGTGGCAGTGGACTGTTATGGTGTTTAGCCTATCCAACGCACCTTACACTTTCTCCAGAATTATGAAATCAGTGATAGCCCATGTCAGATTAAAAGGCTTCATGTGTCTGTACTATCTAGACGACATCCTGCTCCTGAATCCAGATGGGGAAGTCCTCATTTCTCAAAGGGATTACCTTGTTTCCCTTTTACAGGACCTAGGTTTTGTAATAAATCTCCAGAAATCAATCCTAATTCCCACTCAAAGCATCCTCTTTCTGGGTTTCGTTCTGAACACCAGAACTATGTCTTTAGGTATCCCACAAGACAAGTGGGACAAACTACTAGAACATCTGACATCATCTCTCAGGCACCAGAGTTGGTCTTTGAGAGACCTAGCAAAGATTATCGGGAAATTAATAGCTTTAACACCAGCATACGACAATTCCCCTTTACTTTGCAGAAGAAGTCAGCTGTTTTTAGGGAATCAACTAAGACAGGGTGGCCATTGGGAATCAAGATCCGTTCTCCCCAAAAAGGTCAGAGAAGAGTTGATGTCCATACTGGAGTTCGAAATTCCTCTCCCTCGTCCTCTGTTACAGCATCCTGCGGCAGTTACTCTGACGTCAGATGCTTCAAGTCACGGTTGGGGGGCATTTACAGCTCAGAACACCATAAGAGGAATTTGGTCAGACCAAGAAAGTCACCTCCATATAAACATCTTGGAGTTAAGAGCCATAAAGTTAGCTTTCCAGAGTCTAGTTCCTCAAACCCAGTCACCAATGTCAGTAAAAGTCCAATCGGACAACAGGACAGCGGTGGCTTATATAAACCACAGAGGGGGCACAAGATCAAGGGATCTTTGTTTAGAGGCTCTAGATCTTTGGTCTTGGGCTTTAGAAAACAATGTTCAGGTATTCGCAGAATATGTTCCGGGAGAGGCGAACGAGCTGGCAGACTCTCTCGATCGCCAAGGTTTGTCTCTGGCAACGATTCAATTGAAGATTGCTCTATTCCAATGGATAGAAAGCAATTTCGGAAAGAGACAGGTAGACTGGTTTGCATCTCAAACATCTGCACAGACTCCCAGGTTCGTCTCCCGGACCTGGACAAAGGGAGCTTGGAAAATGGATGCAATGTCTTTCCAATGGACAGATGTTCCAGCCCCATATGCTTTCCCTCCTCCATCTTTACTGATGAGAGTTCTGGAGAAGATCCGCAGGGACAGGGTACAGAGCTTAGTTCTTGTTTATCCAGTATGGACCTCCAGACCCTGGTATCCCTTGATCCATCAGTTAGTCAAGGGAACCAAGATCACATTGGGCATGACTGTGGACTGCTTTCAGGGAACCAGCGATCTTCTGCTCAAGCTCCCGCAGCTGATGTGGATCGCTGCAATGATGGGCTGTTAAATCATCCCCTTTTATCCGATCAGGTTTTGGATATTATTAACTCATCTTTAAGACGTAGAAATAGGGTAAGATATAGAAAAATGATTGAGGATTTTAAAGAATGGAAGGTTTCTTTTCTGTCTAACTCACAGGGATCTGATACTGTTCCATTGGATTTAGAATTTCTTACCCTTAAGGTTCATTCTGGCTTATCTACCAGTACAATCAAGACATATGGTTCTGCTTTAAACTTCCTGATCCCCAATCTCACTCAGGATGCCCTTTATTTGAGATTAATTAAAGGGTTATCTGTTTGCCGCCCATATACTCCACGCTACACATCTACTTGGGATGTAGATATCTTATTAAATTTCCTTAATTCATTGGACAATGCTAAAATTGATTTACGATGGACTGCTATTAAGTTGGCCTCTCTGCTGTCTTTGGCTCTGGCAGCTAGAGGAGCTGAGTTAACTCAAATTCATATTTCAGATCCGTGGTTGTCCAGGACTGCGGGAGGTTTCCATATTATACTTAAAGGCAGACAAAAAACATCCCATTTTTCTCCTGGTCCGGTAGAATTGGATTTGGTTCATGATCCTGCCGAACCAGGCTTATGTTTAGTCAGTTTGTTACAATCATACCTTCAACTTTCTTCTGTATTTATAAATGATATCAGTCAATTATTCATCACATCAAGGAATCCCTTTCGTCCAGCCAAGGTTAATACAATTAGGGGCTGGATACTATCCGCTATGTCCTCGGCGGGTATTGATGTTTCTGTTTTTAAAAGCCATTCAATTAGGGGAGCTTCGGCTAACAAAGCAGCAGGAAAGGGCCTTCCTCTCTCTATCATTTTGAAAGCTGCTAGATGGTTGTCTAGTAAAACCTTTGTTAGGTTTTACTGGAGACCATCGGAAGTTGAACGACTTCAGTTTCTTAGGACCACCACCAGGTGCATGCCATTCTACCCACTAGCATTGCTAGGTGGTTATGCCTCCCGGAGGACAAATCAGAGTTTGCAGTAATCTATGATCTGCAAACTTTCTTTGTCTTAGGGATGAGCATAACCACCTAGCAATAGCGCCCATTCCACCCTCCCCTATGTTAAGGGTTTTTGCCTGCTGGTGGTAGTTTTCTTTTCTAAACATAAGGTTATCGGGTGCTTATTCAGCTTATTGATAACTGTCCTTTGTTTGTTTTTTACAGACTATAACCGCACTTCAAGACAAGACCAACAATCTAAGGATCCTCCTAAGTAGGAAGTTTGGATGTTAATAGTTTCGTCAGTATGAGATTCTCATGGATTTCCTGTTTAAAGAATTGGTTCATCGGGACTTTTTACAATGTCTATTTTCCCTTTATTGAAATCATTTTGTTACAATTTTGTGATGTATGTTTCCAGGGTTCATTCGATACTTTCCTGGATATACATAGTTTCTCTTTTCTCTGTTCAGCTGTTTGTTCTCTAAAAAATTTCAAGTCTATCTTATTTGTCTGTGTGACACATTAAAATATTTTCTTGTTCACCTGTACTATTGGCTACTTGCATTGCTTTCTTCTTTTATGTTTAGGTGTTTAATCATATCCCTATACACTTTGGTCAATATTTATCTTTGGTACTTCATGGGATGTGCTAACCATCCGCAGTTTCCCAATTTTAAAAATCTGAGGTAATCAGGTTTCCCCGCGCTCAGCACGGGTCACCTGATTACCTGATTGGCTGAAACACTGTTGCTGTGTAGATGCACAGCGCAAGCGTTTTTCAGCTCAGGCATATTTCTCCGGGAGGCTGCCGCATACCCACTAGCTTTGCTAGGTGGTTATGCTCATCCCTAAGACAAAGAAAGTTTGCAGATCATAGATTCCTGCAAACTCTGATTGACTATTGGTTCTTCCTTGGTAAAAACAGAAGAAAAGAAATGATTTAAAATATCTGCTTTCTCTCTGTCTCCACTGACTATCTCAGATAACAAGGACCTAACATTTTCAGCCTTTAATTTTTTTGCCATTTATTTATTTAAAGATTTTTTGGGGGATTCCCTTTTGCTCTCCTTAGCAATTACTTTTTATTCTCATATTTAGCTATTTTAATTGCCTTTTTACAGGCTTTGTTGGCGTCTTTATATTTTGCAAATGCATCTGCTGAACCCTCAGTGTTATAATGTTTAAATGCTACTTTCTTTTTATTTATTTCCCGATTTACCTATTTTGTAGTGTTAATTTGAAGGTATTCCACTTATCTTCTGTGTTTTGTCCCAAAAATAATCCATCCCTGTCAACAAGACCAAGGGATGTATTAAACCTACTCAAGTTTGCCTTTTTAAATTTCAGTGTAGGACCCATAGCAATTTGTCATTTTGAATTAATCTCAAAAGGATACCATGTTATGGTCACTATTCCATAAATGCTCCCTTAGTTGTATACTTGGATACTTGGGTTGTCCAAGTTTTTTCGGCATTGCGCCACTTCACCTGAAATGTATGTATGCGTGAGTCGTATTTATTTTTCATCAAATTCACAGTAATGTACAGTATGTCCATATAGAGGACTCCACAGCAATAAAACTCAGTGTAACGGCTTTGCTGGATGCAGGGCCTGACTAAGGCATGGGCTTTAGAGGCTGCAGCCCAGGGGCCTCCGCAGTATAGGGACCTTGAAGATTACCGAGCCACTGTGGGTGATGTGGCATGTACTGGGGTGCTGAGGTAAGACCTGGGTGTGCAATGTGGATGATGGGGCATATACTGGGGTACTGGGGTAAGTCCTAGGTGTGCAATGTGGGTAATGGGGCATATCCTGTGGTGTTGGGGTAAGTCCTGGATGTGCAATGTGGGTGGTGGAGCATCTACTACGGTACAAAAGTGGTTGATGGGGCATGTACTGGGGTGAAATGTGAGTGATGGGGCATGTCCTGGGGTGTAATATTGGTGGTGGGGCATGTCATTGGGTGCAATGTGGGTGATGGGGCATGTACTGGGGTACAGGGCCACCATCAGAAATTTCAGGGCCCCTTACTGAGAGAAAATCATAGTAACATATTCATTTAGGTTGAAAAAAGACCATCAAGTTCAACTCTTCTACCTAACATGCCCTCTTTTGATCCAAAAGAAGGCAAAAAAAAACCTATGGAGCATGTCCTGGGGTGCAATTTGGGTGATGGGGCATGTCCTTGGGTGCAATGTCGGTGATGGGGCATAAACTGGGGTATTGGGGTACAGGGCCGCCATCAGAAATTTCAGGGCCCCTTACTGAAAAAAAATCATAGTAACATATTACTTTAGGTTGAAAAAAGACCATCAAGTACAACCCTTCTATATAACAAGCCCTCTTTTGATCCAAAAGGCAAAAAAAAACCTATGGAAGTTATTTCGAATTTTGACTCATAGGGGGAAAAATTCCTTCTTGACTCCAAAGGGCAATCAGATTTCTCCTTGGACCAAGAATCTCTAATATTAATAGCGCTGTATGCTATGCTTTCTAAAAACAAAACATCCAGACCATTTTTAAATGCATCTATGGTATTTGATAGCACCACCTCTCTAGGCAGTGACCATAACTTTATTTTCCTTACCGTAAAGTATCCCTTTGCTGTCTATGAAATCTGCGTCAAGCTTATTACTAGCTGAATTTCACCTCCCCAGTGCTGTTTCGCTGTGTTTGTATACTATTCAAATTCATTTGTCATGCCCTTCTGTAACAGTACCTGCTCATCACCACGACACTCCTCGCTTGCATCCACCGCCGCATACTCACCTGGCTACTCACAGCTCCCATCGAGTTCCATCGACGCCATCTTGTAGTCACCAAGATGGGCGTGCAGCACCCTATGAGCATATGCAAAGGGAGAAAATGATTGGTTACACCCCCCGGCTGGTGATTGGCACCAGAATTGTATTTAAACCCCTCAGTTGATCCTTACCTTTGCTTGTGATGGGTTCTCCGGCGCTTGTTAGCTACCTTGCATTTTTGTGTATTCTTGTATCCAGTGTTTCTGATCCGGCTTGTTTGACCATTCCTGATCTTCATTCCCAGTGAACCAAATCCTCGGCTTCCTTTTGACTATGAGGTCTTCCGTTATCCTGACCAAATCTGCATCCAGTATCCAGTATCTCAGTACCAGTGGCTGCGTGTCTGGTATACAGTTCTCAGTACCAGTGGCTGTGTGTCCGGAATCCAGTATCTCAGTACCAGTGGCTGTGTGTCTGGTATCCAGTGTCTCAGTACCAGTGACTGTGTGTCCGGTATCCTGTATCTCAGTACCAGTGGCTATGTGTCCAGTATCCAAAATTCATCCATTCGTGAATTTACTGTCACATACACGTACTTCCATATCCAGTGTGTATCTCAGTACCAGTGGCTGTGTGTCCGGTATCCAGTGTCTCAGTACCAGTGGCTGTGTGTCCGGTATCCAGTATTTCAGTACCACTGGCTGTGTGTCCAGTATCCAGTGTCTCAATACCAGAGGCTGTGTGTCTAGTATCCAGTATCTCAGTATCAGTGGCTTTGTGTCCAGTTTTCAAAGTTCATCTATTCGTGAATCTACTGTCACATACACGTACTTCCCTATCCAGTGTACGGAGAGAGGTAGAGGTGCAGCAATTTACCTTTTCAGCAGTACCCATGGCTCAACCAAAAGTATCTCTGATTTGGAACAATTAAGACCTCCTACCACCTCTCAAAGACCTGGTGACTGATTAAAGATCCAGTGATTTCAGGTCCTGCATCGTGGACCCTAAACTCTGACCGTTACACCCTCTAACCCTTACCTGCAATCACGAACTTTCATGTCTCCAGCAGTTCTCCAAGTAACTCCACGATCGCGGACTGGCCCGAGGTTGGGGCCTGTAGTAGTGCCATCTATGGTAGTGTGGTAGGCCGAAACAATTCTGTATAGAATTCATGAGCCAGACACACACATAATTAAAAGCCAATCTGATTTTCCTTTTACAATACTTAACTTTCAAATATACCTTTCACAAGCATTCTCTTGGTCCCATCATAACATACACAACTATTCTGCTCCTCCAATCGTACTGTCAAAAGGAGCCTAATGATAAATTGTCCATTATTAGCCCAATGATAATTTGTCTATTATTAGCTCACTGATAATTTTCCATTTCACTGCCGTAATTATCAAGGGTTGCCACTGCAATCAGGCCTGCCACTCTAGGGATGTCAGGGCCTTTACCAGGTTAGGTAGGAGTTTCAGTGCAGGGATAGTGGAGGCAGGCCGCCATCAGGGGGGGATGGGCGATACACCCGTCCCGGGCCTGGCAGGCCCAGTGGGCCTGCTCCGGCCTCGGCCCTTTAAAAAAAATTTTGATTAAATTAATTTGCCATTAATAGCGAATGATAATATGTCTATTAATAGCCCACTGATAATATATCCATTATTAGCCACTGACAGCCAATCCCCCCTCCTCCTCCCCCCTTCCCCAGTACTTACCTGGATGCTGCTCATCCTCTGCACTCTTCACCGCAGGGTTTCTTCCTGCACGCACGTTGCTTGCTGGAAATACAGGCACCAGATATGCCATGATGTCATTTCGGGCGGCTGTGACAAAAAGCCGGGTCCGCATCCGCTGAAGATGGATCTGCCGGCTGCTGCCTGATCCTGACTGTCTCTATGTAAGACAGTCACACGGGGCAGCTGATTTGGGCCCCAGTGAATGAATGCAGCTCCACTGTTTGCCTATGCTTTTCAATTTTTTTTAAAGGGCTGGTATGGCCCATCCTCCCTGATGGCGGCCTGCCTCCACTATCCCTGCACTGAAACTCCTACCTAACCTGGTAAAGGCCCTGACATCCCTAGAGTGGCAGGCCTGATTGCAGTGGCAACCCTTGATAATTGCGGCAGTGAAATTAAGTTATAAGTTACCTTTTTTTTTAAACCCACAATAAAGATTTCTAGTGTTTAAAAAATCACAGAAGCAATAGTTTAGAACAACGTGGGTACCAAAGATAGGGGAAGTAATTGCTTTGGCACTCAAGCTTTTGCAAACTGCAGATTTCATGAGGTTCAACCAGCTATGCAGCTGATCTTTATGGGAGGTATACTTTACAGCAAAGGCCCAAAGGCAAATAAAGGCAGACACAAAAAATGATCTAGTAAGACAGACAAGTAGAGACTGGCAGAGAGAATAATACAGACATGTATAGACTGGCATAGAAAGAGTAAGATAAACAGGCAAAGATTAAGACACAGGGCAAACTATAGGGTTTGTGGGGGCAGGTGCATTTTAAATAGCCCCCCCCCCCCCCCCATTTCGACCACGATGGCATTATTGCGAGGCTACTCGGGTCACATTGAGGCATTTTGAAATGCAGCTCCAGATATGACCCGATGTACCCTGAATTTTCCATTTAATATGCCCCAGCCAATTTGCCTAATAGTATGGCAGTATTATTTTACCATTTAATAAGCCCCAGCCAATTTGCTCAATAATATGCCAGTATTTTTTTACCATTTAATAAGCCCCAGCCAATTTGCCCAATAATCTGCCACCCCCCTTCCCCAGTAGTCACCTCTTGACTGCTCTGTGTCCCCGGTCATCTCCTCCATGCAGTCTTCCTTCCTGCATGTAGGAGGGAAGTACAGCTTCTGGATATGACGTACTGTCATTTGCGGTGGCAATGATTTTTTTTAAAAATAGTTTTTATTTTTTATCGGCAGCCTCATCCGGCCCCCCAGATAAGTTCAGTGGCGTAATTCGCTGCAAGGGGGATGCCGGGTGACACCTGTGGCCGGCGGATGGCCCCCTTCCTCAGCTGGGCCTTTGGACCATGTTTTAAGTGTCCGACCTCTAAGTCCGCCCCTGGCCGAAGGAACATTAAGAGGCTGCTTCGGATCCGTAGCAGCCTCTCAGAATAGCTGTCAGCATGTAGCGTTGCTCTAAGTAACACAACACTACATTTAAACTCAGGACATATATTTATAAGTCCATGTGCGTTATGGGGTTAAATACCTGCAGTTGATTGCAAACATGGCTTTTGCATTTAAGTTGGATGCCTGACTTCTGGGAGCTGCTTTATCTGTTCTGGATCCACTGCTAAAGCTGAATTAAACTGCTACTACTGATCTACTGTTTTAGCTGCTCTGCATTTCTACCCTGTCCAAGAACTGAGCAACTGAACCTGGAGGGGTAGTAAGGGTAACTCAACCAGTTTAGTTACCCAGACTAGGGTTTTCCTGCTTAGTTACCATCTCTAGGGGTTTCCTGCTTAGTTACCCTCAAAAGGGTTTTCCTGCTTAGTTACCCTTGGCCTGCCCTACTCAGGCCTCACCCTTACTTAAAGCCTCATGTCTTGTGTTTTTCTCTCTCTACCTCTCTATCCCCTGCAATAAAACTTCTACCTGACCTGGTAAATACCCTGACAAGGAGCTTTTCATGTAGCCACAAAATTTGTAATGGATGTGGTGTCATGAGTAAAGAAAAAGTTATTACTGGAGGATGCAAGAGTGTTACTCTTTGTGGGATATTTTTAAAAAAGCTTTTTTTTTCCACAGGGGCAACCCTTTGTGTGCTATGAAGTTCCTGGAGGTCAGATTCAAGTTTGTCTTCCGAATTCCCTTTAAAGATGTCCCTCTATCCCTCTCTGCAATAATTTGACATCACTATAGGCACACCACTAGTTGTCCATGATAAATAGCAGAAAGAAGACTACATGGGGCATTTGGATGGCCCCTTAATTCACACTCCTGTCCTGAACCTTTGTATTTCTCCCCTTGGGGTGGCCCTCAAGAAGCAACCGGGCAAATTTTAGCTCATTCATCACCTGTCCTTTTCCCAAGGGCGGTCAGTGAATGATGACATTAAATCTGAGCTGTGTCAGGTCTTGTATACTTCATTTGATTAAGCAATTCATTGGGTGCATAAATTTCACAAAGAAGCCCTCAAGACTGACATGGAATACTTTTTTAGCCAAACATAATGGAAACTCAGTTTGGCTCAAGAGACAAGATATATTCAATACCCCTTTTTATACATGACAATACCTAATTGGCCTCTGCAGATCTGGGCACAAAGCTGGCACTGTGGGAAGTGATGTGGGGCAAAACTGCCACTGGTATAGGTGATGTGGGGCAAAGTTGACCCTTATGGCATAATGTGATGATGTGTTGTGTGGTGAGGTCAGGGGCTCCATAGGGCACCCAGTGGTTTCTAGTTACATCCCTATTTTCACCATTAACTGCGCTATAATTTTTATTTCTAAGATTGAGAGACTCACTTCCTTTATTTACCTGTAGCCTTATATTGTACCTATTTCCACCATTCAGAAAGCCATTAACATATATAAAATATTTCCCCTTGCTCTCTTGTTATTGTTGGAATTAATATTCCCTTTTTTCAATGATATAATCTTTACTCTAGTTGTGATTGTTAATGTGATGTTTCTGCATGGTAGTAAGAAATAACTTTTAATCTTGTTATGGCATATCTATTTTTATGTTCCTATAGCCAAAAGCCTCACTACGTTATTTAGACAAAGGGAAGATGGAGAAGTTGTTTGCTGGAAGCATGGGTAATTAAGGTCTCCCAGGCATGGTAGCAGGGAAACCTGCTGGGTCTTCTAGCAGGGCTAGTCCAAGCCATAGGTGGGCTGGAAAGTAGGCTTGCTAATGGCGGAGCAGAGAGGACAAAGCTAGGTAGAGTGGAGATTCAGGAGTCATTTTGATGCAGACATTTGACCATTTAGGTATCCTGAAAACAGCACCCAGAACTGTCTACTAGAACTGCCTAGGCTAGGCTGCCAGGAACTGTGAGAACTGATCTGAGGAGCCTGATTTTAAGCCAAGTGAATGCAGCCATGTTTTTCCATGAAGCCAGTTTTCCATGCCTGCATTTTTTCCTGTTTCATATTTCCCGTAAGCCTTTACCAGCTGTAGATAAGTATTCTGTATCATTTTATTTTATATACACTATTTGTTTACTTTAGAAAACCATCTGAATTACCAAACAAATAGTGTCTCTACTATTATTGTTGCACACTGTGTTAATTGCTACACTGCAGTTATAAGTGTCTAATAATTACTGATGTTTTAGTTAGACCATGTTTGTTTTGATTTGTTTTGTAAGGAAGAACTAACTTTAAAGCGTGTTTTAATTAATCCTTGTGTGCCTTTTGTAAGGGTTACTAACTTTAAAACCGATCTTTAATAAAGACTTGTGTGTCCTAATAAGATATTCTTTGATTAAACATTATTATCTTTGTTAGGATTTGGGTGTGTATTGTCAATTTGTACATTGGTTAGTTAAGATATAATTTCTCAAAAATGCCTTGTGTTTCTGTAATTTGCTGCTCAAATGCCATATGTGCACAGAGCTCTTAGACAGTTGCACTAAATAATTGGTGTGAGTCTCTTCCAATTCATTTTGGGTTTTTGATAATGCTGCTTGTGTTTTTTTTGCCTGAGTTGTTAGTGTGGGCTTTACTGTATGTAGAATTCAAAAGACAAACATAAGCCGGCTCCACTCACTTTAATTATCTGGAGGGCGGGTGCTCCATACCGTTGATTAGACGTAGTAGTAAGACACAGTAAAATAAGTTGTGCTCTCCACTCTCCAGAAGTATGAATAAATAAGGCGCTTTATTCAGTACATAAACAAACGGAGCAATATTCCACGAATGAGACACTGGGGTAAGGGAAGACCACCTTGGCATGTTGCCACGCTTTACTGTATGTACACTGCCTGAGTCCTTTGTTCGTGTGTTATTGCAGACTCCATTTTAGATTCAGCACATGTACTTTCATACTTCATTTTGGAGTAAGCACATGTTCTGACACCATCTTGGAACTCTCAAAGCCACATGGTCTGACACCATCTTGGAACTCATAACAGACTCCATTTTGGATGTGTTTACAGTGCTTTTCACACTCACTTCTGGATTAATTTTAACACAGCGGTTGTTGTGAAACCTTGAAATTCATTTAAAACCCCCGAACCACAACAAATCTGTTTACGAGAATCGCACGTCGCAGAAAAAAAAGTCCCATTACTGACAATGGGCATGCCTGGTACATGATACTGTTCTGATCACGGTATGCACACTGACATACCATGGTCAGGCTGTAACAGACATAGCTGAGAAGCTCAGGACCAACGCGCACCAGCCATGCTCCAGATGCCCCCTCTGTCACATCCTGCCACTGTGACAGCCAATCACAGCAACCGGAAATGTTTAGCTGTCAAAGCCAGTGCCTGAATGGCATGAATCATGCCTGGCTTTGACAGCTTTCATCTTTTCCTGCCCCACTGTATGACAAAAAATTTCCAGTCAGGGGGTTAATTATTCTTTCAGCTATTCGTGGTCAGTCAGGACATGACCCCTTTACTTCCTGTATCACACATCTACTCATGTAATCTGAAAGAATGTACACTTTATAAATAGTCTTGAAATAACTGTATAAGTGTGATTGTTGCTCTTTTGTGCTGTTTAAAACAAAACAGTTATTTTTGTGCTTTTAATACAAATTTTAAAATGGATCTGCCATTTTATCATGGAAGCATCAGCAAACAAACTGGTGAAACTCTACTCGTAAAAAAAGGAAAGAATGGAAGCTTTTTGTTAAGGGACAGTGAATCTGTGGCTGGAGCCTTTTGTCTTTGCATCTTGTAAGTATGTTTAGATCTGATCTGCATTGCTTTATAAACTGTAAAACGGCATTTGAGTTGTTGGTTCCCACTGCTTTGTTGAAAAACATGTTATACTTAGTTAATCCATTTGTGAATTTGTGTTTTCCAGACTCATTTTTAATAAAATTCTACTTTTAAAGCTGTTACTTAATTTAATTGAGTAACTAAAACACTATGTGTGCACAATTGCCTTTGTGCGCAATGACAAATTATATAATTCTCCTCAAACCAAACATACAGATGGTCCTTTGCCATTCTTGTTAATTAAATTAATATCAGGTCACTAGGAGGTTGAGAAAGAAACTAATTAAGGAAAAAGGTAATATGTAACATAGCTAAACACTCAAACAGAGAAAAATTGTGATTATTAAAAAATATTAAAATTAATAAGAATACAAAGTTATATAATGGTCTGAAATGTCTATGGAGTTTTCCTTTAAACTTGCATTCTTCTAGCCAAACCATAATGTTTGTCCCTTTCTTGGCAAAGCCAGAAACACTAGTTTAGGTTGTCTGAGTTGCCTTCATCTTAGTTCTACCAAGAGATTCAGGGAGCATGACATCATTTTCACACATGGATTGGCCACCACAGAGTCCAGGTCTTAACCCCATTGAGAATCTTTGAGATGTGCAGAAAAAGGCTTATCTTTACAAGATCTTGGTGAAAAATTATTGCAACACTGGATGGAAATAAATCTTGTAACATTGCAGAAGCTTATCGAAACAATTCCACAGCGAATGCGTGCTGTAATCAAAGCTAAAGGCGGTCCTACGAAATATTAGAGAGTGCGACCTTTATTTTGGTGGCGAAATTTTTTGGGGCCAGGCAGGGTATATTAACTGTAGTAATGACAAGAAACAAGGAATACATATAGTAACTGCGCCTGGATTTTGGGCAAAAATAACATCCCCAGAATGTATTGGAAAATTAGATAATATGTGAATGTAACTTTCCTGGTTAACAGTTTGATATTATTATTATTATTTTTATTATTAGTGTATTAGAGACTTGCCAGTGTTCTCAAACTGTCACCACCAAGCCAGTGACACACTAACATTATATAGATTCCTAAAGTCTCTCTACATTTACAAGTCTTGGTTCTGTAAACTTTGCTGGTTATAATACCAAAATGTCACAAGTAGCAAAAAAAAAACCTGATTTTAGTGATGGCAGTATTCAATAAATGTAACTTGTGAGTTAAACTTAAGGGATCTATGAGTAGCGGTTGTGTCAATACGTAAACATTTCATTTTTTTAATATCTAGTACGTTTGTTTTATTTTTGAAGTAAATCTATAAACTAAACATTTTTTTTTACACTCTGTGATTTCAACACTGAGTCAATAATTAACTTAATTAAACTTGGGGGGGGGGGGGGGGGGCGCTTACTTTCCCCAGCCCCTTCTACGTACATTTCTGACCCCTTGGCTCAGTTGTGTCAACAACACACATGAACCAAGGGGCCGAATGTGGCAGCTGAATTTACACATCCTGTTTCAGGAATGCAGTTCTGTATGATGCTGAACTGTGTGTGATCATCTTTAAAACAAAAGCATTTCTGTGGTGGAAAACCCATAATTTGGCAGTCAGGTATCTTCTGAATTGCATTGGCGATAAAATTGTCAGCAACGCCATTCAGATGTAACATTCATAGAGTCTATGAATGAAATAAAGTAAAAAGTAAGCCTCCCCCCCAAAAATAAACAAGGTCACTTAATTAATTATTGATTCAGTGTTGAAAAATACAGTCAAAAAAAGGTTTAGTTTCTTTTATTTACCATATGCCACAAGTTTCTTACTAATCCAAGAAACTCTAATTATTTAAAATTCACGGGCAAGCAGTGGTCCATGAATCATATTTACCTCATGCGAGAGAAGGATGGTATCTTCCAATAAAATAATCAAAGAATTACAAAGAAAATGGTGTTCTATGTGCAATATGGAGCTTAATAATGTGTGATAATCTGCTAAGTAGAACACTCAGTATCCCAGTAGTATCTGATACTATGGCTTCTGTCATTAGGATACATGTTTTGATAAATTTAATAAAGCCACCACCTAAAACATATTGACAAAATAGGACAATTGGGCTTATGTCCAGCTAAATATTTTTAGTGTGGGAACATTTTGGATTCAATTGTCACAATTTTAAATAATTGTATTCTAATTTTTAGTGTAAAAATCCTAAACAATGTAATTTAAAATGAGATCTGATGACAGAACAAAAACTAAAAAAATTGTATTTATAGGCAAATCGTTAGACTTGCTGATTAGGATAAAAATCAGCATTTTTGGCCATTTGTCCAAAAAGTAATGAATGGACGAATGCAGAATGAATAAAAATCATTTGTAAACATTCGTTGCTCTGCTCAGGAAGCTCAGAAAGCTTTTGATAAACAGATATTTCAATAAACATTTTGACAGACATGTCAGCAGAAATTTCGACAAACTATTCAACACCATTCCGACAGTCAAACTGCTGCCGAAATGGCACTGAAATAAGCTGAATTTTAGGATTTCCGTTCACATGGAATTCCCGAAAGGAAACAAAATGGACAAATTTTGTCTGAAACAAATGTATTAATGGACAAAATTTGTTTTGGACCATTACTATTACCCAATTTAATAATACTGTATGCTAAAACTAACTCCTTCCTGAGTAACCCATAGATAAACATGTGTATGCATATATGATTCTATATTTCTGTGGGGAAAAAATCAGTATGTTGAAAGTTTCATACAAATAACTTTTCTATTGATAGATTTGGAAGACTGGTCTACACATATAGGATATTTCAAAATAACAATGGGTTGTATAGGATTCAGGTAAGCAAATACTATAAAATTATATTATTCCCCAAATTTATTTATGTGTGTGCTTTTTATGATTAATTACTTAGCTTACCTTAAAGTGACTGTCAATTTGAAGATTGTTTATACTATGAATGTGGAGAATACAAAACTATCAAATATGATCTAAGCATTGTTATCAGAATTGCAAAGAAATATATATTTGAAATGTTTTTTTTTGTAAAATCTTTTCTTCTTAATAGCAAGAAAATAATAGCAAATCATAAAGTGTGGCTGATTGGATAGCGTAAAAAGCAGTGGACATTATTTTTTGTGCTCTGAGTCATCCTTTCACATTTAATTAAATTTTTCTAGCTAGCAAATAAGAAATTAAGCATTTCTGCACAAAGAAAAACTGTAAATTACCGTTTGACAATATTCTGTGGAAACTTTCAGGTAAGGTGCTATACAGTACTGTTTAAAATAAAACCTTACTGTATAATTAACTAGCTAGCTAACTAACTAACTCACACACAGCAAGTATCTTTATAGGACGCTACCTGTATTTTCAGACTGCTGAAGGTGTTAAAGAAAAGCTATTCGAGAAGATAAATGATCTTATTGCTGCATACGAAAAGCCTGATCGTGGTTTGGTACATTCTCTTCTGTATCCTGTGTATAAAGACTTCACCTCACAGGGCTTGTTAAAATGTAAAGACTCCATAAAACACTCAGTGGAAATAGAAGAGACCTATGCAGGTATTATCATGCTTATTTTTCATTTGTTTGTAGGATCTATATTTTTCTTTAGGTTGTAGTTAAAATCCAGACATCAGATAAATATTAATCATTTAATTAAAATATTATTTAAACATTCCTAAAGGGCCAAGGCTCAGTGCTGGATCTATAATTAATGTTAGACGATTTGCTGATTTAGGATGTATTTTTTTTATAGATTGTTAAAGACACAGATATTATTAAATTGAAATAACCATGGCTTTCTGATTAAATGATATGAATAATGTACTCAAATTATTTTATAAGAGAATTATTACTATAGTGAAGTTTGCTTTGCATCAAATTACTGTCCGTGTTAAACCTTAAGATGATTTCACACTTGTCAAGACTGTGAAGAGGTGGAAAATTCCTACAACCTACCAGTTTCAGGAAGCAATGATGTAAACACAGTAATTGGGTTGAAAAAAGACCCATCAAGGTCTATCAAGTTGACCCCTTTACATTAGCCTAACCCGGCTGTTAATTCAAAAGAAGGCAAAACCCTTAATTATTCTTTAGAAAGGTACCAGAACCAGAGTATAAGTTTATAGTGGACTTGGATGCTCTTCAAAAGACAAACCAAGAACTAACAATGCTGTATGTTTGTAACGTTAAAGGGACAGTCTAGTCCCGAAACTCACTTTGGTGCAAGTTGAAGATCATTGCTGGTATAATGCACAGGCTTTTATCCCAGTGTAATTTGATGCAGGCATTCTGTATAAATTACATTTTTAATATTTGACTGAAGCCCTCCCCAGTGATTACTCTGCATGTTTACTGCAGGTGTGGCAGCACTGATTATATAGAAACTGCGGATATAATGTTTTGTTTCATATAGTCACTTCCTTCCTAATCTATTGTGTGGCCTATGATCGACCTCGCTCTTGTACACAGTAGGATCTCTTTACAGTACAACACATTGTCTGATGACATCACTAGAGAGACAGAATATTCCATTCATTTGAATAGCATTATTTTCATTGGTTGCTGCAGCCAAAAAAAAAAAGGAAATTACTTTTACTCATCTAGTGAGGGCAGTCCTTGTTTATTGCAAACTGCTGTAATTTCACAATTTCTTCTATCTGTAAGTATTTTATATTTTAAGCAATGCAAAATGTAAGACATGCATTTTAAAGTACCGTATTTGCTCGAATATAAGACAAGGGCAAATGCTCTGAAAAAGACCTCTCGTCTTATATGCATGGTCGTCCTAGTCTGACCTCAAATCGAGGATGTCTGCACGTATCATGCAGACATCACCGGCTGTCCCCACTAGCCACCAGGGACAGAGAGACAAGGTGAGGAGGAGGGGGGAGAGAGAGACAAGGGGAGGGTGGGAGAGAGACAAGGTGAGGGGGAGGGAGTGGGGAGAGAGGGGGGGAGAGAGAGAGAAAAGGATGGAGGGAGGGGGAGAGAGAGAGAGAGAGAGACAAGGTGAGGGGGAGGGGAGAGAGAGACAAGGGGAGGGGGAGAGAGACAAGGTGAGGGGGAGGGAGGGGGGAGAGAGAGAGAAAAGGTTGGGGGGAGGGGGAGAGAGAGAGAAAAGGAGGGAGGGAGAGGAGAGAGAGAGAAAAGTATGGGGGGAGGGAGAAACAACGTGGGAGGGAGGGGGAGAGACAGAGACAACACTAAGGGGGGGGAGAGAGAGACAACGCTGGGGGAAGGGGGGAAGGGGGGGAAGAGAGAGAGACAAAGCTGGGGAAGGGGGAGAGAGAGGCAGCATTGGCACATAAAAGGAAATAAAAACAAGAAATACATTTTTTTTTTATATCATCATTTTTATTAAATATTAAAAAGCAATTTACATGTGAGTTAAACTTTTTTCCTACAGGGTAGTCTTATATTCAGGCTTTTAGTTTTTTTCCTAAAGGAATATCCAAAGTTTGGGGGTTCGTCTTAAAATCAGGGTCGTCTTATATTCGAGCAAATACGGTACTTTGAAAGCACATTAATATGCTTTGATATTTGGAGCTGCATTTTGGGCACTAGACAGTCCATTTAAAACAAACCAATATTTAACATGGAAAAATACATACAGTTCACAAATAACGTGGTATACTATAATTTATGTATCCCAATAACTCACTGGGAAAGCGATTATATCCTATCACCTCCACTTCAACAAGTCTTTACTTGTTCAATCCCTAAAAATATTAAATGGTCTACACAATATAGTGCTATTTGTTTCGAAATGGATTGCATTATAACCAAATTGAACAGCTCCAAGTAATTCGGTTCCACAATACGGTGCATTTTGGGTTTGATTCAGCTACTCTGACCGTTCGGAAACTGAAGCCTCTGAGGCATTCGGATTGGAACTTGCAATAAAACATAGCAGTTCAGCTACACAATATGCGGCAATCAACCCAGAACACAATTCAGATTCTGGAATTATTGCCACATTACAGACATTTCAAGTTGCCTTCTCTGAGAAATTGCCTTCTCTGGCAAATTGAAATATAAATGTAAAAAAAAAAAAAAGAATAAACCCCCCTACTCTCAGCCCCTTAAACAATCATGGGGGGCCAGGATAAGTAGTCACCCTATGTAAAAAAAAAAAAAAAAAAAAAGGGTCTGAAAGCTCCCAGCAAATAGCCCTGGCCCTTCTTTTAAAAACAGGGCAGGGAGCAGGGCAAGTGCTCCCAGCTTTCTTAAAAAAATGCATTAGACAGAACTTGGGCTTTTGGGAGGGCTAAGATAGATCGGCAGCCAGGGCTACTTACGCTGGCCCCCATACAATGTTAGCCCCCCAGGGTTCGGAGGCTTTAAAATGGCCTTCGGACCCCAGTTATAAATAAATTATATGCCCCATTTGGGTCTGGGATGCACGGGGGCTGCTTGGTACTTCTACCTCACCCTTTGGGTGCCCTGTAAATAAAATTATTACCTGAATCCTGGTTCAGTGTGGATATGCAACACACTTGGCCCTCATCTTTCTGACCCAAGGAAGGGAACCACAAAAAAAATTAAAAGTAATCCACCTATTCTATTAAAAATTGCCACCACAGCCACAAAAAAAAAATTGTGAATCCCAGCTCTAAAGCATTCGTTCCTGGCAAATTCCTGCTCTGACAGCTGACAATCAGATGCCTTCAACCCCAGCTTCTCCATTGGCCGGGTTTTGAAAACTACTATTGGCTGGTTTGTAAACAGCACCTGGCTGGGACAGAGAGGCTGCAGATTGGCACTAGTAACTAATTTCGAGTCTCACTCCATGAGAGTAGATTCTAAAGAGTAGTGCTGGCCCGACAAAGGGTCAGGCAATGCAGGGAGATCTCGCACCCAACGAGATCACAGAGCTATGGCAGGTACTTCACAGCTGGTACTGGGAGATTGATGGCTTATGTGTGTAACTGTGTGTATGTTTCTGTGTGTATGTGTGATGAGTGCATGCATGACTGTGGCTATCTGTGTGTGTGTGTGTGTGTGACTATAAATTTGTGACATTTTTGTGCTATTAATAGTTATAAATAATTCACTGTATTATTTCATAGAGGTCAGATTACATTTTATTTTAACATATGAGAGACAAATTTTTTATATTAAAATTTTTTTTCTAATTTTGATTATAATTTTAGATAAATCTCTATGAAAACTATTTTGTAATATTCAATGCCTTGGGTAAATATTTGCAAATGTCAGGATCTTTGCATTTCACTTCTAACATTACGTGCAATTTAATTCATTTAATCTACTGAAAACCTGTAAAGTTAAAGGGACTACGTGTGTTTCTGTGTGACTGTATCCGAGTATGTAACTGTGTGTGTGTTTCTGTGTGTATGACTGCATTTATGAACGATTTAGTATAATAATTTAATTTAATAAAATGGAATGAGGTTATACCTTTAAAAAAATTCCAATAACAATATATTGTGTTAAAAAAGTGTAACTGTGTTTTATTATATATTTTTGTGCATACATAATCACAAACATATTGTGTGCATGAGATTCTGTTTGTATGTGCTTGCTTAACTGAGCATGTGTGACCATGTGTATATGTGTGTGGGGAGCAGTATTTCAATTCTTGACCCAGACAGCACAATGTATTTTGACCTAAAGAGCTAGCTTCTTGAAGTTTTTTATTAATTTGTTTCCAGTGTGGATAATTACATATATTTTTTGGGGGATGGCCGCTTTCCCTGCGCCAGAAGATGATGATCCAGGGCATCGCTGATGAAACCTGGGTACAGGTAATAGTTTATTTTACAGGGCACCCTTTGTGTTCTCATAGCACTCAAATGGTGTTTTTTTACAGGAACTGTCACCAATTTGACATAGTCCCCACTATTTGGATGAGGCAGAGGTAGGGGTTATGTAGATAATCTGTTTATTTTTTTTAATTTTATTTATTGTGCCAGGGGCATTTGGCCAGCCCATTACACAAAGGAGGAGAGGGGACCATTTATTTTATTTAATCAGGCATAGCACTTCCCAAGTCCTGGGAAAGGGGGCAGTTATTTTTTATTTAATAGGAGCCTGGGGCATAGCGCCGGCCCCAAGTCCCTGTGGCCCAGTTAATTATTATTTATAAAAATAATTAAGATAACAAGAACTTTGAGAGGATCCCCATATTACCTTATCTTTTATCTATATGTGGTTGTATGTGTTATACCATTTTTGAACACAAAAATATAATTAAATGGTTTTACCCTGATACAGTTTTCATGTTGTCCTCTTAGCACTCAATTTAACATACCTTAATGAACATAAAAACATAAAATAATGAATAAGTGATGAAAATGAAAAGATATAAGCAGGCCCGCCATCAGGGGGTGACGGGCGATACTGGTGTCCCAGGCCGAGGCAGATCCAGGGGGCCTGGGTCATGCCAAGTAAAAAAAATAAAACAATTCTCAGTTAAAAGCCGGTAGGCGGCTGTGAGAGAAGTGTTGTGCGCTCCCCTCCAGCAGCGGGGCTTCAATAAAGTTTGTTAAAAAAAAAAAATGCGACCAGAGTAACTCTGGTCGCATTTTTCTTTTTTTAACAAACTTTATTGAACCCGCGCGGCTGGAGGGGAGCGCATAACGCTTCCCTCACAGCCGCCGACCGGCAGAGCAGCAAGGAGGTAAGTACTGGGGAAGGTGGTAGGTGGATGGTATATAACGAGCATACTGAGGGGCACAATCCTGGCATATTAATTGGCAAATTCCTGGCATATTGAGTGACAAAATCCTGGCACATTAATTGGCATAATCCTGACATAATAATTGTCATAATCCTGGTTTATTAATTGGCATAATCCTGACATATTAATTGGCATAACCCTGGCATATTAATTGGCAAAATCCTGGCATATTAATTGCCATAACCCTGGCATATTAATTGGCATAAACCTGGCATATTAATTGAAAAAATCCTAGCATATTAAGTCCATTCTGGGCTGTAACAGGCCCAGAAAATGTGTTCAGTAAGGGGCCCTGAAATTCCTGGTGGCGGCCCTGGATATAAGTAAAGAATGTGTGGAAGATATCACTGTTCTTAGCCTGGTAACCAGTTTATGGTACCATAAGGGCTGACAAGTCATAGCACATAAAGATTTGTTTTGTCCTCCTGCCTAGTTCTCCTACAGTTTGCAGTGTGCCTTTTCTTAAAGGGAAATAGAAAGATCAAAACTGTCTGATGTCTTCCAAGGTGTATTCGATTAATGCAAAAGGGTTAAACATACCGAAGAAACTATTGAGGTTACTGAGAGATATTAAAAGGATAGGAGCAAATGTGCTGTATATTCAGGAGGATTTTAAGGAAGAATCTAGTCCAAAAACACATGGTAGACACTTCTCTAGCTCTTACGATACAGTGAATTCGTTAAATATGACACCAAGATCTTTTTGAAATGCAGCAATACCACTCTGCTACATACACCTCAAAGTGTACCAAAAAAACATACAAAATTTAACTGTGAGGGTGCCCAAAAAAAGTTAAATAATTATCTTATTGAATTTAACAAAGGTATTGTGACGTATATACTCAAAGTTGACAACCAGAGAAAATAGAAAAAGCTTTTATGGTGTAGTAATTAGCTATATGTGGAGATATAAAGTTCCCCCCAATAGAAAGTAACTCACATATATATGAACCTCAGAATAAAGGCTCAAAGATATGGCATATTATGTATTGATCTGCTCCAAAAATTGACTCTTTCCAAGGATATGGCAAGCTTGCATTAGCGCTCAGGACATGGAAAAAATTGCGTCAAGACACACACTTTTACTGTATGAACGTATCTACATCTATTTTAGTTAGTAATGGTAGGTGGTAGGTCTTGTGTCAGATTGGTCAGATCTTCCTTCATCTGAACCAAGGTAATGAAGAACTGACCTAAGATTCTAAACAACATGCCTGCTCCGTATTAGAGCTAAAGAGAGCCAAGAGCGCTCAATATGGTATATTATGTATATTCTATCATTAAAATATTTCAGTTAAAATGTGTATACTCTTGCAATCTTTCAATTAAACATTTCTTTTATTTTGATACAGTTATCATTTAATTCATTAAAGAAGTCCCAAGGTTTGTCAAAACAGAGACTGGAAGCTACTATAACGGATATACAAAAGAGTTGTGTAGTAGCTATATCTTTGCTAAATATAGATGTTACCAGTGGTGTTTCTTGGTTTTGTGCTGCCCTAGGCAGACAGATTTTGGGCACCCCCTCCACCCACGATGCACACCCACAACATGACCCATAACCCACGTTGCACACCAAGGACATGCCCCATTACATACACATTGCCAATATTATTTTTTATTAATATTCCCCAGCCAATTTGCCCAATAATATGCCAGTATTATTTGCCATTGATTTCCCCCAGCCAATTTGCCCAATAATATGCCAGTGTTATTTGCCATTTAATATGCCCCAGCCAATTTGCCCAATAATATGTCAGTGTTATTTGCCATTTAATATGCCCCCTGCTAATTTGCCCAATAATATGCCAGTGTTATTTGCCATTTAATATGCCCCTGCTAATTTGTCTAATAATATGCATGTTATTTGCTACTTAATATGCCCCAGCGAATTTGCCCAGTAATATGCCAGTGTTATTTGCCATTTAATATGCCCCTCCTAATTTGCCCAATAATATGCCCGTGTTATTTGCCATTAATATGCCCCAGCCAATTTTCCCAATAATATGCCCGTGTTATTTGCCATTTAATATGCCCCTGCTAATTTGCCCAATAATATGCCAGTGTTATTTGCCATTTAATATGCTCCTGCTAATTTGCCCAATAATATGCCACTGTTATTTGCCATTTAATATGCCCCAGCCAATTTTCCCAATATTAAGCCAGTGTTATTTGCCATTAATAAGCCCCAACCAATTTTCCCAAATCCCCTCATCTCCCCAGCACTTACCTTTTTCCCTGGTGGCTAATGGCAGGTAGCATGGTGTTCTCCATGCTGCCTGTTCGGCTCCCAGGCGGTTGTGCCGACAGGTCACGTGACCCGGCACGCGTATGACATCAGAGCACCAGTCACGTGACCTGTCGGCACTTCCCTGCTGGCAGGCAGAGGGCAGGTGAGGGGGGATCTTCCGATCCCTTCTCACCTCCGTCTCTGCCTGCAAGTGCGTTTTTTTAAAAATATTTTTTAATATGACAATATTGTCAATGGTCTAGCCGGAAATAATTCAAGATCACCTGCTTTGTGTTGTGCATCTGGATCAGACAGGGTTCATACCAGGGAGAGAGTCCTGTGATTATACAAGTAAAGTAATTAACCCCTTCACGTCGAATGGTGCTTTGGTCTTTAACACCCAGAGCACCAAACTGGCGTCATTTTGATCTTGGGCACTGATCACTGCCAGGAACATCCAAGCAGGGTCTCTATAGACCCTGACGGTCCCTGCCGACATTCTGCGATACTTTGTGACGTCCCATGTGATGTCACAGAGGCGCAGGGATGCCAGAAATGTGGCGGACGCTCGATTTGTACGTTCGCTACATTTCCTATGTCAGACTGAGGCCACTCAAAGTGGTCTCATCTGACAATGGGAATACCGCTGAAAGACCCTGCAGCGGAATCCTCAGTCCCTGCAGCAGGGTGCCGTGATGAGCTGTTACATGCAGGATGATCTATGCCGTCCTGCAGGTTTTTGATGTAAAATGTAGCCGACGCACACTTTTAGCGTTCGCTACATTTTCTGTGTCAGAATGAGGTCACCCAAAGTGGCCTCACCTGACAGTAGGAAACCTGCTGCAAGTCCCTGCAGCAGGATCCACACACAGAGCATTGCAGAGAGCCACAATGAGCTTGGACGTTCTATGCCATACTACTAGCCCCTAGACATTAAAAAGTAGGATGGCATAGAATGTCCTACAAGCAGGAAGGGGTTAACATCATACATATTGTACGTCAAAGAGAACAACAACATTCTTCTTTTGTCAACCCATGCATAAAAAGCATTCAACCATGTAGGAAGAAGTACCTCCATAGAGAGGAGCTCTGTCGAGTGAGCGGAGGTGCTCTGGGGCAGGGTTCCCATTTATCACACATTACATACAAAGAGGAACAAGGCTAATATTAAAAATATTGCGAAAACGTCCATAGGTTGGGAAAAAACAAATTAGTCACTGCTTAACAACAAGTCCAAGAAGGGCGAAATATAGGGAGATTCTGACAAAACAAAGTCTGAGGGTGACCTGAGCCGGGTTGGAGATCAGAGCATTTATTCCCCGGATCAGGCAGAGAGATGGAGTCCATGGTTTAAGGGGGGCAGTCCCAGCACAGTAACTAAGGTCGAAGATGCAGCTAAATTCTCCGCCATTAGCTGCCTCCTGTTCCGCTGCACAGTCACAGTGCACGTCAGACCCCACCGGTATTTGACCTCAAGGGATCTAAGGTGCTTCGTCAGGGGCGTCATGGTTCTTTTATCTAGGCCAGGATAGAAGTAGGTAGATCCTCATATATGTAGTATGTGTGGCGTTCGAATGACATATTTGGAGTGTTTCTGGACTAAGATTGGTAACTTGTCCGTCACCGAGTGTAACTTTAGGATGACATTGCACAGAGCTTCAGCAGGCGCCTTAAAAGATTTCCGAACTCAAAAGCAGTCCAAGACCAGGTTATCATGAGCCTTAAAATTAGGGCATAGACGCTTCAGCAATGCTACTAGGTGTCCACGGAGGCTGGCGGGCCATACCACCTCCGGGATCCCCCTGATCCGAAGGATGGACTGGAGTGCTCTCATATCAATGGAGGCCACCTGCTGATGAAGCGTGGTTTCTTGGACCATCTGAGTCATCCGACCATCACATTCCTGGTGGGCAGACTTTAGATCAGTGACCTCCGTCTGTATGAGGCTCAACTTCGATTGAATTGCGGTAATGTGCCTCCACACCGCGGCTATCTCAGTCGATCATACCTCCTTCAGGTTAAGAAACAAGATGCGTAAGTGCCCTTTTATGGATGGAGCTTCAACTGTTAAAATGTTGGGGCACAGCGGTGTGGATCTGAGCTGCGAGGGTGATTCCAATTTTCCTGAAGATTCTTTGGAGTTAGAAGAAGTAGCGCGCTAATATCGTGTCCCCTCAGATTTTTGCAGTTTTTCTTTTTCTTTTTTGTTGTTGGCCCATATCAATTGGATAATTAGGGTGTGATTTGCCCTCAATTTTAGACATAGAAGCCATACAAATATACACAAAATGTATCAGTGTAGCCCAAGCTCCTCAAATATGCGACTGCTCTCAATGGCTGCTGGCTCCGCCCCCAGAGGTGCTGTTTTAAGGAGCTCTCTCCCCAGCAGCACCTCGAGGTCCGCAGGTCAGCGCATGTGGTAACTGCACCGAGGACAGGAGCAGCATTTTTTAAAGAAAATACCACAAGATTTGTCGGAGCTGACGTCTGTCCCAAGGTTAAAAACTTGGGAAGAACTCAGAGATAAATCATCTTTAAGAAATAGGATACTTAGCATTCTAGGTTTAGGAGTTTGATAAACACTTAATTGTAGTATACTTTTGGTTACCAATTTAAAGATAAGAATAAGATCCATATCATAGGATAAAATGACTAGTTTTATGTGTATACGGTATATATGGTTTATGACTTTAATACATATATTAGATGGTTTTAGTATCTATTTGTGTTACATTTCATGATGGGTTTATGAGAAGATATTCTCATTTTTTTTATTTATTATTTTTCTATTAGATATATTTATTTCAGTTTAGGATATTGTTTATTTAATTGCTATGTACAGATATGTATTGTTTACAATAATTTATGTTTATTGTTTTGGGAAAATTGCAAGAAGCATGTTGACATTTGTGCCATATTCAACATATATTACATCTAGACACTTATGCAGAAGAGCCTGCATTATATGGATTAATATTGTTT
Source organism: Pelodytes ibericus (assembly GCA_036172795.1). Lineage (NCBI taxonomy): Eukaryota > Metazoa > Chordata > Amphibia > Anura > Pelodytidae > Pelodytes > Pelodytes ibericus. Next base: position 141,728,080 of record CM069857.1, on the reverse strand, counting down.
TTTATTTATAACATTTTTATTAACATTATTCTTCCACTAAAATAAAAGAAATCACTTTAATTATATATAAATATTTTAAGATATTTACATTGCTTCAAACACTGTTATACTTGTTAAATTAAAATGCTGTTATTATAACTGACTAATTAGGCAGCATACTAGTTGAAATTACCATTATTAAAAAATATTGATTATATTCAGTAACCACATACGTTACTTGATTGTGTAGATTTGATTTTAAAGGGCTTGGGGTTTTATTTAAGATAATTAGTTAATTAGGATGTTTTCACAGTGGGTATTTAATGAGATGGTTGTGTGTGTAGCTTACGATAAAGGTCAAATTGTCTGAAACATGTAGTTTTTCGGTTGGTGCCAAGGTGACTGATATAAATATCTTGAAAAGCAGCTCATAACAGTAAAGTGTTATTTTCTTGTAAAGCCTGAAATTACGGTCTGTGTCAAACCGTAAGATTTCACACATTTCAAGTCTGTGAAGAGGTGTAAAATTTGAAACTGCCTAAATCCTACCAGTTTCCTCAAGCAATGATATAAACATCAGGGCCAGTGCAAGGATTTTTGTCTGCACAGACGAAGGTGCATTTTGCCCCAGAACCCAGATGATTTGCACTCAAGACTTGCCCCAGCACCACTTTGCAATGTCACTAGCATAGACTGTTTCCCCTTGCAGCGCACTATATGTAAAAAAAAAAAAAAAAAAATTGAAAAGTGACATAGTCTCAGAATTAAATATATAGAAATATATATATAGAAAAAGAGAAAATAAATTATGCCCAGTAATATCTTGGAAGAAACTAAAAATAAATTATAAAGAGGCTTTAAATTCAGTTGGATAAAATTAACCTCTAATGCTAAAGACATTAGGAGTATTCATTTTATGGTGCACTTAAAATAAACAAATTTACATTAAAGAACTGGAAGGGCATACTTTTAATGGCAAAGGACAGTATAAACACCATAAAGACATAGCTATTGCCGAAGTGGTTATTCGTTTTCCGACACCTCTGGTGGTCCCGGATAGCTGGTTGGGGTTGGTCCAGTCCAGCTTTTCTAATTTCATACGGGCAGGTAGGAAGCCCCAAATTAGTAGAAGCAGACTTGCTCAAAAATACCACCAAGTGGGACTGGGCTTACTGCTAATCAGAAATTATTACCTGGCAAGTATGCTGGCCCATATACACATGTGGCAGTTAGCTTCTTCTGAGACTGATTGGTGGTATAAAGCTGAATGCCAATACATAGAGAAAGATCTGGCCTCAATATGGATAAATGACAAAAAATGGCCCCAGTGGGCTGCCTGGTTTTAGACAGCCTGTTGCAAATATGGAGAGGAATTAAAAATGTGTTAGGTCTCCAGAATAAACTTATGGATACACTCAGTCTCGACACACTCAGTCTCGACACACTCAAGCTTTCCATGATTGGTTTAAATTTGACCATTTTTTAAACAAGCTAGTATTCTTACAATCTCAGATGCCATGAATGGCCCATCACTTAAACCCTTTCCAGTTTTTATATCTAAATTTGGCCTGCCTGGTATGGAGATTTTCTCGTATCTTCATGTTAAACACTATATGGACAATAAATTGTGTAAAGTCAAGGGGAAAAAACTAGACCTGCTTAGACTCATCTTCAGAGGACAAAAAATCCCACAGTTGATGGCCAAAGCTCCTCACCTTATTACTTCAAAGGATAATACTAACTTAACAGCAAAGGCCGATAAGTTGACAAATATCCTAGGTCTTAGAGGTAAAGAAGTTAGATTTACATTCCTTGAATAAATGCAACGCCGAGGTTAACCATGGCATTAATATATTGGAGAACCAGTTTAACGTCATAAACTTGTGGTATTTAATTCCAGATAAATTGAGGGTGGAGCAGGGGCGGTGCTAGGTCTTCGGATGATCTGGGGCTAGAGCCCAGATGAGCTCGGTCACACACAGGGGCGTACCTAGAGCATTTGGCACCCGGGGCGGACCCTGAGTGTTGCACCCCCCCCCCCATAATAAAAATGTAAGAAAACACCCACAATTTTTTCAGTGTTTGAAAATTGTACAATTATAGATAACATGAATATTGTGCCACTCAGAACCCAGTAATATTGTGACAGTCAGATACCAGTAATATTGTGCCTTTCAGATACCAGTAATATTGTGCCACTCAGAGCCCAGCAATATTGTGCCAGTCAGATACCAGGAATAGTGTGCCATTCAGAGCCCAGTAATATTGTGCCAGTAAGATACCAGTAATATTGTGCCAGTCAGATACCAGTAATATTGTTCCACTCAGAGCCCAATAATATTGTGCCAGTCAGAGCCCAGGAATAATGTGCCAGTCAGATACCAGGAATATTGTGTCATTCAGAGCCCAGTAATAGTGTGCCAGTCAGATACCAGTAATATTGTGCCAGTCAGAGCCCAGTGATAGTGTGCCAGTCAGAGCCCAATAATATTGTGCCAGTCAGAGCCCAGGAATATTGTGCCATTCAGATACCAGGAATATTGTACCAGTCAGAGCCCAGTAATGGTATGCCAGTCAGAACCCAGTAATAGTGTGCCACTCAGATACCAGTAATATTGTGCCAGTCAGAGCCCAGAAATATTGTGCCAGTCAGAGCCCAGTAATATTGTGCCAGTCAGATACCAGTAGTATTGTGCCAGTCAGAGCCCAGTAATATTGTGCCAGTCAGAGCCCAGGAATATTGTGCCAGTCAGATACCAGTAGTATTGTGCCAGTCAGAGCCCAGGAATATTGTGCCAGTCAGAGACCAGGAATAGTGTGCCAGTCAGAGACCAGGAATAGTGTGCCACTCAGAGCCCAGTAATAGTGTGCCAGTTAGAGCCCAGGAATATTGTGCCACTCAGAGCCCAGTAATAGTGTGCCACTCAGAGCCCAGTAATATTGTGCCAGTCAGAGCCCAGGAATATTGTGCCAGTCAGAGCCCAGAAATATTGTGCCAGTCAGAGCCCAGTAATAGTGTTCCACTCAGAACCCAGTAATATTGTGCCACTCAGAACCCAGTAATATAGTTCCAGTCAGAGCCCAGGAATATTGTGCCAGTCAGAGCCCAGTAATATTGTGCCAGTCAGAGCCCAGTAATATTGTGCCAGTCAGAGCCCAGTAATAGTGTGCCACTCAGAACCCAGTAATATTGTGCCACTCAGAGCCCAGGAATATTGTGCCAGTCAGAGCCCAGTAATATTGTGCCAGTCAGAGCCCAGGAATATTGTGCCAGTGAGAGCCCAGTAATAGTGTACCAGTCAGAGCCCAGGAATATTGTGCCAGTCAGAGCCCAGTATTAATGTGCCATTCAGAGTACAGTAATATTGTGCCAGTCAGATACCAGGAATATTGTGCCAGTCAGAGCCCAGTAATATTGTGCCAGTCAGAGCCCAGTAATAGTGTGCTAGTCAGAGCCCAGTAATATTGTGCTAGTCAGAGCCCAGTAATATTGTGCCAGTCAGAGCCCCGTAATATTGTGCCAGTCAGAGCCCAGTAATAGTGTGCCACTCAGAACCCAGTAATATTGTGCCACTCAGAGCCCAGGAATATTGTGCCAGTCAGAGCCCAGTAATATTGTGCTAGTCAGAGCCCAGTAATATTGTGCCAGTCAGAGCCCAGGAATATTGTGCCAGTGAGAGCCCAGTAATAGTGTGCCAGTCAGAGCCCAGGAATATTGTGCCAGTCAGAGCCCAGTATTAATGTGCCATTCAGAGTCCAGTAATATTGTGCCAGTCAGATACCAGGAATATTGTGCCAGTCAGAGCCCAGTAATATTGTGCCAGTCAGAGCCCAGTAATAGTGTGCCAGTCAGATACCAGGAATATTGTGCCAGTCAGAGCCCAGTAATATTGTGCCAGTCAGAGCCCAGGAATATTGTGCCACTCAGAGCTTAGTAATAGTGTGCCACTCAAAACCCAGTAATATTGTGCCACTCAGAACCCAGCAATATAGTGCCAGTCAGAGCCCAGTAATATTGTGCTAGTCAGAGCCCAGTAATATTGTGCCAATCATAGCCCAGTAATATTGTGCCAGTCAGAGCCCAAGAATATTGTGCCAGTCAGAACACAGTAATACCCAGACACACACACACACACCTAGACACCCTGACACACACACACACACACCTAGACACCCATACACAGTCACACTTTTGTTTAATTTTTTACTTACCTTACACTTGGTCCGTCATCCAGGACCTTCTGCCGGATGTCCGTCCACTTGACATCCGGCAAGCAGCTGACACAGCGCGACGGGGGCGGAGCTTGCACCCGTCGCGCTGTGATCTCTATGGCCAGGAGGAGAGGCTAGGGAGCGAGCTCCCTATAGCAGCCTCTCCTCCTGATCGGCCCTCACCCCTGCGTGAGGTTCATCCTCCGATTCTGGGACTATGTCCCAGACGGAGGAAAGCTCACCGGGGGATTTTTTTTAATTTTTATATATTTATAGCCCTGGAGTCTCGGGGCTAAAGAATACTTTAGCCCCAGAGTCTCCATTCGGGGCTATGAAGGGGGGACTCGGGGCTATAGCCCCAGTAGCCCACCCCCAGCGACGCCTCTGGGGTGGAGTATATGCATATGTGGTGGAGTTAAAGCTATGTGGAATCTGGTCTTTGACAATCTTACTAATGCACATTTTGCTTAGAGAAAAGTCCAGAGTATGCCAACACTTACACCTGCCAACTTTACCTTCAAAAAGTTGATCTGTTGGTTACTCACTTTTTTACTGCCATAAAACTTATGATATCACATCATTGGAATAAAGCATACCAATGTGAGTGGGGGCAGTTAAAAGAGCAGATTATATTTCAATGCAAAATGGAAAAGGGCTTATGGTGAGTCAATTTAGCTACGAAATGGAATGCAGAGTGGCTTGCTGAATGGATAGACACCTTAAAAAGCATTTCAAATAGTCATAGTGATTTGATTAGACAGCATGGTGTACTGGGTGGTTCTCCTCCTTGCATCCAGCTATTGTACTTATTGTGTCCTACGTAATTATTAGATGTCTTCCTGTTCCTATTTTGATATAAGGTACTTTTTATATGACATCATATTTGAAGACAGGATAATTTGTATAGGTTATTGATTTGTTATGTTCTTTTTCTTTTTCTACTATTTATATGTTGAAAATGTAATAAATAAAAAAATAATTAAATATATCTCTTTCTGTGTTTGTTAAAGAACAAACTAATATAGACAATATTATGAAAGCCAATTATGTATTAAAGTGTGGAACAAAGGTCTGTAGAAGCAGAGGCGTCGCTAGGGTTCGTGTCACCCAGTGCGGTAACTCATGGTGTCACCCCCCTGTATTTCCTCCAATACCAAGCCAAACAGATTCCTTAGTAATGCCAGTCAGATGGCCCATTAAATACAGGAGCCCCACAAATGATGCCACTCAGAGCCCAGTAATATTGTGCCAGTCAGAGCCCAGGAATATTGTGCCAGTGAGAGCCCAGTAATAGTGTGCCAGTCAGAGCCCAGGAATATTGTGTCAGTCAGAGCCCAGTATTAATGTGCCATTCAGAGTCCAGTAATATTGTGCCAGTCAGATACCAGGAATATTGTGCCAGTCAGAGCCCAGTAATATTGTGCCAGTCAGAGCCCAGTAATAGTGTGCTAGTCAGAGCCCAGTAATATTGTGCTAGTCAGAGCCCAGTAATATTGTGCCAGTCAGAGCCCAAGGAATATTGTGCCACTCAGAGCCCAGTCATAGTGTGCCACTCAGAACCCAGTAATATTGTGCCACTCAGAACCCAGCAATATAGTGCCAGTCAGAGCCCAGTAATATTGTGCTAGTCAGAGCCCAGTAATATTGTGCCAATCATAGCCCAGTAATATTGTGCCAGTCAGAGCCCAAGAATATTGTGCCAGTCAGAACCCAGTAATACCGAGACACACACACACACACCTAGACACCCTGACACACACACACACACACACCTAGACACCCATACACAGTCACACTTTTGTTTAATTTTTTACTTACCTTACACTTGGTCCGTCATCCAGGACCTTCTGCCGGATGTCCGTCCACCTGACATCCAGCAAGCAGCTGACACAGCGCGACGGGGGCGGAGCTTGCACCCGTCGCGCTGTGATCTCTATGGCCAGGAGGAGAGGCTAGGGAGCGAGCTCCCTATAGCAGCCTCTCCTCCCGATCGGCCCTCACCCCTGCGTGAGGTTAATCCTCCGATTCTGGGACTATGTCCCAGACGGAGGAAAGCTCACCGGGGGATTTTTTTTTATTTTTATATATTTATAGCCCTGGAGTCTCGGGGCTAAAGAATACTTTAGCCTCAGAGTCTCCATTCGGGGCTATGAAGGGGTGACTCGGGGCTATAGCCCCAGTAGCCCACCCCCAGCGACGCCTCTGGGGTGGAGTATATGCATATGTGGTGGAGTTAAAGCTATGTGGAATCTGGTCTTTGACAATCTTACTAATGCACATTTTGCTTAGAGAAAAGTCCAGAGTATGCCAACACTTACACCTGCCAACTTTACCTTCAAAAAGTTGATCTGTTGGTTACTCACTTTTTTACTGCCATAAAACTTATGATATCACATCATTGGAATAAAGCATACCTATGTGAGTGGGGGCAGTTAAAAGAGCAGATTATATTTCAATGCAAAATGGAAAAGGGCTTATGGTGAGTCAATTTAGCTACGAAATGGAATGCAGAGTGGCTTGCTGAATGGATAGACACCTTAAAAAGCATTTCAAATAGTCATAGTGATTTGATTAGACAGCATGGTGTACTGGGTGGTTCTCCTCCTTGCATCCAGCTATTGTACTTATTGTGTCCTACGTAATTATTAGATGTCTTCCTGTTCCTATTTTGATATAAGGTGCTTTTTATATGACATCATATTTGAAGACAGGATAATTTGTATAGGTTATTGATTTGTTATGTTCTTTTTCTTTTTCTACTATTTATATGTTGAAAATGTAATAAATAAAAAAATAATTAAATATATCTCTTTCTGTGTTTGTTAAAGAACAAACTAATATAGACAATATTATGAAAGCCAATTATGTATTAAAGTGTGGAACAAAGGTCTGTAGAAGAAGAGGCGTCGCTAGGGTTGGTGTCACCCAGTGCGGTAACTCATGGTGTCACCCCCCTGTATTTCCTCCAATACCAAGCCAAACAGATTCCTTAGTTATGCCAGTCAGATGGCCCATTAAATACAGGAGCCCCACAAATGATGTCACACACAATAATAATATGCCAATATTATTTTGCTGTTACTAAGCCAGACAATTTGCCTAATTTGCCAGCAATATTGTGGGATTCAGATGCCAGTAAGATTGTGCCATTAAGATTCCCCAGCCAATTTGCCCATCAAGATGCCAGTAAGATTGTGCCATCAAGATGCCCCAGCCAATTTGCCCATCAAGATGCCAGTGATATTGTGCCATTAAGATGCCAGTATTATTGTGCTATTAAGACGCCAGTAATATTGTGCCATTCAATGCCAGTATTATTGGACCATTCAGATGCCAGTAATATTGTGCCATTCAGATGCCAGTAATATTGTGCCATTCAGATGCCAGTATTATTGCACCACTAAGATGCCATAATTATTGTGCCATTCAGATGCCAGTAATATTGTGCCATTCAGATGCCTGTATTATTGTGCCATTTAGATACCAGTAATATTGTGCCATTCAGATGCCAGTAATATTGTGCCATTCAGATGCCTGTATTATTGTGCCATTCAGATGCCTGTATTATGGTGCCATTCAGATAACAGTAATATTGTGCCATTCAAATGCCATAATGATTGTAAAAAAAAAAAAATATATATATACACAGCGCTAAAATCAAAAATGGTGAGCAGCACTTAGTTAGTGTGTCCCTAAACCACACTCAGATAATAAATGCAAAACAAACAGGTAAACCTTATAAGGTTGACACCTTGTATTTTTCACAGTTTGTGTTAAGCGCACTTTTGTTTACCTGTTTGTTTTGCCATAATGATTGTGCCATTCAGATGCCATAATTATTGTGCCATTCAGATGCCATAATTATTGTGCCATTCAGATACCAGTAATATTGTGCCATTCAAATGCCAGTAATATTGTGCCATTCAGATGCCTGTAATATTGTGCCATTCAGATGCCTGTATTATTGCACCATTCAGATGCCAGTTATATTGTGTCATTCAGATGCCAGTATTATTGCACCATTCAGATGCCAATATTATTGCACCATTAAGATGCCATAATTATTTTGCCATTGAGATGTCAGTAATATTGTGCCATTCAGATGCCTGTATTATTGTGCCAGATACCAGTAATATTGTGCCATTCAGATGCCTGTATTATTGTGCCATTCAGATGCCTGTATTATTGTGCCATTCAGATACCAGTAATATTGTGCCATTCAAATGCCATAATTATTTGGCCATTCAGATACCAGTAATATTGTGCCATTCGAATTCCAGTAATATTGTGCCATTCAGATGCCTGTATTATTGTGCCATTCAGATACCAGTAATATTGTGCCATTCAAATTCCAGTAATATTGTGCCATTCAGATGCCTGTATTATTGTGCCATTCAGATACCAGTAATATTGTGCCATTCAGATGCCAGTAATATTGTGCCATTCGAATTCCAGTAATATTGTGCCATTCAGATGCCTGTATTATTGTGCCATTCAGATACCAGTAATATTGTGCCATTCAAATTCCAGTAATATTGTGCCATTCAGATGCCTGTATTATTGTGCCATTCAGATACCAGTAATATTGTGCCATTCAGATGCCAGTAATATTGTGGGATTCAGATGCCAGTAATATTGTGCCATTAAGATGCCCAAGCCAATTTGCCCATCAAGATACCAGTAAGATTGTGCCATTAAGATGCCCCAGCCAATTTGCCCATCAAGATGCCAGTAAGATTGTGCCATTAAGATGCCAGTATTATTGTGCTATTAAGATGCCAGTATTATTGTGCCATTAAGATGCCAGTATTATTGCACCATTAAGATGCCAGTAATATTGTACAATTTAGATGCCAGTATTATTGCACCATTCAGATTTCAGTAATATTGTGCCATTCAGATGCAAGTAATATTGTGTCATTCAGATGCCAGTATTATTGCACCATTCAGATGCCATAATTATTGTGCCATTCAGATGCCAGTAATATTGTGCCATTCAGATGCCTGTATTATTGTGACGTTCAGATACCAGTAATATTGTGCCATTCAGATGCCAGTAATATTGTGCCAGTCAGGTGCCTGTATTGTTGTGCCATTCAGACATCTGTATTTTTGTGCCATTCAGATACCAGTAATATTGTGCCATTCAAATGCCATAATTATTGTGCCATTCAGATACCAGTAATATTGTGCCATTCAGATGCCTGTATTATTGTGCCATTCAGATACCAGTAATATTGTGCCATTCAGATGCCAGTAATATTGTGCCATTCGAATTCCAGTAATATTGTGCCATTCAGATGCCTGTATTATTGTGCCATTCAGATGCCAGTAATATTGTGCCATTCGAATTCCAGTAATATTGTGCCATTCAGATGCCAGTATTATTGCACCATTCAGATTTCAGTAATATTGTGCCATTCAGATGCAAGTAATATTGTGTCATTCAGATGCCAGTATTATTGCACCATTAAGATGCCATAATTATTGTGCCATTCAGATGCCAGTAATATTGTGCCATTCAGATGCCTGTATTATTGTGACGTTCAGATACCAGTAATATTGTGCCATTCAGATGCCAGTAATATTGTGCCAGTCACGTGCCTGTATTGTTGTGCCATTCAGACGCCTGTATTTTTGTGCCATTCAGATACCAGTAATATTGTGCTATTCAAATGCCATAATTATTGTGCCATTCAGATACCAGTAATATTGTGCCATTCAAATTCCAGTAATATTGTGCCATTCAGATGCCTGTATTATTGTGCCATTCAGATACCAGTAATATTGTGCCATTCAGATGCCAGTAATATTGTGCAATTCGAATTCCAGTAATATTGTGCCATTCAGATGCCTGTATTATTGTGCCATTCAGATACCAGTAATATTGTGCCATTCAAATTCCAGTAATATTGTTCCATTCAGATGCCTGTATTATTGTGCCATTCAGATACCAGTAATATTGTGCCATTCAGATGCCAGTAATATTGTGGGATTCAGATGCCAGTAATATTGTGCCATTAAGATGCCCAAGCCAATTTGCCCATCAAGATACCAGTAAGATTGTGCCATTAAGATGCCCCAGCCAATTTGCCCATCAAGATGCCAGTAAGATTGTGCCATTAAGATGCCAGTATTATTGTGCTATTAAGATGCCAGTATTATTGTGCCATTAAGATGCCAGTATTATTGCACCATTAAGATGGCAGTAATATTGTACCATTTAGATGCCAGTATTATTGCACCATTCAGATTTCAGTAATATTGTGCCATTCAGATGCAAGTAATATTGTGTCATTCAGATGCCAGTATTATTGCACCATTAAGATGCCATAATTATTGTGCCATTCAGATGCCAGTAATATTGTGCCATTCAGATGCCTGTATTATTGTGACGTTCAGATACCAGTAATATTGTGCCACTCAGATGCCAGTAATATTGTGCCAGTCAGGTGCCTGTATTGTTGTGCCATTCAGACGCCTGTATTTTTGTGCCATTCAGATACCAGTAATATTGTGCCATTCAAATGCCATAATTATTGTGCCATTCAGATACCAGTAATATTGTGCCATTCAGATGCCTGTATTATTGTGCCATTCAGATGGCAGTATTATTGCACCATTCAGATGCCAGTTATATTGTGCAATTCAGATGCCAGTATTATTGCACCATTCAGATGCAAGTATTATTGCACCATTAAGATGCCATAATTATTGTGCCATTCAGATGCCAATAATATTGTGCCATTCAGATGCCTGAATTATTGTGCCATTCAGATACCAGTACTATTGTGCCATTCATATGACTGTATTATTGTGCCAGATGCCTGTTTTATTGTGCCATTCAGATACCAGTAATATTGTGCCATTCAAATGCCATAATTATTGTGCCATTCAGATACCATTAATATTGTACCCTTCAAATTCCAGTAATATTGTGCCATTCAGATGCCTGTATTATTGTGGCATTCAAATACCAGTAATATTGTGCCATTCAGATGCCAGTAATATTGTGCCATTCAGATACCAGTAATATTGTGCCATTCAGATGCCTGTATTGTTGTGCCATTCAGATACCAGTAATATTGTGCAATTCAGTGTGTGCTGCATTGTGATGCAGAGGAATGTCCAGTGGGTGCTACAATGTGATGTGTGTGCTGCAGTATGGTGCAGGGGCAATATATTGCTATGGGGCAGTAATGAAAAGTGAGCAGAAGAACTGGAATCAAAGGGGGCAGATGCATTTTTCTTTTTTTTTTATGTTTCCTTTATTGTTTTCAATCCTAATACAAAAATAAAATTCTTCATTATAAACATCAATGTGTTAAAGGGACTGTGTCATCTGAACATTGTTTTTACTGTGCGTGTAGAGTATAGAAAATGATTGAATATGATCAGTACATTGTGTTAGCAAATCTGCAAGCAAATGCCTAAATTAGGAGAAAAGTGTGTTTTACATGTGTCTGTGGAGTCTGCTGCTTATGCCATCACATGTGGCTTTATATGCAAATTACACATTTCCCACTGAAAAGCAGTTCAATTCCATACTGTGCCCCATATGATTTCATAAGCAGGAGATTCCACATTTAAAACACAATTCTGCTAATTTATGCATTTGCTTGCAGTTTTGATAACACAATGTATAGATAATTTCCAATCATTTTTAAGCTCTGCATGCACAGTAAAACAATATTCAGGCTATACAGTACCTTTAAAGGTTCACATGTTGGCAACATGGTATTCTTGAATCCAATTCTGATTCCTTGAAAAAGACGCCTCGGAAAGGTTCTTCTCTTTAACGGCAGCGGAATGTCTCCAACGAGGATATTTAGAATTTTGGCATGCTGACATCTGACTTTATGGCAGCTATGTCCAACTTAATTTCTGCTATGTCCTCCTTCAGCAGAGACAAGTCCCGAAATAATGCCTTAAGGTCCACCTTTATTTGGCTTCAAGGTCACCTTTATTAGGTTGAGGTTTATGTGTCTGAGGGACCTCCAACCCCTCTGATGAATCCTCAGCATAATTTCTAAGAGGGTCCGCCATTACTGCCTGCAGGTTCAGTTGAGGCCTTGTCAAGAACAACCCAATAAATGTTTTTGGTTTTTCTTTCTTCCTCTGTTTATGTTTCATATGAGGTGCCGAATTATTAGGGTAGATATTTGTTTGTTTCATTGGTGTTTATGCACATCTGCATAGTTGAGCGGCTAACTCTGGCACCAACAAGATACATTTTTCAATACCTGTGAACCTGTCTGTTTGACATCTTGTTATAGACTTCTGAGTGCAATAGTTCTGTTTTTACTATTTTTTGCAAAATATCTGTGAACTTGTTTGTCTTTTATATTTTTGTATTGAGTGGCAAGTAATGTTTTAATACCATATTTGCTTGAATATGACAACCCTGAAAAAATGCATCTTTTTATGCTGCCTCCCTCTACCTCTCCCCCCCAAACGTTGTCTCTCTCTCTCCCCCTCCCTCCAAACACTGTCTCTCTCCCCCCAGCATTCTCTCTCTTTCTCACCCCAGTGTTGTCTCTCTCTCTCTCCCCCCAGCATTGTCTCTCTCACAGCCCCTCTCCCCCAGCATTTCTCTGTCCCCCCAGCGTTGTCTCTGTCTCTCGTCCCCCCAGCGTTGGCTCTGTCTTCCCCCCCCCCGTATTGTTCCTGTCTCCCCCCCGCATTGTCTCTTTCTCCCCCCCCTCCCCTGCGTTGTCTATATCTCTCCCACCCTCCTGTATGTCTATGTCTCTCCCACCCCCCTGCGTTGTCTATGTCTTCCCTCTCCGTTGTCGATGTCTCCCCTCTCCCTCCTCCGTTGTCTATGTCTCCCCTCTCCCTGGTGGCTAGTGGGGGCACCCGTGTGATGTCTGCACGATACGTCTATTATGACAGAAGGGTCAGGCAGCACGGAGGATGTTTACACGATACATGCAGACATCCTCCATGCGCCCGACACTTCCGTCTATTATGATGGAAGTCTCGGGCAGCATGGAGGATGTCTGCATGTATCGTGCAGACATCCACCGGCTGCCCAAATCTCCCTGGTGGCTAGTGGGGAAAGCCGGAGGATGTCTGCACGATACACGCAGACATCCTCCATGCTGCCCGACACTTCGCATGACCTCCCGGTTTCAGTCATAGGAGACCCGACTGACGTGCTGGGCAGCAGCAGAGGATGTCTGCGCGCTTTGCGCAGACATCCACCGCTGCTTGCGAGGGGGATCCAGGTCCCCTGCAGCTCTGCGGGGGACCTGGATCCAAGTCTTATAGTCAGACTTCGATTTGAGGTCAGATTATAAGAAGACCTCGATTATAAGGTAGTTTTTTCAGAACTTTTTTCTTATAATCGAGCAAATACGGTAAGTCTATACATCAGATAAGTAGAGCTCTGTTTGCCTACAATTAAAACACCTTAGTGCCACAAAGAGTAATTTGGTTTGAGTCTATTTATTTTTGCTTACATAACAAGGAAATAACACAATGTTTTAAATGTGTAAATCAGGGGTCCTCAAACTTTTTAAACAGGGGGCCAGTTCACTGTCCCTCAGACCGTTGAAGGGCCGGACTATAGTAAAAATAAAAACTATGAAGAAATTCCTATGCACACTGCATATATCTTATTTTGAACAAAACGAGAACAAATACAATATTTAAAGTAAAGTTAAATCAACAAACTTACCAGTATTTCAATGGGAATAGTGTGCCAGTCAGAGCCCAGGAATATGATGCCAGTCAGATGCCCAGGAATATGATGCCAGTCAGATGCCTAGGAATATGATGCCAGTCAGATGCCCAGGAATATGATGCCAGTCAGATGCCCAGGAATATGCCAGTCAGATGCCCAGGAATATTTTGCCAGTCAGATGCCCAGGAATATGATGCCAGTCAGATGCCCAGGAATATGATGCCAGTCAGATGCCTAGGAATATGATGCCAGTCAGATGCCTAGGAATATGATGCAAGTCAGATGCCTAGGAATATGATGCCAGTCAGATGCCCAGGAATATGATTCCAGTCAGATGCCCAGGAATATGATGCCAGTCAGATGCCCAGGAATATGATGCCAGTCAGATGCCCTGGAATATGATGCCAGTCAGATGCCCTGGAATATGATGCCAGTCAGATGCCCAGGAATATGATGCCAGTCAGATGCCCAGGAATATGATGCCAGTCAGATGCCCTGGAATATGATGCCAGTCAGATGACCTGGAATATGATGCCAGTCAGATGCCCTGGAATATGATGCCAGCCAGATGCCCAGGAATATGATGCCATTCAGATGCCCAGGAATATTATGCCAGTCAGATGGCCAGGAATATTATGGCAGTCAGATGCCCAGGAATATTATGCCATTCAGATGCCCAGGAATATGATGCCAGTCAGATGCCCAGGAATATGATGCCAGTCAGATGCCCAGGAATATTATGCCAGTCAGATGCCCAGGAATATTATGCCAGTCAGATGCCCAGGAATATTGTGCCAGTCAGATGCCCAGGAATATTGTGCCAGTCAGATGCCCTGGAATATTTTGCCATTCAGATACCCTGGAATATGATGCCAGTCAGATGCCCAGGAATATTGTGCCAGTCAGAGCCCAGGAATAGTGCTCGTCATCCCTCCCTCCTCCCCCGCTTCCCCATCACTTACCTCCAGCTGCTGTGTCCCCGGACGTCTCGCGCAGTGTCCTCCTGTGGAGGAGGGAAACAGTTACCGGATCCGGATGTGACGTAACGTCACATCCGGTCGCAGTGATTTTTTTTTTCTTCCTGCAGCCGCATCCTTTGTGGCTGCCAGAAAGAAAAAAAAACTAAACAGTGCGGATGGGGGGTGCCGGCAGCACCCCCCGCGGGCCACATAAATGTCCTCGGCGGGCCGCATATGGCCCGCGGGCTGTAGTTTGAGGACCCCTGGTGTAAATGAACTACTACTGGAGAGACTAAATAAAGCTGTCTCTACTTGCAACATCTTGACACTGCCACAAATTAGTCTCAGGTAGTTGCAAAGTGAAATTAACTCCTTACACCCTCGTTAAACAGTATAACACTATTTTAGTGCATTTCTCTTTGTTTGTTTTTTCCGGAAAATAAATGGAAGAAGATCTTCTGGCAATATCTACACAAAGATAGCATTAAGTATTATTTATTTCTTTTGGCACATTGTTTGCACATATTTGAATATCCTCTGCACTCCTTTTTTTCTTTTTTATATTCATTTAGTGGAAATAGAGGTGTTTTTTCCATGTAAAAGTGAGCTGCATTATATAATTCTCACTATAATTTTTTAGCGCTGAGCACTTTCTTCACATTCATTTTACTTCTAAACAGGGCCGGCTTTAAGTGTTCCAGCGCCCTGTGCGGGCTTCCCCCGTGGTGCCCCCCCCCCCCCTTTGTATGTGTCTCTCTCCCTTCCCATGTTTGTCCCTTTCCTCTCTCTCTGTTCTGTCTCTCTCTCCCCTCCCCTGTTCTGTCTCTCTCCCCGTCCCCTGTTCTGTCTCTCTCCCCGTCCCCTGTTCTATCTCTCTCCCCCTCCCCTGTTCTGTCTCTCTTCCCCCCTCCCCCTGTTCTGTCTCTCTTCCCCCCTCCCCGTGTTCTGTCTCTCTTCCCCCCTCCCCCTGTTCTGTCTCTCTTCCCCCCTCCCCCTGTTCTGTCTCTCTTCCCCCCTCCCCCTGTTCTATCTCTCTCCCCTTCCCCTGTTCTATCTCTCTCCCCTTCCCCTGTTCTGTCTCTCTTCCCCCCCTCCCCCTGTTCTGTCTCTCTTCCCCCTCTCCCCCTGTTCTGTCTATCTCCCCCCTCTCCCTGTTCTGTCTCTCTCTCTCCCCCTCCCCCTGTTCTGTGTGTCTCTCTCTCCCCCTCTCCGTTCTGTGTCTCTCTCCCCCTCCCCGTTCTGTGTACCCCCCCCCTGTTCTGTCTCTCTCTCCCACCTCTCCCCTGTTCTGTCACTCTCTCTGCCCCTGTTCTGTCTCTCCCCCCTGCCCGTTCTGTCTCTCTCTCTCTCCCATCCCTCCCCTGTTCTGTCTCTGCCCCCTCCACTGTTCTGTCTCTCTCTCACCCCCTCCACCTGTTCTTCCTCTCTCTCCCCCCTCCCCTTCCTTTGCCTGCAAAGGTGGATCCAGCGAGGGGGCGGAGCTAACAGGCTAAGAGGTGTAGCTCTGCCCCCACCCTGTGAAGCCAAGCAGAGTCTTCTTTATGGGGAGCCTCGGGCAGCAAGAGAAAGTGCTGCTCGGCTCCCCATGCTTAATGCAGGCATGGGGAGCCAAGCAGCACTTTCTCTTGCTGCCCGTGGCTCCCCGTGAAGCAGAGGCTGTTCTGTTTAGCCCCGCCCCCTCCCCGGATCTAGCAGAGCATGCCGAGCAGAGGGCTGTTGAGGGGGGATCTTTTGATCTCCCCCATCCAGTGCCTCTACCGGCTTTTTTTTTAACTTTTTTTTTGAGCGGGCGGGCAGACGCCCCCTGTGGTGTTGCGCCCTGTGCGCTTGCATAGGTCGCACACTCCTACACCGGCCCTGCTTGTAAACAATATTTACTAGCTACACATTTTTTCCTATAAATCATCTTATATTTACGCTTTCTTTTTTTCATACATTTAATTTATGGGTTTGTCTTATAATCAGAGTTATTCAACCAAATATTGTATATATGAAATAGTGCTAATATTCATTTATTCATAGCTTGTTGCCCATTTTTTTGGATAACCTGAACTTCAGCATCCACCAAAGCTCTGAAGGAGCCGGACAGATCAATAGTTGAAATGGCCAAACCCATGGGATATATTTACCATTTCAATGAAAATCTTTGAATACTCTCTTGTATTCGCCATGTGATCTTGCAATCCTTTTTTTTGGTAGCCAATGAGTCTACTTCACGATCCTTTTTCAATCCTTCATCTCCCATCATCAAAAATGGTAGCTTCAACTATGGCAGGGGTGTCCAACATGTGTCCTGCTGGATATGGCGGTGCGGCTATGCCTGTGATCTGCAGTGGTAACCGCACCTCCAACTGCATGTTGGCACACCGAGAAAAAAACGTATTTTGCAGTTCGTATCATCCCTCCTCTACCCTGCGCGTGGGGTCATGTGCAAGGGTCAGAGGGAGGGAAGTCAGAAGCGCACCAGATGAGGAATGGTGCGTGGAGGAACATCGGGTGCCCAGCTTAAGGTTTTACCCTGTTTAAAAAACAAAATAAATGGTGTGTGTAAGTGAGGTTGCCTGCATGTGTAAGTGTGCCTGTCTGTGTGTATCTGTGATTTTGTGTGTAAGTCTGATCTCTTACTGTGTGTAAGTGTACCTGTCTGTGATTTTGTGTGTAAGTGTGGTCTCTGATTGTGTGTATAAGTGTGCCTGTCTATTTGTGTCTGTGAGTGTGTGTAAGTCTGATCTCTTACTGTGTGTGTAAGTGTGCCTGTCTGTGATTTTGTGTGTAAGTGTGGTCTCTGATTGTGTGTATAAGTGTGCCTGTCTATTTGTGTCTGTGATTTTGTGTGTAAGTATGGTCTCTGATTGTGTGTATAAGTGTGCCTGTCTATTTGTGTCTGTGATTTTGTGTGTAAGTGTGGTCAATGATTGTGTGTGTAAGTGTGCCTGTCTGTGTGTGTCTGTGATTTTGTGTGTAAGTGTGGTCTGTGATTGTGTGTGTGTAAGTGTAACTGTGTGGTTGTGTATGTATTTGTCTAAGTATCACAGAAATCTGTGTGTGTGTGTGTCTGTTTAAGTGTGACTGTGTAAGTCATATAGTGTATATATATGTGTGTGTGTGTGTAAATGTGTGTGTATATATATATATATATATATATATATATAAAAACACACACAGATATATATATATATATATATATATATATATATATATATATATATATATATAAATAAAATGTTACCACAATGAAAATAAATTGAATGTGGCCCACACACACATACATTTCTAGTAAAGTGGCCCTCTCCAGAAAAAACTTGGATCCCTGAATAATCCCTGAACTATGGGATGCCTAAAACATACCTACCAACATTTCAGATGAGTCCCCTAAGAAGGACTCTTTTGTTTTTGTGGTATTGACAATGAGTGGCTATGGGGTGGTCATTGCTGGGTGATTTTAACTTAAATGCCAGTAGATAACTATTTATGTAATTTAGTAATTCACTTAGAATAAGAATTAAGTATTTTTCTTACAAAATATATAAACACATTTACTGTAGTTTAAATTCATTTTATTGTGAGCTTCATTGCTCTAGAGCTCTGTAACACATTCATACAGGCCCGGACTGGCCAAAAAAAAAAAATCAAAAACTTACCTCGTCCCCCGGTGCAGGTCTGTGGCTGTGAGGGAAGCGTTGTGCACTCCCCTCCAGCCGCGCGGTCAATAAAGTTTGTTGGAACTTTTTTTTTAAACAAACTTTATTGTTCCGCGCGGCTGGAGGGGAGCTCACAACGTTTCCCTCACAGCCACGGACCTTCAGAGCACCGGAGACAGCAGCAAGAAGGTAAGTACTGGGGTCTGGGGAAGGGGGGAGGAGGGTGGCATAACGAGCATATTAATGGGCAATATCCTGGCATATTTCATGGCATATCGGGGGCAATATCCTGGCATATTACATGGCATATTGGGGGCAATATCCTGGCATATTACATGGCATATTGGGGGCAATATCCTGGCATACTGAGAGCGAAATGCTGGAATATTAAATGACATATTGGGGGCAATATCCTGGAATATTAAATGGCATATTGGGGGCAAAATCCTGGCATATTGAGAGCAAAATCCTGGAATATTAAATGACATATTGGGGGCAATATCCTGGAATATTAAATGGCATATTGGGGGCAAAATCCTGGCATATTGAGAGCAAAATACTGGCATATTAAATGGCATATTAGGGGGCAAACTCCTGGCATATTGAGGGGCAATATCCTGGCATATTAAATGGCATATTGGGGGGCAAAATCCTGGCATATTGAATGGCTAAATCATGGCATATCGAGGGGTTAAATACTGGCATATTTTAATTGGCAAAGTGATGCTGCGGCATGGTCTGTGGGGCAAAATAACATGTACTATGTGGAAAGTGACACTGGCTAGTTCTGTGGGGCAAAGTGACACTGTGGCATGCCAAATCGTGTAGGTGCAATATGAGTGCAAGCCAAGTGCTGTGTGTGCAATATAGGTGGATGGCAAGTTCTGTGGGTACTGTATGGTGCTGTGTTAAGTCCTGTAGGTGCAATGTGGGTGCAGAGGAAGGGAAAAAAATATAGTAATGCAATTTTTCAATAACAATTTTATTAAATACAATATTAAATAATTCAAATAAGTATAAATGCAACTAGTTATAGAGAGATGTCTGTGTTTATAGATATGTATTGTTTTCGAATTGTACAATTGTCATCTTGTGGGGCTCCTGTGTGTTGCATAATTAATGGCTGTCCCATGTGTGGCATATTTATTGGGCCCCATGTGTGGCATAATTAAGGGGCTCTTTTGTGTGGCATAATTATTGGGCGCTTGTGTGTGTGGCATAATTAAGGGGCGCTTGTGTGTGTGGCATAATTAAGGGGCGCCTGTGTGTGTGGCATAATTAATTGGGCTCCAAGTTGAGGCATAAATAATGGGGCTCTGATGTGGCATAATTTATGGGGCTCCTGTACGTGGCATAGTTATGGGCTCCTATATGTGGCATAGTTATGGGGCTGCTGCGTGTGACATAATTTGTGGGGCTCCTGTATGTGGCAAATTTAATGGCCATCTGACTGGTATTACTAAGGAATACCCCTCACACACACATACTGCACCCCTCACATCCACACAGAACCCCCCCCAACACACTGCACAACAGACATACACAATACTTCCAACTCTGGATCATCTACACACATACACACACTAGATCCCTATTTACACTCTGAAACCGTTATAAACACACACTCACTAGATCTCCTATACACATTCTGGGTCCTTCAAACACACACTAGACTCATATATATATGTATATATACACACACTAGATTCCTTGTAAGCAAACACATACTACACCCCTAAACACACACTACATCTATATATATACACACACACACACACACACTATAGCCTGTATGCACACACTTGCTATAACCCCTATACACACATTCTCTACAGCCCCTAGCCACATATGCATCACATTACACCACAAACACAACACAACTAAAACCGACCTTATTACACAATACCACACCACAATCAGCTCACTCTACACACACGCAATCCCACAAGCAGGCTCCAAACACATGCTCAATACTCTTTCCTGGCATTTTTGTCTCCTGGTATCCATTTATAGAGACACCAGAGACAAGTTGCAAGGAAATACAGAGCAAGCATGTTATTAAATTTGCCTGCACTGTGCAGAACAAATACAGGGCTTTTTTCTCATGCTAGAGCTTTTCAGCAGAGCTCTGCGCATGGTCTGCCCTGGAAGAGCATTGAACCAACATGCTCACTTTGAGAGGGAAGCGTTTGTCATTGGTGATGACAAAACACACCTCCTCTGCCCTGCCCCCTTCCTAGTGGGCCGCTGTGATGAAAAAATGCCTGGGACAAATTTTTCTCCCAGTCCGGCCCTGCATTCATATACACAAAAAAATCTGAGCACCAAGAAAGTAGGGAAAACTAAAGAGGAAAGACGTACAGAAGGATTTAGATTCAACGTTGGGACTGCCTCTTGTAAATACTTGGATTAGCTAAATAAGGACACTTTTCGGGTCAGCTAAAATGGGGGTGCTCCAAAGTGTTTTTCGTTATAGAAAAGAAAGTTCGAAAGACCCTGAAAATAATTTGAAGAATATAGTAGGTCTCATGTAAAATTTGTTTACTAACCTTATTCTTTTTCCTTGCAGAGATTGATGAACGAGACTATGTTGACGTTTTACCTTCTTAGAATATGGATTACTACAACTACTCACATATGAGAAAATAAAAATTGGTTTATTTGCTTTATGAAATTTTTAAAAATTGTATTTTTTTTTCTTTCCTTTTTTAATATATCATTTTTTTTTAATTTACACCTCCAATCTCAACAATATAGACAGATACATTCAGGTTTTTCTTATATCTTTATAACAGTTCAAAAAGAAAAAAAAACATCATTCTAATACTTAGGCATCTTGTTCAAAGGGGTAATTGTCACAATATATTTATATCACCCCAACTTTCATACCACACATGGTTGGCTACTAACTGGACAAACCAACATTCACAGATCTGGTCAAAGACGGAGAGAGCAACAATCTGTTTACCCAACATTGCTATCTGGATGGAGGGCTGGGCAATCAGTATAAATTTGTGACATCACTACAGGTCCCGACCAACCTATGCGGAGTATCTCCCCAAATTACAGGAAGGACAAGAACATACCAATCCCTAATCAGATATCGAGTTCCAGGTAGCCCACACCCTCTCATAGTTGTCAAATGTGGCTTCCTTCTTTTTGTCAAAATATTTCTCAACTTTAGCCTGAAAATCGATTTGGACTACATATACACATATATCCAAACACCTCACACACACCTACTTTACATATACACATATATCCAAACACCTCACACACACCTACTCTACATATACCCATATATCCAAACATCTCACTTTATTTTTATTTGAATTATTTTCCTAAATAAAACCAAATATGTTTTTTTGTTGCTGTTTTTTTTCCAATATATATTTTATTATTTTTTAACATATACAAAGATAGAATACAACAGTAAAAAAATTACAATTTGATTCCATTTGTAAATTTACATACTTCATTTCTAAGGCAGGGCTCGACAAACCCCAGGTCGCCATGGCGACTAGGAAATTAGACCTGGTGCCTGGGTGCAGTCAGCCTCATGGTCCCCTTGCCGCTGCCATCCGATTTTTTAAAAAATTTTCGGAGCTCGAGGGGTAAAGTCTGTGCGGATGCGTGTCTGAGGGCTGGGTGTCGTCACGTGACACCTTGGCACTCAGCAGGCAGATCGGCTGCAACACGAATGTCCCCCTCCCCTGCAGTGAGGTAAAGCAGCTGGGAGGGGGACACTTTAAGAAGAAACCAAGAAGAGACTGTGTGAGGTGGGTGTGTGTGAGGTGTTTGTATATGTGTATATGTAAAGTAGGTGTGTGTGTGAGGTGTTTGGATATATGTGTATATGTAAAGTAGGTGTGTGTGAGGTGTTTGTATATATGGGTATATGTAAAGTAGGTGTGTGTGAGGTGTTTGGATATATGTGTATATGTAAAGTAGGTGTGTGTGAGGTGTTTGGATATATGTGTATATGTAAAGTAGGTGTGTGTGAGGTGTTTGGATATATGTGTATATGTAAAGTAGGTGTATGTGAGGCGGATTCTGTTGCATATTCTGATTCTAGATATACAACACAACATACTACAAACACACACTGCTGCCAACACATAGGTCAATTATGAAAAATAAGACCCTATCGTTATTCTCCTATAAGCCAATCAAAGTAAGCGAAGTCAAGGTAAATGAGTCCAGGTAAGCGATCCTCTGCTCCCTCCCCCCTTTTTGCGCTTGGTCGGTGCCCAATGTCCAGCAAACACTAGCTATTTAACATGTTGAAACATTCCACCCAAATATTCTTTATTTTGTTTGACGTAGTTAGGATCCAAGACATCCCCCTTTCCATTCTAATTTGGTAGCGTAATTGTTCTTCAACGGGTTTCCATCCGACCCACCCATCTTTTTTCCATTCTCTGGAAATTACTCTTTTTGCTGCCAGTAGGCAATGTGTCTCTAAAGCTGCTTGTGAACTAGATTATTTTTGGCCAAACCTGGTGGAGCAAAAAGGCTCTTGGATTTCTAGGTAGTTTAATTTGGCCTTTCTGTTGCAGGAATTTATGAACCGCCTCCCATAGGGCCCTCAAACTCACAAAGCCCCACAATATATGTGTAAAATTACAATCGGCTAAGCCACATCGCCAGCACAGTCTGGATTGGGATGGATGGAAATGTGAGAGTCCCGTGGGGACCAAATACCAGCGATAACTTTAAAGAAAGTCTCCATCAGAGATAGGTCATGGACATATGTGTTAACCCTGGAGCAGGCCTCGGTCCACTCCTCTTCAGTAATATTAATCCTCAAATCTTTTTCTCATTTTTTCCTTATCCCCTCGTTATTATATAAATTTTTTGCTCTAATACAATTCATATATATAGCTACTCCCCTTTTTAGGTTGGGGTTGGTCATGGCTTGCAATATTTTTCTACCTATATTGTCTTTTTCTTTAATCAGTGAATTTCTTAAGAAACTTCCCACTCTCAAGAAATTAAAGATTTGGGTCTGATCTATTCCCAATTCCCTTTTTAGTTGGTCGAAGGGCTTAATAATGTTCTTATGTAATAATAATAGTTCACATATTTTTGTAGCTCCTCCTCTTTTCCAACTAGCTAAATCGATGTTCCAACTAGCTAAATCGAGCTAAATCTGCTTTTCAAAGAGTATATTTAAGAGATATTCTGGAGATACTCTGGAGGTAGTCTGAGGTATACAAGAGGTGAGCAAAACTAAAAGATCTTTTTGATTTAAATTCTTAAAATGGCAGATTTGGTTTACTGTGATAATTGTTCTGCATTTGTTTCACGTTCCATTTTTTGGAGGTTTGGAGGCTGTCTAATCTGTAGACAGTTGTCAAGATTGCAGCAGGAGATTGCATTTTTGAAGTACGAGATTTGTAATTTATCTGTAAAACAAACTCGGGCTGAGACTGTTGCGAAGTCACTGCCACAGAGGCCATTGCCGCAGAGGCTTCCTAGGAATGGCAAGTGGGTTACTGTTGGATCTGGTAGGCTTAGAGTTGTGGATAAAAGGCATGTCCCGCAGTCTGTGGCGGTCCAGAATTCATTTTCAGCACTTTCAGAGTGCAGTGGTGTTGTGGAGGCAGGCTCAGACACAGAGTTTGAGGAACCACTCTCCTATGTGGCTAAGGTGTGCAAGGAGAAGGTGAGGCCTGATAGAAAGCAGTTGTTGTTGGGCGATTCTATCATAAGAGGTGCGGAGTTGGACAGTATTGGCTTAGTGAGATGTCTTCCTGGAGCTACTGCTCGCAGAGACAGGAGGCGTATTTCTAATATTGTTAAGCAAGCAAATCAGGAAAGAGAATTGGATGTACTGGTTCATCTAGGGACAAATGATTTGGCTTGCAATGAGGTTTCAGAGGTGAAGGAAGCTTTTCGTGTTCTTGCCAATGATATACGGCAGGTTGTGTCCACACTGTCCTTTTCTGAAGTTTTGCCTGTGCATAACATTCAGAATGATAGACGGATGCGTATTAGGGACTTCAACTTGTGGCTTGGAGAATGGTGTCGGGAGCAAGGATTTGGCTTTGTTTCTCATGGAAGTTCACTATGGGATAGAAAGGAACTGTACAAAAAGGATGGTTTGCATCTTTCTCAAAAGGGAACGAATGTTCTCAGTGAGCAGTTCAGAGGTTTTGCTAGGAGGTTTTTAAACTAAAAGAGGGGGGCAAAATGGCGATAAAACATCAATCCAATTGCCCCCCAAAAAAGGGACAGAAGTTACCTGTAGTCAGTGTGCTGAAAAATGATAAGCTTAGGGTCATGTCTACATATGCTCGCAGTTTAGGAAATAAGATCCATGAACTTGTGGCAATATTGGCAACTGAGAATGTAGATTTAGTGGCTGTTACTGAGACATGGTATAATGAAAATCATGACTGGGACATATCAATACCAGGGTACTCTTTATATAGAAAAGACAGAGAAGGTAAAAAAGGGGGAGGGGTGGCCCTGTATGTGAGGGATAGCTTAAAATGTAAAGTAATACAAGTTAGTGAGGCGAACATAGAGTCAGTTTGGGTTACATTAGAATTTGGTAATCATATGGTAACTCGGGTAGGTGTGATTTATAGGCCTCCTGGACAAATAGAGGAGTTGGATAATCTACTAGTTGAGGAAATAGCTAAAATGACAATGAAGGGAGAAGTGATCATCATGGGTGACTTTAATCTTCCTGATGTGAACTGGAAATACAAAACAGCTACTTGCGCCAGGAGTACACATATCCTAAACTCCCTACTGGGATTATCTCTAAAACAAGTAGTGGAGGAGCCAACTCGAAAGCAGGCCATACTAGACTTAGTGTTCACAAATGGAGATTTGTTATCAGATATTACTGTAGGTGAAAGTTTAGGATCTAGTGATCACCAGACAGTGTGGTTTAAGATAAGAACAGTGACGCAGTCACACCGCACAAAAACAAAAGTTTTAGATTTTAGAAAAACAGACTTTTCTAAAATTAGATTAGGTGTAAAGGAGTCATTATCAGACTGGAGCAATTTAAATGGAGTCCAGGAGAAATGGGATTATCTAAAAGTTGCACTACTAAAGGCAACAGAAAATTGTATAAGGCTTGTCAGTAAGAGCAAAAAATTGAAGAAACCACTGTGGTACTCTGCAGAGGTGGCTAAAATAGTAAAAAAAATAAAAAGCTAGCATTTAGTAATTATAAAAATACTCAGAGTGAGGAAGATAGAAAGATCTATAAGAGTAGGCAGAAAGAGGCAAAGCAAGCTATAAGAACTTCTAAAGCACACACAGAAGAGACTATAGCCCAGTCAGTGAAAAAGGGGGATAAAACATTTTTTAGATACATAAATGAGAAAAGGAAAGTAAAACATGGATTAGTTAGATTAAAAACAAAAGAAGGATGCTATGTAGAAGAGGATAAAGGCTTAGCAGACTGCCTTAATGAATATTTTTGTTCAGTTTTTACAAATGAAAATGAGGGTAAGGGACCTCATTTAGGGAAAAAGACTAATGAGTCTTTTGATGCATGTAAGTTTACAGAGGAAGAGGTTTTACTTCAGCTGTTTAAAGTAAAGACAAATAAGTCCATGGGACCTGATGGGATACATCCAAAATTATTAAAAGAACTTAGTGGTGGTCTTACTTCAGTAGTGGGGAAAATAATGGAAACCTTGTTAAAGAATAGGATTGTTGAACATCTAAAGTCGCTTGGATTTCAAGATCAGAGACAGCATGGGTTTACTTCAGGGAGATCATGCCAAACTAATCTTATTGATTTTTTTGATTGGGTAACTAAAATAATAGATCAGGGTGGTGCAGTAGACATTGCTTACCTAGATTTCAGTAAGGCTTTTGACACTGTCGCACATAGAAGGCTTATCAATAAACTGAAATCTTTAAGTTTGGATTTCAATATTGTTGAATGGATTAGACAATGGCTGAGTGACAGGCAACAGAGGGTTGTAGTCAATGGGGTATATTCGATGCAAGGTCTTGTTACTAGTGGGGTACCTCAGGGATCTGTACTTGGACCCATTCTCTTTAATATTTTTATTAGCGATATTGCAGAAGGTCTTGTTGGCAAAGTATGTATTTTTGCTGATGATACAAAGATTTGCAGCAGGGTTGATATTCATGGAGGGATAAGCCAAATGGCAAATGATTTAGCTAAACTAGAAAAATGGTCAGAGCAGTGGCAACTGACATTTAATGTGGACAAGTGCAAGATTATGCACCTTGGGCGTAAAAACCCAAATGCCGAATATAGACTATTTGGTACAGTCCTAACCTCAACATCTGAGGAAAGGGATTTAGGAGTAATAATTTCAGAGGACTTGAAGGTAGGTAGGCAATGCAATAGAGCAGCAGGAAATGCTAGCAGAATGCTTGGTTGCATAGGGAGAGGTATTAGCAGTAGGAAGAGGGAAGTGCTCATGCCACTGTACAGAGCACTGGTGAGACCTCACTTGGAGTATTGTACGCAGTACTGGAGACCGTATCTCCAGAAGGATATTGATACTTTGGAGAGAGTTCAGAGAAGGGCTACTAAACTGGTTCATGGGTTGAAGGATAAAACTTACCAGGAAAGGTTAAAGCATCTTAACATGTATAGCTTGGAGGAAAGACGTAACAGGGGGGATATGATAGAAACATTTAAATACATAAAGGGAATCAACACAGTAAAGGAAGAGAGTATATTTAAAAGAAGAAAAACTACCACAACTAGAGGACATAGTCTTAAATTAGAGGGGCAACGATTTAAAAGTAATATCAGGAAGTATTACTTTACTGAGAGGGTAGTGGATGTATGGAATAGCCTGCCAGCAGAAGTGGTAGAGGTAAACACAGTTAAGGATTTTAAACATGCGTGGGATAGACACAAGGCTATCCTAGCTATAAGACCGGGAACGGGGGACTAATAAAAGTACTCAAAAAAAATTGGGCAGACTAGATGGACCGAATGGTTCTTATCTGCCGACACATTCTATGTTTCTATGTTTCTATGATGTTTTCCATATTGTACTCTAAGATTTCCATAGGAAGATTATCCGATATTTTATCTAAAATCCCAAATTTCTTTTTTTGCTTAACCCAAAACGGGAGTAGATGTTCCAATATCATACAGCTTTTCGGACATCTAAATTTTTGTTTATAATGAATATTCCACAGTGCTCTATTTATGTCATCTGTCCCAAGTGAGCAAGCCTCCAGCTTATACCATCCATCTCTCTGGGACTGTTCTTTTTGAGTCCTATAAATATGGAGAAGCATATTTGACTCATAGCAATGGAATATTTTGGGGCAGGATGCACCTCCTTGTTGAATTTTAGGTTCTAGGGATTTTCTATTGATACAAGGTTTTTTTCCTCTCCACACAAAATTACCAAAGGCTGTCTGAATAATTTCTAGCCAACATTTCTGGATACCGAGTGGGATCAGACGAAATAAATAGTTCCATTTTGGGATTACATAGCTCTTTAAGATATTAATTCTCCCCTACCACGAGACTTCCACCTGTCCCCATTCCTTCAGCCTCCTATTCATTTGTTTTAGCATTGCCAAAAATATAATCTCTACTATTTTATTGATATTAACAGGGATTTTAATGCCTAGATAATCAAATTCAGTTTTTGCTCTGGAGAAATTGTATTTTCTTTTTTATTTGATAAATCGACTCTTTGGGAATATTTTTCAAAATCGCTGTTGTTTTAGAGATATTTAGTCGATAGTTAGAGACTTTACTGGAGCTGGATATTTCATCCATTAGATGATTGATTGATTCTTCCGGTGAAGTTATTGAAATTAGAGTATCATCGGTATATAAAGATATTTTTAGTTCCCCCCCACGGGCGGGAAGACCCCTGATTAGTTTATTATTTCTGATTCTTATGTCTAAAGGTTCTACGGCCATTATATAAAGGAGTGGAGACAGAGGACACCCCTGGCGGGTTCCATTTCTTAGAAAAAATGGGTCTGAGCAAACATTTTCTCCCACGATCCTGGCCGAGGTACCTTGGTACAGGGACATCACGGCTCTCAACATCCAACCCTCAATGCCAAAAACTCTAAGTGTTTGTCTCATGAACCCCCACCTGACCCTGTCAAAGGCCTTCTCGGCGTCTAATGACAGGGCCAGGAGGGGAGTACCATCCCTATTCACCGGCGTCCAAGACATCTATAAGTCTTCTTGTGTTGTGGGATGAGTTTCTTCCCGGGACAAATCCTATCTGGTGCCCATGTATGATCACCAGAATTATCTTTGATGAAAACAACGTAATGTCCACATTAATAAGAGAAATAGGCCTATAGCTTGCTACTTCTGTAGATGGTTTTCCTTTTTCAAAATGGGGAGGATGTTAGCCCGCACCAGTTCCTCTGGGCAAGAACCTTTTGCAACTTTCTCATTAAATATTATTGTGAGCTGATTTATAGGGGGGGGGGGGGGGGGGTTAAGGTTTTATAGAAGAAATTCCCCAAACCATCTGGGCCCAGGGGCCTTCTACATCACTAATTTATCTATGGCATTTGCAACTTCCATTGGAGTGACTGGAGTATTTAATAGTTTTCTTTGTTCCTCTGAAATCTTAGGGAAATCAATATCTTTCAAGTAGTTGTTTATTTCTAATTCTGAACCCTCTTCTTCCAGATTATAAAGCTTCTGGTAGAAATCTTTGAATCTTTCTCCTATTTCATCTGGAGAACTAGCTATACTGTCTTCTGATATGATCTTGTTAATTATGTTACTGCCTTTTTGTTTCTTTAATTTATTTGTCATTATCTTACTTGGTCTATTGCCCCTACAGTAATATCTTAGCTTTAATTTTTCTACATTTCTTATATATTGGGTAATTTCCAAATTATTTATTTTTTCCTTAACCTCCTCTAGTTTTGTTTCTATATCTTGTTGATGGTTTGTTTTGTATTTCTGGGACATTTTCTAAAGGGAGATATAAAGGTTTGATAGGGGACCTTCCTCCTTCTTTTTTTCATATTTCTCCATCTTTAAGAAGTATCCCCTAATAACCGACTTATAGGCACACCAAGTAGTACAGGCAGAGGTCTGCTCTATCTTGTTTTCCTGGAAAAAATAGGTAGTCATTTTCTCTATACATTATCTTCTTTCTTCTGAGTACAGCAAACTATCTTTTAATCTCCAGGCCTTAGTTGGATTGACCCTATGATTCTCCTCAATTTCAAAGAACAGGAGACTATGGTCCGACCAGATGTTCTCTCTAATATATATATTTTTATTTATTATTATAAGGGCCTCAAAGTCTTCTAAGACTAAATCGATCCTCGAGTATGAATGGTGGACCCTCGAGTGATAAGTGTATTCCCTATCCGAGGGGTGTGCCACTCTCCAAAGGTCATATAATCCTGATCTACTCATGATATTTGTAAAGTATCTAGCTTGCTTAGTGATACATTTAGTTTCTTTAAGTTTATTTATGTTCTTTTTATCTAATAATATATCCGGGACGCTGTTAAAATCCCCTGCAATTATCAAAGCCTCTCTTTTAATTTTTTATTTTTTTTCAAGAATTTTGGACAGTGTGCTCAGAGGAGTCTTATTTGCAAGGTAGACATTCACTAATGTAAACCATCTATCATTTATTTTAAAAACCATATTGATATATTGGGCCTCTTTATCAAGCTCTAAATATTTAACTTCTGACTGTATGTAGCTGTTGCGATATCATAATTGCCACACCCCCTTTCTTA
Organism: Pelodytes ibericus; assembly: GCA_036172795.1. Taxonomy (NCBI): domain Eukaryota; kingdom Metazoa; phylum Chordata; class Amphibia; order Anura; family Pelodytidae; genus Pelodytes; species Pelodytes ibericus. The sequence continues at coordinate 141,697,886 of CM069857.1, read as the reverse complement.
GTATCTGTTAGTGAGGCTTGGAATATCTTGTATCTATCACCTCCAAATTTGATTTTATCTACCTGTCTCCAGTGGGTTTCTTGGAGGAATAATAGATCAACTTTTTATTTTCTCATGAATCTATGGACTCTATTTCTCTTACATGGTTCGTTGAGACCCTGGGCGTTTATTCATAAGCATCTAACCATTATATTTTGGGAGAGTTTTGGAAAGCAGAGGATCGCCCACCCCGATGACATAACTACTGGCAGCAGTGAACAAAAAACAATTATAATACAGACATATAAACACACTTTGGAGAGGAGGGGGGTATAAACCAACCCCTTCATACCTCCTCTTCTGAGAACTCTGGTTAGCTAATAGCTCAGCAGTGTCTCTACAAATCATCATAGTCATGATTTGATCCTGGGTTCCTAAAAGGGACCCCTGCAGGGAAAAACCATGTTGTCCAATAAATAAATATAAATATTTGAAATATGTTTTAAAGACTATTAAGCTTCTGTCAGTAGAATTATACAGCTCTCCAGTAACAAAAAACACTTGTCCATCCAGATCTCATTTCATTAATGTTTCACACATTTTGTCCATGTGATATACTGAACAAACAAAAGAGTTCTATAGTACTGAAAGGCCTATATTATTCTTAGCATATGTATAGAAAAAGGAATCCATCATTTATCTCCCCTAATACATGATGACGTTCCATTTAACAGAAACACATATCTGCCCCAATACCAGTTATAGCATGGCTACCTACACTTAAACATTTGTCTATTTTTACATATATTTAACAATAAAATATAAAAAGGAGTTCTAACTTCTTTCCTGGTCTTTAATTGGGCCTTTCAACACACAACCCATAATTTACTGAAGAAACTAATAGAATTTTACATCCAATATAGTTCAAGCAATTTTTCACAAAGCTGTCTGATATACAAAAACAAAACAAAAATGTTTTTGAACCATATTGTTATGATGGCATTGGTTCAACCTGTGGTGTCCAAAATAAATATTTTTAGATTTACTGTACTGTATAATGTAAAGAAACTCAAACTGATCTGTCTTATCACTTTTTTTCCCCTCAACAGTTTCCATCTCCTAAAAACTGCATATAAATTATAGTTATTGCTGTTTCTATAACAACAGAGGAAGGTAGCAACTGCTTTTGTACTCCCTCTCATTGATGGCATTTAGAAGCCCCCATGAAATAATTTTCAATGTGAAACTACAGAAGAACTGGAATTTGTTTTAATGTAAAAAAAAAGAGCAAATTTCACATTTAGTTAAAACATGTACAACATACAGAAAACATTAAGAAGTTAAAAAGCATAGCTATTTTTGTATTTAGTAATACCTGGAAGTTTGTAATATGATAATAAAAAATGCATACAATCAAAGGTCAGTGATCACTTAAATATAAATGCAAATTGTTGTAATCTTTCTAGGTTGCACTGATTATAATTAGCATAGTGTCTATCTCTATGAAGAGATTCTGACAAATGTAGTTGGAAGTTATGAACACAAAGAAGAAACTGACACTGATGATATTTACTCATAAATATACATTTCCTATTTCCATTACAGATAATGTACTTTGATATTACTTTAAATGTAATTTTGAAAATTGCATGATTACATTTTCTAGGATCAAAACTGTCATTAAAAGATTTAGCATCTACGGCAAAAAGTAACTAATAATATGCTCTCATAATATACCTGATGTATTTCCCCCATACATTTAAAAAAAAAAAAAAATGAAGTGATGCGATTTTAATAAAGTAATTGTTCCTTAGCAGGCTGTCAGTGTTTAGCTTACATATTTATGAAACAACAGGCAGGGCAAGACAAGGCAAGAAGAGTTTTTCCAATGAGTGCTACATTAAAATAAAATAAACAAAAGGCATGCAGAGTCCAGGCAAAGTTTATCTAAAATCATTTTGAGTGAAACAGTAAAGGTCTAATCCAGTGAAGTAACTAAAGTGGTCGCTGCTGAGACCAGCCCTGTCATTGTAGGGAGCCGGGGCAACCCCTGCGACCACTTCCATGTTACCCTGCAACTTATGCTGTTGATTGCTGGTAAACAGCAAACTCGGCATAGAGAGAGCAGAGATCAACCTGGTGGATGATCTCTTCTCCCTTCTCTCCTTGCATGCTGCATCATCCATTTCATGTGTGCAGTATTCAGGGCCAGATTAAGACATGGGCTATAATGGCTACAGCCTAGGGGCCTCGGCAAAATAGGGGCCTCGAGGCCTTAGTCCGGCCGATAGAAGAAGAAAAAAAGCTTGCTAGTGGCATATTAATGGGCCGACTAATAGTGACATATTAATGGGCAAACAGACTAACAGTGGCATATTAATGGACAGACTAACAGTGGCATATTAATGGGCATATGAACAGTGGAATATTAATGGGCATATGAACAGTGGCATATTAATAGGCAAATTGGCTGTGGCATATTAATGGGCAGACTAACAGTGGCATATTAATGGGCAGACTAAAAGTGGCATATTAATGGGCAAATAGTGGAATATTAATGGGCATATTGGCTGTGGCATATTAATGGGCAAATAGATGCATATTAATGGCCAACTTATGGGTGTCTGAGGTGCACTATAAAGTAAGTCTGTTGGGGAGATTAGCAAATATGGGGGCAGAATGGCAAGTCTTTTATTGGCAAATAAAAGGAAATCAAAATAACAAATACATTTTCTTAATCATAGGTTTTATAAATATGGGGGGGGGGGGGGGGGACAGTTTAAATTTACAACTTTTTCATGTAAGGTCATCTTATATTTAATCGGGGCCTCACAATACCTGTAGCCCAGGGGTGTACAGTGTCTTAATCCAGCCCTGGCTGTACTGGTAACACAGAGTGCAAGAACAGACACCAAAGGTGTAACCAGGTAAGTAAGACACTATGGCACATCATGTGGGCATAATAGGAACTCTAGTTTAGTTCAATGGGAAGTTTAATGGCTAAACATTATATTTCAGATAGTAAGGACTACAACTCCCATTGTACTCACTTATATTTCTAAGTGAGCAGCAAGGTCACCATCAATTCAATATGTGGATCACACAAGTAGGCCACTCAAGTAGCAAATTCTTGTACAAACAAATTTGATATGGTCAGAAAAGCACTCTGTACTACGTAATTTTAATACGCCCCCACAGGGTAAATCTTTTTACAAAGCATTTTTCTATTGTCTGCTCTTTATAACCAATTTTAGTTTTATCCTGTATTTAAAATGTTTTATTTATTGTTAAAAATGTATTGTTAATATCTAAACTACACTACTAATCGATTTTAGTTCACTATGTAGGTGCACTATCACTAAATTTAGTCCATAAGGTCCTTATGAATAAAGTTAGTACACTTCACATATTAGAACATCAATTTTATTTACTTATAAATATATAACTGGTTAAATAAATTTTACTTTACTGCACTGGAAGACACTGAACAATCTAGAGAGACATTTTTTTTATCTGCTTTAACAGAGAATCAGTAATGAATAAATACAAATAAAATATTAATTTCACAGGTTAAATAATATTTTGATTTATAAATTCAATATGCAGGCACTGTCCCATTGCGGCTTCCCATTAAAAAGGGGGAAATGTCTGTAAATCCCTGAGGAAGCGCTTTCTGAACGAAACTCATTGGGTGGGCGGAGTCTATTCAATTCTACTGACAGGGAGTGTTATAGCTATCCGCCAAAGACTGTGATCCTCCGTGAGTGTCGCCATCATGCTTCAGCCGTTTACAGCCTGGCACACACCCTTTTTGAGGGCAAGACGTACAGTATATACTGAGACACTCTGCTCCATGAACAGTCGAAGTAGGCAAATATGCTTGCATTCTGTTGTTTTCAATTCCTTATTATTGTTATAATTGTTTTCAATTCCTTATTAAAGTTGTAAGACACTCATGCAGTGATTCCATTTAAGTGGAACTTGGCAGAGAACCAGTATTGTTGGAAACATCAGCAGTAAGTCTTCCCTTGCAACATTGTTTCAATCCCAGAATGTGTGATTTGAGTAATCACGATGAGGCAGACTGCACGGGGTGCCAAAGTGAACTGTCTGCTCCCACCCTGTCAAGAAGCGTGGGGGTACACATTCAAAACTCAATGCTCAGTGCTTCTTGCACTCCCCACAGAAGTGAGAGGAAAGAGACAGACAATGGGGAGAGAGACATATGGGTGGGAAGCAGAGAAACAGGGGAGAGGCGAGAAACAGATATGGAAAAAGAGAGAGTGACATGGGAATGGGAGAGGAGAGAGACAAACATGGGAAGGGAGAGGAGAGAGACAGACAGCCGCGGGAGTGGAGAGAAGACAGACATGGGAAGTGTAACCATTCACCCATTTAAGCATTCTTCTTGGTTTGCTTTCTTCATTATTTATGATAATTCCTGCCCTGTTTCCAGGTTTCCCTTGTTCTCTGCTCGGATACATTTCTGGTTTTCCATTCTGCCTGTCATTATGTTCCATTCCAGGTTTTCTCTGCTTCCCTCTACATTATTAGTTCACTTCTATATAAACCACACCCATTTCTGTTCAGTCCTTTGAAGCTCAATCTACAGGTATTCTGTTTGTGTGCAATGTTAATCTTTAATCTCAAGTTATTCATGTTTTAAAATTAGAACATGAATATTGGCAACATGTGGGGACCTTGGTGTGGTAAACTAACATCTAATTGGCCAAAAGGGGAACCAAACCCTCTGTATTTCAGTTCTGCCATAGCTGCTTTTCTGATTTTGCTCTGATTGGTCTGTCTCTTAGCTTGTTCTGTCCTAGACTGCGATATCCTGCTTTCCTCTCAAGTTATTATACATGCCTGCTCCAGGATGTCTGCAGTGTTTCTCAGTCCTAGCCATGTTATGTTGGATACAGCAGCTGTCTCAGTATTTGGCCCCAAGCTACCAGATAGATGCAGTTACACAGTACCAGGCCCTGATTCTCCACCCTTGCATCTTAGCCACTCATCTTGGTCACTCAGGGTCCCGTACCATATCGGACCAGGTGCGTTAAAGGAATGGAGAGGAGGGAGGCAGATATGGGAAGGAAGAGGAGAGAGCCTGGAGGGAGGGGATAGAAGAGAGAAAGACATAAGACAGGATAGGAGAGAGAAAGACATTGTTGAGGATAGAAACAGACAGACATGGGGGGGGGGGGGGCACAGACATACATGGGCAGTGCCCCTCCTCAGATCAGACTCTGGATCCGCCCCTGTATTTAACAGCATTATTTTACACACAGTGCAGGGTCCTACAATTTTATTCTGAATATATTGTTTATCCATGAAACATCTCTATCTTGCGATACACCGCCAATAGCAGGGAAGGAGATGAGCATCTCCCACAGAAGGTGTGTTCACACAACACTCATTGCTGCCTGGTCACACAAGTCATACAAGAGTATTACCTGGCCGGTAATTTACTCTCAGGGCAGTCTCAGGGCAGTGGCGGCAACGCAAGACCCGGTATTTCCCTTCCCCAGCCAGTACTTACCTCCTTGCTGCTGTCTCCCGATGCAGGTTCGGGGCTGTGAGGAAAGCGTTGTGCGCTCCCCTCCACCCGTGCGGATCAATAAAGTTTATTTAAACGTTTTTTTAAACAAACTTTATTGAATCCGAGCAGCTGGAGGGGAGCGCACAACAGCCACAGACCTGCACCGGGAGACAGCAGCAAGGAGGTAAGTACTGGCTGGGGAAGGGGGGAGGAGGGTGGCATAACGAGCATACTGACTGGCAATATCCTGGCATATTAAATGGCAATACCCTGGCATATTAATTGGCAATACCCTGACATATTAAATGGCAATACCCTGGCATATTAATTGGCTATATCCTGGCATATTAATAGGCAATATCCTGGCATATTAATTGGCAATATCCTGGCATATTAATTGGCTATATCCTGATATATTAAATGGCAATACCCTGGCATATTAATTGGCTCTATCCTGACATATTAAATGGCAATACCCTGGCATATTAATTGGCTATATCGTGGCATATTAATTGGCAATACCCTGACATGTTAATTGGCTCTATCCTGACATATTAAATGGCAAAACCCTGGCATATTAATTGGCTATATCCTGGCATATTAATTGGCAATACTCTGGCATATTAATTGGCAATACTCTGGCATATTAAGTGGCAATATCCTGGCATATTAAGTAGCAATACCCTGGCATATTAATTGGCAATACCCTGGCATATTAATTGGCAATACCCTGGCATATTAATTGGCATTATCCTGGCATATTAAATGGCAATATTCTGGCATATTAATTGGCAATACCCTGGCATATTAATTGGCAATATCCTGGTATATTAAATGGCTATATTCGGGCATATTAAATGGCAATACCCTGGCATATTAAATGACAATAGGATGGCATATTAAGTGGCAATATCCTGGCATATTAAATGGCAATATCCTGGCATATTAAGTGGCAATAGAGTGGCAAAATCCTGGCATATTAAAATGGGAAAAGAATGGCATATTGTGGGTCAAAATACTGTAATTTTAAATGGCAAAAGAATTGCATATTGAGGGGCAAAATACTCGCATTCTGAGGGACAAAAAACTGGCATATTGAGGGCAAAAGAATGGCAAATTAAATGGCAAAAGAATGGCATATTGAATGGCTAAATCCTGGCATATTAAGGGCAAAATACTGACTTATTGAGTGGAAAAATATTACTGGCATATTGAGTGGCAAAATATTACTGGCATATTGAGTGGCAAAATATTACTGGCAAATTGACCAACTGCTCCCAACCACCCTCCATATTACACTAGACCGGGATAACATGCTTGTGAGGGTAGGTGGGGCGAGTGGGAGATATTGTCGGGTGGATAGGGCAGTTTGTGAGTAAAAAGTCTGTTTGTGAGCAAGAGAGACAGTCTGTGTATGAGAAACTGCTTGTCTTTGTGTGTGATAGACATCTTGTCTGTGTGTGTGATAGACAGCGTGTGTGTGTGTGTGTGTGTGTGTGCGAGAAAGCTTGTTTGCGAGTGTGAGAGACAGCTTGTGTGTGTATATGATATACAAATATAAATATATATTTTATATATATATACACACACGCTTCTCACTGGCATGATATACAAATAATACATATCATTTCAGTGATAATCTGTCCCTTTGCGGCTCCAACCCTCATGGCCCCTACCTCTTGTAGCTCCGCCCACACATGGCCGTTTTTTTTTCTTTTTTAGGGAAAGGTGGCAACCCTAAGTTATACAGATGTCTTATGTAGAAAGGCTTAATGAAGTAAAATTAAAAAATACTGCAGCTTTAAAAAATACTAACAATAAAAATGGAATATATACAGATAATAGAAACACAAGCATTTGCAGAAAGCCTTATGTTTATGCTAAGTGGTGATTACATGGTTCTGACTATAGTGGAAGATTAATGACACAGGGTGACACGTTTTGCATTGCTTAAAATGTAAAATACTTACAGCTAGATGAAATTATGAAATTACAGCAGATTGCAAGAAGCTAGGACTGTCCACACTAACTGAGTAAAAGTAAATTTCCATTTTTTACTGCTGGAAAAAATGAGAATAAAATTAATGGTATTTCCTGTCTCTCTAGTGATGTTCTCAGAAAATGTTAAGATCCTACTGTGTACAAGAGCAAGTTTATCACACACAATTCTATATATTCCAGCAGCACAGGAAGTTACTAAATGAAACAAAAACTTTATATCCTCAGTGCTTATATTATCAGTGTTGTGACTAGTCTATTAGTGCTGCCACACCTGTAGTGAACATGCAAAATAATCACTGGGGGGAGGGCTTGAGTCAAATATTAAAATTGTGATTTATGCAGAATACCTGCATAAAATCACACAGGGATAAAAGCCTGTGCATTATACAAGCAGTAGTCTTCAACTTGCACCAGAGTGAGTTTGGGGACTAGACTGTCCATTTAAGAGTGCATTTAAAAATACTGGAGGCGAGTGTACACAAGAGACAGCTCCTAATTACTCATGAAAACACCACACAATTTATTTTCTTTTATAATTATGAAGAAGCAGTTCTTTTCCACCAAAAAGCTATTCAGTTTTAATTACTTAATCAAGATGATAAACAAATATTTCATTTAGACACAGCACATTTTTGGCTGTTATTTTGTTCTACAATTATTACAGGCAGAGGCACTCAATGCTCTTATATATGTATAACTTACAATATATTTGTCATTACAAATGAAACAGGAAAACCCTGACTTCGTTCGCTTGCTTGCTTACTCTTTCTGAACCACATCGGCCACCACCTTCCTGTGCCTGACGTCACATCCTACCCTCAACCAAAATGAAAGTTTAGGGCGCCAAATACAATTTGCCAATCGTTTTGCTTTATTCGCTAGATTGTGATCCTGGGGCTTCTCCGCAGTGATGGACCCGGTCTCCTGTATGAAGAGCCTGCTGCTGGCTTTGGCGCAGTACAAAAGCGCCAAAAGTGACTGTAACGGAGCAGCGCTGCATAGACAGCTGGAGGTAGACGACTGGGTTGTTAATAACAATTGGCCGTGCACGGGATATACTATCACCCAACAAAGTGCTGTGCTGGGAAATATTTATTATAAATCATAACCATGTTCAAATGAACGGCGCAATTACTAGCTGAGAAATCGACCAGTAATTGTTAACCTACGGCATTCCAGCTGTTGTGGAACTGTACAGTTCTCATGAGGCTCAGCCAGCATGAATGGAATGACTTGGCTGACTCAGTATTGGGAAAGTTGTATCCTGCAACAGCTAGAGTGCCAAAGTTTATTAATAGCTCCACTATACTATCATTGTTCCACAATGTATGTGGGCTGCTGGACCCATTTAATTTTCCAATCATGAGCTTATCCAATTTACTAACAAGTTTCAACTTCTATAGTCTCAAAATGGTTTCAAGGCACCTTTGATCACATATTCTTTTGGCATACTCAATGTATTTTGCTCAGATTTTTCTTGAACAGTTTTTCATTTCACAGACAATGGGGTTTGTTTATATAACTCAATTCTGGGGTAAAGTTATGAAAGTTGAGAAATGGAAACCAATGGTGTGAGACCACTTTTACAACTTTGCCCCATAAGTTAGCTTTATAAATAGGTGGTGGCGTGTTTTTTTTTTTTTTTTTCACTGTGTTTAAAACAGGGCTTAACAGATAAATAGAGCCTTAAATGTCCATTCTTGGTGCCTACTTTGTTTTGATCGATTAACACACTGTATGTTAAAACTTTTTCCCAGGCTCCTAAAAATAACTAAGCCAACTGCTACATTGGTCTGTTGGCTTCTAAAGTTTACAAATATTTGTCAAGCCTTGTGTTGGAACAATAAAGACCATACAATCTGATCTGGTGTATATAGTCGTAAAACAATTTAGTGCAAAACATTCTTATAGAATTTAAAATACTTCTGTTTGTTTACCCCAGCTAATGACTGTTTACTGTTTGATTGAACACTTGTAACAATTTCCTTTAGAAAACAAAAAGAACAATATCTGGATATTGGGACTTCATCTAATGTCTAAATTATTTTGCAGGTTATCATCGGATTAAAACTGAGCAAAATATTTGCAACCAACCAAATATTGCCAAGCGAGTGTTTGAGCAGTCTTGTGGAACTTCTTGAAGATCCAAACACCAGTCCTGTTATAACGCTGAAGACTATTAACCTTCTCTCCAGCTTAGGTAAGTTTTGTAACATGAACATATTTTATGATTTAATATGGTAACTTAAATGACAACTATAGGTTGTTTCAAAACTTGCTTTGTCAGACAAAAAATATAGTGTCCCCGACATGTATCTTTAGAGCTAGCTCAGAGCTGGCCAAATGCCTGCCGTCTGCTGACTGTCAGTGCACGCAGAGCCAATCAGAGTCCCCTTTAGACTGATCAGGGTCTCTCTCTGTTGGTACTGAGCGAGGCTGTCTTTTTCAAATGGGATCAGCAGAGGAGGGCTACTTAATTGCAGACCCCGATCAGAAGACCTTGTTTAAATGTGTATTTAATGTTCTTTTCTCAAGGTATTGTAAAACATTTGAAATCATTTGAAGTTGTTTCTTTCTGCTACAATAGTTCAATGTCCATGTGGCAACTGAAAAAAGGCACTGTTACTCCAGAACACACTAGAAAAGTGGCCAGAGTAACGCTGACAAATATCCTTTAACAGACAACTAAACTTTTTTTTTTGGTTCTGTTGTGCTTCTGATATGGAAGCACAAGTGAAAACTTTAGTGCCACTAGTATGAGTAAAAACCAACATGCTGATCCCATGTGAAAACGAGGGTTTTGAGTACACATACACAGAAGATTAGACAGGTTTTGGGGCAACATGGTACTGGGACCTGGTGACAAATTTAGCCACAGTCCCTCAATACACATGGCAGTTGGCAAATATGTACATTGTGTATATGTTTTAATTATCTATTGTAGTTGTGCATGCTTAACTTTTATCTTTTTTTAAAAAAAAATGCTATTCTGTTTAAAAGTACAGTCCTATTACAGACCCCCCCCATTTCTCCAAGAACCTTCTTAATAAGACCTATTAATGCACTTCTGATCTTCAGTGTCGTAGCCAAACCTCAAATGAAATGCAACCTTTGCACTGATAGACAATACAGTAATCTTTTAAGGATTATTATTCAATCTTCTGTATGTATTTTTTGCATCATGACTACTATGCAGAGTTAATTATTTTTAGCACTTTAATGCATATTAAACTTGGCATATCCAATCTTCTGTGTCTCTACTGGAGAGAATACTCCCTCTGAGGTTTCAAACCAGTCTCTCCTAACCCCGTCAACAGTATTCTTAGTGGGAATTGCTGTCCCATGCTCTATCTCTGTGTGTATCTTTCGGCATCTCCATTCATATCTACGGAGAGACCTGAGGATTTACTGCAGAAGTGCAAGGCAGTGTGTCCCTCATAATTTCAGTTTCACCAAGTGGAAATGGTGAGTAAGTACACTACAAGTGCAAATGGGTGTACGCTCAGAATTGTGGAGGACGGCACGGAGGTAGGTGAAAATACATTTTCCCAACATACAAAAAATGTAATCTGGTGTACTTATTCCAGGATAATTTGTGTTAATCTTTCATGGTATATTATCAGTATGTGTCCCTTTTTTTTAAATGTTTTGTTTTTGGAGCCATGGCCTTTTTACCATTTTTTTTTCTTTTTTAGCTGCTGACCAAGAAACAAAAGAAACACTTCATTCAACCTTCAATCTCACCAATATTTTGGCTGGAGTGGTTCACCGCTATAGCTCTATACTTAGTGATCCTGTTTTATTGCAGGTATATTAAGTTAAAATAAATTGCAAAAGCCTTTGTGTATCTGCAACCAGAACATTTTACGCCATCTGTAAGCTGTATGGAAGCAAAATAGCCCACGTTGCAGACAGTCTCAATTGCTAAGCGCAGGATCCAAAAATAATATAAGACCTCACCTTTATTAGTATAAAAAAAATAAGTCAGCGCTGACTATATATATATATTAGTTAATGGTCGGGTTGGGGATAAAGTTACAATATCTTGGTTAAATAAAAATGATGTTAATATATTTGTAATATTGTTTTTATAGTCATATATGTAAAGACATTTTCAGGTAAGTGTCCAACCCCTTGGTGACAGGCTGTTTTTACACGGTTTGTATTTAGCTGTAATTTAATTTTTTCTCATGTAATGTACCCACACATATTATATACTGCTTTCTTAACATACCATTATTTTCATCATATCTTCCAATTTACTATAACAAAATCATACAATATGAGGAGAAATTAAATAAAACACTTTTCTAAATTTTATCTGAGAAATCCTTTACGCAATTATAAACTGTAAAAAAAATAGTTTATAAATACCATATTTGTTTCAATATAAGAGCAATTGCTTTCAAAAAGTCCCATTGTCTTTTTATTTGATGTCATCTTATAATCAGACCTCAAATAGACGTCCGCCTTACTATAAGACTAGGATTCAGGTACCCTGCAGAACTGCAAAGTACCTGAATCTTCCCCTGCATGTAGCCTGTGTTGTGTCGGCAATGCTAATGACCCTGCAGCAGAGCCAAGGGGTCAGGAGGTAAAGTGGCAGATGCTGGGGGCTCTATGAATCTAAAAGCATTAACAAATAAGTTCCCCACAAAAAAAATAAGTAATTTAATAATTCACATGGTGTTTATAAAAGAATAGTCAAACAAAAAAAGTTTTGTTCCACTTTAAGGGTACTTGAATAATATAGAAGAAACACTTATGAGAGATCCTCTCTTTTTCATGTGTTTTCACTTTTGTAAAATACTTCCATAGCGCTCTCACCATATCTTTTCAACATTTGCTTCTATACAGTGCGGGGAAACATGGGGGGCATTAGTAGCAGCTGTGTTTTGTTCATTAGTGAAGGGATAGAACCATTTTTGTTTCTCTTATAGTAGTACCTTGCTTTATATTTAAATGTTTCCATTAATTAATGTACTCCCTTCCTATGCATATTCCTATTTTTACTTTAAAGTACATTGTCTTAATATATCTTGTACAGAACAAATCTGTGGGATCTATTTATTAAAATATAATAAATAATGGCTTACATTTATGAAAATATGTTACCCTGTTTGCGAATGTTACAAACCTTCCTTACTTTATATGGTATTGTCTGTTTTAAACTAATGTAGAGTGTTTTATTTATTTTAGAGTATTCAACTGCTGCAACGGTTAACATATAATGTAAGAGTTTTACATGCGAGCATCAACATTGAAGAATTAATTGCATTTCTGATGAACCGTATGTAAGTAAACCTAAAGGAGGAAAATTTTATTGTTTTTTGCTTTTTTCAACAATTCTGAACAAAGAACAGTGAATGCACAAACATGCATGTATGCATTGAACCTTTGTGTATACATGTAAGCTTTTTAACCGCATTCATTAGTAATAAAATATTTGTACTTTAATATACACAATGATTAGGTAAATGTTTTACAGTTTGTCATGCTAAGCTTTTTTTTTTTTTCCTTTTAGTCAATCTTCAGAGGATGATTTAACAATGCCATGCCTTGGACTTATGGCAAACCTTTGTCGGCACAATCTTTCAGTGCAAGCACATGTGAAATCTTTGGTAAGAAATATTTCAATTTAATATTATTACATTTCATATTTTTTAATGTTTCAAGAAACCTTTAAAATAGTTAATGACCTTAAAGAAGCAGAAATTCTTTTTAAGGTATAGTCATTTTCTTTTTCCTCTCTTTGTTAAGTTATAAGGTTCTTTTTCCATGATATGACTAAATTTAGGTACAAGTGAGCTGAGGTATTATAAATGGGCAACCCTGGTTAGTTTCTCTTTTGCAAAGCAGAGAATTGGTCCTGCTTAATGCATTGTAAATTCTTCAAAGATAGTTATAAAGATTTAACATTGCATCATGCAGGGCAATTTATTTTTTTTCTAGCAAGAGGAACCCACCAGGGTTTGCCCTCTAAAATGCATGCTGTAAGTCGGTGAGATAGTGTCCTGCAAAAAAATGTATGTGTCCCTTACACACGCATACGAGTTTAACATTGCTTGTACAGACCAATGAACATCTTGATTGTTTTTCTGGCTAACTAAGTTAATTTACTAAATCCATAATGTTAGGAGGGGAAGGGGCAAATACTAAAGTAGCATAAAGCTTTGATATTCTGAAATCTGAAAAAGAGATGAAAGCCTCTCTTTTTTTGATAAAGAAACTAAATAATGCAGGTGAACTACCTCCAAGCAAATCCTTATTCACTGCTTTACCTTGTTTTCCTGCTGTAAAAAATGTATAGAATTTTGTTCATGTGCCTGTGACTTTAAACGTGTATTTTTAAGAGGGGAAATTACCTATATGTATGGCGTTACTCTGAAATCTCAACATTTTTTGACATTTCTTTGGCTATTTTATTTTTGTTAATTTATTCCAATTATAAAGCAGTTTATTGATCTGCAACTGACTTGTTTGTTTCCTTTTCAAAGAATCACGTCAAAGGATTCTACCGGATGTTAATTAGCTTCTTGGCCCACAGCAGTCTGACTGTGGTGGTATTTGCACTTTCTGTGCTAGCTAGTCTCACATTAAATGAAGAAGTTGGTGACAAGGTGAGATTTTCTATTGTTTTTTTTTTTGTGTAATGTATATGAAATATAGTTAGATTTGAATTCTATAGTAGGCTGTAAAGGGTGTGTGCCCAAGTGTGGAAAAGAGAATAATGCAGTTATGAATCCAATACCTGTCCATTCAGTTCTTTTCTCATACTATGTTTTAAACAGGCAAAACCACTCATTAAAACTAACCAATAAAAGGGCATGCTACATTTTGGTTATGTCATTAGAACAAGGGCTAAGGTTATGGCATTACAGTAATGGATAAGTACATTTCCCCAAAATGTTTTATTCCGTTTTTATTTTTTTAGGGAATATTAATTTGTCAGAAAAACATTTTTGGGCATTTTAGTTCCTCTGTAAAACTTAGATATACAGTGAGAGACATTGGATAAGCATTAATTAATCCTGCTCTTTAGCTTGGTGTTTAAATAGTACAACTGAACTCTTATTTATAAAATCAGTGGTTTAAAATGTCAAAAAAGTAGGAGAAAATGAACAATGAAAGTATGACAGACTTAAGATTTTCATTATAACCAAGCATAGTTTGCACACTGGAAGTGATGTAGAGAAATATTGTGGCGACAAATTTAAAAATTAATATATTATGGGAAAGGCTCTAACATAACATAATCTGATGACCGATAATGTTTTTTCTCCTCTATTCTACTCAGTTTCCTGCTGTAAAGATAAGACGACATTATGTGTAGCCCATGGTCACTAAAAGTAATTTACTGTATTAACCAATACCATGGCTATGAGGTTATTCAATGCATCCTCCAGTATAGAAATTAAGTAATATTTTTCACAATTCCTTTTAAGTCTCTGATCCTTTTGGTTTCAGTCTATGATCTTCATATTTATAGCTACATTATTTAAAAGCACTTGCTTGTGGACTAGAATATATTAGATTCACAAGGCAATACAATATAACGTATGTGCTTTTCAGATATATAGCCAACATTCTTGAGGGCTACATCTGTAAATAGTTTTTAATCATGGATATGAGAAGCTGGACACATTTATAAATGGAATGGAATGATTCAAAGCTGGTGACTTGTCACTTTTGGCTGGCGCTCCACAGTCTCTCAAGTACCTCTGTTCTTTATAAATGTCTGGCTCCTAGCTTATCTGAAGGAATGGCTATATAGATATTGGGTGCCATTTATAAACAAGAGTGAATTTCTTGCCTCCATTATTAAAAAAAAAAAAAAACCCAATCCAAATTCCTTGGAAGAATTATATATCCTTTAGCATTAAATTACAGTTTGTGGGATTAGGTCATCACTGAAAAGCTATAGGCAATCTACATTATTATAGTAGAAGACAGTGTGACATTGTGTTCTAGATCCACCCCAGATAATTATATTTAACTCCAGAGTAACCACCACAGATATTTAAAGTTCACTTGAGACATAAATGTAAAAAAGGTTTTATATTTAAGAGTATATAAAATCGGAGATTCACAAGTTTATTCCATTTGATTTCAATATCTATCACTGGTGTGTTGTAGAGCTGTAAAGAGTTCTTTGTTTCAAGCCACTGTAAAAAGAATGGAGATAACAGAACTGTGGATGATAATTCATCCTGCACGTTAGATTGGTTTCAATTGTTGTAAAGTATGTGACATGGGTTTAAGTGAGGCTGCACACAGCTGTCAATGGAAGGTCAAGCAGCTCTTCATATTTAATATGGCTGCATCCTTATCCAATTGTCTTAAGCTGTTTAAAGTGATTCACTATTGCTTCATTTTGTGTTCCAGACATACAAAAATGTTCTCCTGGGACATTTTCCCTAAAGTTCCTGTTTTGTGGCATTTACAAACTAGTTTTATTGGCTCTAGAATGAACCCATGCACTATTATTTAGCGCTGTGCATGGCATTTTGAGTTTTTCCTTCTCTTTTCTTCTATTTACTTATGAGTATATTGCCTCGTCTCTCCCTCTTGAACAAAGGAATACTTAGAGCAGTCTGTTTAGTTGAGGAAATCCCAGGTTCTGATCGGTTAAGATTAACTTAACCAATCAGAGTACAGTGTAATTCCATGGTGGTTACATTTGCATTAGCTTGTTTAAATGAAAATATATATTAATCTATTTGGCAATATAGATTTTCCACTGATCATGTCAAGATTTGTTCAGGTGACAGAACCACGTTAAGTAATCTGAAGACTGCTTGATTTAACCTTTAGTCGTCTAAAAGAGGGCTTGAGAAATATTTAAAGACTTTAAATAGCTCTTTTTAGGAGTCAAGGAAGTTGTACTTTAATACAGTTCTATGTAGAACAATCAAAGTTAGGAGTCTGCAGTCGATATTTTAGATTCCTGGCTCCTGGGATTTAATCCATGGGCTATAATAATGCATTTGAAATTGAAAAATCCATGATCAAGTAAAAAGTCTTGGACACCATTGCTGTAAAAAAAAAAAAAAGAGACATGCGCTGTGTAACATTACTCATTTTGTTGATATTTTATGTGTTTTCCAGCTTTTCCATTCCAGGAACATTCATCAGACATTTCAATTAATATTTAACATTCTTGTAAATGGAGATGGGACATTAACAAGAAAGTATACTGTTGATCTCCTAATGGACCTCCTTAAGAATCCAAAAATTGCAGATTATCTCACCAGGTAGGATATTTTGCATTATGGCATATGTGTTACATAGGTATATTTAAATACTGGACATAAATACACACACATATGCAATTATGCTAAAAGCATAATGGTATGAGCCATGGCTTGAGAAATTCCAGGAGCCAGGATTCTGTGGCTCTTAAATTACAGCTGACGTTTCTGTCCTTTTTAAAATGTTTGAATAGAATTCTATGGAAGTACCATATTGACAAAATAATCTGACATGTGGAGTTGGTATAATACGATACTTGGAGATTATTTTTCAATCCTCTATTAATACCTAATTTTTGCAATAACTGAAACCATGACATGGCAGAGAAATGGTTGCTGCTAAATATTAACCATACTGAACTTATAGAACAGGGGTCCTCAAACTTTTTAAACAGGGGGCCAGTTCACTGTCCCTCAGACCGTTGGAGGGCCGGACTATAGTAAAAACAAAAACTATGAACAAATTCCTATGCACACTGCATATATCTTATTTTGAAGTGAATAAACAAAACGGGAACAAATACAATATTTAAAATGAAGTAACGTTAAATCAACAAACTTACCAGTATTTCAATGGGAATAGTGTGCCAGTCAGATGCCCAGGGATATTATGCCAGTCAGAGCCCAGTAATATTATGCCAGTCAGAGCCCAGTAATATTATGCCAGTCAGAGCCCAGTAATATTATGCCAGTCAGAGCCCAGGAATATTATGCAAGTCAGATGCCAAGGAATATGCCAGTCAGATGCCCAGGAATATTATGCCAGTCAGATGCCCAGGAATAGTGTGCCAGTCAGATGCCCAGGAATAGTGTGCCAGTCAGATGCCCAGGAATAGTGTGCCAGTCAGATGCCCAGGAATAGTGTGCCATTCAGGTGCCCAGGAATATTATGCCATTCAGATGCCCAGGAATAGTGTGCCAGTCAGATGCCCAGGAATAGTGTGCCAGTCAGATGCCCAGGAATAGTGTGCCAGTCAGATGCCCAGGAATAGTGTGCCAGTCAGATGCCCAGGAATAGTGTGCCAGTCAGATGCCCAGGAATAGTGTGCCAGTCAGATGCCCAGGAATAGTGTGCCAGTCAGATGCCCAGGAATAGTGTGCCAGTCAGATGCCCAGGAATATTATGCCATTCAGATGCCCAGGAATAGTGTGCCAGTCAGAGCCCAGGAATAGTGTGCCAGTCAGATGCCCAGGAATATTGTGCCAGTCAGATGCCTAGGAATAGTGTGCCAGTCAGATGCCCCGGAATAGTGTGCCAGTCAGATGCCCAGGAATAGTGTGCCAGTCAGATGCCCAGGAATATTATGCCATTCAGATGCCCAGGAATAGTGTGCCAGTCAGAGCCCAGGAATAGTGTGCCAGTCAGATGCCCAGGAATATTATGCCAGTCAGATGCCCAGGAATATTATGCCAGTCAGATGCCCAGGAATATTGTGCCAGTCAGATGCCTAGGAATAGTGTGCCAGTCAGATGCCTAGGAATAGTGTGCCAGTCAGATGCCTAGGAATAGTGTGCCAGTCAGATGCCCAGGAATATTATGCCATTCAGATGCCCAGGAATAGTGTGCCAGTCAGAGCCCAGGAATAGTGTGCCAGTCAGATGCCCAGGAATATTATGCCAGTCAGATGCCCAGGAATAGTGTGCCTGTCAGATGCCCAGGAATAGTGTGCCAGTCAGATGCCCAGGAATAGTGTGCCTGTCAGATGCCCAGGAATAGTGTGCCTGTCAGATGCCCAGGAATAGTGTGCCTGTCAGATGCCCAGGAATAGTGTGCCTGTCAGATGCCCAGGAATAGTGTGCCTGTCAGATGCCCAGGAATATTGTGCCATTCAGATGCCCAGGAATATTGTGCCATTCAGATGCCCAGGAATATTGTGCCAGTCAGATGCCCAGGAATATTATGCCATTCAGATGCCCAGGAATAGTGTGCCAGTCAGAGCCCAGGAATAGTGTGCCAGTCAGATGCCCAGGAATATTATGCCAGTCAGATGCCCAGGAATATTATGCCAGTCAGATGCCCAGGAATATTATGCCAGTCAGATGCCCAGGAATATTATGCCAGTCAGATGCCCAGGAATATTATGCCAGTCAGATGCCCAGGAATATTGTGCCAGTCAGATGCCCAGGAATAGTGTGCCAGTCAGAGCCCAGGAATAGTGTGCCAGTCAGATGCCCAGGAATATTATGCCATTCAGATGCCCAGGAATAGTGTGCCAGTCAGAGCCCAGGAATAGTGTGCCAGTCAGATGCCCAGGAATATTATGCCAGTCAGATGCCCAGGAATATTATGCCAGTCAGATGCCCAGGAATATTGTGCCAGTCAGATGCCTAGGAATAGTGTGCCAGTCAGATGCCCAGGAATAGTGTGCCAGTCAGATTCCCAGGAATATTATGCCATTCAGATGCCCAGGAATAGTGTGCCAGTCAGAGCCCAGGAATAGTGTGCCAGTCAGATGCCCAGGAATATTGTGCCAGTCAGATGCCCAGGAATAGTGTGCCTGTCAGATGCCCAGGAATAGTGTGCCAGTCAGATGCCCAGGAATAGTGTGCCTGTCAGATGCCCAGGAATAGTGTGCCTGTCAGATGCCCAGGAATAGTGTGCCTGTCAGATGCCCAGGAATATTGTGCCATTCAGATGCCCAGGAATATTGTGCCATTCAGATGCCCAGGAATATTGTGCCAGTCAGATGCCCAGGAATATTGTGCCATTCAGATGCCCAGGAATATTGTGCCATTCAGATGCCCAGGAATATTGTGCCATTCAGATGCCCAGGAATATTGTGCCATTCAGATGCCCAGGAATATTGTGCCAGTCAGATGCCCAGGAATATTGTGCCAGTCAGATGCCCAGGAATATTATGCCATTCAGATGCCCAGGAATAGTGTGCCAGTCAGATGCCCAGGAATATTATGCCAGTCAGATGCCCAGGAATATTATGCCAGTCAGATGCCCAGGAATATTGTGCCAGTCAGATGCCTAGGAATAGTGTGCCAGTCAGATGCCCAGGAATAGTGTGCCAGTCAGATGCCCAGGAATAGTGTGCCAGTCAGATGCCCAGGAATATTATGCCAGTCAGATGCCCAGGAATATTATGCCAGTCAGATGCCCAGGAATATTGTGCCAGTCAGATGCCCAGGAATAGTGTGCCAGTCAGATGCCCAGGAATAGTGTGCCAGTCAGATGCCCAGGAATATTATGCCATTCAGATGCCCAGGAATAGTGTGCCAGTCAGAGCCCAGGAATAGTGTGCCAGTCAGAGCCCAGGAATAGTGTGCCAGTCAGATGCCCAGGAATATTATGCCATTCAGATGCCCAGGAATAGTGTGCCAGTCAGAGCCCAGGAATAGTGTGCCAGTCAGATGCCCAGGAATATTATGCCAGTCAGATGCCCAGGAATATTATGCCAGTCAGATGCCCAGGAATATTGTGCCAGTCAGATGCCTAGGAATAGTGTGCCTGTCAGATGCCCAGGAATAGTGTGCCAGTCAGATGCCCAGGAATATTGTGCCAGTCAGATGCCCAGGAATAGTGTGCCTGTCAGATGCCCAGGAATAGTGTGCCAGTCAGATGCCCAGGAATAGTGTGCCTGTCAGATGCCCAGGAATAGTGTGCCTGTCAGATGCCCAGGAATAGTGTGCCTGTCAGATGCCCAGGAATATTGTGCCATTCAGATGCCCAGGAATATTGTGCCATTCAGATGCCCAGGAATATTGTGCCATTCAGATGCCCAGGAATATTGTGCCAGTCAGATGCCCAGGAATATTATGCCATTCAGATGCCCAGGAATAGTGTGCCAGTCAGATGCCCAGGAATATTATGCCAGTCAGATGCCCAGGAATATTATGCCAGTCAGATGCCCAGGAATATTGTGCCAGTCAGATGCCTAGGAATAGTGTGCCAGTCAGATGCCCAGGAATAGTGTGCCAGTCAGATGCCCAGGAATAGTGTGCCAGTCAGATGCCCAGGAATATTATGCCAGTCAGATGCCCAGGAATATTATGCCAGTCAGATGCCCAGGAATATTGTGCCAGTCAGATGCCCAGGAATATTATGCCAGTCAGATGCCCAGGAATAGTGTGCCAGTCAGATGCCTAGGAATAGTGTGCCAGTCAGATGCCCAGGAATAGTGTGCCAGTCAGATGCCCAGGAATAGTGTGCCAGTCAGATGCCCAGGAATATTATGCCATTCAGATGCCCAGGAATATTATGCCATTCAGATGCCCAGGAATATTATGCCATTCAGATGCCCAGGAATATTATGCCAGTCAGATGCCCAGGAATAGTGTGCCTGTCAGATGCCCAGGAATAGTGTGCCTGTCAGATGCCCAGGAATAGTGTGCCAGTCAGATGCCCAGGAATAGTGTGCCTGTCAGATGCTCAGGAATAGTGTGCCTGTCAGATGCCCAGGAATAGTGTGCCTGTCAGATGCCCAGGAATAGTGTGCCTGTCAGATGCCCAGGAATATTGTGCCTGTCAGATGCCCAGGAATATTGTGCCTGTCAGATGCCCAGGAATATTGTGCCTGTCAGATGCCCAGGAATATTGTGCCTGTCAGATGCCCAGGAATATTGTGCCTGTCAGATGCCCAGGAATATTGTGCCTGTCAGATGCCCAGGAATATTGTGCCATTCAGATGCCCAGGAATATTGTGCCAGTCAGAGCCCAAGAAAATTATGCCAGTCAGATGCCCAGGAATAGTGTGCCATTCAGATGCCCAGGAATAGTGTGCCATTCAGATGCCCAGGAATAGTGTGCCATTCAGATGCCTAGGAATAGTGTGCCAGTCAGATGCCCAGGAATAGTGTGCCAGTCAGATGCCCAGAAATATTACAGTGCTCGTTATACCTCCCTCCTCCCCCCCCCTTCCCCATCACTTACCTCCAGCTGCTGTGTCCCCGGCCGGACGTCTCGCGCGGAGGAGGGAAACAGTTACCGGATCCGGATGTGACAAAACGTCACATCCGGTCGCAGTGATTTTTTTTTTTTCGTTTTCCTGCAGCCGCATCTTCTGCGGCTGCAAGAAAAAAGGTAAACAGCGGGGAGCGGGGGGTGCCGGCACCCCCCGCGGGCCGGATAAATGTGCTTGGCGGGCCGCATGTGGCCCACGGGCCGTAGTTTGAGGACCCCTGTTATAGAATTTTAATATGGTCCTGCTTATTAGCTTGTCTGACTGATGGTTTAAAGCAGGGCTTGACATAACGGGTGCCGTTATCCTCATGTTCCCCTTACCGCTGCCATTTGTTTCTTTTGGGTTTTTTGCAGCACTAGGGGGGTAAGTCTGTGCGTATTGCACAGACGGCAAGCTCCGCCCCCTCGCGTCCTGGGTGTCGTCACTTGACAACTCCAGCCGAAAGAGAACGGAAGATCGGTTGCAGCACGAATGTTCCCCCTCCCCTGCAATGAGGTAAGCAGCAGGGAGTGGAAACATTCGTGCTTCAGCCGATCTTCATTGCTCTTTCGGCTGAGTGCTGGGTTGTCAAGTGACGACAGTACTCACACAAGTTAAGAAAGGGGGAAAAAAACTGTGTGTGTATGTGTGTGAGGTGTGTGTGTGTATGTGTGTGAGGTGTGAGGTGTGTGTGTGTGAGAGGTGTATATGTGTATGGGAAGTGGGCGGGGGGTGTATATATGTGAAGTGGGGGGGGGGGGTGTTTATGAATTGCATGTATGTTTGCGTGATTGTCTGGCTCCTAAAAAAAAATTGCTGGCTCCTAGAATCAAATTACATTTGTCAAGCCCTGGTTTAAAGTGACATAAACATGCCAAGCATGACGTGAGCTTTATACTTGGCATCACTCTTATGATGTTTGCTTCAAATATTTTAGAGACCATGGATTTAATTGCCTATCTTTTAAAGGCATCATGTTTCTAATACCACAAATCATGGCGTGACAAATTTCTGTAGCCTTTGGGAGCCAGACTGACCAACTTCCATAGAGTTCAATATAAAACAATCAACAAAGCAAGGAGCCAAGCAGTAAGCATTTTAGGAGGCCTGGCTCCTGGGATTTGTCAAGCCCTGCCGTATTTTCATACGTTTGAGATTTGATAAGTAAGGCTTTTTAATTTTTCTTTCCATTCTGTAAACTACACCCTTGAATGGGAGAAAATAATCAATGTAGTTGTTTTACTGAACCTTATTTTTTTTGTTTTTATTATACATAGATATGAACATTTTAATTCATGTCTAAATCAAGTGCTTGGCCTTCTTCATGGCAAGGATCCTGATTCAGCCTCCAAGGTACATTTTTATATATTTTAGATTATGTGGGTCTAGGATAAATTACCAGTGATTTATTTTTGTGTGATGGAAAGTAATGGAAGGAGCTTTATTTTTGTAACTGTATTGTAGTTCTGCCTTATTCTTATGTGAGTCAGTAAGAAGTTTTTGTGAACATGTAATTAGTTTGTTACGCTGAAGGATTAAATTCTGCCCTGTCGCATTTTACAGGTTCTCGAATTATTACTGGCTTTTTGTTCAGTAACTAAATTACGTCAAGTTTTGAGGCAAGCAGTACTTGAACAGTCAGGAATTTCTAGTTCAGGGAACGGAAGGCTTGGACCACGTACAAAATCTTCAGAAAAACCAGAGCCAGCTGTAGCACTTGTTCATTGGTCATGCCAGCCTCTGGAAGCACCACAGAACTGTGCGGTGTTGGCACTTGATCTCTTCAAAGAGGTGTTTGCGGTATGTATGTGTCATTTAAACCTTTTAGAGTTGCCAGATTTATGTCTCTCTTACAGGTATTAGATACATTTTTCATCTGCTCCCCATAAAGTTTATAAAAATGCAAAATGGAAAAAACAATATTTGGTGTGACCACGCTTCAAAACTGTATCAATTTTTGTTTAATGTCTTTCTATCCAAAATAAGGGAAATGATCTACAGACTACCTTTTTGGGATTAGATTGGTTGATTGATACTACAAAATACATTCTATTCATTGAACTGCTATATAGAACTGTAACTAACACAATATGGCAGCATGTTATAAACACCAGTATGTTTGTTAAAGTCTTGCAACCAAGAGACTCTTTCCTACATACCATCACAAAAGTACTGTATGTAGGCATTACAACCTACATTGGAGCTCACTCACTGAAAGAGGAAAAGTCAACATCCTACTGTGCGTCCACATCCGTTCTATCAAGCTGGGTGCAAAAAACTGAATACATATTAATTAAACCATGACCAAACTTTCTCATGCATATTAATTTAAAGGATTCATTGTTTTCAAAAAATAATCTTTACAATCACATTTTTTTTTATTTTCCTACCCATGTCCATTTAAGACGCCTAAGATGTTATTTTACAGAATTAAACAAGTGGGAAAGATATATATGTTTTAAAAAAAAGATTTCAATACTCCCAATTATGACTTAATCAGTTCAGCTGTTAATTTGTGGATTGCTTTCAGTCTTACAGTACAAAAGATCTATCAAAATGTTGATTTTGGTTTGGATAAAGAGGGACTATTGTCAAAATTCTAAAATGTCCGATAGATTGTCCTGTTCTGCTGATTTTGTCACTTTCTAAATTTTCTTTCTAACTGTTTAGTTTAGAAGTTATAACCTTATTGGTCTGTCTGATCACTACTCCAAACAGAGACACTGGAAAAAGGCAATTGTCAGCACTTAATTGCTAACCTCAATAGTATCTTCAAAACAAAATCAAAAAAATACGTCGGCAAGGTCACTTAATATTAATAGTTTTGAAATTTTGGCTTTACTCTCTATACAATTTTAATTAGACAGAAAACCAACTTTGCCTGATTTATAATGGCCTTTTGAATGATGCATATAATGTAAGCAGTTTAAAAGACATTGGATCTTGGTGTGTGAGAGAAAAAATACCTTGGTCCTAAGTAAGCTCCTAGAGCCAATCAAGTGACTCTGTCATTGGGCAATTACGCCTCACACTCCATGAATAGCGAGGTGTCCTATACAAACACACTGCAAGTCTTGTTCACTTGTCTGTTTACCATAGTCCTCTTTCTAGTGACCTATTTAAACTGTCTTAAGATTTATTATTCCTTTAATTTTTTTGTGTGCTTTTTATGTACTTTTTAGCATCACCTCTTTTTTTTTTTCTTTTTTTTTTTTTTTGTAGTGAGGGTAACATTGAAGCCACTGGTCTCCACTTCCTATGTGACTTTTATATTTGTTTCAGGATATTATTGACACGGGTAACAGCCAATCAGCAGAGCGTGTTGTAGATCTACTACTGCCAGTCATTCTTGAGCAACTTCCTATTCCAGATCAAACACTGGATGATGTATTTGCAAAGAAGAGATGTGAAAGAATAGCAAAAGCCATGGAAGTCTTAATAAATATCCTTTTATCATTTTTATGTTTCATTTTCTAAAAAGCTGCAAGGACACACAAGTATGTGTTTATATTTACTTTAGCTTGATTTCTTGCATCATTTCTAAATATATATATATATACATGTCTTTTTTTTTTTTTACCTAAAGTTGATCAATTTCAATCCTAGTGCCTGCTGTTGGTCCAACAGAAGGCAAAAACCCCTAATTAAATGATTTAGATTTGCCAAAGGGGAACATTTGTTCCAAATAGAAAATCACATTTCTCCTTAGATAAACAATCTCTAAATATGAATCTTCACTCGTCCAGTCTCAGAGGAAGACCTCTTGTTCTTTCTACATTTCTGCTAATAGGTCACTGAATAGATATTTATATTGGCCATGGATTTATTTATATAACTTTTCAGTGTCCCCTCTAAGACGTTATTTTTCGAGCATATACGAATGCAACTTTTTTTTTTTAGTTTCTCTTCATTCCAAAGTTCTTCCATTCCCCTTATTAATTTTGTAGCCCTCCTTTGCAGTTTCCCTTCTTTACTGTCCTTTTTGTATAGAAAAAAATTATCTATTTGGCATGAATATTGCTCGACCTCATAAATTAAATAGGGGTGTTCACGGTTTTAAAAATGTATAGCCACAAAGAGCAAGAAAAATCCCTGAGAGTTACAGGTGTAACTGGAGTGCACTGTATAGTCATCCAAAACTGCTTCATTGGACTGGATGCACACGGATGAGACGTATACATTCAAGGCACTGGGCGGAAAAATATATGGTTAGCCCCCGTTTCTACTTGAGCATATAATCTGTGTTCATAGTAGTAGATCACAGCATAAGTAAACTGGCTCTGGTGTGTTAGCTCATAGGATAGGCATGATGTATAAATCCAGGCCTCTTGATCGTAATGCTTTCTTGGACACCTGTGCTAACCATGTGATTTGATTTCAAAGGACTAGTTAACTTCATAAGCTATATTTAAACAAGTGAGGTAATTCTTCTTAATCACGTCTACTGCTTTGCGGGGATGATGCTCTAAAATCCCGCATTGCTAGAAATATTGCCGTCAGCAGATGTGTGTCTCTGGTGGATTACCAGTTCTCAAGCAGTGGAATGGATTCTGGATTTGGGACACAGATGGTAGATTCAGAACTCTTGTGAGTATGTTCACTGGTAACTACATATAATCTATAGATTGTGTTACTAAAGTTACAGTGTGCTTGATCTGTAGGCTTAGTGAAACACATGCTCAATTTCTACCAATGTTCTAGTATCTGCACCCCTACTAAAGTTCATTCTATAAATTTTACATTTATTCAACTAAAAGGACAACTAACGTTTTGTTTTGTCGTCCCCCCCTTAAAGGAAGCCTGGGTTAATAAAATAGTATCCCCTTTTGCTAAGTAAAGCAGATATGTCTTTAGAGAAATGGAACTTTACTCTTCACTCTGCATCACAGTCAATAAGAGCTCCTGCATCACAGCCAGTCCTCATTCGTTTGATTAGAGCAGTTGTTACATGGGATCAGTAGAGGGAATCTTGTTAAAGTCCCCTCTACTTATCGCATGTAAAATGAAGATGGTCGCAGACCGGATTGTGCTGCCTGCTTCCCAGTAAAGAATAGCAGCTACTGGTCAGAGGAAAAACTGTTATGTACTATCAAAGGGCACTACATTTTTCACTTGTGTTTCTGTATTAGAAGCACAAGTGAAAACACTTTTTTTTTAGTTATCCTTTTAGGTATATATTTTGCTTAGGCTGATGGGCTGCCATCTTTCTTAGCAGTGCTCCATGTTAGCATAGAGATGGTCCAGAGACTGTTTCTGAAACGCTTCTAGACAGTCCGCTACATACATAGGAGTCTCTTGAAGTATGAAAATAATCATTGAGATAGTGTTCTCTGTATTCCTATTAAAGCACAACTAAACATTTTTTTTTTCAATTTGTGCTTCTCACATAGAAGCACAAGTGAAAATCTTAGTGCCCCTAGTATGAGAATAAACTGGAATGTACTTTTGATGGTACATGCCATCTTAAAGTCCGCTGCAATGCTTCCATGGGAAGTAAGCAGCCCGGTCTGGTCAGCGATAGTTTCTCTCTGCATGTGAAAATTAGACAATTCAGACCCCGATCGGACAAGCTCTGTTTGGGTGTGTCTGCGCATACCTGCCTCCCCACCAGCTCTGCCTCAATTGTAAGGCAGAAATGATCATAAACCTGCGTATATCTCTTAAAGAAACACTGAACATTATATTTCAATTGTGCTTCTCTCTTGCTCTGCGATAGCAGTGAGAGCCCCCTGCATTCCGCAGATGGATCGGGGCAAGCACCCACTTTGATTGGCTGTGCGCTCGCTGACACTGCCTGCGCACAACATCCAGGAACTGCTGTGTCTCAGATGTGAGCCACGGCAGAGAGTAAACCAGCTAAAACTGTTTAGCTGTCCTTTAACCCCTTCCCGACGTTAGGACGTACTATGCCGTCCTGACTGTAAGTGCCTTAAAGTCGTTAGGACCTCATAGTCCGTCCTGTATTAAACAGCTCATCGCGGCTCCCCGCGATGAGCTGTTTTCGGATCCCACTGCAGGCACTTGCAGCGGGATCCCACCTGTCATCTGAGGCCACTTTGAGTGGCCTCAGTCTGACAGGGGAAATGTAGCCGGTGCTCAACCCGAACACCGGCTACATTTCTCCAAATCGCGCCGTGCCGGAACTTCCGCGTTCGGGCACGCCTCCGTGACGTCACACGTGACATCCGGAGGTCTCGCCTTGTGATCGGTGGCCAGGAACCAATCGTGACGTTTTGGTGCTTGCGTCGTTTGGGACGCAAGCACTTTGCGTCACGAAGGGGTTAAGATAAAGGCTGGGTTTACTTGGGGGAAGTGCACATCATTTAGGAACATCCTAAGGAAGCAAGGATTAAAAAGAGTTTAATTTTTCTTTAAGGTCTACATGATCTAATGATAAATATTGGAAATACAAGAGTTGCGGATCTCTTACGGTATTTCAGCTCACTTGTCACTGTCATTTTTTGCTTGTATGTTTCTGTATCCTAGATATTGCTTGTCACTTGATTCTGCGTTATGGGGAAAAAAAGCATGCATATATTTAAAAAAAGTGTGCACACCTCCAATCTCTTGAATTTCCATACATTTTTGGGAGCTTTTTTTGGAGGGGTTGCACAACACAATACTGTAATTTGGTGTGCTTCTGTACAACATTCTTTTTTCTAATAATAAATATTGGTAATGTTTTGAAGCAAAGTTTCTGCAGATGTTCTTCTTAAAACCCTGGACCTCATGAGCCGACTAAAGCATTTGGTTACGAATATGGAAGCTGCTTTTTACAAGATACTTCAGGTAGAATTGTGTTAATATTATCTTGCATTTTCTACAAATAATAACACACATAGCTGTTGGTAATAATTTACAAAATAATTGGCATGTGATATCTGTAATTGTGAGAAACTGACATTGCATGAAGTGGATATTAACATTATCTAAAACTCGGGGCAAAACGTAAGTTATGACAGAAATGAGAAAATCTGATGCATATTATGTATGTGTTACAAGCAAATCATAGGACTTTATTATGAAAAGAGTGAATTGCAGTGAATTGATGACTGAATTTCAAAATGAATGCTGAAGTAGCAGAGTTGAAAAAATTTCTAATTCAGCTGCTTTGGAGAATTTTGACCGCTCGGGTACTTTGGCCGAGGCCTTGTCAATTTCATGTAATTTCCTCTTTCATGAATAGAACTCATAATATACTCTTATGGTATTATGCACAATATTTGTTAGCCTGAGGGTTATGCGCCAGCTATATATGAATAGATATGTACTCTCTGTAATGTATACAGGTGCCGGAGAGCCATGTTCTCATAAAATCTGTACTACTAGTTTATCACAGAGTGGGATGTTTTACATAAGAGGATCATGTAATTTCCTAGCTCCTTATAGGGCAACTAAACTTTTTATTTATTTTTTCAATTGTGCTTCCAATATAGAATCACAATTTAAAAATGTGGTGCCCCTTGAGGATAAATTGGCATTACATTTTGATAGCAAATGCCAGTTTATCCTCTGACCAGCTGCTGCTATGCTTCCCTGGTAAGTAGGCACAACGGTCCGTTCAGCCTCGCCCTCTAATTTCAAACGGGATCGATAGAGGGAACCTTAAGTAGGTTCCCTAAGTTGATCCCCTTCAAAATGAAGGTTTCTCTCTGTATCAGTGGAGAGAGATCCCCACTGAATAGAGACCTTGATCAGACAAACGAGGCAATCCCGTACTCTGACTTTCTGTGTGCGCAGTGAAGTGGACCTCTTAAGTTGTCTTTTAAGTATTAAGAAAATGTAAGTGCCACTTTAAAAAGGAGATAAAATATACACACACACATGTGGATAAGTGAATTATGTAAATATATATATATATATATATTTATATATATATATATGCCTTCCATGTAATGTTTATTTTTTATTTTTACACCATCTGTTTACAGGATCATCGCCTGATTACACCATTGACGTTTGCATTAACATCTGATAACAGAGAGAAAGTTCAAGCTGGTCTTAGAATACTGTTCGAAGCTGGACCCTTGCCTGACTTTCCTGCTCTTGTGTGAGTAGTGTGCAGGCGTTATATAGGTTCTCTTCCTCATGCACCAGTCTGTTTCTAGTTTGTCTAACTTAGTATGTAGTTCAACAATATAACAGTGTAACCAGCGATGATATCTTAGCTCTTAGCAGCACTTAGGTAGTGTGTCCCTAAACCACACAGCAAAACAAATTGAATGAATAAAAAACATATAAATGCGCTTGAGAGCAACCTGTGATAAAGCACCTTTTCTGAAAAAATATAGTGACTCTCTGTGAGAGATAGTAGGTCTGTATCCCAAAAAACAGGGAGATGGTGTGGGTCCCCCTCGAGGGGATACACTTACAAACTCTTTGAAAAGAGACAGCACTTCAAATATGTCCTGTAGAGGTCTGGCTTCAGAGTAGTAATTCAGCAAGCGGGTCCCGCAGCCTTTCCTACGGCTGTCTTTTGAGAGTAATAAAGACTGTGGGGCTGGGATCTGTGCACAGGTGATATTACTAAGTACATAGAGGACCGGTCTTGTAGCACATCAGGACTGGATTCTGCTGAGAGGAAGGGGATAGAGATCAGCTAATCATATCTCAGACTATGATTAGCTGATCTCTATCCCCTTCCTCTCAGCAGAATCCAGTCCTGATGTGCTACAAGACCGGTCCTCTATGTACTTAGTAATATCACCTGTGCACAGATCCCAGCCCCACAGTCTTTATTACTATCAAAAGACAGCCGTAGGAAAGGCTGCGGGACCCGCTTGCTGAATTACTACTCTGAAGCCAGACCTCTACAGGACATATTTGAAGTGCTGTCTCTTTTCAAAGAGTTTGTAAGTGTATCCCCTCGAGGGGGACACACACCATCTCCCTGTTTTTTGGGATACAGACCTACTATCTCTCACAGAGAGTCACTATATTTTTTCACAAAAGGTTCTTTATCACAGGTTGCTCTCAAGCGCATTTATATGTTTTTTATTCATTCACTTAGTATGTAGTTCCCTTCTATTCTCTGTACCTAGCGTTACGTAAATTGTTGATGCTATATAAATAAATGGTAATGTCATGTAATAGTGGGCTAACTTTAAAATTAATAAGGAAGCTCTGAACTATGCATTTTTTAAGTTTCCCTGGGGAAAAATAAGTCAAGCTTTGGGTGACCACAACACTTTTATTATTGTTGGTGGTTTAGCAAAACAAATCAGACCTCAGTCAGATGTCCCTTCTGGTGCAGAACTCCATATGAGCAGCAGGTCAAATTGCACTGAATATGATTACGTTTCACAGTGAGTTGCTGTAATGGGAGGGGGCTGCACAATGAGTTGTTGAAGGGGCTATGTTTTTTTGGGCCCTGGCCATCACACATGCTACTTCACATGCCCAACCTGAAGCGCAGTGGAGAGGCCACTTGTTGCAGCATGGATCCACCTATTATGAACATGACAGTGGAATTCTCTGCTTGCCCACTGTGGCACACTATTCCAGGGAATGTATTACATTGTTAAAAACAACCTGAAAGTGTCGCATAACGGTCAGTCAGATCGCTGTTTGCCACTGGGATATTTTTTGTATGCGTTTTAATTTTAAATTTTCTTATTTCGTGTACTTAAACAATATACTGATTTTTAAGGAAAATTATTGTTTTCTTGTGATGCTATATTTATACTTATAAAGTGGAATTTAATATTTTTGTTTTTAAATTGGCCACAACCAGCAGTAAAAAAAAAATTCTCTAGACCAAATTGATTACGGCCAATTATCAGCTATCGATGAGGTCAAATTAAACCAATATGCCATTATGCTTTCGTACTGTATATGTTCATACTGTTTTCCAGACTTGGAGAGAGTATTGCTGCTCATAATGCATACACATTACAAGAGACTGATCGCCCAACAAAAAGGTTTGGAATCCAAATTCCTGGTAATAGCTTTACAATGCCACAGACGTCAAACATGCAGAATATTGATATTTCATCTTCAAACATACAGGAACTTATATTAAAACTGCAAACAGGAATGGAGGTAATATTTTCACAATTTTTTTCCCCTTGTTTTAACTTCAGTACTGTGTATGGCTAAACTGTCCCTACTACTAACTCCAAATAAAAACTCTCTATTTATCCCCATTGCGCCTCCCCTTCATACTATTGTCATATAGATAAGAATCAGGACCTTCACTGATCAGGTCTGAACTAACGAGAAAGTACAATTGCTTTGCAATGATATGTGCATTCTGGGAAATGTATACGTCTCTTTCTAAGCTTTTTTTGTGACAGTGGTGTGTTGTGTGTTATGATGATCTGGCTACACCGGCTCTTCATTGGACACTTATTGGTCAAGTTTGCAAGTTCATTCGGCTTTTTTTTTTTTTTTACACTAATTTTCTAGTGTTTACCTTTCTACAGGTACTTATTACTCATACATTGCGTAGTAAGTCATTTAAGCTTAGGATATGTATTTCCTCTAGCTTTCTTCATAATATGGTTTGTCTTGACTAATACATCATTTTCCTTAGAACTGATTTCTGCCTCCTATTTTATATTGACCATTAGCATTTGTTTGTTACCAAATCATTACAAGTGTACAACTCTTACAAATCATCTAGGGCTTGTAATGCTTTGTATGTCATAGGCTGATGGCCAAATTCAGTATAGAATATCTAGTATGCAGATGTCTGGGTTTGTTTCCTTTCTTCTTATATATTCTGTACCTTCTTTTTCAGTTGAAAGAGCAAGTGAGCGATGTAAGAATTTCAGATATCATGGATGTGTATGAGCAAAAACTATCTGCCCTTGCTGTAAGTATCTGACTGTAATAATCCTGTTTTTCATTGATACATACATTTCGGTGTGTTATTAGGGCTTTTGCTGTCAAGGATTTAAAAATGCATTTAAAAAAAAAAAAAAATTTATGGTTTGTAAACTTGAGAAGCTAAAATGTGTTCTTTTTACTTAAATTCTCAGCATCTTCTGGTTTTCTGAATTTTGTGTGCCAAATCTATCACAAAGCATAGTTTCATATATGTTATTGAGAAGGCAAACGTTATTTAATAAACAGCTTAAAACAACATTCAGCATATAAATGTTTGTCCTTCGTGGTACATTATGAAGATGTCAATAGAAATTTTAAGATGTTGCTAGGATCTTGCATTCACATCCGGCACAAAATATGATGTGGAATAATCCAAATAGTTTGTTATGGAAATATTACATACATTTATATTAAAATAATAATATTTTTCTGCCTAGAACAGTGATGGGGAAAGTTTTTGGGTCTGAGTGCATGAAACTAAGTTGCAGACTTCAAAGTGCCAAATCATACACTCATATACTCACACTCACATGCATACACACATACATATGTGCACACATAGCCGACTTTGCACTCGCCAGACTTGCTCCAACACCCTGATTTGCACTCATAGCACTTGCTACCTGCCAATTTGTGTTCTTTTCACTGAACACCTGGGATACCACAGCACAGCAAACAGTCTGTGCCCATGTCACAGGACTGTGTGCCGGCTGCTCCTCGCACCATTTGCCATTGCTGACCTACACACATTGCATTGCATGTTATTATTCGTTATTCAATGGCTTTTGCATGTTTTTCATTTATAATGGTTTTTTTCTATCCGTTTCCAGTCAAAAGAAAGTCGACTTCAAGATCTTTTGGAAGCAAAGGCACTGTCCCTTGTTCAGGCTGATAGACTCATCTCACAGTACCGCTGCCAAAGAGCCCAGGCTGAAGCTGAGGTGAGACGGATTAGGTCCATAAGTATCTGTCAAAACCAGACCTCCCATGTACATATCAGACCACTTGCCAGCAGAATGCATTCCTAAAATGCTCACACATTTTCCATTTGTTATATTTACAAGGTTAATCATTACATTGAAACTGCAGTTTTGTCCTGCCTGTTTAGTCCAATCCTAGATGTGTACGAAAGCTAAAGCCCAATATACAGTATATTCTAGTCTTGTTTTTGGTCACATTGAGACTTTATTTACAGTGCTTGTAACCAAATTACATTCATTCTGTGAATTCCCATGCTAAAAAACATGTGCATGTAAAACATTAATATTTAAACTGTAGCCCTTTGTTTTCATGTAGGCTAGAAAGCTTGCTGCCATGCTGAAGGAGACGGAGAGAAAAAACGAGGAGCTCAGTTTGCTTCTTAAGTCGCAGCAAGTTGAGTCTGAGCGAGCAAACAGTGACATTGAGCAGCTGTTTCAGCATAGCAAGAAGCTACAAGTTGTTGCTGAGGAACATGAAACGTTAAAGGTTTCGTATGCTGACCATCTAATAAAGTAAGGGTGTTTTATAAAATGTTTTGTTTATTTTCACTGGTATTTTGACAATGTGAAGAAAAATGATGCACTGATTAAACTATAGAATTCTTCACATACAAGAAAGAGTGTCTTTCTAACTGAATAGTTGAGATGTTTACCAGTTGATCTGCATGTGGAAAAAATATATGTAAAAGGGTATTTGTTAATATAGATTTATTCTCCCCATTGCTGTGCACCTGTGATATGTTTATAGCAAGCTAAACCCATCTGGACCACTCAATACGATTAAGTATATATTCATGTTCTCATCCCAAAACCTGCATCATGCTGCCAACCAGTTAAGCTCATTCTATAATATGCAACTAATATTAACAAAACATTTTATCTGAAAAGTTACTTTGACATATTCTCTTGTTTTCAAGTACAAATTGGAGTTAGTATCGATTTAATTGTACTGACTCCTGGAAGACTGAGTTGGTCTCACTGGAAATCCAACATCCTAAGGAATGAACAGTTGGTGCATTAACCCACTGAGCCATCTCACCGGCATTGGCATTTTGCTGTCAAACGGGCTGCACTTTGGGTGTCCCTAATCTAGGATAAATTAAAATCACACAAAGGTCTTTTCACTAGACATTAACTAACTGGCAAGCAAATTGTAAAAATAGCTCTTCTGTTCAGGCCTGATTTTCACAGCTCTCGTCTGTTCACTTTTAGTGAATAGTCCCTATAGATTTAATTTATCTTGGGATATTAACAAATTGCATGTGCTGACCTAATAAGACTATAATAAGACTAATAATTTGAACTATCTGAAAACTAAATGCATAAGAAAATCTTTAATCACAATTTTTATGTTGAAGCACCAAATGCTTTTACATGTTTACACAATATGTTATAAATTAACCCTCCAATTGAAATATTTGGTAGTAATGTATGTTTTTCACTTCACTTCTAGGTATGAACTCTGTGAAAAGCAGTACAAGGAGTTGCAGGCATTACATAATGTGTTAAATAAACAAGCTGAAACTATGAAAAAGCTAAACGATTCACTCAAGGTGCAGAATGAAAAGTAAGCTGTGTGTCTGGATAAGTTTCTTAATTAAATGCGGTACCCATTATGAACAGTCCAGATCAGGAACCAGGGAAATGTTGGTCCCATAGAGTTCTGGGTAATACAATCAAAAAATGTAGTAGCCATCAATAGTGGTTTGTGGTCTATTAACAAAAAGGTGAGATGAGCATTTAATCTAACCATTTAGCTATACATTGTGCAGGGATGACCTTGGTGAGTTGTCCATGCTAAGCAAACTTACCAGGGTTGTCTCTGCACAAAGTAAAGCTAAACTGGTGAGATTTAAATGTTGATCTCAGATCATCTTTTAGTGAATAAACCTCAATGGCTCCGAGCCTCTGGGATCTGTCAAGCCCTAGTTTGTGTTTTGTCATTGTAACTTTTGATGACCGATTAGCCATAACCAACATCACAATTGTATTCTCCAGCTTCTATATAATATCTAATTTTTACATCTTGTAAGGAAACATTGTGGTTAGACAACTAATCTAATGTACTACATCACATTTTCAGAACAATGTCTCAGCTAGAAGATACTGAAAACCAAAGAAAAGATTTAGCCAAGCAACTACAAGATAGGGATGCAAAAATATTGAGTAAGTAGTACACATGCCTTTTTTTTTTTTTTTTTTTTTTAAATGTGTTTTTATGTGGACTTCAGTTATTGACACTAATCCATTCTAGTTGTAACATCAGGCCTTAACTTTTAGTTGCTATGTGAAATGCAGTTGAGTTGTAGTTGTACTTGTTAATTATTATCTTTTACCCACTAATTTCATTAAAATATACATAAACTTTGCTCTCTGGTGCTATGGGATACACACACACACACACACACACACACACACACACACACACACACACACACACACAAAGCCAAAACCATGTGATGCTACCTGGACCCCTCTGTGGTGGTAGGGACATGAGAAACACACTTATGGAAAATGGAGTCTACAGCATTGTGCTACCACTAATCGTACTACTATTACAAAAAAAGCAGTATTTATTTTATCTCCATTGAAAATCTCCATTTTATATCCAGAATTGGAGAAGCAGACTGACTACAGTAAAATAATGGAGCATTTCATGAAAATCATTTTTTGCAATTCAAAAGAATCTTCCATCCTAAAGACAAAATTGGTTGATGGCCACTGTGCTTCCAGTTAATGACTTTTGCAAAAAGTGCAATGGTACTGAAATATTACTGGCTTTGGAGGTTTTTTTTTTTTCTTCTAATGTTCCATGATCATTTTATTTTCTAGATTTACAGCAGAAATTAAAAGCGCTTGAAGAGAAGGTTAAGTCCAAACAAAAAGAGAAAGAAGATATGGAGGAAAACATAGATATTCTCCGGAAAGAATTGAGTAAAACCGAGCAAGCCAGGAAAGAACTCAGCATTAGGGTAAGAATAGCAAGCATGTTCTTTCTGTGGTAACATGTCTAACATCTGTCTAACACTTCAAATGTACAGATGAGTCGATTCACAAAAATTCGAGTTTGGATGTCGATTTTGAGACTGAGTCAAATTTGGCAACCGAGTTTTATTTAGAAGAAAAAAAAACCAGGTTCGAATCTTCCCCACTGAAAGTAATGGGAGACAAAATGACAAAAGCTGGATTCAATTAGATTCCCGAGTTTCACTTACTCCCAAAAATAGCTTTGATCATTCTGCCTTCCATTACTTTCAATAGGTAAGATTCTAACCTGTTTTTTTTTTTCCCCTAAGTCAAACTCTGGTGCCAAATTTGACTTAGTCTCAAAATGAAATCGGCCTCCAAAATCAAATTCCATTGCCTGGTACAGCATGGATTTAATTTTAATGAAAAGTCTCCTTCTTCCGATCCTCCGAAAGCGTATTATTTTTTCAACAAACCTTTTTATTTATATAAGGTCTCGGGCACTCTACTCTTAATTTATTATGAGCCACTCTATCTAGTGATTTTCTGAGCCAATCTTCAATATACTGAGCTTACATGCTACACCCACTAAAAATAGGCAGTGATCGTTGATTGCTGCCTATGCGGGATTCACCGCAGGATGAACCAGGTTACATAGTAGTTTAGGTTGAAAAAAGACTTGTGTCCATCAAGTTCAACCCTTTTCCTATAACATGTTTACCGCTGTTGTTCTAAAACATCTATTACACTAAGTGACATGTTTTCTGTGATATACCTGGTACATCCATTGTCTCAAAGGGGTTAATAAAAGCAATTACATTTTCTGGAAATTATTTCTCCATCCTTTATTAGCGCCACCCATGCACATCCTTTACTTAACACTGCCACTCACTCATACACAGATTTTTGTAAGTTTACATCACTTCACAGACCTCCAAATCCAAAACAAGTAGCTGATAAGGTGTCTGCAACTCAAAAGATCGAAAGCTTTCCATTGAGATCTTTCATTCTTCAGACTTTTTAAACACCATCTTTTGGAAATAAAGTGTTTTTCATACTGCTCCATTTTGTGACTTATTTTTTTGCCATTCATAATCATCATTGTGGAAAGAATGCAATTTTATCTGACTGTATATGTGCATTGCAGTTATCCTCTCTTGAAGTTCAAAAGACTCAGCTGGAAGCTCGTTTGGAAGAAAAGGAATCCATGGTGAAGTTACAGCAGGAAGAACTGAACAAGCATTCTCACATGATTGCCATGATACACAGCCTTAGCAGTGGTAAACTGAACACCGAGAATGTGAACCTCAGCTTGTAGAAATTCATTGAGATTTATTCATTAAACAGAGATAGGTGGTGAGCAGCAAACCGAATTGCTAAATAACAAATTTGGAAAAATTCTCCAACTCCGCTCTTAATTGATTTTGCTATTTTGTTTTTTTGTGAATGGACCCCAATGCCTAATACACAGGGAAGTTTACAACTCTACAATGTTAACTCAACAGGACTGCTTTTCCCTTCTGATGAATAGACTGCTTAGAATATAATCATTTTCATGATTACATACTTCAATTTTTATCAGTGTTTCATATCAGACC
Organism: Pelodytes ibericus; assembly: GCA_036172795.1. Lineage (NCBI taxonomy): Eukaryota > Metazoa > Chordata > Amphibia > Anura > Pelodytidae > Pelodytes > Pelodytes ibericus. Next base: position 141,659,852 of record CM069857.1, on the reverse strand, counting down.
TATATTGCCCCTGTTAAGCATTGGGAAACAGGCCCTGTACTTTCATTATAGATTTTTTTTAGACACGATACTAATGTACAGAACCAGTTTTTAACTATTTTAAGAAAAGTAGAAATAATACACTTTCAAATTAATATTTTCAATGTAAATGTTTCAGTTCTGGTTTGTGGTGAAATTTGATGCACAACTGGAGAATAAATTAATTGTATAGCTATTCCTTATGTGTTCTTTTTTGCAAGTCAATATAACTTCCTTTTGCACATATTTTTAAGAAAAGCATGGGAACAATATTTTAACAGTATATGTATTAATTTCTCTTGCAATATTGATTTGTGTATCCCCTGCCCCCCCTTTACTCTGTCCTTTTTAAATTTGTTTCAGACTTTTTCAAAAAAATACACAGGAAGCCTATTTATTATTTTCCCCTCTCTTTACCTTGGTGTATACTTTTTGTTGTCAATATTAAAATATGTATACCACTTGTTTTGTTTTATTTATAGAACACTGGTTGATGTCATTATTAACTTTCTTACTTACACTGTATATAAAATGTGTTTTTGAAGGAACAAAACTTGTTTTTATAAAAAATAAGTCAAAACGGAGCCTTAAGATAACATCTTATTTTATATATATATATATATATATATATATATATATATATATATATATATATATATATAGAGCTATTTTTGTAATCATTTCACCAAACACACTCACATGTGCTGATAATGAAGTAAATACTAAAGTGAAGGTATCTGTCACTTTAACACTGATACAAACACTCCAAGCTATTTTCAGGCAAAAATGAGATGTTATACATTTGCAGAACTCTCTCCACCAATAGGAAAATGTGACCTGATATGCTAATGTTGTGCACGATCCCTCAGCAGAGAATCTGATGCCACTTGTATAGTATTGCCAACAAACTGGTGAAATGTGTTCAAGCACTTACTCCCAGCAGGGGAGGTGATGTCACTGTGTCTCCTGGCAACCAGCTAAACTGCTCAGTACTTGTGTGAAGAAGAAAAAAAACAGACACCGATTTCAAATATGTTTTTTGACATGCCTACATGCCTTCACTATTTATTTGGCAGTGTGTAGTTTGACATACTATTAGGTTTCAGTAGGGGGAGGGGCAGTTTTTCTGTGTTTGATAAGATGCCCATGGTGCACGGCCTGCTTTGTCAGTTCTATTGTTCTGCTCTTGTGTAATGTGGACTAAGCAGATCTTTCCTGAATTGCTGTCACCTTGGAGAATTAAACAAGCATTAATTTACACCTGTGATGCTGCTCAGACCTACACGTTATGTTCACTATAGTGCATTCCAGGAGCTATACTGTCTTGCCTCCATTACCCACCCCCAAACAAAACAAATGATGCTTGAAGCACAGTTAGGTGCCGTACAATTGAAGTCACCCATACATAAATCATTGATTCTACCTAACAAACCATTCAGGAAATGCATTTGAATACAAATTCTGAATTTTGAGTTGTTTTTGTCAATCTTACATATAAGAATAAAAAACCACCCCCCAGGAGTGCTCTGTCTGTATACCTCTTCATATTTAACTTTTTGTGACCTAAGCCTTAATTTTGTCATCAATAAAGCATGTTCAATCCATGGATGATATCTAGACTTTAAACTTCAAGCTTCTGTACATCGACAGTGCGTCTCCTGAATACAGAAGATATATATTTTTATTTTTTTTCTTCAGATCTTAGAATACTATTAAGAGTAATATGTTTTTGTGGAGAATTAACACTTGTACATTAAGGCCCATAAATCCTAATCCATCCATATTCCCATCTCCGTTTGGCTCACTGACAAATAAGGATACCAGCTAACCCCTTAAATAAACCCCCATGTATATAGGGGAAAAATCCCTCAATATCCGTCCCCTATTAAAAAAAAATATTCCCATTATTATTAAGAACTGTTAACCACAGAATGAGCAATCTTAATTTCCACCAGGGAGCAAATACGTAGAAAACCAGGGAGATGGGAAAAAAGAGAAAAAAATATATATATTATAGTTAAATGCAGCTATTATATTTTACACAAGCTTCATGTTCCTCTTCTGATCTCTCACATTATTGCACCGAGAAAAAAAAAAAAACTTGTCAGTTATAAGGTAAGATGTCTTGCCGCCTTTGAACTACAAATGCAAAATATTACCTCAAATTAAATATATGGTAGAGATGCAACAAAAGAAAAAGATGACTGCCTATATTTTTTAGTAATTGTTTTTCCCCCCTTTTGCAATTCAGGTAAGAATTTACTGAAAATTTCAAGGGTTGCAGACAACTGCTACCCCCTAACATTTGTTCAGCAACATCTCCCGAGTACAGTAATACCACCCATGCATTGTTTTTTCTGATTGTTTTGGGGCTAAAAAGGCCACATTTGAGAGGTGTGCTTGGAGTTTTGATACCAGACAACCTGTGACCATGTCCCATTTGGTACATTTTTGAAGCCAACCAATGTATACCCAAGGGTATTTCAAATTGTGTTTTTTTTTGTTTGTTTTTTTTAAACACTTTCTGTGCCACCAGCCTTTTTAAAACTTTTGGGTAGATGTTTTTTTTTCCCACACACATTGTACTTAAGACATGAATTCACAGATGTGTTCAGAAACATTCAGCAGTGATATCCATGCATAGGTTTGTCTGGCTGTTTGGAGGCTAAAAGGCCATATTAGGGAGGTACTCATTTCCATTTTCCAACTTGGAATTCTGATATGTTGCCAGGCTGTGCCCATTTCCTATTTGGGAAATGTTTTAAGCCGGTCACCATTATTACGAAGGGTACAAACATTTCAGAACAGTCATGTCATTAAGGGGTTAAATTGAGTCCCTTTAAAGTAAATTTTTTGAGTAAACGATGAAGTAGGTATAAATATGTAATCTTTTGCCATGTATCATCTGAACCTCTTTTAATAAAAAAAAATTCCCAATGCCCCAGAGAACTTCTCACTGCACTAGATTGTCCAGTATGGCCAGTTATATCAACCACAACAATTGACATCTCATCTCAACATCCCCCTTATGTACACGGAAATATTTCTGTGCTGCCTCTCTTTGCAGGTGTGCGTCTAAAAGAGTCAGAGAGCAGGGAGGTCATGTGAGCCAGTGCTCTCATGTGAGCGCCTAGTTCACGTAATGGTAGTACTGACTGGAGATAAACCTAAAAAATAGTTGCTTGCTATCATAAAGGCACACTGCACTGCCAATGTAGGCCAACGTACATCTGTGGTTTGCTGTGCTCCTCATGGAGAGGAGACCAGCCATGCATTTCATATGTCCGGAATTAGTCTGTTATGCTAGTGGAGTGGTTTCCTCTGCAATGATGTAAGCAAACAAACAGACCATGTTTTACTTACTATGGAGTAGGTACCATCCTATAGGAAAGGCTATTGTAGTGTTGCTTCTTCTCATTGAGTCTGTGCTCACACCCCCTTTTTTGTCTATAAAAAAAAGTTGTAGAGGTTTTGGAGGCTTTATTTTAAGCAGTGTGAAAAATCCCACAATTGTTAGTTCCATGACGGATATTTCAGGCTATGTAGATTACATGCATACCCCACTTTAAGAACAATCACAAGTAAGGGCATCGTTACAGCGCAACCATTCCCGTTTTATGTCTGTGAATGAAATGTTCAAAATATGGTCTTTGGATCCTTCTCATGTTTTCTTAGCAGACTACATATCAATCAGTTTTTGTATTTTTCATTGCTTATAACAATTGTGTATATACCAGTTCTGAATGATTTTTAGTTCATAAATTCTTCTCCAAACAAAGCAGCCCAGTAAGCCTATTTTGGCAAACTGAAAATATCTTTTAAGATTACAACTGTCTAGCCTATCAGAATATTCATAGAAAAAAAAATTACACCTTTTTTACGTTTTGTCTTTCAATTGGAGCAGACTTATAAATGTATCAGACATCTGTGTTCTTTTATGTCTGTTAAATGCAGACATCAAGAAAAGCCATCATCACACATGTTAGTATTTGATTTAACAATTAACATAAATCGCTCTAAAAATATTACAGTGTAAACCTTCTCTTTGGATCGATGCTTGAGAACTGTTGGGCCTATCCATGTCAATGTGCAGCTAGCATTGTTGATGTTGTATTAATAGGAGTTAAATGAGCTTGCGAAGTTATTCAAAACATTTTAATCATGTGGCCTCATCAGAGATAAATCTGTCATCAGTCCTTCCCCAAAGAGGATGGTCTTTAGTAGATAGTTCTCCACCTGCAAGTGACAGTATACAAGGCTGTGTTTGATGTGACTTGATGAAAGCAGCTTGTATGATGACTATTTTTCTTTCTCAATATATACTGTTGTATGATGAGATCTGGATATTTTTAGATATTTTATATTTGTTCATCACTGACCACATCAGCTATGTATCACAATGCAATTATATCTGATGAAAACTTGTCCTAAATATTTGTCATTTTCTGTTGAGCAAAAACCAATGGCTCAGAATCCCGAACTTCAAGATTAGGGGGGGGGGGGGAATTACTTTTACAGATTAGGTGGCTGTCAACCAGAGGGAGATCTCTAATTAGGCAAGTTAGACGGTCGCCTGATGCCTCACGGTAACAGGGGCCTTGCAGCTGCCTATCTCCCCTAATTGCCATTGATAGGGGACCTAAGCTCCCTGTCATACTAACGTCAGAAGTTTAAGGGGCAGCATGCCGCCTTCATTACGATTCATTATTTTTTTGGGGGGGGAAGGGTTCTATTCTGTGTGTGTGATTGTGAGGCTCCGTCCCCACCGTCAGCCCATCTGGCACATTTAAGTAAAGCCAACGGCCAGCGCAGAAGCACCATCACAACGTCTGGCTAAGTGAGTGAGTGTGTCTGTGAGTGTGTTTGTGCTGGCAGATGGTGTCTGTGAGTGAGTGTGTGCTTGCTGAGTGCGATTGTGTTGTGGCTGACTGTGTCTGTGAATGAATGTGTGCTGGATGATTGTGTCTGTGAGTCTGTTCTGGCTGGGTGTGTCTGTGAGTGAATGTGTGATAGCCAATTGTGTCTGTAAGTCTGTGCTGGCTGAGTGTGTCTGTGCTGGCTGAGTGTAACTGTTAGTGAGAGTTATTGGACTATTGCAATAATAATTGGCAAGTCCGGTGGGTGCTGCAATGCGGTGCTGGGAAGTGTGTACTTGATCAGTAAATGAATGTGTTTATTTATGTCTCAGATGTCCCCTAAATGTGAACACTAACACTCATATACTAACACTTGTACGCTCAGATGTGAGTGTGCTAATGTGTGTATTTTATCAGCATATGAGTGTGTATGTTAGTGTTCACATTTAGAAGACAGCAATAAAGGAGGTCGCAGTGCGTCACATTTGAGGGGAGTGTCGGAAAGCGGGAGAGGATACGATGTAGGCTGTCCTCTGAACCCTCCTCGAACCACAGACGGAACGGCACTTTCTTCCGACTCAACCAAATCCCACTAAAGACTTACAACTCTCACGAACTCCACCGCTACCACGCACCAAGTTTAGGCACAGCAAAAACGTGCCCCCAGTTGTGAACAACTGACGGAACAAAGACCCTGGTCCGAGACGTGATGGGAGGGTGGTGGTCCTCGGGCTGCTTTGAGAATCTGGTTGTCTTCCAGAATGGGCAAGTACAAAGGCGTGTCAGCCTGGAGAGAATTATCTCACACATAAAAGACATTTTTGCTGTAAACTGTTTCCCCCTTAGATGGGTTGAGATGTGAATTCACAGTGGTGGTGTGTTATAAAATTTGTGGAATCAACTATTGAGACTAACAATTAGATTTAGATCGTCTATAATGATACCGTATTTGCTCGATTATAAGACGACCCTGATGATAAGACGACCCCCCAAACTTTGGATATTCCATTAGGAAAAAAACTAAAAGCCTGAATATAAGACTACCCTATAGGAAAAAAGTTAAACTTGTATATATTCACTTGTAAAATGCTTTTTTAATAAAAAATTATGATATCAAAAAATGTATTTCTTGTTTTTATTTCTTTTTATGTGCCAATGCTGCCTCTCTCTTTCCCTTGCCCCCATTTTTCTCTCTCTCCTCCCCTTAGTTTTGTCTCTCTCTCCCCCCTCCCTTTGTCTCCCCCCTCGCTCCCCTTGTCTGTTTCTGCACCCCCTTGTCTCTGTCTCTTCAAACCCCCTCCCTCCCCTTGTCTCTGTCTCTTCCCCTTTCCCTCCCCTTGTCTCTGTCTCTTCCCCCTCCCTCCCCTTGTTGCTCTCCCCCCCCTCTGTCCCCGTCCCCATGTCTTTCTACCCCCACCCCACCTCCCTCCCTCCCCCTCACCTTTTTATTGGTCCCTGGTGGCTAGTGGGGGCAGCCGGGGGATGTCTGCACGATACGTGCAGACATCCTCCATGCTGCCCGACACATCGTCTATTATGACGGACAGCTGGTCCGTCATAATAGACGGAAGTGTCGGGCAGCATGAAGGATGTCTGCACGTATCGTGCAGACATCCCCCGGCTGCCCGATTCTCCCTGGTGGCTAGTGGGGCACGACCGCCTGGACTTTTATGACGAAGCCGGAAGTACGCGGCTTCTTCAGAGAAGTCCCGGCGGTCGTGCCGGGCGGCAGCAGGGGGTGTCTGTGCTCATCGCGCAGACATCCCCTGCTGTTAGACAGGGGGATCCAGGTCCCCTGCAGCTCTGTGGGGGACCTGGATCCCAGTCTTATAGTCTGACCTCAATTTGAGCTCAGATTATAAGACGACCTCGATTATAAGACGAGGGGGATTTTTCAGAATTTTTTTTCTGAAAAAAACCTTGACATATAATCGAGCAAATATGGTAATTTAGATACCACTACCCTGTGGTGCGCAATGAAATGTGTGCACAGGGGGCATCTAATTAAAAAAGAGTCTTGGCTTAGAAAGCAAAGAGGTTAGGATTTACCTGAATTATTAGACATGTGCAAAACTAAAATTTTCGTTTTGTTTTCGTCCATTCGGACGAAAATGTTATTTATTTCGTCTAAAACGAATTTCGTTCATTACTACATTCGTTTCGGACAAAATTCGTTCATTATTTTCGTTTCGTTTTATTTGTTTCGTTTTATAGAATACGTGTAATACTATTGGCTTTCTATAAACCGAACGAGAGCCCCATTCATAAGAAATTCTTATGAATGGGGCTCTCGTTCGGTTCATAGAAAGGCAATAGTACTACATGTTTTCTGTAAGCCGAAAGTCTATAAACCGAAGGTCGTTCGGTTTATAGATTTTCGGTTTATAGAATACATAGCATTACATGTAATTCTATGTATTCTATAAACTGAAAGTCTATAAACTGAATGATCTTCAAACGTTCGGTTTATAGAATAGCAATAGGATTACATGTATTCCATAAGCCGAAAGTCTATAAACCGAACGTTCGGTTTATAGACTTTCGGCTTATGGATTACATGTAATACTATGGGCTTTCTATAAACCGAACTAGAGTCCCCATTCATAAAAATTTATGAATGGGGACTCTGTTTCGGTTTATAGAAAGCTAAGAAGTTGAACGAATGAACGAATCGTTTAATATAAACGAAAATCATTCGTCCATTCGTGCTATAGTACTATAAAACGAAATAGAGTCAGTTTATAGAATGCCAATAGACTTACATGCATTCCGTAAACCGAAAGTCGTTCATTATGTCGGTTTATGGAATGTAGTGTACTATGCCATTGTATTCTATAAACCGACTCTATTTCGGCTTATAGAATGCCAATAGTACTACGAATGGACGAATGAACGAATGATTTTCGTTTATTAACCATTCGTTCATTCGGCTTTCGTTAGCATAGCATTTTCGTTATTCATTTTTCGGACGAATGGACGAAAATGCAATTTTCGGACGAAAATGCATTTGTCCGAAAACGAATGCACTTGTCTATGAATTATATGCCATATTAGCACCATTGGAGAGAGAACATAAAAGGTATCCAACCAGGGAAGGGTTAGAGGAAATTCAGATAGTTCAAAAACAAATAATTCAGAGACTTAAAGATAATACTGATTTTGCGCTCACTCGCCTAAAAAACAAATGGTATTATAGCAACAACAGAGCTGGGAAAGAGCTGACCAGGAAAATAAAAATGCAAAATGCTGAGAATAGGATTAGGAAAATAATATACGGAGATCAAGAATGTATATCACCTGCACAGATAGCAGAATCCTTTAGGAAATATTACCAATCCCTTTTTAATCAACCAAAGTTGAATTCCTCTATGGTAGATGTTATAAACTATCTGGATTCATAAAAATTACCTAAGCTCTCTAGAGAGAAACTGAACACTTTGAACCTCCCATTTACAGTCTCTGAAATAGACAACACTATCAAATAACTAAAAAAGGGGAAAGCCCTGGGCCCTGATGGGTTTTAGACCCAATTTTACCAAATCCTAAGCCCAGGGATATCGCCTGTATTTGCTAGACTATATAATATGATCTCACCAAATAGAGGATTTTCACTAGAGATGTTAGAAGCCTCAATATTACCAATTCCGAAGCCAGGGAAGGACCCCACGTTAGTGTCTAACTATAGATCCATATCCTTAATTAACTTGGATATTAATATCTATACTAAAATTTTGGCCAACAGATTAAAAACAGTGATTACAGACCCAGATCAATCTGGTTTTATTCCAGGGAGAACGGGAGTGGATAATACCATAAGGATCTTTGGAATATTGGAAGATATACATCAAAGGAAGTCTCCAGTGATTATATTAGCCCTCGAGGCAGAAAAGGCTTTCGATAGGGTCGACTGGAGATTCCTGTCAGAGACCCTTCGGGCATTTGGCATAAAAGGTAAAAAATTTTGATTTTAGTATGGCTCTCTATTCAAATCCCAGAGCAAGGATACAGGGTCCCTCCCTGGCTTCTGATCTATTCAATATTAATAACGGAACACGACAAGGATGTCCGCTGGCTCCTCTTTTATATGCCTTGACAATCGACCCCTTGGCGGAACAGCTGAGACAGTCCAACCAGATAAAGGGCATACAAATTGGAGAGCAGACACACACTATTACATTATACGCGGATGACATACTCCTCACTTTATCACTTCTCGAAATATAGATCCCGGCTCTGCTCGACTCTATGGTTAAATATAGTGCAATGTCCAACTATAGTCAAAATTTTTCCAAAACAAAGATTATTCCCCTATTTTTTGTATCTAGTCAATATGGTTTATTGCAAAAATTCAATAGGAGAGGTACAAAAGCAGATCATATTTAATACTTAGGAATAAAAATACCCTCTCAGATAGAAAAAGTGGTTGAAACAAATTATTCCTTTCCATATCTGGATTTGCAAAGAGAAACTAAGAGGTGGGCTAGATCTGAATTATCATGGATGGGACGCATAAATATCCTAAAAGCTTATATCCTTCCAAAATTGATTTACATTTTTAGAGTTATTCCATATAGAGTTCCATCAGTGACTCTTAGGAAATTTGAACAATTGTTCTCTAAGTTTGTGTGGGGAGCAATAAAACCCAGAATACCAAGTAACAGTCTTAAACAATCATCAGATAGAGGCTGGTTAGGATACCCACACATTAGTAAAATCCATAGGAGATGTCAAATAGCTCATTTAAATGCCTGAAAACAGGCGAGCAGTAGTAAACCGCCGTGGTTGAATATAGAGAGAGTACAAAACCACATGATAGATCTATCTTTAATCCGTTAGCTTCCATTGAAGCTATTTAAATCTTTGAATATTTAAACTAAAATAGTAAAAGATATCATGGCAACATTTTACAGAACCAAAAAGGCGCTAGCTATTAGCAATACTCTCTCTAAATTGGCTCCACTTCAAGTTATTTCTCGTTGCATCTCAGACTTAAATTTGATCAATTGGCAGACTAGAGGAATAGATACAATAGGGGACCTTTACCAGGAAGACCACCTAATGCAGTTTCCTGAATTACATCAGAAATTCAATCTGCCCTTAAGCCAGCTTTTTAACTATCTTAGAATAAAGAACTTTCTTAAAATATAGCTTCCTACCAACCAAACTGGATGGGATGCCTTCTTGGAGCGGCCTCCTGCGAGAAATGCAATCTCTATGATCTTAAAACTATTTGAATCCTTCACACAGGGGGAAAGGCGATAGTCCAGTGGGAGACTGATATGGGCCAATCACGCTCATATGAAGCTTGGCGTGCTGCATGTAAAGATACTAGGAGGGCATCCCATTGTGTTAACATTCAGGAACAATACTACAAAATTTTAAACAGGTGGTATCTTGTTCCAGTGCGTGTGGCAAAATACAACCCAAGTGTGAAAGATTTGTGCTGGAGATGCACAGAGAAACGGGGCTCGCAATTTCATATTTGGTGGGAGCGCAAAGCCCTGGAAATACATAAGAATATTTATATATAAATATATCAGAATAGCATCTGTGCTTGAAACGTTGTTTTCAAATAACAATGAACTAACGCCCCAACTGTTCCTTTTCTATATGGATTTACCAAACAGTGATAGTACGGTAAGATGCTATGCATTAATATTCTTTCCGCATTTAAGATATGTCTTGCCAGATATTGGCAGAAACCACACTGGAATGAAATCAGAACTCAGATTGAATTCCAGGCTTCCTCAGAAAAATACTTTTTTAAGAATGTTTCTAAAGCGATGATCAAATACGAAAAAATGTGGCAAAATTGGTCTAAGATAGGAGAGTGAGATTATATCGGTGAATCAGTATTTTATTATCTTAAAATATAAAGTATAGCACGCTGGAACAACTATATATGAATTGTCCATGTATTGTGAGTAACAAATCAGACAGGTCCCCTTGTGATGGATTTCCCCCCCAAGTCCCATGCTGAGGATTGGTGCTGTGAGTATAAATGTGGTGAATGAGTGCTATGTACGAGACTGGATGGACAGGTTAAGCTATAGGCTAAAAATACTAAACATTGTGGGAGAACCAGACAGCATTAGAGTTGGCATGCATAGCAGCGTATTTTTTGACTGTAGTGTTTGTTTTGATGAATGTGACAAGTGAATTTGTAATTTTAAATTTGGAAAACATAATAAAGAAGAATTTAAAAAGAAGACAGCAATAAAGATAGTAAATTAGCCACATAATTTTTATCTACAACAAGTGTGTTTTTTATGGATATTTGTAGAATAATTATGAGAAAAATAAAATTCTAGCAACTGTGAATTCCTAATTGCTAGGATTTAAGGCTGGTCTTCAAAATGAAATGTATACAGTTCCTTTTCATTATCTATTGCATATATTTTATTTAATTACGAGCGTCTGTGAGGGCCTCATGTTCAAGTTTCGCCTAAGGCAGGGGTGGGCAATTAATTTTTACCGGGGGCCGCATGAGCAACCCGAGCACTGCTGGAGGGCCACATCGACAATATTTCAATTACATTTTGCTCAATATCTGTCTCTCCCCGTACCCTCATGTCTGTCTCTCTCTCTCCCCATTCCCTCATGTCTGTCTCTCTCTCCACTCATGCTCCATGTCTCTCTCCACTCATGCTCCATGTCTCTCTCTCTTTCCATTCATGCTCCATGTCTGTCTCTCTCTTGCCACTCATACCCCATGTCTGTCTCTCTCTCGCCACTCATACCCCATGTCTGTCTCTCTCTCGCCACTCATACCCCATGTCTGTCTCTCTCGCCACTCATTCCCCATGTCTGTCTCTACCCTCATCCCTTATATCTATATAACAGTCATACATAAACACACACAGTCACACAAACACAGTTACAGTGTATAGTTTGGTGCCTGCAAGTTGCACCAAAGTCATATAGGTGAGTAGACTGTCCCTTTAAATGCTCTCTCGGTCTTAGAAAAAACATAGCACAAATGATCTGGCTCCATCCCAGAGGGAAAAATGATTTGGAATACAGCCACACATAGCAACTACAAAAACAACAACACAATATACATTCTGTACAGTGCGGACTGACTTAAATGCATAAAATGTATTCCCAAATCAAGATATGAGTACGATCCAAACATGTATCCGAGATCTGAGATCCTCTGCTCCTGAAATCACTATGTCTACAGCTAGAATCAGAAAGAACAAATTGATTAGGCTATTTTATTTTTATTATTATTGCGCTTGCATAAAAATAGTGTTTTGTACTTGCCCTAAGGAAGTCACCTAGACTCTGTCACCTGTCACACATATTTTTTTGTTTGTTTTGTGTGTGTCGTTTAGCGTCACACTGATTTTGTTTTGTTTGTGTGGTTTAAGGATACACCTATTTTTTGTGTTGTTTGTGTGGTTTATTGACACACTGATTTTTTGTTTTTGTGGTTTTGCAACACACTGTTTTCTTTGTTTGGTTTTGCGACATACTGATTGTATTGTTTTGTTTGTGTGGTTTATTGACACACTGATTTTCTTTGTTTTGTTTGTGTGGTTTAGCGACCCACTGATTTTTTTGTTTTGTTTGTGTGGTTAAGCAACACTGATTTTTTTGTTTTGTTTGTGTGGTTTAGCGACACACTGATTTTTTTGTTTGTTTGTGTGGTTTAGCGACACGCTGATTTTTTGTTTTGTGTGGTTTAGCGACACACTTATTTTTTGGCTTTGTCTGTGTGGTTTATTGACACACTATGTGGGATTATGATAAATTGTATGTAGAATGATGACTTTATCAGGGTGGCTGAACTAGTCACCTTTCCACTCCTCCCAAAGATGCCAAAGATGCCAAAGATGCTACATTTGCAAAAGCCGTACCCCTAAACCCACGAGCCCCTGTACACACATAGTCACAGTTATGTATGATTGTATGTTCATTATTATATGTTATTGCACTGACGTAACAGCTATTGGTAAATAACAATACCAGTGATGTCATGTTAGTGGTGACATCAGGGCCGGTGCAAGGATTTTCGTCTACACAGGCGAAGGTGCATTTTGGTGCCCCCCTGCTCTGATCCGCCACACCTCCCACACGCATGCTCTAAATGAACATTGAAACCCTTAAAAACAAAGACACCCTTGCAGTCACACACAGAGACACACTTACCACTTACACACACACCCATACACAGACACAGGGACACACTCACAGACATACATTTACACAAACACAATACACACACTGTCACACATACATAAATACACACAGTCATACATAAATACACACAGTCACACAAACACAATTACACACTTAGTCACCCTCACAGACTTACATTTACACAGACACCCTTATACACACTGTCACACATACATAAATACACACACAGCCACCTTTACACACAGGATACACTTGCACAGACACTCATGTACATACACTTACATAGACAGTAACACACACATAGTTATACACATTGACATACACACTTATACACATTCACACACACTTCCACAGACACTTCCTTTCTTTTTTATTTTAACCCCCCCCCCCCCCCAAACTGTTATTACCTAATCCTCCTTGTTAATCCAAGCACAGCACAACGGGGGAAAGCTCCGCCCCCGTCGCGTTCTGTGATTGGCTGCAGGGAGGAGGACGTTCTCTATGGTGTCTTGGCAGATACCCTAGAGAACGTCTTCCTCCCTGAAGCAGCCAATCTCAGAACACGACGGGGGCGGAGCTTTCCCCCGTTGTGCTGTGCTTGGATTAACAAGGAGGATTAGGTAATAACAGTTTGGGGGGGGGCGGACAGGGACGCACAAAGGGCCGGATGTGGCCCGTGGGCCGTAAGATGCCCAGGTCTGGCCTAAGGCCTCACAAAGTCTAGAGCCGCCTCTGCTGTCAACTTAAACTTAAAGGGACTCTATCATCATTGGAAAATTGAAAAATCAACTATCTATCTATTGTAATAAACATTTACATGGGTAGTAAAGTGCAAAAAGTAAGAGAAGAGCCATACATACATTATGCAAAAATTAGCATGTGAGCAGCCATATGGGAGGATACATGCAGGGCAGAGTTAGGATGTTGGTTTTCCACTCCTATGTGCTGGCAAGCACGTCAAACATTTTAATGCTCCAAGATGACAGCACAAGGTATAAATGCCACCTAGCACACTATACACATTTAGCTTCCCATTAAAAATAATAAACATAATAATAATGTGGTAATGCAATAATTTGTGGGTGTGTCTGTTCTAGTTCATGACACTTTGAAAAGCTGGGTTCCCCATTCAGAAAAGCTCTGCAAGTCCAAATGACACAGCCCCAGAACAATAGAACTGACAAAGCAGACTATGCATCATGGGCTAATATTAGTGGATTTCTGTAAATAATAGCATCTCATAAAACACAGAGAAGCACAGCCCCTTCCCCTACTAAGACCTAATAGTATGTGTCACAAAGTGAATCCTGACAGCCTGTATGACTGGGGTTCTTGGAGGGGCCTGAGGGCCTAACACCTCCCTATAGATTATGGGCCCTGGCTTATGTACCATAATTCTATACTTTAATATTGTTAGTTAGTCATATTATTTTCCCAATAACAATTCACACAACTAGTGCAACACTAACCCACTTATCCCAACTAACTAATAAAAAAATAAAGATATAGGTTCCCAAACCCCCCCCCCCCCCCAACAAAAAAACTGAAAAAGACCAGTACAATGTCAGAGCAATAAGAATCACAGAACAGGCATGCAGGGGTTAACTAAATTAAATTACTATACTGCAATAACATTGCAAAAATAAAAATAAAACAAAATGAGGGCAATAAAGAAGGGAGGAGACTGATCACAGTAACAAACTGTGATCAGTCGCGAACTCCGTTGCTGACAATGGACGTGCCTGGCAACGTTCGCGAAAACCACTCTGATGGTGCTGCTCTATTGGCTCGATGTGGAGGGCGATCATGGGTGCCATATTGGAGGAGCAGCTGCTGCCCTCTAGTGGGTAGAGCGTCGGAGGTAAAAAAAAAATTCACTTCCGTCACTCTGATGCTGTTGCTTGACTGCCCCTAGAGGCAGTCAGCAACATTGCAATAAAAAAAGACAATTTACAGTTAAGTTAGGGTTAGCATAAGGGATAGGGTTACAATTTAATTAAAATTAGAATAAGTAAAGGGCTAGTATTAGGGTTACATTTAGGGATAGAGTTAAATTTAGGGTTCTGGTTGGGGTCAAAAGGTCACCGTCCGAAAAAAACATTTTTTTTGTTTTTTGCCCTATAACGCACAAAAAACTGCAGAAAAACATGGAAACACGCATTTTTTTGAACTTGGGACAAAATTTAGAAACTATTTACTTTTTTTAATGATTGTATTTGTGTAAATTATTTTTTAGTTCAAAGTTAGAAAAATGTTTTTTTTAAATGGTTTCATCATGTTTTATGATTTTTTTGTAGTAAATTATAAGATATGATGAACATAATGGTATCTAATGAAAGCCTTTCTAATGATGATAAAAACAACATAAAATTTGTTTGGGTACAGTATGTGAGAAAGAAGAAAATTACAGCTAAACACAAACACCCCAGAAATGTCTAAACATTGTCACCAAGGGGGTTAAACAGGAGATGTTTATTTATTTATTTTTAACTTGCAGGTCACTCTCTGTGCTTCACTATGAGTACGTGAAGCACAGAGAGTGAATTAGAGGCAAAGTCAATGTGTGAACACATTGCCATCTAATTTGCATGTTATCACATGCCTGGAAACCCGCCGATCGGGTGCAGGAGCTTTCCCTCGGGTGCAAGGCAGAGTCTTGGGCCCGTATCAGAATGGCTGGCAGTGCACACGGAGGCACCACCAGCTTAACTACATGACTAGTTAACTCGTCATAAGGTCGCAAAGGGGTCAACTCACTGGCTGTGAGTCATGGGAAATGTAGTCTGAACAGCTGGAGTATTAACTCCATTTTTATTTTAAAATCCAGCCTGCTGGTTTGTTTGGCGTGAAAAGGGTTAAAAAGTAATGCTCTTACCAGTTATCAGCTCCTGCACAGGTAGATGAAACATGAATAAAGTGGACCGGATCAACAAAAAACAGCCAATCCTAAGGTAAAGGAAGTCAGAGTGAATGGGAGAAAGGCCAATAGGATAAAAGGAGGGATCTAAATGAAGCTGGCCAATAAGGTGAAAGACAGGCAGTTAATGGTCAGTGGGGTGAACAAAATCAATGGTAGTTGGAAGAAGCTAAGGGAACTTGGGCAATACCATGATGAAAGGGTTTTAGTGGTGAGAGGGAAAGAATAACATGAATAATAATTTAAACCAGTATAATGCCATCCAACCTGGCAAGTGAGAATATAAAAAAAAGTATTCAGAAACTATAGGGCTCAGGTAGCAGATTCAGTAGACACTGCAAAATCTACACTCAGGGCATCTGCCTCTATTGCTCAGTGGTAAAAATGGCCTTGAGAGTGCAGACCAAACCATTCTGACAGGTGTTTTTCATGATCTATTTAACTAGTTTTCCTAACCTAAACAGCCTAAAGCTTCTCCCTCCCTTGCTGCAGGTCCAATTTTCAGGGTGACTCGAGTGCCTCCCTTCCCCCCACTGTGGATACCCATGCACATATTTTGTAATTAACATTTGCAATATAAGCAGATACATCATGTAATGCATTTTACAGTTGCTGAACACTTATGCCGCAGATGCAAAGCACAGACAGTGGGAGTGTGTGTGTGTAAGTGTGAGGATGTAAATGTAAATGTGACTCTGTGTGTGTAAGTGTGACTCTGTGGGAGTCTCTGTGTGTAAGTTTACAAATGTGTGCAATAAATATTTTTGATAACATAAAAAAGTGTGGATGTTTTTTACATTTTAAAGTTGGGGAATAGGTGGGCTGCTAAATACAGAGTCCGCCCCGGGTACCAAATTCTCTAGGTACGCCCCTGGTCTCACACATGAACATGAACACATGTAAGTACATTTTAATGCAATGTAAATTGGGTTAATTTTTGCTGTACATTTTGGAACAAAATTATTACTAATATTAAATGTTACTATATTGTATAATGTACCCTTCTATCGCTTTCAGCAGTGAAAAAGTCAATAACCTAAGGATGTAATTTGGAGAAGGTCAAGATTAAAAGCCAGCTGAACAGTTTGGCAACAGCAGCGAGCATTATCTCAGCTGCTAGAGTAGATATAATGCATGTTTCCACATTCTTTTCCTGCATGCAGTCTTATGAAAATAGTCACAAGGGAGCCTAATCAAATATAGTCTTTACCATCTTAGAATCCATTTATATTGCCTTATAAAACAGTACTAAAAATGATAGAGCACTATCAAACTGAAGTAATTTATTGTTATTGTGCATATAGCAGCAAAAATCCTTCAAATTAGTCCCCTCTCCAAAGTGTACACTAAAATTAAATTGTATTTTAGGCACATAATGTTCAGTAAGGTCTCCTTTATTAAAGTTGTTTTTACGGTTTTTATGACTTTTACTTCCACTTAGTTTTCTAAAATAGTTGCTTAGCCATGTTTGCTAAGGAATATTTTTTATCACATATAGTCCACAAACTTGTGGACATGGGCTGGATATGTCTCTCGAGAGTTTTCCTACTTGTGTGGCGCCTACACTGTCAACCCCCCAACCTAAGCTTCCGAATTGTAGACAGCCCTTCACATTAAAACGTTGGATGGATTATGGTGTAGTAGACTGAAGTAATTCACTATTAGGGGAAAATTCATAACAATTTCTTAATTACCCATTACAAATCGCAGAGGCATCCTAGTTTTCTCAGAAATACATACAGTGGCAAGAAAGAGTATGGGTTATCTGGTTTTCTGCATTCAGTGGTCATAAAAAGTGATCTGATCTTCATGTAAGTAACAAATGTAGACAAACACAATATGCTTAAGCTAATAACTCCAACCGATGATAATCCTTTATGTCTTTATTAAAAACACTAACTAAACATTCACAGTCTTGATCGTAGGTCTTCTACAATATATTTTTTGTGAGGTATAGTTCACATTTATTTATTTATAAAGTGTTTTATCAAGAAGAATACATTGTGATTTCTCTTGTTTTTAAGTATGTCCTGGGAACCAACTACAGAAAGGTTTTACACAGAGTTTTACAATTACAGCAAAAACATTATAATACATACATACATATTTATATAGGAAAGTTGGGGAGAGAACATATAGGATACTATTATTGATACAGCTAAATAGAGAAAACAACAATAAACATGTATGATAAAAAATTAAATATATATATATATATGGTTATAATCTAAGAACTGGTATGTTTTGGTTTTTGAAGTTAGGACACACTTTTTCAGGGATTTTTGACTAGTGGATGATTTGACGGAATCTGGTAGGCTAATCCACATACGAGGTGCTTTGATAAAGAATGCACCTCAACCTTTTTAAAGCAAGGGACAACTAGAGTGAGGCTGGTGCTGGATCTGAGGTTGTAGGACATGCATGGGCTAATAGTGAGCATGCTGCTCAGGTAGAATGAGAGCTTTCCAGATTGAGCACTAAGGAAGTTAGGTGAAGAGTCCACCTCTAGGCGAGCATCTACCAGCTTAGCTCTTTTAAAGATTCACAGTGATGCGTGATATAATTGCACTGAAGGACACATCGGCACAACACATTTTAAAGACTCAGCAGCAGATACTTCTTGTAACTAGTAAACTCAAAAGGTTTGAGTATTTTTTCATAAGTACCACTACAAACACCTTCGGTCCCATTTCATTGATTTGACTGCACGTTTTCTAACTCCTGACTCCAATTAGCTTTTGTTGAAGTCATTAACCTTGGGGTTCACTTACTTTTTCCAACCCACACTCTGAATGTTTGAATGATGTAGCCAGTGGCGTCCCGAGGGGGGTGCAGACAGCACCGGGTGACACCTCCAGCGGGGGTGACACCCGTGCTGCCGGCATCCCCACGCACTGTGCTGCTTAACTTTTTTCTTCTTTCTGGCAGCCACATCCGCTGGATTCGACCGGTGGAAAAAAAAAATCACCGCGACCGGATGTGATGTTATGTCACATCCGGTGACTATGTTTCCCTCCTCAGACGTCCGGCCGGGGACACGGAGCAGCAGCCAGGCGGTAAGTGATGGGGAAGGAGGGAGGAGGGAGGAAGAAAACGAGCACTAGAATAGCACAATATTCCTGGTATCTGACTGGAACAATATTCCTGGTATCTGACTGGCACAATATTCCTGGTATCTGAATGGCACAATATTACTGGGGTCTGAATGGCACAATATTACTGGGCTCTGACTGGCACAATATTCCTGGTATCTGACTGGCACAATATTCCTGGGCTCTTAATGGCACAATATTCCTGATATCTGACTGGCACAATATTCCTGATATCTGACTGGCACAATATTACTGGGCTCTGAATGGCACAATATTACTGGCGTCTGAATGGCACAATATTACTGGTATCTGAATGGCACAATATTACTGGGCTCTGAATGGCACAATATTACTGGCATCTGAATGACACAATAATTATGACATCTGAATGGCACAATATTACTGGTATTTGAATGGCACAATATTCCTGGTATCTGAATGGCACAATATTCCTGGTGGGAATCTCCTTTTGGGGCTCCTGTGTGTTGCATAATTAATGGCGGTTCCATGTGTGCATAATTATGGGGTGCTTGTGTATGGCATATTTATTGGGCCCCGTGTGGCATAATTAAGGGACTCTTTTGTGTGGCATAATTAAGGGACTCTTTTGTGTGGCATAATTATGGGACTCCTTTGTGTGGCATAATTATGAGGCACCTGTGTGTGTGGCATAATTAATTGGGCAGAGGTGAGGCATAAATAGTGGGGCTCTGGTGTGCCATAATTTATGGGGCTCTGGTGTGCCTTAATTTATGGGGCTCTGGTGTGGCATAATTTATGGGGCTACTGTGTGTGGTATAGTTATGTGGCTGCTGTGTGTGGCATAGTTATGGGTCTCCTGTGTGTGGCATAGTTAATAGGCCATCTAACTGGCATTACTAAGGAATCTATTTGGCATTGTATTGGAGGAAATCCAGGGGGGTGACACCATGAGTTTCCACAACGGTGACACCAACCCTGGTGACGCCCCTGGATGTAGCCAATATGGAACAATACAATAGTGTGTGGGTTATTAGTTAAAACCGACTGTGTTTGTTCATTACTATAACTTATATGAAGATCAGACCGTATTTTAAGACACATTTTTACATAAATGCTGGCAATTCCGAAGGGTTCACTGACTTTTTCTTTCCACTGTATGTGTAATGAGCCAAATTTAATTTTTGTTACAGTAATGTGGAAAAATACCTAGTTAGCCATAAGAAAATGTTTTGTTATTTAGCAGTCCAAACATGTTATATCAACATCATTCAAACAAAACTACACATTTATTTGGCTAAAGAGAAACTGGCTAATTGTCTGATTTTTGCAATTATTTTGTTCATTCTCTGCACTTCACTGTTTAGGAGTAGAGCCCATTGATTGCATGAAAGGAATGTGTTTTTGTTAATGTCAGGATTCTAAATCATAATGTAACATTCCTCTAAATACCTTTTTTTCTTAATTAGCATACGTTTATTTCTTGACTGCACAATAGCTCATCATGGCATGTACTTGGGATCTTGGGCCATGTAGTCTTTCAAGGACACTTTATATTAGCAATCTATAGATCAATTTTTGTTACAGTAATGTGGAAAAATACCTAGTTAGCCATAAGAAAATGTTTTGTTATTTAGCAGTCCAAACATGTTATATCAACATCATTCAAACAAAACTACACATTTATTTGGCTAAAGAGAAACTGGCTAATTAAGTCAGTCAGATGGCCTGCATGTTGGATGCCCTTGACATAAAAATCAGTTACATATATAATTTGTATTTTGTGTAGTTTTAAAATAAAACTGAATCTGACACAAACAGATTTTTGTTTTCACAATCTTAGTTATAAAATGGTACAACTAACTGTAACTTGATATCACTGAAAGCACATTAATGATCCCCTGCTATAAATCATGGATTTCAGGTCAGTGGACCAATGCTTTAGGTACATCTACTTTATCGCAACACATTTCCATTCCATGAGTTGCTCGATTGTAGAGATTTATTTACATTAAGATTGTTCAACAATATCAGCCATTCCCAGTCACCTAGTCACAGGTACTAAACTGAACAGTCACATTTGAAATGAAACGTATATTCTGATTTGCCTCTTGATATTCTAATCTAAGCCGTTTAGAATACGGCTAGGACTCAAATCATGGTCAGTAGCAGTCTCAATCAATATCTTGTATGATGGAAATGAAAGTAAAAATATGTATGGTACTTAATGTTTACATTAAGTACCATAATTCAGTCTTCTCCAATTGTACTTTTTTGTACATTGTGCATTTAAATGGAAGTATTTATGTGAGTTTAAGTAGGTATTGTGGTCCTTCACTTTTGTCATTAATATTGAAGTGTTCTTTTGATAACAAAATGTTTAGAAACCTGGGAACACATATTGTCATGTGTTGTTTTACATGTGATTTGGGAAACAATTTTGTAGTTCCATTATGTCATGTAGAAACAATGAAGGGGAGAGACAAACGAAGAGAAATAAACCACTCCCCCCAGAATTTCATGTTTAATGCCACTTATCTTCCCACACCCAACAGACTAAATTAGAATCAAAAGAAAAGGTACTTAGGCTGAGTGACCTTGAAGACCTGATATAAAAGTCAGTATTCTCCAGGGGTTGCTAGCTGGATCACATACTCAACAGGGTATGTATCTTTATTCTCCATTATTTCAAAGATACTCATCAAATAATTCTGTTTTTTCCATTTATTTGTGGTACAATAATTTATTTTAACACTGAATGATTGCATGAAACTCCTGAAAATCTTAAGATTACTCCTAAATTTATACATCTGGCTGTAAAAATATATTTTAATCTTTTCCTTTTCCTCTAGTGACTGATTCTGTGCATCTCTAAAATTTGCCAAGATGATGGACATGTCAGATTTCGGGGAGGCTGCTCCCTTCCTAAGAAAAAGTGAGAAGGAGCGAATGATACAGCAAACTGTGGCCTTTGATGGTAAGTTACCTTTTTATCATGACAGTTTTATGAATATTTAGCATATCTCCGGAAAAGTGCAATATAGATATTGTGTAAACTTTTGTCACTATTGCTCTTGTGTACTGTAACTAAAATAGTATGATGATCAATTAGTCTAGAGGTGTCCACATAGCTAGTAAAGTATACCATGTTTTCCTCCTTTGAATTATTCAGATATTCTAACAGTTGGGTCTATTTATAAAATCTCCAATTCACCAGTTAATCCAATTTGGTATTATTGTCTGATTTTTGCAATTATTTTGTTCATTCTCTGCACTTCACTGTTTAGGAGTAGAGCCCATTGATTGCATGAAAGGAATGTGTTTTTGTTAATGTCAGGATTCTAAATCATAATGTAACATTCCTCTAAATACCTTTTTTTCTTAATTAGCATACGTTTACTTCTTGACTGCACAATAGCTCATCATGGCATGTACTTGGGATCTTGGGCCATGTAGTCTTTCAAGGACACTTTATATTAGCAATCTATAGATCAACCTGGTGCCAAAGTTCAAGTTTATCATCTCTAATGGATCCAACTTGGCTAATGTAAGAACATATAAAAAACCTGCATTATTAGTAAGGTCAATCTGAGCACTGGGATTGGCAGTTTATGGACTGCAAATGTTTTAAATAAAACAAATAATTGTTTTATATATTCCCCGTACATTGTTACCATGTCCATGTTTTCCCAACAGGAAAGAAGAAATGCTGGATACCAGATGATAAACATGCTTATCTGGAAGCTGAGATTAAGGAAACCAGCAGTGGCAAAGTCACTGTTGAGGTTGCTGGAGGAAAGGTGAAATATGTGAACAGTATAAAGAAATTGATTATATGTGTAGAAGATAATGGAGAACATACCAATATCTCTTTGAAATAACTGTCAAGTTGCTGTATACAAAATGTTAGTGTACAAAGCTAATGAAAAATATTGGCAGCAGTGTCATCCTAAAGTTCATGCTAGAGAACAAGTGTGAAAATAGTTTTTATATTTCTGTGTCTTTGTTAGTTATGCAAAAAAAAATAAATTGAAAACTTGACTTTTATGTCATTTGTGTTGCTGTATGTGTTTTTCTACTTTGTATTACTTTCTAGGCTATATTACAATATGAACAGTGAGCAGCTTGAGAAAATACACTAATCAGAATATGAACCTATTATAAGTTCTGTAGAAGGAGCGTAGAAATAATCCGGTTAGGTTAAAATTATTGCCTACATATGAGACTGAATATTATTTTAATATTATTAGTTTCTGCTTCCTCCCCTTACATCTTTTTATAGACTGTTGTTGTAAAAGATTCAGATGTTCAGCAGATGAATCCACCAAAGTTTGACATGATTGAAGACATGGCCATGTTAACCCATCTGAATGAGGCATCAGTGCTGTCCAATCTACGCAAGCGATATGCCAACTGGATGATCTATGTGAGTTATCAGAAAAAAATCCCTCTATTATAGGAGACTTGTTTCCTTTTCACTAATATTATATTGCCAAAATCTTCTCTGTGGCTCCATGCCACTAATGTCTACTGAGTTTAATATTTGGCAGGGTAGATTATTATAATTTACCATTGTAGCTCATATAGAGTTCCAATTGAACAGCTATACTGATTACAATGATTTTTTTTGTTCACTTCAGACCTATTCTGGTCTCTTCTGTGTGACTGTAAACCCATATAAAGCACTTCCAGTCTACAAGACAGAGGTGGTCACTGCTTATAAGGGCAAGAGACGTTCTGAAGCCCCTCCCCACATCTTCTCCATTGCTGACAATGCCTACCATGATATGTTACGTAGTAAGTGCTTTATTACTTATATTAAACCATGAGCAGACATTGTGTATGGTGGACATTTACTGTGGATATGGTGGACATTTGGACATGGTGGACATTTTTATGATGGACAACTGTAGTAATGTTCTGTGGACCTTAACAGAACTTACCATAGACATGGGTGTCGTTATCTATCCCTGAACCAAACTCACCAATTTGACATATTTGAATGCACAGTTACTCATCTGAATGGGTTACTTGGTCACTGAAAGATTACTTGCCTACATGTTTAAACCTTTAATACACAGTGTGAATGTTTTAATGCTCCATTATTCAGATATTCTAATATTTGTATCTATTCACTAAATGGTGAATTCACATAGGATCTGTTTAAATCAGGCCAAAATAGTTTAGTTGAAAAAATCTCCAGTTCACCATTTAATCCAACTGGACTACCAGTCAATCCAACTGGATTACACTACAGAAAACATTTGTACACTATAACTGTATTGCTTATTATATACCAGATATGCATTCCTTCTGCAATATCAATGATTGTTGTTTTAACTAATATTAATAGGCATTGTGGAAATCTATGTGGAAATAATAAAAAGTAAAACTGAGAGCTGGCAGTACATATGTAAATCGAATATATAGTCAAAAGTGTGTTTTTTTTTATTCATGTTGCTGATCATTATGAAAGTTGTAGATTCACTTGCACACTGATGAGTTATCTATCCCTGGACAAGTATAATACTGGAACTTTGCAATTCCTAACACAACTGAATTTAGAAAATAAATATACAAGTGTAGGGTTGTCACTAAAAAAGCATTTTTATTTGTTGGTTTAGCACCCTTTTTCTTAGACTTAGTATTTTACATTCCAAATGATCACCACTAATATACTTTTCCTACTTAGATCGTGAGAACCAGTCAATGTTGATTACGTAAGTAAACTTATTTTGTAAAGTCTTTTATTTGACTAGAGCAAATATAGTTGTCTTTAAGTAATGCTTGTGTTACGTGAAAAGAAGATTTTCATGAGGACTTTTAAGAATTGAAGCTTGTCATCACTTTTCCCTATTTATTATTTATATTTCATATCATGGAACATATTTCAATAACATAAGTCTAGAAAAGCAAGATGACTGATTTAAAGGGACAGCTCCACCTACAATGTAAAAAAAATAAAAGTATTTTTAGATCATTTCTGTATCATGTGAAGTAAAGAAAAAGAAACAGACCAGTCTGATCAGGTTTTTTCTCAAGACTTCTTCTTAGCTGTATATAAAATGTAATAGTTATATTGCTGTTGCTATAGCACCAGTCCTGTCTCTTTAAGTCCTTCTTGTGGATGACACTGAATTCTGCGTACATCAACTTATTTTCAGTGTAAAATTACAGTACAGGTGTTTTAAAGTAAAAATAAGTGCATGTCACTTATAGTAAAACCATGTACATTATAAAAAACATAAACCCCTTTAACCACCTTATATAATAATTGCTTTACAAAGTCACATTACATTTGAAAAGCTCAGAAAAGACATAAAACTTAAGTTACTTCAAAGAAAGCTCCAAATATCAGAACATTAAATAAATAATTGCCAGGCTTTATTTACTGTGGCAACAGTGAAGCAGCATAACCACACAAGGGGGCAGAAAGGAGAGAAACACATAGAAAAGTAATTAAACACATTTTTTTAAAAATAAATAAGTCCAGAAGCTAAGGAGAGTCCATGAATTCAGTCCAGTGGAACCAAATCTTTCAACATACATCATGTCAGGTGTTTTATTTTTGAAATATGATGATTGACTAGACCTCAAAAAAGAATACACTTTTCACCTTTATCAATTTAGCACCAAATGTATAAATATTTTTTTTTTAAAAACTAGCCACAGCCCACTTAATAATTTAAGCCTTAGTTAGTAATATACAATGTGAGGAAAAGCCAACCTATTCTTTTATGATGTTTTGTTTCTTTAGTGGAGAATCAGGGGCTGGCAAAACTGTCAACACGAAACGTGTGATTCAGTACTTTGCCACTGTTGCTGCCATTGGTGATCCATCTGGTAAAAAGAACGTAAGTATTGATGTGTCTGATATTGTTGTGTAGTAATATGGATGCCATTGATATCTAGGTGGGATTTAATCATAAATAAGCCCTTTAAAAATGCATTTAATAAATCTGATTTTTATGATTCAAATGAACTTTTTATTTACATATATTTTCTTTATATATGTATATTATCTTATTAAAAAGCAAAATTAAATTAAAACCTAATTTGATTATGTTTTGATTACAGCAACCAGCTACTAAGACTGGGGTAAGTAGATTTTATTTTTAAATGGTTCCTGTAAAATTATATTTCTCTTTGAAATTAAATTAGATACAAATTAGATACTACTCAGTTTACAAACAAAGGGAGGAAAACAGTCAACATGATTAAATATGTATAATGAAGGCTGCTGTTGTAATAATCAATGTATGCAGTGCAGTATTTACCTTGAGGCATCCTAGGCGTATACCTAGGGCGGCGGCGCCCCCCCACACTGACCAGAATATTAGCCCGATTGCGATGCCTCCAGTCTTTTTGTAGGGGGCGGAGTGATGACAGGTCACGTGACCCGGCACTCTGACATCAGACACGGGACCTATCTACACTCACCGCAGGGAGCCGAACAGACTGCATGGTAGGACACTATGCTGCCTGCCACTAGCCACCAGGGATCAGGGTCCTGGGGTGAGGGTAATGAAGGCATATAATGGGTGTGATGAAGGCATATAATGGTGGTGATGGGGCATGTAATGGGGGTAGTGGAGGCATATAATGGGGATGAGGGAGGAATGTAATGGGTTGATGGGGGATGTAATGGGGGTGATGGAGGCATATAATGGG
This sequence comes from Pelodytes ibericus, assembly GCA_036172795.1. Taxonomy (NCBI): domain Eukaryota; kingdom Metazoa; phylum Chordata; class Amphibia; order Anura; family Pelodytidae; genus Pelodytes; species Pelodytes ibericus. The sequence continues at coordinate 141,633,174 of CM069857.1, read as the reverse complement.
GGTGATGGAGGCATGTAATGGGGGTTATGAAGGCGTGTAATGGGGCGATGGAGGCATATAATAGGGTGATCGAGACATGTAATGGAGGTGATGGGGGCATGTAATGGGGTTGATGGAGCATGTAATGGGGGTGATGGGGTATGTAATGGGGGTGATGGAGATGTGTAACTGGGGTGATGGAGGCATGTAATGGGGGTGATGGAGGTATGTGATGGGGCATGTCGTGCGTGTGCAACGTGGGTAGAGGGGTGCCCAAATTTTGTTTGCCTAGGGCAGCACAAAACCAAGATACACCACTGAATGTTTACACTCAGTTGATGAACTTTGTAAGATTGTCTTCTGGTCATAAACCAAATGGAAAATGTCTACATACCATAATAATGGTAATAATGTTTAAACCCTAATAATGATAAAAACTGCTTGCTTGTTTAAATTGTCAGCTTGTCTGCTCGTATGTGCACAGCTGAAGCTCTTTGGGAAGTTTATTAGGTAATACCTGTGGCCCAAGTATGGCGCATGGCGGAAGTAAAAATTAAAAGATGCAATATACGTTTTTTTACGCATAATGGAGATTGAACCTTTAATGTATAACATTTAAATACTGTATGAATTCAATGTGGATTAAAGGTTATTCTATATTAGTATATGTATGCTTTTATATGTATATCCATGTTTGTTAAAGGGAACACTGGAAGATCAAATCATCCAGGCAAACCCAGCTCTGGAAGCATTTGGTAATGCCAAAACATTGAGAAATGACAACTCTTCCCGTTTTGTAAGTTTCTTGTTTGTTTTTTCCCGGGCTGTTCCATGTAAAACCAATCATATTTTACTATATTTGTATAATGTTTATATATGAAAGCCATCATAAAACATATTGTATGTCACTTTAATCTACAATGGTGGCAATTCATCAAAAGATATTATTCTGCTACTGTGACAACAATAACTGGTCGTGTAGTTATCAAGAGGCTATTTATTCACATACAAAAAACAATAGTACACAGCGCTAAAATCAAAAATGGTGAGCAGCACTTAGTTAGTGTGTCCCTAAACCACACTCAGATAATAGATGCAAAACAAACAAGTAAACAAAAGTGCGCTTAACACAAACTGTGAAAAAATACAAGGTGTCAACCTTATTAATATAAGTGAATAATGAGTGAACTGTAGTGAGATCCAGGAGAAGCTATGTCTCCCCTATGGTTTTGCACTCACAGAACTGCTGAAAAAATGTAGCACAGCTTTGGAAGTCTTGGGAAAGTTGATCCTCTATGTGTAGAGCTCCAAAGACAAACAAGGATCCGATTAGTGATAGTACAAAATAGTTTTAATAAAACAAAAGCGTCTGCTTACATGTATAGAATCCAATGATCAGCGCAGTGGGGCCAGCACAGCGGTAAAATCAGGAACTTAATACAGATAAGATACAGAGCTATACATAATATAAAATAAAAAACAATAAAATTTGAAGTAAGCAGCTAAAGTCCAATCACGCTACGCGTTTCGCCCGTCAGGCTTCAACCAGGCGTCTGGACTTCCTGCTTTTAGCTGCCTTATTTAAATGTCTTGGATCCATGTTGCCGTATGTGTCAAATCTCCTTCCGCATACGTCATAGACTCGCGGGATGTTGACTTAGTCATTTTTTCATTTTCGGTTTAGGTCTTCGCATTAGGGCTCAAAGACTTTCGCAATGCATAGCGGAGGTACGTGGGAAGAAAATAAAACAAGTGTTTCATCTCAAACAGAAACAGGGGATATGAGAACAAGACTGCCAAAGGGGGGATGCTGCCTCTACAATTAAAATCAATTAAAGATATATATATATCCATCCTAAAAACGAACTTATGGACTAAAATAGGATAAAAATATAATGAAGGATAAAAATATAAATATATAAATATAAATATAAGTATATTATGTAGCATGTATAGCAGCATATCCACTTAAGCTAATATCTTATCCTCAATGTACAGGTTTTACATAAAATTAAAGAGATCAAAATCTGCATTTAGTCCCTGTGGCTTCAATGTATCCAAATTAAAAACCCATCTCATTTCTGTTTGTCCTATTTTTTTAATATTGTCACCTCCACGCCAGTATTTTTGAACCTTCTCGATAGCACACATTTTCAATCCTTTAGGGTTTTTTTGATGGTGGTCTAAAAAATGCTTAGATAGACTGTGTGTGACCAGGCCATTTTTGATATTTCTTATATGTTCCTCTAATCGTTTTTTAAACATCCGTGTGGTTCTTCCCACATATTGTAAACCACACGGACATTCTAACAAATATATCACATTAGTGGTGGAACAGGTAATAAATCCATTTATTGTAAATTTTTGGCCATTTTTTGAAGAGCAAAATTCTGTAATTGGATATTTTTGCTGTGAGGCTGTTCTACATCCAATACAGCTCAAACAACCATAAAAGCCTGGTTTTCTGGTTAAAAAGTGACTGGGTGCAGGGGTTTTTGATATTAACTGACTGGTATAATTCGTGGTCAGTTTTTGTCGTAAATT